>UELW01000123.1:2155650-2755650 GCA_900490495.1 Danionella dracula
ACTGTGATAAGCTGGCGAGGTACCATCAAACCATCACGTGACATTAAGGAAATCACAACAGATTTTAATATAAAATAAATCAGCATCATCAAATCCTCATCTTCTCATCTTCAGATGAGAAAGGGTTATTCCTAGAGGCCAGGTAAAAGAGGATGCTTAATTAAATTTAATTAATATTAATATTAATATGAGCTCGCCCCAGCTCTTATAGTAGACCTTTGGTACAGTGAGAAGAAGGTCAGTGATACAGAACATCTTGCCATAGCATGCACTTTACTCAAGACTGACAGTCAAATGTGAGGACCTTCTATTAGATGCTAATCTCCACAGGCAGCCACTGAAGATTTTATAGAATTGGAGTAATATGTGGTGATCTCTTCTCAAAAAGCGGCCTGCAGCACAGCTACTCGAGAGATATTAATGCTATATTGATGAGGCTTTACTCAAGTCCAGTTGAAATCAGGGGTACCACGCTCAAGGTCACGTCTTTTCGGGAATGTTCTGACCTTGCTTATAGGTGCAGCTGTGAAAACGAGGCTCTAACTACATTATTGACTTAATCTATTATTCTAAGTGTACTTTCCAGCAGAGCCCCTGATTTTCGACGGGAAAGAATAACGAATTGGTAAAATCCATGATATTTGAATCTGAAGATGATTTGAAAGCCCAGAGGATCAAGTTTTACTGGAAGACAAAAGGTATGTAAGTATGTGCAAATTGATTTGTAAAGCGTATTTCTTACAGGAGAGCTGCCTAGAGGGCTTTTCAATCAAAATACACAAATTTAACATCAACAGATTTTAAAAATAAGTAGTACATACATATATATGTATATAATTAAATATATATATATACCATTTTTTATTTTTATATTATTTGTTAAAGTTGTATTTTCTATATTATATACATTTTTTGGAGAATTTCTAATTCTCAGTCTTCAGTCCAAGAAGGGTTTCTAATAAAAAACTAATAACCAAAGGTTTCTTGAAAGTTTAATTTCCTTCTAGGTACAGCTAGTTTAGGACAATGAAAAACATTTTTTATTTGAGGAGTGATCATTTAAGTATGGTTTTCTTAATGCAGCTTCCAGTGCAATAATTGAATTACATTAAAGAAATATATTTCCTAACACACACACACACACACAGACACGAGGAAACTGTTCCATTAGAAATGCATTCGTGTTGGTTTTAGCTCCAGACCAGCCAGCCTTCCTCCTGGTGGACACTGAGTGGAGTCTGAACCAAGTGAAGAACGGTACTGAAGGAGCGATGGGAGGAGGAGGAAGAGGAGGCCGGTCTCCTGAAGGTACGAAGAACCTCCTGGTGGACACTGAGTGGAGTCTGAACCGAGTGAAGAATGGTACTGAAGGAGCGATGGGAGGAGGAGGAAGAGGAGGCCGGTCTCCTGAAGGTACGAAGAACCTCCTGGTGGACACTGAGTGGAGTCTGAACCAAGTGAAGAATGGTACTGAAGGAGCGATGGGAGGAGGAGGAAGAGGAGGCCGGTCTCCTGAAGGTACGAAGAACCGTGTCATGTGGAGGTGACACCGGTGAGAGCAGTGTGATAAGAACCTAAACGCCCGCATGGTCCGCAGTTATCAAGGCACACTGTTGACTGCATCAATATTATGGGTTAGTTCAAGAACACACCATCTTCCGCATGTTTGTGTGCAGAAGAAAAGTCTAAAAGAGATACGGATACATTTGTCGGTTCAGCTGGTGTTGGTTGAAATGGACACAGTGACCTGAAATCTCTGAGTTAAAGTGTTCTAGCTAATGACGCAATCCACTTGTTTTCAATATTTTTAGATATGTCAAATCCAACATCCTTTGTTCTTTCATTATATACAAAAAGAATGCACATAATAGAATGTATAAAGTGCATTTGATTGTATTTGATATAATTGCTACAATAAGAAGATGTGGTAGCTTAAAATAATATAATGTGAAATTGTTGGAAATTTGTAGTTCATACAATCTGAGATCCTTTTGAAATCAGGAATAATATTTGTCCTTGTTAAGCCGCTGCAGGGGGGATTGCTGATGTTTTATTTGGTGAAAATATAAATGATCGTAACACACTAATAAGGAGACATTTTAACCCCCTACAGGCCTTTTTGTGACCAGACTTTTACCTGATCCATTTCAGTATTATAAACTGTTTTATTTTAGTCTTTATTCAGGGGAGATGGGTCTGTGCTGCGGGCCCCGCTGCACGCGTCTCTTTGGACGAGCGTCCCGAGGCCCTTGAGGCTGCGTGTGAAAGGAGCGTGTGTATGGAGGTGTGTCTGAGGCTGCAGGTGAACTCTGGGTTTATAAAGCTCTGCAGATTGAACTCTGAGGGACGGGACGCTGAAGATTTCCTCAGAGGTTACATCCGAGATTTAATATTTCAGGTAAGACCGACATTAATATTCGTGCTGTTTAAAAATCATTCCAAAATTTTGAAAATAAGACTATCACGTGTTAAAAGGAAACTATATGTTAAAATAAAGCTGCATTTTATAATTAAAATCAAAACATGTTTTCATCTCAAGGTCAGCATAGATTTCTCCAAAATTAAACCCAACCATACTTCTGTTATTTGAGGTCAACATTAATCGTATAAATATTTCTAGCTTGTATATGTATAGATATTAGTAATACAAAGATCATTTTAAAATGAAACTTTGATTTAAAAAAGTATTTAAGTATTAAATAAAATATTTTTTAAACACAGATGAGAAATGATTTGCCTCAATGACAAAGGAATAAACACTAGCTTTCAGTTGATTGATGAATTGTACTAAGTATATTTTTTAACTCCTTACCACAATTAATTTTTACACCAGATATAGTTTCTTTTCTCTGAAAATCAATCACAGCAATAGAACACACTCTTTTCTCGTGTGTTTACCAAACAATTTTTTTTATTTAATATTTTCATCAAATGATCATTTATTAATGAATATATTTTGCACCTTTTTATTTTCCAGACACACTCCGATGCATTTCCAAAACTGAGTGAATTATCTTTTCTTTCCTCAATCGAGCCATTTACAATGAATTTAATTAATCGTATGACATTTTCATTGATGTGTTTCCAAGATGTTTTGTGATTGTCAGTGTAAGGTTAAGAAAAAGTAGACGTAAAAGAGGGATCAGTGAGTCTTTCAAGCTGTAATTATCAGAATAAAAAGATGTTTGGCACACTTCAGATTTTTTTTAACCTGCTGTTTGGAAGCACTGATTGCATACTGTAGCAATTTGTTTATAGACACAGATAAACCTTCCAAACCTGATTTCTCCCAAATATGCCTCTGCTCTGAACTGTCCTACCCAAGAAAGGCAATAAGGCCAATTAAACAAGTCTTTAAACAGCAGGTTACATTTTTTATCTCCACAGAAACCTATCATGGACAGATATTGCTGTGTTCTTGTTTTTCTTTTAAGTAACTTTCCCGTATACATGAGTAATCTGACACGCTCTGATACGTTTCCACATTTGCACTCTGGCGTGTGCTGCTCACGCTCCTGCTGTTTTAGGCTAAACATCAGCTTTCGTTTATCGTCTCAAATCTGGAAACGTGGAGGTCCAGCACAGCAATGGTGTCAGTGCTTTCTCGCTCAGCTGTGAACTGTACAGGGCGATACTACATCTTTGAAAATTGAGAACTCGGCAGAGAAGAAAAGGAGAGCTTAACTCTTTCTGTCGTCGATTGAAGGAAGCTCCGAAGTTTGTTAAGCACTCTTAACATTGATTAATTACCCAAGGTTGCATCTTTTATCTTTGATTAAACAGATTTTCAAAGCTGTGGTATTCTTTTAGAATCACCCTGAACAGTTACATCTATGTAGTTAGCAGATACGATTACAACAAAGACAATCTGCACAGCCACAGATGTCCCGAATGAACACCTGAAGAAAGAAGTGCACTGAGAAGAGGAAAACGTAGGAAGATTTATGACAAATTTTACAAGATTTTAAGTTCTCACAGACTGTAAAAGTGTTGAGTTTTTTGAAAGTTGAGAGGTTCAGGGGGATTTATTCCACCAACCAAAAACAGTGACTGAGAAAGTTCTTGTGAGAAATTGTCTGCTTTTCTGACTGCAAAATTCTCTGAATTTATCTCTGAATAATCTGACAATTTTAGATTTTTCTAAAAGATTCCCGACCTTTCGGAGCGTCTGCAGGTCCAAGCTTCCTCCGGGTCACTCAGGTCAGCTGATCACCTGCTTCTGAATGTACCTAGAATACGAAGAAAACTTAGAGGAGATGGAACTTTTGCAGGCGAAGGTTCTATCCTCTGGAATGCTCTACACTTAAATATCGTATGTTTAGATTATGCTTCCTCTTTTTCAGATTTTAATTTAATTTCAGGTTTTTTAATTCAAAGCTAAACAGATATATCTTTGATCTGGCATTCAGCTTTTATTGTGAAGCACTTTGGTCAGATCTCAGTGCTACACAAACAAAACTGACTTGATTTAACTTGAAGCTGACTTGACTATTTTGTGAGGTAGTTTGCAGAAAGTTTACGCGATCAACCACAAGTGCAGCAAAAGATAGGTTACTTTGCATCTGGAGTTGTTTCAGTTTATTGGCAGGGTGTTGTGGAGCCTTAGCGGGTACAGCATAAAATTCTATATTTGTTGAGCATAAAAGTGTTCTGGTCATTATATCACTGCTTGGCCAAAGACTTGCATCTCAGACGAGAGCTTGGAATCTGTTGGCTATCATGCGAGATGTCGCCACCGAAACACTTTCTCAGCAAGGTTTCATAACTCTGAAGGATCTTATGTTGGATAATTGATGTTTCACTGATTTAACTGATGTTCTATGAGATCACATGGCTTTGTATGAACAGGCTACTGTTAACTCATCCAACACACAAAACCTAAAATTGGGTTTCAATTGGGATTTGCACTCTGAAGACGTCTACTTTCTCTCACCCTAAAAATATTGTTTTGCAAAAAAAGTCCTAAAAGCTGTAAAATCTTGAAATTAGGCAATACATGTACACATTTTCTTCCTATAGTAAGAATGAGCTCATCCATACTTTTAGCTGATGGATTGTTTAGCTTAAATGAGTTGAGCCTTCTGGGATCAATTCTTCGCTTGAATACAAAAAGGAAGATTTTAACTAACTACACACGGGTCACAGAGATTCAAATTAACCAAAGAGAAAGAATCGGTGTGATATGTAGAATAAAATGTCCATGATTATAAAGTATGCACTGTGCTGGTTTTGTTTTTTGTAAACAAAAAATTCACTAAGTTGGTCCTCATTTGGTAGCTTGGTAAGTCAAGGGTTTGTTGGTATGTGTAGATGAATGATTCGGGGCAGACGCCGAAGCAGCAGAGCTTCTGGCAGGAAATGGGCAGATGGGCTGGTTATGAAGAGACCTATGATGTGGAGGCAGGTCGATGGAGTCCCGCCCACATCTCCTACCTCACCTTCAAGAGCCTGGTGCAGCTACGCAGGACCATGAACACAGGTAAGGTCTGACGAGATCCCCTGGGATCACTCCTCTCCACTTAGAGAGAAGGTTTTTGTAGAAAAAGTGAAAAGCAAGCAACCACTTTTTTACAGTTTCTTCACAATTGGTACTGTGAATTTTGATGATTTGCTACATGTTTCTATTAGTTCTAATTGGGCCAATGGCATACTTTTTAATGGCATACCTTAAAATTAAACCTTAAATTTAAAAAGTATAAAAATGTGGTTAATTAATCAATGTATATGACTTAGGAGCTTCTCTTGCAATTGCATCTAATCAACTGGTTCTGCCCAGTAACTAAGCATTAGCCAAAAAGTCAACTTTCAAAGTTTTGTGCGAGCTAACCCGCCTTCCACCCCTTGGATGCGCTTTTATTTCCTGGCCTCGGATCCCTAAAGATCCCTAGACTGCTCGCCTAGTACACTTCTCCATTGCTCGCCACCTTCTCTAGCAACACTAGGCAATTATAAATAATAAGGGGTTAACGCATGAATTTTTGGATCATGCTTGACACAAAGCACATTATTAATATGTTGTGTACTTTCTGAGCGTATGTGTGTAGTTTATTAAGTATTGTTGTTTGTAGATGCCTTGTTTATGGAACACCAGCCAGAAATAATGTTGCTATTTTAATAAAATATGACTTTCAATTCAAACGATATCACAATTAATATAAATATTTCAGGGCTGTTTTGCGGTCATTTCTTAAGCCAGCGTGCATTAGTAATTCGTGATGGATTCAAAGTAAAAGCCTTTTATTATTTTTAGGACAATTAGATGAGAATTGTTAGAATGTTTTAATGTTAGTGCTGTAAGTCATTGTAAACATCGTAAAAATATTTTTGTATTTGTCAAGTGTGGGATTAGCACAGTTAATACACTATTTATTTTTATACAATAACTTAAAACATAAAAAATTTATTCAAGATACACCTGGCAACATAAAAATAAAATAAAATAATCTAAAAATAAAAATAATCTATTTAAATAATTTTATTTATGATGAAATAAAAAAATCTACTTATGATCATAAAAATAAATTTTTATAAAACAGCAAAACTTTTTTTAGATACTAAAATTGACAATTTCTATCAATTTTATTTGCAAGTTACAAGTTTGCAAGTAATTAGTGCTCTTTGTAAATTCATTAAACATAATTAGAAAGGTCCCTCAACTTCCATTACAAACCATTTACAAAAAACAAACAAACGCAAAACAATAATATATTACACCTGAAGGGCAATTATTATTAATTTTCACAAAACAAGATTTATTTGAAAAACTAGAATCAATAATTATTTCTAAAATTACACAGATAAATGTGCATAGTTTTTATTTTCTACAACACCAAGTACAACAGCACTAAGTGTTGTACTAAGAGAGAAATCTTATCTTTAGCAGTTCACTAATAGAATTTTAGTTATGTCTCCTGTAGGTGATCTAGCAGATGTTCCCTGGTACTTTTTCAGAAAGTAGGAGTGAAATTAATAGTTACTAACAGGTTAATAAAAGACACATTTCGGGTGTAATTTGAATGTAAAAAATACACGCAAAGTCTAGTTACAGAAATGTGTGACTTGAGTCCACTATATTGTTGTAAAATCAATAATAAATTAAGTTTTTCCAAATGATCTGTTTACTATAATTAATAATGATAATGCCTTCAATTAATATAGCGCTCTTCCAAGCACTCAAAGTTGCTTTACAATTCCTGACCATTATGTTTAATCCTAAAACCTTCAAAATCGAGGATAAAACAAGTTGAAATTTTATCCATTTGTTTGTGACATCACAATTTTACTTGAGCGTGTGTAGCTGTAGCTCAATCAGTTCTCAAATTATTCAACCTGCATTCGTTTGTTCTTGTTGATCTTTCTTTAACTTTTAAACCACTGACATTAGCAACAACAAAAAAGTAAGATTTTTATAGATTTTTGATATTTTGTCAACATCAGTGACAAAGCATTTTCTTAAGCAATAGAGAAAAGTAGAATTTAAATGAATCTGTAGGTTTCATAGAATCTCTAGACCAAGGATGATCTGCACATTTTAGTTGCAACCCTTCTCTAGCTTCAGATAAGCCAAAAGAACTTGAATTAGTGCAACAGGTGTGTTTCATGATGGTTGAACCAAAAAAAGTGTTGAACATTAGCTTTCCAGGACTGGATTTGGTGATCCCCGCTCGATTACATTTTTTGGTTGAACATTTATTGGTTGAAAATGTGTTAGTTCTGAAACATGAGCAATATTTTTATTAGATTTGATTATCAATCAAATGTCTGTTAAAAAAAATGTGACCATACACATATTCAGTACATGCATTACCTGCCGATCATTGTTATGATATGAAAAAAGACAAAAATATATTTTAGTTGCTGAAACTATAGTGTTAACTATAGTGTGTGATATAAGCGCCTCTTTTTCTCTGACAGTTTTTTTTTTTGCACTCGTTTGATTTAATATAAAGTTTGTCAGTCTGTATTTTTTCACGTTTTTCATGGACCGGTCAATTAACATACGAAAAAACTTAAAAGTAATCGATCATTTTCTTGATGAAAATGTTTTGTGCCCCGTTCTGTTCAATGGTATTTTTTACGGAAAGTATCTCAAACATGGCAGACTTCCTGTTTGATGAAGCCACTCTACATTTAAAAAGGTTTTAATTCAAAAGCTTAGATAAAATTGAGCAAGATTAGCGAGCATAAAAATGAGAACCAGGGAAGCTCTCCATAGGAGCTCCTGGAGACTCCAAAATAAGTAGAACTAATTAATAGTTTGATTAGCACCCGCCATCAAGGTGGGCTAATTATATAATGTGTACCTCCTGAATCCAGTTCGAGAACTCGGTAAAAAAAAAAAGACCAATATATATTTTTTTTTATTTTTACAGAGTAAATCAAACCTTTATTTGGGGGAAAAAGTAAATGATGTCTGTAATTGCCTTTGATTAGATAAAACCACAAACGTAAAATTTATTTCATTCAATGATTATTCAGAAATATAGAACACACTCCTTTACATTGTTTATTATATTTATTCATAAGCAGTTTTTTGGAAAAAAAAAGACCTGTATTAATGTTTTTTTTCTATCTAAACAGGGGGATGTCTTGTCTAGTCAGAGCCCATGTCCGTCGGGGGCGTATACAAACAGTGGCGAATGCTGCAAACAGTGCCAGCCTGGAGAAGGCGTGGTAGCGCCCTGCGAAGCCGCTCAGACCAAGTGTGAGCCATGCCTTGACAGTGAGTATCTACAGAGATGCTAAAGTCAGCCAGCTGCCATATTTAAAACCCATTTCCTGTGCTGAATCCTCATTGGACGGAAGCCAAGGGTTTTGAGTCATGAACGATAACTAGTTCATGTTCTCAGGAAAATTAGATTGACATCTGGGGTTTTCAGCCACTCACAGCTCTAAGTGAGGTACATTAATTACGGACTTCTGTGCTTCTTTACAGTTTATTTAAGGAAGTGCTTGAATTGTGGTTTGGTGTTTCAGAGCCAAATTTGGATCCAAAAATGGCCAGAATCCCAACGGTCCAAACATGCGCTCCCACGCAGAGGCGAGATATGAGAATGATTTTTTTTGGTCTCTTATAATGTAACTATATTTCCATCCAGAGTTTATTTTTACATAAATGTTCTGCTCATCTTTTCTCACGAGTTTATTTGAACCACTAGATAAAGTTTCATCAAGAAGTACCTAAATATATTAAAAAAAGACTAATTTATTAAAAGTCTGCCATTCTCAAAAATAAAAGTTAAAATGAAGTAGGTGGATGGACTGTGTTTTTTTTTCTTTAATTTTGAAGTCATTGCAAACTGTAGTGTAAACATGTTTGATATAAACCTTTCATGCTTTCATGCAAGGATTATTCCTGCACACCTGTGTCCACTAATTTCCAGACTCATTATCTGCTCTTCTCATTATCCCAAAACATAAAAACCTCTCACTCCTTGTTACGATTTCCTTTTACAAATCTGATTTTAGTTTTGTGTTAGTTATCTGTGCAGTTTAAATAAATGTGAAGGCAAGACCCTCAGATTTTTCAGACGCTTTAGAAAAATATGATTTTAAACTGAGACTAAATCCGACTGGTATTACGCACAGATTTTTCCTTCTCCTGGATATTATTTTATGTTTATCATTTAACACCTCACAACTTTCACAGTGAACCCAAAACATGCCTCTTCTTGAGTCCTGCACATACTTTTCGTCAAATGTTTAGCCTTGGGAGAAGGTCAGAGAAAGGCATGTCCACGGAGAGCCCTCGACACTCGACCACCAACCTCCTGTCACTCACTACAACCCTAAACATTCTTCTTTCTGTAATTCCCTTCTGCTTAGATTCCCTTAGGGCTGCTCTGGGACCTGCCAGCTTCATTCATCAACTTTAACCATCGCATGTTGAAAAGACCAACTCTTGCTTTCACATTCTCATAAGTCACATCATGGATTTCAGCGATTAGGTGTTGACACGTAAAAGCGGTATTTGAGAAGGTCGAAGAAGGAAAACAGCTGTTACGAAGAGATTATTAGAGGAAACAAGCTCACGTGAACGCCAGAAGAGATGCTGGGGTTTATCTACAGTTTTGGTTCAATGAATTCAAGTCCAAATTTTTTTATCCCCTAAAATGGTGTTCCGTGACTAAAATGGGTAAATGCATGGAACATCATGTAAATGGACATTCCCCCCGAGTGAAATTCTCTGTCTGTCAGTGCTGTTCGGACTTTGCCTCTTGATTTTCTTATGATTGTATTCTACGGCCACAGAGATCCATCAAAGTTGAATAAAATCTAACTTCCAAGGTGTTTACATAGAAACCGTAGTACCTGCTCCCCCTTCTCTGTGCAGGTTCAAGATCACATCTTCCCTTTATTTCAGGTGCAATTCCTGTTTTTCGAGCAAACTTTTCTCTTGTAGGGAAAATGTGAAACTGCAGTTCGACATCTGGCCACTAGAGGCATATTACAACAGGCAGCTGGTTCTACAGCCTAAAATAGCCATCTTTGCATATTGACAAGGAATGTTTAAAGCAGGTTATACATGTTTTTATACTTGATGAATTTTATTAATCTATATTTAGGCTAATATAAACCTTAAATGTAGAATAAAGAACAGTATTTTAATTGATATCCAAGGACCAGAGAGAGCAAGTCCCTCTAAAGTTTTGGTTTTGGCCTCTCAGCTCTGCTCACGTCTAACCCTTTTCAATTATCTACAATTAAAGGAATACTTTACCTAAAAAAATGTTTTAGGCTAGCCATGCGCCCCAGTTGCTGTGCATGAGAATGCCATATAGACACCCATACAGAGGAGCCATACTCAAAAACCATCTGCATACTTCCTGACAAGGAGATACGCTAGAGAATGTAATAATTATTAACAATGTTTATGTTATGTCTATATTAGTTTGAGAACTGAAAGTGTTCCCATTATTTGATATCTCCATATTAATATCGACATATTGACAGTTGGCCACACACAATTTTATCTCATCAAAACAACAAGAAGGAAAAATGAACACTATTGACAAGTTTGCTCCGGTCTATGTTTTCAAACCTCTCCAAAGGCAGAGAAAAGATCAACAAAAAAAATTAAGTAATATTAAACATCAAGTAATATTTTTTATTTTATCATCAATACAAAGTATTTATTTTAGAGTGAAAAGTAGAGGCTTTAAAAGCATAGGAGAGAAGTGTTGAACCAAAGTTCTAAACAGTAGCGGTGTTTAAAAGTGAAATTCTGCTTGTATCTAATCATAAAAGGCGCTTCAAGGTCTCGCAGTGAATGAAGCTTTTGTTTCTAGGCTCTCAAATTGGTAAACGGACGCATTAAACGGTTTCATTCCGTGACCTCTGATATCATTGAAGAGATTCTTAGAATTGTTCTATCATAAGCTGCTTGCACAATTGCATTAAAACGATCACTATTTATAGGGTTTTACAAGAATAGGGTTTTACAAGAAATAAATCTGGATTTTTCTTATGATTACACGATATACCTCACAATATTATACATGATATACTGTTGGCAGTCATATCTAGATTTATACATTAATTACAACTTTTGCTGATTTAAAAATAATCTTTAAAAATATTATAATAAATTATAATATTATTTGAAATCCGATCCTGTTCTGCTTGTATCCCTCTGGGGTTTTCCTGTGTCCTGTTTATATTCCGTTTCAGTTCTGTTCTATTCATTGCCCGATTCAGTTTGTTCTGTTTTTTTTTATTGAAGCGTTTTCAGGTAAATCATATTTTACTTCTCTTCAGTCATGTTCAAACTTCCCATTTATTATTGACTTTTATCAAAGGTATACGTAAATGAATTATTTTTAGTTGGCTCAGTAGTTAAATTGTTGACTAAATTAATGGTTTCTAATCAAGTTCACAATCTTAGTGGCTGTTGTTGACCGGATAAAACAAAAATGTAACCAATAATTGAAAAGGTACTGTTAAATCCAGAACACCTGCCGGCTATTACAATCTTTTTTGTGTTGATTGGTGGTGAAGGAAAAGCACTGTTTTAACTTGCATTTATAATTCCTTTTTATGTCATTATTAATGTCTGGTCATTAAAACCTTACAGTTCAAATCTGATAATTATAGCGGGTAATGAATAGGTCTTGAAAGCACAGATGCTTTTTGTTTCAGAGTTTGAATTCCGATCTTGATGTGCATGGCTTTCCTGCAGGGCGCATTTCACAATTTTCAATCTTCTGTTTAATGTTGGTGCAGTGACGGCCCTTGCCCTTGGGTGGCGCTCAGGGGTAGTAATCCATGTTGTCTTTAAAATAACTCATAAAGGAACAAGTATTTTCGGGGACTGAATTGTTTTCTTTGGTGCATGCGGATCATGAATGGAAATACAATTGTTTAAATGAATCATTCTTTTAAGTGAGCAAGAGTTAAAAGAACGAAGCACCAAAATTAACAAAACTTCTCATCACTGCTCGGGGACCAAAAGCCACTCTCTCGATTGTTTTATAATCTTTGAGGGTTTGTGGAATAACTCTTGATGACGAGCTTCCGATTGTTCATTCTCCTCTTTCATGATTTCCTTCTAGGCTCTTCATCATATTGTTCTTTGTCTTTGTCCCCTTTTGTGAGGTTGATGCAGTTATGCTCTTTTATGCATCCAGTTGCTCTTTTATGGCCCACTCACCTCATCAAAAGACCCAGCTTTCATTGGTCGTTCCCCTTGCGAAAAAAAACAAGTCGCTATTTATTCACACCCATCGTTCAGCTAAATGTACAATGTGTTGTAGGCGGACACTGTTTTTGATCGAGGCACGTTCACTCACAAACTTTGTAAAGAAATTTCAAATAGGTGTGTGATGACGTTTGAAGTTGTCTATTTCAGTTAGCGTGTTTCCCTCGTTCTCTTTAGAACCATGTTTGTTAGTGTTCATACCTCTCGTAATCTGCAGGGTTCCTAGTTAGCCAATCATCATCATCGGCACTCACTATAAAAGACTCCAAAACCCATCAGCCCCCTGTTCAACAGCCACTATGTTTACCCTCAGGACTTCCTGCTCTGGACTCTCCTAAATCTAATTCACCCTGTTTTTTAAAAATCTACTTACCTCTCCTTTACTGTACTCCATCATACCCATCTCCTAGCCCCTCCCGTTTCTCCATGTATTCATCTATGGGAAGTTAACTCACCTTGATGCGTCGTGTTGTCTATGTTGTTTTCCTTCCTGTACTACCAGTGAAAGAAAAGGAAAATGAAAGTTTGTGCATGTAGTAATAGTAATAAAGTGTGATTACAAACCCTGAGGATCTGCAAAATCCCTGACAAATCTCCTTTAGCCAAGCTTTTTCTAGTTAACACTTTCCTGTACTGCACCAGTTGGAATGACCCATGTTTATAGTATGTTACAGCATTCGGCTTAATATAGCTAAATACAGTGTGAGCCATGTGACTGCATTTTTTTTTAGCAATCACTAAATAAAATTGTTGTTACTTCAACATTTATAATCCTGCAGTTGTACGTCCAATGTCTTCCCCCTCCCCAACTCCAATTGCTGGGTTGTCGATCATAATGCAAAGAAATTAATTATTAATGGTGAGCTAATGGATCTCAAAGGGCAGGGATCAGGAGAAGAATAGACAGATTTTAGTGGACGGGGGTTTCATCTGCAGGAAATGCATTGATTAACCTTCTTCACTCCTAAACTAAGCTTCAGCTGCTCCCCAGAATCCAGCACATTAGCGCGTAATAATCATCAGGCCCATTAGCAACTCAAGCACACCCAGGGACACGTAAAATGCAGAAGACACACAATAATAAATCATCCGCTGTGACGAATAGCTATCCAGTTACGAGTGCAAGTATGTCATCTTCCTCTCTGTTAATGTTAATGTTTCTGCTACATGTTCATGGAGATGCAGCCGCTGGGAAACAACTTAAAACACACAAACATTCTCCCTCCATCTCTCTCAGTAACACACTCACAAATTATCCTGATGAATAATTTAGTGAGAGCTAGACATCTATCCTCTGTTATTTCTAAACAGAATCAAGATATAGATGGTAATACAATATCAGGAGCTCTTTTCTCTGCTCTTTCCAATATTGAGATCAGAAATTGTTGTTGTTGGCTCTGGTTTGAAGTCATTAGAAACTTGGATTTTATTTTGAGGAATCTATGCCACTTGGTAACCTGTATGTTTTTTTTCATAGCTTTTAAGATCAGTATTAAATGACACAAGTTGGAGCAATCATTATATCGATCACTAAAATTTAACCCTAATGAATTTTTTGGGGACGTTTTCATCCCTTAAGGTCATAGACCAGTACTGGTGTGTGGATTAATTGTTACCGGGCCGCCCATTCCATTGTTTTAATTATACAGGTGTGAACAATCTTTAATTTAGTTTTTTGTGTTAAAAGATTCTCTTGGTTATACACCAGTCACATAATCAATTTATTTTGTTGCCTCTCTGTTATGAGGAAGCTGCTAATACATTAATTGTTATATTAAAAAGGGTTGGAGATAAATACCTTGGGGAATGATTTTCAGTTATTTTATCAAAACTTTCTATGCTTGAGCAGGTGAAATGTGTTTTGGTGACCGATCTTACTTTGGTAATAATTTTTGAGAAATTTGACATGTTTTTATGTTATTGGCTGTCAGCAATGACCACAAGAGAATGAGATGGATGAGCTGAACTTGGGGTCAGTTTAGTGTTTTAAGTAATTTCTACAGTAATATTTTTCCCTTTCAATTGTGTCTGCATAGAGAGTAATATGCTTCAGTGAACAGGGTGGAAGGCATATTTCGACTAAACTGCATTGTAACATTCGATTAAAAATAGCTCTCATTTGTTTATTTACCACATTTAAATAAAGAGTTATTGAGACGGAAAAGGCAAATCTGAAAGACCAAACACGTGCATTTGTTTTCCAAACATTTTTTTTTGTGAACATGTAAATTAGTTTTCCGAGCATATAACATTTTCGGAACATATTTTTTTTTCCTGAGCACGCACTTTTTTCCCACACATGTACATTTTACTTGTAAAAGGCTTTACATCAGGTGATTTGTAATGCACATACTGCACAAAAAGTCAAATTTCAAAGTGATGCACGTGCCTATTAATCAACTTATAACTGATCGTATTACTACAGTTTTAACTCTTTGACAGATTAATTTCTTTAACCAGATCTTCCTCTGTTTCCAGGTGAGACATTCTCAGAGAACTTCAGCCATCTGGAGAAGTGCCAACCGTGCACGCCTTGCTCTGATCTCATGCGCATGCTCACTCCCTGCACCGATGCCAACAATGCAGAGTGCGTTTGTGACTATGGTTTCTACTTCAGTAAAGTGACAGGCCGCTGCGAGATCTGTGCAATCTGCCCCATAGGCAAGGGTGTGGTGAGCCGCTGCAACTTTGAAAATGACACATCATGCGAGGAGTGTGATGAGGAATCGTTTTCTGATCAGGAAACTGCTTTTGACCCCTGTCTGCCATGCACTTTGTGTGAACAGCCAGAGCTGGAGATGAAGAGCTGTACTCCTGTCAGCGACGCAGTCTGTCAAGGTAACTATCTATTCTTTACACTTCCAGATCTGGGGTCACATGGTCCTGCTGAAGCTCTGAGATCAGATGTTGCAGAGCTGTTAGACAGTTAATAACTTGCCCCCCGAGCAACGCATTTTTACAAATAACAAGCTCTCAATAAACAATCCAAACAGCATCAGGGTTCATCCTAATCTGCTTCATATCAAAAGTAAAGGTAATACTAAACAAAAACTTGCTTATCACCACACAGAATGCACTCTCACCCCATAAGCAGGTCTCCAATCCATGTCAGTTACATGATAATTGAGAGGAGAGACAAACCATTTATGGAGAAATTGCTAATGATCACTAAAGCGGAACATTTATTACATTGTCTCTGTGCGCCCCACTTGAACATAATTTATTACACAAATATTTTTTTTATCAAATAATTAAAAAAAAGTGTGCATTTGCTTGCTTTGTACCCCAAAAAGCACTCAAGACTGCTTCCATACACACAGACAAAGTAGATTTCAAAAGTTGATTTATAAACTTTATTATACCAGATCATGGTGGCTTTCTTCCCGTGCTGTCTGTGTTTGTTAGAACATGGAATGCTTAGCTTTGTATCAGAAGCTTTTAGAAAAGCCTGAAGTCTTATGTTTGCAGTGACACCGAGCTGAACTGAACTCTGAATAAAATGAAACCAGTATCTTCAGAGAAGATCCAATCAATAGATCTGCAGCCAACATTACATGCTTTGTTCTGTGGTTTTCAGAAGAGGCTCGGATAAAGAGCCTTAGTCATTAAAGCTATCAGAGGAGCTCATACTAAGAGCATCAGCACTTATACATGAATTTACTCTCAGCTTTTATATTACACAAAGCATTCAGGCGAAACGTATGCAAACTCTACTGATCAAGTGTGAAAAGTTATTTCTGAAAATGTCGTTGTTGTACATCGCACGCATCAGCCTTAATTGACCAGCGGAGACTGTATGCTTTTAGCGTGTTTAGGAGTGCTGAAAATGTGTTTGTGGGTACACACACCTGATGTGTATCGCTCAGTAATCAACAGAAGATTTTCTCTGACCCCATCTGACCTCTTGCCAGGGTATTAACTCATAGGTCGGAGGTCATGGGTCACGGGTGGCTACTGATCTCACTTTTTCCTGAGCTCTGTATAAACACAGGCATGGGGTCTGATGGTGAAAGGTGAAGGAAGCCACGTGTCAGATTGAGTTTGTTTGCTTTAAATCCTTCACATGTATCTTTTAAGGGTTTTTTAAAAAGGGGAGTCAGATTCCGTCTCCTTCAAGTGGATACTAGGATAAGTCCAGATAAAAGAAGCTAGATGCCCTCCAGTGCATTTTTGATGGACTTAAGCAGTAATTGATCTGTTCCCACTGTCACCTTTAGAGCAGTGCATTGTGGGCACAGCATAAGCATGCTAGAGCTAAACTAAACCCTCACCAACCTGCAAGTTACCTAGAACGTAAAATAATGGTAATATTCCAATTGAGGTGGGTAGTAACTAATTATATTTACTTAGTTACATCTAGCGTCACGGTGGCGCAGTGGGTAGCACGGTCGTCTCACAGCAAGAAGGTCGCTGGTTCTAGGCTCGGCTGGGGCAGGTTGGCATTTCTGTGTGGAGTTTGCATGTTCTCCCCGTGATCGCGTGGGTTTTCTCCGGGTGCTCCGGTTTCCCCACAAGTCCAAAGACATGCAGAATAAGTGAATTGAATAAGAACAATTGCCCATAGTGTTAAAGTGTGAATGTGTGTGTGAATGTTTCCCAGCGATGGGTTGCGGCAGGGAAGGGCATCCGCTGCGTAAAACATATGCCAGTGAGTTGGCGGTTCATTCCGCTGTGGCGACCCCGAAAGGGAATAAAGCTGACATGAAGATGGATGGATGGATGGATAGTTACATCTACTTGAGTATATTTATAGGTTGTCTAGTACTTTTTGAGTCCTTTTAAAAACGTGTACTTTTTAGTGTGAAAAATTTGAACTTTTACTCAGTTAGATTTGAATTACAACATGGTTACTTCTGTGCTGTGTTCCTCCATGAGTAATATCATCAAAATAAATAACTATTAAAATAGATTGCCATTCACATGAAAGTCACATGAGATGTTGAAGAGTTTGCCAAACATATTTTTTCACAGTTCTTATTTTTTTATGTCCATGTAAAGCTTTTGTTGCTGCATGGGGTTGCCAAAAAAACATATAAAAATTATGGACAGGATTGCCATTGTTTGAGAAAATGTGGATAAATGCTCAAAATGTAAGTCATGATTAGGGTTGCCTTTCATTAAACCTCAAAAGTGTAAAAATGACTTTAGCGCTGCCAGAGTTTGAGAAAATGCTTGTGAACACTCAAATGCTCCAAATCTTAAAAGAGATTGTTAGGGTTGCCAGATATTACACGAGCCTTATAAACGTTAAAAAATCTATATGCAATTGTAGGGGTTGCCAGAGAGTGAGAAAACTCTCAAATGTAAAAGGCATTGTTGGGGTTGCCAGAATTGGAGAAAACCCTCGTAAAAGCTCAAAAACTTAAAACTCATGATTAGGCTCTCAAACAATGTATTTGAAACATCCTTTTTATTATGAAAAAAAAAGTTTTGATGTTATGATATGTCTTAAATTTGATTCCTAACAATCTCAAAAGGGTCTTAAAAAGTCTTAAATTTGACCTTGTGAAACCTGCAGAAACCCTGTTGTACTCCTGTTGAACACTAATCTGGCAATTTTTTTTGTTTTGTTTGACATTACACAAAGAATTTGCGGAGTTGCCATAAGAGTCTTATTTTAAAATTGAAGTGTCCAAGTTGAATAGAACAGACGGAGTTGACTTTTGGCAAGAGTTTGGACTTTCCATAATGTTCATAATTAATTGTTCTTTTGAAAGGTGGAGTGAGCTGACTAATAAATGTTATTTATTCATACAAAATATAATTACATTTACAAAGTAACTTAAACAACTCTCTTTCTTACTTCTAGTTTTTTTTTAATTAATTATTTGAGGTAATTTTTCTTTCTCTCTTTGTTGTGCATCTGTGCAGGGGACCTTTATGGGTTAATATCGCTCCCGCCCAAAGCTAAAAATTTATCATCATCCGTTTCAACTCTAACTTTGACCTCAGCTTCTGCGCACCACAATGTCTGCCTTGAGAGCGAGACGCCAGTCTGCAGAGGACAGAAATAATCTGTCTATTCTCTCTGTGACAGTGACTTGTGTCCATTCATGAGCAGAGACGTCCCGCAGCTGGCCGCAGCTCTTTGGCATGTGCCCTGTGACATCAGTGCATATCGCGATGGGCTGTTTTAGGCATAACGTAAGGCTTTAGCGTGATTTAGGGGTCTAGGGGTGAGAATCCAGCGTGTGCCTCTGTCATATTAAATTTCTGGTTTTCCCTGCCATTTGGAATCTGTGAAATTCCAATACGAAAAATCTGGAATTTCAGTCAAATTATTTTTTATGTTCTGAATTTTTCCAAAGGAAACCTTTCAGCCGGGAACAATTAACATGCATTCTTTTATGCTCAATTTGATCTCAAATAACCTCAGTGTCAAAGATCAACCGTTGAATTGTGTGTTAACCCGAGTCTATTCAGATGACATCACTGAATGCGATGACCATTTCTGTGCAGACATTCTACAGGTATTACTAGTAGAAAATTCATAGAAAAAAAAATCCTTAATTTATGGTTACTATAGTTACTATAGACTGTATGTTACAAGCTTGTGTTTGAACTATCAAAAATTAAGTATATATCTGCTTCTCGTTAAATATTTTAAAGCATCACCCATATAAAAAGAAAGCTATGGTAATTTCAAAAAAATATTTAAATAATGAAAAAATAAAAAAATAAGCATGTAATATTTATTACATTTGCATACAGCATTGTTGGTTTAATGGTGCAGTGAAAATTCGTGATCAAATATGATTCTAAAGGGATTCTTTCACGCTCTGTGCTAGTCACCAGCCCCCCCCAGGGCTACCTTCACACGGTTTCAAGTCCAGTTCGGACCTAAAACAAACCCAGTCCTGACCCAATCCCCTCTCACTCATGCTCTCAGTCACTAGACTCAAACTCAAAGCAGCCGTTTTTCATCATTGTGGTGTATTAAAAACTAAAATGCAGTTCATTCAGTTCCATTAACTTATTTTCCTGACCATTTTTCTTGGATGAGGTTTTATAAACCGAACAGACTCAGGAAAGAAAAGCAGTATCTGGCTGATCACTGATTGGCCAGAAAGAGTAGCCACTGAATCCCCCCGCAGAGCTAGACTAGCATAGCATCTAAAACACGCCCGCTCAGAAATTATTCTGGAAGTCAGTAGAAAAACTAAGGAGAAATTTGGAAAGTTGGTAAACAGAATTAATATAAAACAAGCCTAAACATATATGACTTGTTAGTTGAAGCCATACCATGCGAATTGTGTATTATCTAAAAACCGGTGGATAACGAGTCATTAACAGTCATAATTACTTCCTGGTTAGAGTGTTCTATTTATCTTTTCCCCGTACCTGGTTTGGCTTAGCGTATGTTTAACACAAATTTTTCCTGTTAAGTAAGCCGAGTTGATGCTCCTTTCACACACTATTTGCAGGAATCCAGCACATGAGTACTTCCTAAGAGATCTTCCGCAACTGAAAACAATTTCAACATTTTGTTGAACAAAACAAAAGCTGTTATTCAAATAGCACTGATTGTTTAGAGATTCTTCTCTTCACTCCCGACAGGAAGTGCTACAGATCAATGGAGGTAGCGAACAGCATTTCTGCATTAGCTCTTAATTAAATCAGGTCGAGAGCTCTGATTGAAGATCAGATTTCCTCATCGTTGAGCTCTGATTCAAAGCAACGGATGAGCCAAGAATAACCCTTCTCTATCTAATCAGGAAATTTACGAGTCTGCACTGCTAACATGATATGGATTGTTGGAGAGCCAATGGTGCAGCAGAAGATCTTAAAGGATGGTGTTGCAGCTGAAACAGGAGAACTAAAGGAAAGACAGATGTGAATCGGGAGATGCAGATTTAGTGGCGAGAGGGAGAAAGCATATGTACAGAAGCGTTTGTGGTCGATAAAAGAGATAGAGTTCCTCCGCTGCACTCTCAGGTTTCTCACTCTGACCTTTTGTGAGGTGTATCACATTTTGCCGCAGAGAACACACATGAGCACACACCCCACGAAACAGATCAGATCCAGCAAGAGATTGTGTTTATCGCAAAATAATCACAATGGTTGATCCTATATATGAGAAGTCCTTTCCTCACACCTTTAGCAGCTCCTTCTCAGTCTGCTTTTCTTCTCAGCGTTTGACATCTCGTATGTTCTTGATCACTGTAATTATCCCCGAAACAAACAAAACAAACAAAAAGTACTCACTGAAGCAAAAAACAACAAAAAAAAAACCTTCCATAAACTAACTTTTCTACCAAACACAAACATTTGAACCAATTAAGCCATCTAAGCAAAACAACTCCATCCCCAAAAATATAATGTACTTGAATGAATCATAAGAAAAAAAAACCCAAAGTCAAAAAACCTTCCATAAAGTAACTTATAAAACAAACAACAAAACTTGAGCAACAAAACCAGCCCAAAA
Source organism: Danionella dracula (assembly GCA_900490495.1). NCBI lineage: Eukaryota > Metazoa > Chordata > Actinopteri > Cypriniformes > Danionidae > Danionella > Danionella dracula. The sequence continues at coordinate 2,176,773 of UELW01000123.1, forward strand.
CAAAAAAATAGATAAAAACAACACAAAAACACTTCCACGGTGCAACTTTAAAACCATATGCAAAGCAGGCCCAAAACCATTTACTGAATAAAAACTTAAACCAAATCACTGTAACAAAAACCCTTAAACACCCACATTTGACCTTCTAACCTCCCAAAAACAACAATACTTGCAAAAAAGAAACCCTTTAAAAATAACAATAAATACTCCCTAATACAAAAAATAATAATAACAATAATTAAAAAAATAATATTATTACACACACAAGTTTACACACACACACACGCATATATATGTACATGTACATATAGCCCAATTACATCTTCTCATTTATTTGAATGTTTGATTTTTGCACCTCCTGATCTAATTCAGATCCTCTTATTCTTGATAATGGCTGCTGTAGCATTTTATCACCATAAACCCAAGAATCATCATTTTGACCAATAACTGACAAGCTACAGGCTTGTTTTTCTGATCCCTCAATGGGATAAGACCCTTTCCCCCACATCCTAGAAACAGAATAAAGCACTGAGATGGAAAAAAGAGCCAATCATTCAAGTTATGTATTCATGTCTGTATGAAGAGGAGGATAAACGCCCAACTGAAGGTCAGCCATGCACGAGAGAGATGTGATGGAGAGATAATAGAGAAGAAAGAAAGGAATTCTGACTCAGAGGAGTAACAGAGATACAGGCTTTGAGAGTGAGGGATTTTTTTCTTGACAAAGAACATCTCTGTCCTGATGGGGTTTGCAGTCTCTTCAGTGCACCAACGTCTGTCTGGATATGGACGATCAAATTGTTGAGCGATTGCAGAAGAAGAAACCAGATGGGAATGGGAAAATTCAATTTGACATTGGTTTAGAAGCAAACAGAATCCCAAGTCTAAAAATATTCTAATATTGTTTCAGAGTCTGTTAATGTTTGCATTGATGCATTTAGCACAGGTGTTCACAATATGAGAACTTAACCCCATGAAGTTATTTATTTAATTATTTATTGAATCAAGCTCTAATCGTTTAATTCAAAGTCAGATGTGATGCAGATAATTTAAGGATTTAGGCTAGATTAAGGGAAAAATCTGCATGTATTTTTCTTTTTAAAAAGTAGTTCAATTTAACATGGCAATCATGTCGATCAAAAAATCTAGAAGCTTTTCACAAAACCGCTTAATAACAAATCTAGCTTGCCCCTAGCATTCCCTCCAAAATGTTCGGTGCAACCGTTCTTTAATCAATAAATCCATGCACAACATTCCCTAGAGCATTGCTCTTCTGAAAATCAACCCCCCAGTGACCCCTCCATCCCCCCCGCACCCAGAATATCTGATGATCTGCAATGTGTCCGTCCATCTGTCTGTGGTATAACTTACACCCTACCACACACACAGGGCCCCAGGCTGCGCCCGTCCTACACTTGGGCTGCACTTTTAGCTCTCCAATCTAATCAGAGTGTCCGGCACTGGCTGACTCTCCATTACGTTCTGCTCAGGACAAAGCCTGTTCATTAGGACTCTAAATTGAATCAAACCTAATCCAATCAAAAGAGCATTTTTTAGCTTTCTGCAGAACAGAGACGAGACAAAGCATCATTGTTTGTTAACATAATTCCAGAGGTTTTAAAATGCTCTCGGCTGTTTTTCTCTACAAACTCTAAGAACAAAAATTATATTTTTAATGTCACCCATAGATTTCTGAAGAAGGAATTTGAAGTTAACAGTGAGCATAGCTTGCCATCTTAGCTATATAACAGTCGAAAGCGGAAACGCAAAACTGGTTAACTCAGTGGTGATCTATTTCTGTCCCGCAAGTACCACACCCATAGAGGAGAAGTAGGTAATCAATTTAACAAAAGTAACCATAAAATTCACGTGATATGTCAAAAGACATTAAAGCATCATGTTCATTCAAGAATATTCATATTTTAAAGCTTTTAACATTTATTTAATTCATAAATTGGACTTGATTCCATGAAAAGACAGTCTTACCTTAAAGCTTGAGTCCATGAAAAAGCCCTTAGGGGGAGTGACGGTTTTCTGATAAGGATATGCAACTAAAGACAAATATCTGCAACTTGAAACTTATCTTTAAAGATAACTTTCTGTATATATGCCCCAACTATGGAGGGACAGGGAGGTACAGTTTTGAGAGTCGGTTCTGTAACCATCCTTGCTGCTGTTCAAAGATCTTATGCTGAAAAGTAAAGAGAAAATCGGACTGAAAGTCGTAGTCTGTCTTTATTGAATTTATTTCAAAGTTTATTTTAAATCAAGGGGTGAAAAACAACCACAGTTGTCTACATCGTGTAAGCTGTCCCTCCTTCCACCCCTTCGTCACTCACAGTGCATGTTTTACCCTGTTTAACTTTGTGTAAGACGATTTTCAATACGGTCAAACAATGGTAATAGTTGGGAATCAGGAGTGGGTATTTCTCCGGGCCCAGGTGGCTCAACGGCCCCGGACTTTTCGCCTAGTACGCTTCTCCATTTCTTGCCAAACTCACTTCCGATACTAAGCAATTATGAGCAAGAGCGAACTTGTGAATGGTTTTGTTTTGGCCTGATTGCTACCTCTCACCTTTCTGTTGAACCAGTGTTTTCACATAATTTAAAAAGTCTATACAGTAGAAACATTGGAAATAAATGGTGTTCTGGAACGGAGGGGGAATTAATCTCACTCGTAAGAACTGGTTATTATTTTATTGCAGTACTAGTTTCGGCCACAAACGTTTATTTCTTTAAAGCAGGTATTACCAAATCTGGTTTTTGGTTCAACCATCATGAAACACACCTGTTACAGTCTTTAAGACACCATGGAAAAGGGGCATGGGAAGCTGTGAATTAATGTGTGTTTACATGCACAGGTTACGCTTAATAACCTACAACTCAATAAACCGTTTTGTGCGTTGACATGCCAATCCATAAACAGGTTTCGCAAAAACTAGCTTTTAAATAAGATTTAAGCTTTCCCAGATTACTCATGTAACGTCACAAGAAAAACAAAACATCATCCTGTATCTTGCGACAATGTGGACAAAACTATATAGTTTTATCTCATCTTTTGCCTACAATACCTGCAAATGCTGCAATCTTTCTGTCTTTTGAAGATTGTGCATCAACTCCAAGAATCGAGGGCACGACTTTGAGTTATTAACTCAACAAACCTCCTGACTCATATTTCCGTTTGTGATGCATACTTCATGACCACTTTAGACATGCGCAAACCAGACTACAGACAGAAGAACGATGAGTAAACGCGGGTTATTGTGTTTACATGTTGGAGAAACTGGGTTATTGGGAGAAAAACTACCTCCACCAATCATATTCTTCAAAAACGGTTTATGCCAGTACCCCGATTACTGAAACTCGTTTTCCTCATACACATGACAACAGAGAAATCAGCTTATTGAGCATAACCCACTTATCATAAATGCACTTAATGCAAGTGCCAGCAAATGTGACTTGCAAAAAAAAAAAAAAGAGGTTACAAAGCATAACCTCTGCTAATTCACTACTGCAGCAAGGGCCCAGCATCTGGGAACAAAAACAATACTTTCATTGTTTTGTGTTACTTTTTACCTTAACTTTTTAGATTTTCTATAAATATCACTTCACTCTATTCGGACATTCTACAAGCATTTCCACAATGAACTGAGATGATTCCTAAAATCAATTAAAGTCTTGAATTTGAATTGAGATCGCAAAAATGTAATTAAAACTGAAGGCATTAACCATGAAATATCCACTTCAGAGTGTCGAACAAGTGATGACGAAGCTTTGAAGCGAATATTACAAGAAGTGTATTGCAAAGGTAAACAGGCTCTTTTTTTACCACAGCTTAACAAACTCTATTTCTTTTTTATTTTAATAACATGCGAGTGTGGAAAACTTCAGGGCAGGACTTCCTCTTAAACTCCAGTGTCATTGCCTTCAATAGTGACGTCAGTCCAAACCCACATGGGCCTTTTGTGCGGAGTGCTTTAAAAGTATATATTTTCAGACCAGCGCATATTGAGTTGCCCAATAACACATCTCACAAGCAGCTTCTGTATTGTCCCTGCTGATTCTACTCTGCTACAAAGCTAACTGAAATAACTTGCTTGTTTAATTAACATGCTTTAAAATAACCCAATGCAATTCCACAACAGCCTTTCTGCAAACTAACAAACTGACCAAACTGCTTTTTTTGTCTGTCCCTTCACTCCTCCAACAGATGTAGATGCTGCTAACAGCTCAAGCTCTCCTTCTCCTCCTCCTCTCCCCACTCAATACTTTACACCTTCAGCTGGTGATTTTTCCACTCCAGTGCCATCATCTGAGTCGTACACAGACAGGATGCCACCAGACAGCCCGACGGAGAGCGTGACAACGGCAGACCCGGGGTTAAAGAAACTCCACGGGCTGAGTGATAACCTCATTCCCATCTACACCTCCATACTGGCTGCGGTGCTGCTGGGTCTGGTGGCCTTCGTCATCTTTAAACGGTGAGGATAAAACATATACCATCATCTTGGGATGGATTTGAATTTTTTTAGGTGATTTTTGCTTTTTTGTATGATCATATTTACAAGGGAAGGACAAAAGGAGAGAAAGTATCACTTACGGCTAGGTTTTGACTTTAGGTGCAGCATGCAGTTTTTCTTGGAGCCAGTGTTGATATTTGTATTCACTAAATAAAAAAATGTTCTTAGATCTGTCCAAAGTGTCCTGGAGGGCCACAGTCCTGCCCAGATGGCTCCAATCCGTTTACAGCTCACATGACCAAAAGCTGTTCGCGTATTTTGTCACCATCGCTCCTCATTCATAAACAGATCTTCGGCTAAAAAAAATTTCTGATCGAGCCTTGTAGGCTCTTAATTTCTCTGTGGTGTAAACCCTCGCTTTATCAGCTTAACATGAGTAATGTATACAGTACTTGTGGAATTCTGGACACTGGGCTGTTTTTTAAAGCTCCAGGTTTTACGAATGCAGAGAGAACACTCACTGTTGTCGGTGAAATTAAACTGAAATGTAGATTTAGCCATAGCGATCATATTTAAAGAGACGAGATGATGAGTAAGATTTTTTGGTTTATTTTTGGTGAGCATTTGAATAGAAACGGCATTGTGAAGCATACAGCTCCAGACCAATTCTGCTCACCCCTTTGGTAATAGAAGGGCTACAGGACTAACTGCTGTTATCAGTGTTATACATCATGCGATATCCAAAAATATTTAGTTTAACGCCATTTATGCCCACGTGCATCAAATTTTCTGAACAGTCAGTGCTGATGTTTACAGACCTTCAATAACCTTTGAGTTCGGAATGTTCTCGAGTCCTGTTGAAACAATTCATAGACAATATATAATTAAAGTGAATTAAATAAAACATGTTTGATCATTTAATTGGCAAAATCTGCATGTTTCGTTCCTGTGGAAATACCTTGATTTCCAATGTCCAGAAAACAGTGAGTCGTCAAATCTGTCAAAGCTCTTACTCAGGACAGTTAAATCTCATAAACTATAAAAATGGACATATAAAAACAGGATATACGTGAATGTTATTAGAAGACCTACTTGTGTTGGTATTAAAAAAATAAATACATATTTTCATTGATTCAGCTGCAAACCTACAGACTGAAAGTTACTCATTAACTTAAGCCAAACATTAAAATACAGAAACATTTACAAAATAAGTGAGTGGCTAAAAATATCCTAAGAAATTGTGTTAAGAAGTTAACTGTTCAATTTAAAGGTTTTGAGCGATCCAGTTAAAGTTGAACAATTTTATACATTGTTTGAAACATAATATAGAAAACAATAATAAATAAATAATAAAAATCAAATATTTACTTGTATAAATGTTATGATTTAAAACAAATAGAATGCTTTTTTTTCCTCTTTCTTGAGATCCTGCACAAAAAGTCTTTACTGTAACATTTTAGCGCTGTATTGTTGATAACATTTGTGGTTCCCTGACTGATATTGATGTGAGTTTAAATGCGGCTGAGGACTGACAGATGGTAATTCCGGTGTAAAGGGATCATCAAATATTAAGATCACAGCGGGAGGGCGCTTCTCTTCCTTTAGGGTGTGAATGCCCTTCCGCATTCACATTATTTCTCCATTGAGTGCCTCAGCTTCTGTGTCCAGCTTTTGGCCAGGATAAGGATAATGTTAACCTGGATCAGACAAGTTTACTTATTTCAGAGTAGAAGTTATCGTTAAAAACATTTAGCTGTTCTAATTAGATATTAATCTTAAAGGTGTCGTTTAATCATGTTTATATAGAACTTCCTCATAAAATCCACTTTTTTAAGAGGAGTTTGAAAGGTGCTGTATCATTTAAACTCTACTTTTCTTACATTTATAGCATTTTTCTGTGTTGTTCCCTAAAAGCATGCCTCAAGTCTTATTCTGAGACCTTCATGGATGTTTGTGTCATCCTATTTGACTTTCTGGGAGCTCCAAACTGCTCGACGATCATAGTGCCACCCATTGTTATAGAAGCAACCACTGATCATTCAGATGAACCCGTATCACTGAGCGGATGTGCGGATGTGCTGTCTGACCTGGAAGTGTAAGAGTAGCAGATCTACTCTGAATAAAAATGCAGTTTTTTCAGTTGTCTCGAGTGTAAACTGGTTATTTGGGGAGAATATTGTTAGAAGGCGATTTAAAGACTTTGTTAACAAAATTATATTTCATTTTAGAAGTTAGAAAGGTGCAGTGCTAGTCTACAAGGGTCCAAAATTGATCATAAATGCAATTATTGCACCTTTAATACAAGATTTTTAAGAGTTGACACAAAAATGTGTCAGTAATGTGTGTTTTTTCAATAAAAGCTTTGCATGGTTAAAATAAAGGGTTAAAATTCGATTAACAAAAACAATCCTGAAAAACCATCTGACTGTAGTATATATTTTTTACTATTGATAAATCTTATTTATTTTATTTAGCTGCGTATTTCCAAACACCAAAGCTAGGATGCAAAAATAGAATAAAGCTACAATGAATAAAAAAAACTAAATATATATATGACACAAAACAGTACATAAGTCACCTTCAACTAAGTCAGCTTCCACTATTTTACACACAGCTTGCAAAAGTAGGTATTCATGCTACAGATGAGGGGCTTAATAAACATGATCTGGAATTCATGATTCCAGAGAGACAAAAGAAAATGAGAAGACAAAGAAAATTCTAGATGAAAACTTAGGCACAACATCAGGATGTCCTACCAGGGAGTTCTACCATAAACTTTTTTTTATAGCCTTCTTCACTAGTTTATAGACTACTATAAACTCAAGAGCAGGAAACAGTCTTAATATCTTGTGTTTGTTTCCTCTGATAAAAGCAAGACTTGGAATTCTTCAGCAGTACATATCTCCCTTCCCAGATTCAACCATTATACTCTCATTCAGCAACTGTGTCAGTTGAGATTTTCGAGAATGGACAGAACTAACAGTACAGGAAGCTTTCATGAAAAATGAATGCAGACTTTAACTAGCTTGCACTCTTTCTTTAGGTGGAACAGTTGCAAACAGAACAAACATGGAGCCAACAACCGAGCATGCAGCGCTGACCCCAGTCAGACCCCTTCGCCCGAGGGAGAGAAACTGCACAGCGATAGCGGCATCTCTGTGGACAGCCACAGCCTGCAGGAGGGCCAGGGCCCACCACACACCGGTACGTCTTTGACTTACCAATTCTGTTCAACCATGTGCCTGATACACCGTACTTCTATCAGGATAGAGCAAAAGCACTAATCATAAGGGGATTTTAAGTTATAAAAAAATTAACTTGAGTAACACAATTTAAATATGCTGGTAGATTTATTGTTCATTCTGTTTAAGAACACTTACGCTGTTTTTCCACCATTCCATTTTGGAAGGGTGGCATGCTTTAGGGGCCTTCACACCACATTCTTATAAGTTTCTTGTTAACTGGATGACAAGAGTTTATGAAGTTTTTGTTGTGATAAAATTAAGGTTGGATGTTCATATAAAGTTAAAAAAAAAAAAAAAAAAAAAAAAAAGAAAAAAAAAAATTATTCAGCTGAGACCTCAGCATCTCATGGATGACTACATTATATATATATATATATATATATATATATATATATATATATATATATATATATATATATATATATATATATATATATATATATATATATATATATATATATATATATATATATATATATATATATATATATATATATATATATAAAAGCTGTCAATGATGACTTAGGATGAGCATTTAAAGGCCCAGCTTTATCCCACTGTAGAACTAGAGTATACCAAGTATATTTCAAAGGGCACTTAGAGGTTTTTGCATTTCAAATAGCCATGTATTCACCCAAACCAAATTCACATACTTTTAAGAATATTATATAAACCATGTTGTTAAAGTTTAACAACATGTAGAAATGTAAATATTTTTAACACCACGTCCATGTTTGTGGAATCGCTCAGCAATAAGATTATTTAAAAGACAACTAGAAATAAAGAGTGCAATAAAGAATTTCAAAATACTTTTATAACCGGTTTTATAATTATTAATGGCCTGAACCAGAATGGACAAACAACTTTTTGGGGGTTTAAAGTAAAGTTCACCTACTCCATACACAAATAAACTTTAAAAGGAAAACATGTGATTGTTGAGGAACAGGTTTGAAGCTATGAACCTGTTAAACAAGAAAGAAAGAAAGCTGTTCTTTTCTGATTAATTCATCAAATTTAATTCCAAAAAAAGCTGTTCTTTTCTGGTTAATTCATCAAGTTTCATTCCAAAGAGAGCTGTTCTTTTCTGATTAATTCATCGTTTAATTCCAAAGAAAGCTGTTCTTTTCTGGTTAATTCATCAAGTTTAATTCCAAAGAAAGCTGTTCTTTTCTGATTAATTCATCAAGTTTAATTCCAAAGAAAGCTGTTTTCTTCCAGTGTTAATGTGGGTGCGATTTTTTTTTGTAAACGGGGAAAGAAAAACTCTTTTTACCAACGGGTACATGTGGACATGGCCTATTCATGTTACAATCAGTGACACAACCCTGCTGGAAGACTTACGTTTTTGTAAACAAAGAAAGCTCCACCTCGAACCCCATAAAACTGCTCAAACAACACTGCTGTCCCAAAATTTTCATAAAACTTCCCATTTTCTGTGATTTTCTAAAAATACCCAGCTACACCGAGACGTATGGATGAAAAGCTTAACAGTGTTGGGGAAAAAAAACTTGTCCGGACAGTATATAAGGATATTCTTCAGATCAGTTAGACAAGTCATCTTGATCAACTGAACCATACCACCATTTAAACATGCAAACACGAAGCGTAGCGTGATACAATAACTCTCTAAAACATCTTTGTATTTCAGTGGTGAAAATAGATGGGGGCTCAAACCTCCCTCTACCCTTACACACGCGAGAGGAAGTGGAGAAACTGCTAAACCGTTCTTATGAAGGGGAGGAGTCAGGAGCCAATGAGGAAACCGATTGGTGCAGCCTCGCAGGGCTCCTCGGATACAAAGACGAACATATTGCTAGTTTCAAGCAGGAAGAGAGACCCATTCAGGCACTTCTCTCTCACTGGGGGAGCCAGGATTCGGCTAGCATCGATACGCTTTGCACCGCGCTGAAGAAAATCAACAGAGAAGATATAGCGCAGAGCATCACCTTCAAACCGACAGCTACGTCTGTTGTATGATTAAGCAAACCCACTTCGAGTACACAACTCAATCGCATTCCAAATATTCAGTGTTGATGAAGTTGAAAAATAACTTTTTTTTTTTTCATTTGAGCTGAAAAGAACTGTTTTATTTAAACTGTTGATAATAGCCAAACAATGTAGACTGTTTATTATTACGTATTGTTGGCATGTTGCCTTAATTCAATGAAAGCCATATGGAGTCAAATATGTCTGTTTTTCTGGAAGATGATCCAAAAAAAAGTTGTTATAATAGTGTCATTATTGATGATTTACAGCAGCTGTACATTACCGTACATTACCATGTAAATTCATAGTGTCTATATGCTAAAGATAGTGTCAAATGTTCCTAGTTCAGTCGTTTGGTGTGTGTTGAGTGCATCTGTCATATCCTGTCAGAGTTTGCCATCATATTTATGCTTTGAATGTTGTGCTCTGTGCTCTAAATGAAGCCAAATTGAAAGAGGAGAAGGATTAGGCATGACTCGAAGACGGGAGCGAAATGTTTTTCTTTTGCATTCAGTAAAAAAAAGATTTGGTTCATGATGCTGTTCTCAATTTATTGTTGCTTTTTTGCAACAGAGCAAAAACATGTCTTGAATTCTGACGCTATATCAGTGACTTCAGTAAAGTTAGCTGCAGATTCAAATCTCCTGGCTGAATGAATAACAAGTTCATTAGGCGAATTAGAACTCTTTTTAGTTTGTGTAACATAGGAAACAGGCTACAAAGCTGTTTTAGTCTAAATAATCCTTCTTCCGCATTTACCTGAATACATCGCTCGCTCCCTATGCGCAAGTGATTAAAAGATAAAAGGAGAGAGTATAGCATGGATGCGCTCCGCTTTAATCCTGAGACTCCAGACCTGAGAAGAAAAAAAACACATCGCTCTGATCGAATCCAACGTTTTATGCTAATATCTGGCAAATGTATTCCTCTGTAGCCTGATAAACATAGTAATGAGCTCACAAAAATCCACAACTTTTAAAGTGATGTAATTTGACAACAGTTGCATAATTATCTACTAAAAAAATATGTTTAACAATTATAAATATGTGCAACCAGAAATTAAATTCCACATGAGGACAGTAGAAAGAGAGAATTGAAAAACAAGTTGTACAGTAAAGGGAAAAAGTATTAAACACCCCTTCCTGTGCATCGCCTAAATACATGCAGAACCTCTCTTACAGATTCTGGGAACAAAAACTTTCTGGAAGGGAATTCAGTCTGTTCTCCCCAAATTAAAAAGTTGTCAATGTCTTGATGACAATTTAAAGGCAACTGTAAAAATTTTACTTAAAAATAACTACTTGGAGGAAAAGATGGCAGGGTGAGCAAACCATTTATGCAATGCACTGATGAACCACATCCAAAGAAAAAAAAGATTTAATATACTTAAATGGTCAATAACTTGTTTTTTATGTGGCACCAAATAAGCCCTCTTTGTTATACATTGTGTGTGTTGAAAAATAGATGAATGGATGGACACTGACTTTTTTTTCACACTTTTTTTTAATATAGATTTTTATTTTTTTATTTTGCATTGAGTCAATTCTGTCTTCTAGAAATTGACTTAATGAACATTTGTAGTTGGCTCAATGCATCACTCACACAGCTATAAAAAAAAAACTTTGACTGAACGTTCTGAAAACTAAATTAGAAAAAAAAAAAATCGATGTTAAAAATATTAATTTCAAAATTGGATCTGTTTGTATCTAGTCACTTTCTTTCATTAATAAGTAATCCTCAATCAATTATTCCTGTGCATCATCAGTCAATTCAGTGCTATTCAAATTACTCTCCTGCTTTCTTTAGAACAGTAGTAACAACATCCACGCTTGAAAACATGGCCACAAAACTACTTTGATCAAACCTACACGAATCCATTCTGTACCGCTTAGTATTTCTGAGTTGACTTTCCTATTAAAGCTGAGTTTTTCATCCTGGTGGTCTGTCTGAAAGAGGATAGCGCTGTCCTTTGCTTTTTGCATTTTTCTTTGAAACAGCCGTAACATGACCCTGGTACGGGTCATCACCATGACAAAAGCTCCTGGCCATGCAGTCTGTGACCCACATAGAAAAATGTTAAAGACACAAGACACAAACGCTCAGCCTCCCAGTAAAATTAACTGGTGACTGATAGAAATGTTCAGAGTGCTAACAACCAACTCTTTTGACAGCATTGTACAGGTTCCCACAGTCAAGTAAACCTGGAGAGGCATCAGGGAGATGTGACATGGAGATGGGTGAAAAAGTGTGGGAAAACTGAAGGCCTGAGACGCGAGAAGATGCTAATGGAAACACTGAGGGGGGATTGAATGAATTTGGCTCAAATATTGTTTATGCTATTATACGGTTTAGATTCTCCATTTAGGGATTTGTGATTAATGTTAAAATGTTGATTTCTTCACATTCCTTTAGGACCTCTACAGTATGCGTAACAGGGTTGAAGAATTATGGTGATCAAATCTTGAAATAATGATCACAACTAAACAAACTATAAAGGCTGAGGGATATAACAGAGAAATAATACATTGAGGTTAAAAACCTGAAAATATTTCAGCCCAAATTTAACCAGTCATAGACTGACTGCCTTATTTTTTATACCAACATAAATTTTGTTTACCAGAAAACATGGCGTACATTTCTAAAATATAACAGACATTAAATAATTGACAACATATTTTGGATTAGATTGTTATAAAAGTAATGTTAGGCCTAACTTTAATTTAATAGTGTCTGAAAACAGCCCAGCCAATATTAGGTTGTCTTCAGTCAAAATTTGTTTCAAGGGGGAGTTTTATTCTGAAACTGTTTATAAATCTTTATTCTCTTCTCAGTGATATACACAGCACTGAGACCCTCAGAGCACAATCAAGAACACACAACTGTTATTCAGTTGCCTAGCTCCGATCCTGTCAATCATCAGATTCTCATATTTATTTATATTTTAATTCCAAAAACCTCAGCCAAACTCCTAATAAGGTTTAAAATTTAACATCCAAAAAAGTGCATTACAATGAATTGTAGACATGTGTGTTTGTGTGTTAGAATGTGTTTCTTTTTATTTCCTAAAAGTATTTTTAACCGAAATAATCAAGCTGTTATGATCTTGAGCATGTGGAGTCAAATGAACCTGAGGTGGCGTTAAATAAATGTGGTTACTGACAAAAACAATTAAACTCTTTTAGGCTTAGCAAATGATTGCTTGATACAATAAAATGTGGAATGTTTTTGAGGCCTATACACTATCAACAAAACACAGAAAACACTAGTTTTCTCTAGCGATACACAAAAACATTCTCTATTTTTGTTCTTCAGTTTAACATGTCTATGTTATGAGCCGATTTCAAACTGAACATTTCTATTTTCCTTTAGGTTTATCGTCTGCTTAATATCCTCGCATTAAGGAAGTCTTAAACTTATTTGCTTCTATTTAAACTTTCTATATTCTTTTCCTCTCATTTTAAATAAAACAATAATTAAAGGTAAAAAAAAAACAAGCTGGTAAGCAAACAACTCAGCAAACAAATTTCTGGTACAGCAGAAGGTAAGATTCCAAACTACATCCTTGTTGAGTCATGTAAGTGATGCACTCGAGGTTTAACCGTATTTAAATCATTGAAAGCAGCTTCCTCTGGTATTTACACTGGAGCTAACCGAACCAGCCCAGCCTCAGAAGCTCTCAATACGCAATACCTGACAGCTGAGGTAAACACATTATTAATGATGCCTTCAAAGAATAAGAGATTTATGAGATCGGATGTTGAGATGTACCTTCTCAATCACTTTTACTTTATTGTAATTTTTTCTGTAGGAAGCTGTCAGAAAAAAATTCCAGTTAGCTTGCTCTGTCATGCCCGTCCTGACAACAGCTGAGGACACACAAACACACGTACAATCCTCTTCTGAAAGAGAAAGTTGCATAATAGATGATTGAATTAAAGCAGTTCGGTTTATCAGAGAGAGAGTGCCCGGACCTGAACGTTCATCATTATTAATGTGAGAAGTAAACATCCTGTTATTAAACAGCCCCTGAATTTCCTCTGAATTTAAACGGTTTAAACATTAGAGATCATTTATAGAGCTGAATTGTTCCTATTTGGAGAAAACGCAATTAAAGGATCAATTCACCCAAAATGAAACAGTTGATTGCTTGTATTTCTTCTTGTCATCTCAAACACTCCAATGATTCGGACTAACATCAGATGTCTTCAAAACCGATAAACTCTTCTATCGCAGGATATTGAAACAGAAGTTAGAAGCCATATTTGAATTGTTTGAAATTGGTTTAATCTGCATGCTACTCACAAGAACTCGTTTGCCCTTGCGTGCGCGCACACACAAACACACTTGTTCAAATTCCTCCAATAAACATAAAAGTATTCAGAGGGATTGTGTTCAGGTCCAGTGGCCTTAAACATAGTTAAACAAAGTAATGATATATATATATATATGTCTGCGGCCATTCCGGCTCGACAACGCCCGATCCCGTCCGATCTCGGAAGCTAAGCGAGCCAGGGCCCGTTCAGTACCTGGATGGGAGACCGCCTGGGAACACCGGGTGCCGCAGGCTTCTCTTTTAGAGCGTCACGGTGGCGCAGTGGGTAGCACGGTCGTCTCACAGCAAGAAGGTCGCTGGTTCTAGGCTCGGCTGGGGCAGGTGGCATTTCTGTGTGGAGTTCTCATGTTCTCCCCGTGATCGTGTGGGTTTTCTCCGGGTGCTCCGGTTTCCCCACAAGTCCAAAGACATGCGGAATAAGTGAATTGAATAAGAACAATTGCCCATAGTGTTAAAGTGTGAATGTGTGTGTGAATGTTTCCCAGCGATGGGTTGCGGCAGGGAAGGGCATCCGCTGCGTAAAACATATGCCAGTGAGTTGGCGGTTCATTCCGCTGTGGCGACCCCGAAAGGGAATAAAGCCGACATGAAGATGAATGAATGAATATATATATATATATTTATAAAAAAAATTACACACACACACACATATATATTACTGAAACCTAAAATCAGATTATTTGGTTTGAAAATACATTCTTCCCTTACTTTATCTTTAATGAGTTCAACCAACTTTGGTCCACATTCATATAAAGTTCAAAGCAAACCAGAAACTGCACTTTACCACAAAGCACAAAGCTAAGTTCACACCTCAGCATTAGCAAATAATTGTACAGTTAAATATCCATCAAGAGCCATGGAGAGCAAAGGCCACACTTGCCTCACGAAGGCCCATCCTTCCCTCAGGCTTCCCGTCAATCCATTATAAAGCTGATAATCAACCGCAGGACACAGAGCTGCTAACCACCACCTACTGAGAGATGTCAGGGCAAACACACTCCACATAATGACTCAGGAGTTTCCCTGCAGCAAAAACATCGTCAGCAGGCTCATATTTCATTCCTTTTCCTTTGAAAAGAACTCTTCCATTTCCGACAGTTCACCACAGAGCGATGTACAAGGCAATCAATTCTATCACACTCACACTTTTAAAAGCCTCTGGATCCTGACAGACCTGCTGATGATGTTTAATAATAATACATATAATTAGCTCATCGTTAATTTCCTTTCCCTCAGGGTATCTAAAATGTAGGTCTCATTTGATCTGAAGTAGAAGGTAACAAAAGATCTTGGATACATATTTTGATGTCTATGTTTCTTGTAAATCTCAATAAAAATTTCATTTAGGGTAGTGAAGTAAGAAAATATCAATATTTAATATATTTTTTTCAGAAAATATAACAGTTTCCCACTATTTTAAACATACAATATGCCTTTGCTTTAAAGGCCTGCTCAGTGCACTATTTCATGAGCTACAGTCTGTAAACACTTGGTTTTAACTTGACACAGATACAATTTAGACAGAAACACATAATTTATAGAGGTTATAAATATGTAAAAGCATCAGCTTACCCACTGAAAGAAAAGATAACAATAGCTGGCATATACTTAGGATTTAATGCCATCTTTACGAACAACAGAAAAGGAGTGTTTAACATAAATGTTTTTCGGCACTTACCAGAGTTGTATGTGGATGCCGGGTTCAGATCCAGTGTGTGGCAAGTTGAAAAAGTTAGACCCATGGTATTTATATTTCATATTGTTGTGTCTTATAGAAATATACAACCAAAATAAAAATAACAATAATTGAATACAAAAAACTAAATTGGTCTTCGATCAAATGATTTGAGTGTCTTGCCGATTTTTAAGCTGTTTTTGAGTCATGAAGGAAAGATCTTTTTAAAAACAAAATATTTTGTGTGAAGGTCATAATAGCAGGCAGGAAATCTGCCTTAAGTTAAGGGTGTGTCAACAAAGAGTCCTTTCTTGTTCAAACAATTTCAAAATTGCTTCTGAATGGATTTACAAACTCAAATGTACTATAGCTCTACCGTTCAGCCCAGAGTATGATTTATCTCCGAGATCAGGTTCAAACCCATTTTTTTGAAGAGCATTTGACTTTCTGAATGAATGAATAAATGAGAGAAAGAGAGAGAGAGAGAGAGAGAGAGATGGCGATGGATTTGGAGAGAGAAAAAGAGAACTAGAAGTCACAATAAAAGCAATACTTATCTTAGGGTAACAAACCTGACTTCTCTGAACTTCAGAGAGATGAGGCCTTATTCTCAACAATCTCATTTAAAGTTGTTTGTGACAGCTACAGCATGCTGCAGTAAACCCTACACCGAGCTAATTCTCATTCTTTTTCTTTACAAAGGGTTGACCTTTAGCTAAACCCTCACTTCTTAGTTACCAAGGCCGTGCAGACCTCATTTGAGGGGCAGGTGCTGATGTAAATACATGGCCAAACCTAATTTTTTTAGGTGGAAAAACTACATGATAATTTTAGTGCTGGTGGAAGTGATGGCGTGTATCCATATTTGGAAATGATAGTCTCGCAACAACATGAACTCAGTCGTTCATGTTAGGGTTTCATCTAGGGCAGAAGCTAGAAAATTGATTTGTTTTATTTACGTATTTAGTTAAAAACTCCCAATTTGTGGCATCACCGATTCATGCTGTATTAGGGGCGTGTTGCTGAAGATGTAAATTCGCTGTGACATCACGTCTCCTAAACTGCCTTCACTGTCGAGGAGTCGAAACGCGAGTAAGAGGAGCAGCAATGTAACTCAACCATACATGCTAATGTGTGGCCGTCAGTCAAACATGTGTTTCTATATTATTGGCCCTTTACAAATAATTTACACAAAAAATGCTAAATTTGTAGTTCTCAAAACAATAAACGCAGATCATGCACATGTGATGCATTTTGTATTGGCACAATAGCATCTAACTCCTCATAGCTGAAAAACACAGATGCTTCAAAACAATTCAATTTTAAAGCAAAGACACAATGAGGCCACTGTGATTAACAATCAAAGCCAGCTTACAATTATAGCTACGATACAAATACCTCTCAAAACAAGACCAGCCGGCTCCAATGATACCTTATGCTACTCAGCAGTCCTGTATACAGTAAATCTGGGCTCTGAGCTGAATCCCAGCGGACTGCTGCAGTGGTGTCGGGTTGAGCGGCCGGGTCGGTTTTCAAAGACACTGAGCTGGACTCAAGATTGAGGAAAACGCCTTGGAATACAGGGAAGAGGGTTGAAATGTGGGCCTGTACTTTTACAGTCTACTCAAGTGTCCTACTTGGAAATATTTTCTAGCTATTAGTTTTTTATAAAAAATGTTCAGCTTTGTTGTTAACATTTGTTATTTTCTATGGATACTCTTAACTTATTTTTTGGTTCAATTGGTTTATACTAAAGGTGTAACAGAAAGGTGTTCCGGTTCCTTAATAGATCAGGATCATTCTATAATCAAACATGCAGTTATACGGTCATACCCGCCAGTTAGTGATCTGGCAAGAAGTGTATATAAACTGCATTTTAACAGAGATGTAAGGGAAAGGTAGATATGTTGGGGAAAAGGCAGCTATGAACAACTGTGAGACTACTTGATGGACAGAGGGGGCACTAATGAGCAACCCATGAGCTTGCCATTCCCAGCACATGCACCTACAACATGGTAGGTGGAGCAGAACCCAATGTTCAGACTGCGTCATAAGAGGTATAAAAAAAAAATAAAGACGAAAGATGATCCAGCAGCTCGTCTCCGGCGCCAGAGATACCAGCTGATGATGGACGATCAGAACTTTGAGCAAAGTAAAGACTTTTGCTTTGAGAGCCAACAAAAACTTTATTCTACATTGGTTGATCACAGTTTTGTCATAATGTTCATCTCATCTCATCTCATCTCATCTTCTCCTGCTTATCCGGGGCCGGGTCGCGGGGGCAGCAGTCTAAGCAAGGATGCCCAGACTTCCCTCTCCACAGACACTTCTTCCAGCTCCCCGGGAGGGATCCCGAGGCGTTCCCAGGCCAGCTGGGAGACATAGTCCCTCCAGCGTGTCCTGGGTCTTCCCCGGGGCCTCCTCCCAGTGGGACGTGCACGGAACACCTCCCCTGGGAGGCGTCCAGGAGGCATCCGGAACAGATGCCCAAGCCACCTCAGCTCACCTCGATGTGGAGGAGCAGAGGCTCTACTCCGAGCTCCCCCCGGGTGACGGAGCTTCTCACTCTATCTCTAAGGGAGCATCCAGCCACCCGACGGAGGAAGCTCATTTCGGCCGCTTGTGTCCGGGATCTTGTCCTTTCGGTCATGACCCAGAGCTCATGACCATAGGTGAGAGTAGGGACGTAGATCGACCGGTAAATCGAGAGCTTCGCCTTTCGGCTCAGCTCCCTTTTCACCACAACAGACCGCTAGGAAGGAAGGAGCCTGAGGATAATGTTATTATGTCATAATAATATATAATTAAAAGTAATTTAATTGGTGGTCTTCTGACAAATTGTGGAACAGCTAAATGCTTAGAACTTATGGCAGATTCAACTTGCTTGTCCTTATCTAAGAATAATAAATAAAAAGGTTGAAGGTGTAAATAATTAATTGATCACCATAAAACAATATATTGACCAGCTACTTGAGGTTAGCAGATTCCCATCATCCCCAATGTTAAAAAAAGGTTTACAGGTTGACAAGACATTTTTTTTGCTTTTTCACAAGGTTTGACTTTCAAAATATCTCAGAAGGCTGAATGTTTTGCTAAAATTTTTATAATTAAGGCTTAAAGTTAACTTCAGATTTGATCAGTCACTTAAAAAAAGCCACAAAAAAACCTGTTTATATTTTAGCTTGATATGAAACCTCTGTATTAGAAACTATTGTTTGCAGTCGATTTTTGCGCTAAATGATTAGTTATACATCAGTGAATTGTGTTTTTTGAATCAATTCATTGAATCACTTCAAGCGTTTGACTTTGATGGTTTGTCCAATACAGATTCAGGACATTCAGAATGCTTTAAAAATGGTATTGCTGAGATGAAGACTTATACTTTGTGCCTTTTTGTAATAAAACTGATGTAACTCCTCAATTGGGAATTTATAGGACAACAAAAACCTGAGTGATTGATGGCATTTTTTATTCTGGGAAATCTATCACTTTGAACTTGCCATTACATGCGCTCATATTCATCATTGAACTTTCGTCATGACTCCTTTCCATCATCGCCTCATGGAAAGGTTCCAACACCCCCTTATAAAGCCATCCTGCAGAGACTCTTGGGAAAAGGATCCCTTATGAAAACGTCACGTCTGCTTTCATAGACGAGATTAAATCCCTTTTCTGTCACGGTAGCACCGTCTACAGCTGAAAAGATCAGAACATTGTTCTGCTTGAAGAGAAGAATGTTTGTGGAGCGCTTTTATTCCCCTTTTTTGGCTTTAACAATGAGGAGAAACTTGGAGTAAGCTTACACCGGCAGACTCTTTCATGCACTCTCCTGTATGCTAGACACGCATGTAATTAAACACTTTGGAAGGAAATTCAACTATAGGCTTTGTCAACATCAGCCACTTTCTTCACATAGATAGTTTACATATCAGAGCAATTCAAAGTAAATGAGGTGAAAATGACATTACATTTTGGGTTTCATGGTTCTTGATGGTATGAACACTTGGACAAATTTGGCTGAAATTTGCTACTTACGGGAGAATAGACTCGGGTTAGATCAGGGTTTTTTCTATTATATGTTTCTATATTTTCTTTTGGTTAACTATCGAATTGGAGTTATATGATTCTGATAATAAACCACACATGCGAGACAAGTACGCTTTAGATTTAGCTGAGATCGTAATTTTTTTTTAAATTTTGCTGTGGCAAGCCCAGAATGACTACTGCAAGGCTGTTCTGCAGCAGGACACTATAGTCTTCTCTTCTTAAGTTCACGTCACTCATGAGTCACGACCAACTGAATTAATTACTCTACATTTTTTTGCATTATATTTAATGTTGAATTACTATCTATCTGCATTTGGAGTAGTTATTCATTATTAAGGAGTAAGGCATCACAACAGGCCATCTTCTCAAGTGCAATGTTAGCGGGTTGGGCTCTCTGTTAGAGAGCAGGTTGCTTTGTGGGTAATGTACATATTACCATTTTCATGTATGCTGTTACATTACTGGCCTCTCAACGGTTGTGAATCAAGGCTGTGAGTGTTTATAGCAAATTCATTACAGCCTGACATATGGAGTTTTTGGACATAAACTTATTATAGAGATAGGTTGCTTTACAAAAACAAGTCACAAAATAAACATTAACTACCTAACATTTAAGATGTAAAGACTCTTTCAGCTCAGCTTAATTTATAGAGCGCTTTCACACAGCCAGAGTCATAGCCAAAAGACAAATAAAAACAATAACTTAAAAATAAAATATATATATAATGATTTTGTCTTAAATTCAATTATTTTTAAAGCTAAAAAGATAAAAATCAATAAGAACATTAAAAAGAATAAAACAGGAATAATGAATATTGCAGAAACAAAAACACTGATTTATTTATGTGTTATCTTGGATAAGTTATAGCAGTTATTTGGATAAAAAAGTAAAATTAAATTTGTTACCAGGAGTGGTACAGTGATGAATGGAGCCTGGATCCTGAATAGAGTTACCTGGGCTTGCATGGGTTTACTCTGCTTCCTCCCAGAGTCCTTAAAACACTAAATTTTCTTCAGAAGGGAACATGAAAGTTAATGGAAACTGCAATGGATTGGTAGCCTAGCCTTCACTCCATGAGAGATCCTTGCGATACTAATCACTAAAGAGGTGAAGAATGAATGAAACTTAGAAATAAAGGCCTAAACAAAGTTGTTTTGACAAGAAAACAGTTTTAGTTAGTCCAACACTGTCCTGCATTCATTTTTATGCAAAGTCTCTTTTCATTTCAGAATATGCTGTATATTTCATATGTGAAAGACAACACTGCCATCTTCCTGAGGAAACCTGTACTGCAGGACCCTTCTATTTTGAAGACGAGAAAAAAACTCAATTTTCAGACTATAATTTCAAACCAGCACAAATCTCAGTTTGTCTTTGGTTTTTGTGTAATGAGAGTTGACGTGTCTTTTGGTGCACTACCAGCATCAACTGGAGTTATATTTGGACCAAAAAAAAAGGGAACAAAGTATTTTTATTTAGACTTTCATATGCTTTTGTATTAAGAAAGGTTTCACTTTATCAGATGTATGATCAATGTTCCGTGGATGTAGCGTCTTAGGCTATGTTCAGACTGCAGGCTGCAGCTCAATTCAGATTTTTGTAACGCTATCCGCCATTTGTGTGCTCGTTCACATTAAACACAATATGCAACTTGTTCCCATCCTGTGTAAGAACGCAATCTAGCTCGCCGTTAGGTGCACATGTGCAGAAAATTTTCACCAAATCATATCATAAAAATGAGGAAGAAATAAATATTAGTTGTATTATTGAAAGAAATGTGATGTCTGTCTAATATTTAGGTGCTCTATATAGTCCAGTATTAACAATACTTGACTTCCGGTCTCTCCTTTCCTCATTGCTTCTGACACAATCCTATTACACATTCATTTGTAATATTTTTAGTCTCACCTTTACGTAAAGATAATTTCTCTCTGCTACATTACCCTGTTTAAGTGCTTGTTTGAGTACCGCATCTACCACCCCTCGGATCACAGGTAACAACATATTTAGAAAATAAAAGAATCACAGACTTCTGATGCTCATTTCTCCTTTATCTGTGCCAGCTGTTTTTTTTAAAGTGATGCATAGCAACACAAGTGTAAAAAAGCACATTAAGTTTGTAAATTAACAAACACTCTCAATCGAACCAAAAACAGATCGCACCTCTTCATCAGGGTCAAAAAATAACAAGATCAAGGCGTACCAAATAATTAAGCTTATTAAACAAAATAACACTAGATATGGAAGCATCCATATATTCTCCGATGTATGTTCAGTAAAAACATAAGTGCAAACCCTCATAGGTTCATATACACATATAAACCTACTGTACACACAGCATTTAAGCAAACAAAATAGAGCTCGACTCTTAAGACTGCTTGTTTTTCACCTTAAAACCGATGAAAAGAATAGAAATCCACCCACGATTCTTTCTTTAGTGAACTCAAGTCAAACGAATACCATTTACCCATTTGTTAAATCATTGCAGCAGTTCAGTGGGTGCTAAAATATTTAAATGTACCGCTTTATACAATCCTACCATTTGATAACATTCATTGTCTATAAAGGCAACATTTTCCTTCAAGAATTCCCAACCATGAAAAGAAAAATCTGTCTGAACATAATATTTCTGCAGCCATTGAAGGAAACACGTACTCACAACACGTACAGTACGTTTAGATTAATGTGTCATGGTTACACAATAAAGCTCAGGCGCTGAAGCGAATGCAATCCATAATAGTGAAGAGTTCTCTCAACATTTCCTCACTCACAGAGCATCAGGTGCTTCCCTCGAACCACTCACTGTCCCACCCAGCAAGACCCCGGGGACACGGACAGGCTGCAGATCAGGAAATCCACCGGGGGAAGAAGGGGCTTTGGGAGGCTCACAGGATTGAAAGCGGAGCCCGTGTGGCTGGTGAAGTTCACCTTGTTGAGGTCGGGGCAAGACGACGAGTAAACGTGATCCAAACATGGAGCGCTGGGTAAGAACATGGGTGAGATATGACAGAAAACGAAGAACCTTTAATCTGATCTTGATGGAGGTGACATCACACGCTATTAAATAATACGAGTTAAGGGTTACGAGTTATAAATAACACTTTTCCATGGGCACCCAGCGGTGCAGATGTTTACTTGTGGTCTGTTTCAGATTTTTTTTACTGGAAAATAATTGAAAAATTTAAAGGCGCACATGGATATTTTTGAGCTCATCACAATAGAGAGACAGCTCTGTTAAAGATAATGAACAACATCTACTCAAACACGATTCAGGAAAGGTTTTACTTGATCTTGATCTAGACTGGAAAACTATGTTGGTCTTTCTGGGACAGTGGTGATCACATGTTAAACTTTACACCACTTTCATATAAAAGTGGAGCTGAGGCTCTCGCCCTGGCAACAGAGCTGAACATGAACAAGCAGAACTTAGAGCTGGGAAAAGACTTCAGGGTTTCTGCAGGGGTCAAATGTAGTACTTTTAAGCCCAAATCATAACATCAAAAACACATAAAAAACAACATTATAAATTTTTTTGCATAATAAAAAAATCAAATACATTGTTTGAAACCCTAATAATAATTTTTTTTTACATTTACAAAGATTGTTTCATACTCCGGCAACCCTAAATGTGATTTTACATCTATTAACATTTAGGAGAATCTTTTATTCCATAGCGACCGCAACAATCACTTTTTTTTACCTTTGAGTATTTATGCGCGTTTTCGTAATCAAACACTTAGAAATTTTTTAACATTCATGAGTATGATGTGAATATCTGGTAACCCTAACAATCACTTTTCTGATTGTGAGCATTTATGAATCTTCACAAGCGTTTCTTAAACTCTGGCAACCCTAAGTTTTTGAGCATTTATGCACATTTTTTCAGACTATGGCAACCCTGTCCCTAACTATAATTTTTACATAACTTTGTATCATTTAGGAGGATTTTCTGAATCTCTAGCGACCCCAAGCAACAAATAAAAACACATTTTAGATTAGCTTTACAAAGACAAATTTTAAATAAATAAAAAAGATTAAAAAAAAGACCTACAACAGTGAATTCAAAACTTTTCAAGGCCTAATATTTGGCCTTTTAAACGTCATACTATTTAAATACTTTTTTTTAAAGCAACACCAAACTTTATTCTTCATGGGTTAAATACGGTTTAACTTAATGTTGAATGTAATGTTTTGTAATAGATAACTGGAGTGACTACAAATTACAGACTAAACAAAAAAAAAAGAGACTTACAGGTTTTCCCCACACACTCTGATTTTCTCGCAGCCCTCCGGGGGATGTCTCTGAAAGCAATAGCTGTTGTTTGGTCGAGGAGATGAAGATGGCATCAGGCCGCTCGAGCTTGCTTCTTCAGCTGAAACAGAGATGGGTTCGAGTTCGATCAGGAACTCTTTAGGACTTAAAAAGTGATCGGCTCTCAACAAAGTCAGAGGTCAACCAAAAATAGTCACTGTGTGATCACTGGTTACTGACTTAAACCACCTGTGTTTGTAATCTATTACATCTCATTTAAATCTAGTACAACAAAGGCAAATAAAAGTCATCGTTCTGATGATATCATCTGACTTAAATAGACCTCAAACATATTAACCTTCAGCATTTCCGTCGAGAGAAATTCACACCTTCTTTAAAATGACAGTCGTTCCATTCATTTTCACCTCCTTCACAAATACAGACATATTTAGTACATTAATACTGATGCTTGGGTGATCTTTAATGTAGATGCCTATATGTTTGTGGTCCAGGGTGTGATTTTGCTGCTTTACAAACATCTTGAATATGCTCCATTTAGTGTCTAGATTTTTATACAATCATTTGAATCTCAACCCACTGATTGATTAGTAAAAGCTTAAAATTAAAGATGTCTACCATTGTCAAGATCCAGAGGGCGCTGTGGGGAGCAAGACGTGGAGGAGGAGGAAGAGTGTGATGCTACACAGGTAGACTCGATGTGAGACTCACTCATGATGTTGAGGTGTGGGATTGGAGCCCTGTGTCCATCAGGAACCTCAAACGGCTGTAGAACACAAAATCCATTTAGACTTTAACTGCTTGTTTTTTTTTTTTAGAAATTAAAATGATGGGAGATGAACGCGTACGCCAGATTGGTGGATAGGTGATCGGTGAATGAAGACTTTCTCCAGCTCCTGATCGAGTCTCTCTTCACTGTGGTGCAGGCGTGATGGTGGTCCTGCGGCGGTTAAAGCTGGCGACTGACAGAGAACCACACATTTCACTGATCACATGATTACAGACGACAACAATAAGTTTATAGAAAACTGTATTTTAGAGGTCAGCTCATATATACACACATATATATATACACACACACATATATATATATATATATATATATATATATATATATATATACACACACACACACACATATATATATATATATATATATATATATATATATATATATATACATATACATATATACACATATATATATATACACATAACATATATATGTTTTAAAAAAAGAGAGAAAAAAAGAATATTTTGGTGGAAAAGGTTTAGAACTTGACTAATGTGTATTTTATTTTTATTACATTATTTATTCCTCTCCCAGTCAAACAAATATGGTGTTTTATATTTTGTTACGAGTACTTTTCTTTGTTTTGCTCTACTTGCACTACAAAAGGCAGAAAGGGAGAATGGAAAAAGGCCTGAATCAGGGGTCGGCAACCCAAAATGTTGAAAGAGCCATATTGAACCAAAAAAAACAAAAACAAATAGGTCCGGAGCCGCAAAAAATTAAAAGCCTTGTATAAGCCTTATAATGAAGGCAACACATGCTTTATGTATCTATATTAGCCTACTATAAAAATGACTAAGTTTGCTACGAATACATAATGAGCCTTCATGATTAAATGTTTATGTTCCCTGCAGTGAATCCTGTAGAGAACGACGCATCACGTGACTACTCTGTTGTACGATTACAATATTAATGAATTATGTTTCATTGCTTTGATGAAATTAGAGAAATGCAATAAAGAAATCGAATTTTTGATGTCATTTTTATTTTGAGGATTCACAAAAACAACATCAAAATGGAACGTGCACAACGTGCCCCTTAACTGGGCAACAAACAATGCGAAAAAACGCAGCATACACTTATTAAAAATAAAACAGCAGCCTTTTGAAAAGAAGTATATAAAATCACAGCCACTTTGTTACTAAATACGTGCATGCCTTCCCTGGAAATGTCTTTCCACTTTACTCTTGTTATTAGACAACTTCCCAATACAGAGCAAACATTCAGGCAATCCTTCCGCATCGGCAATGAATGCCCTCGATTCGGTCCAAGAACCGTTGAATACTCAGCTCTCCTCAGTTATGTTTCTCTTTTTCTCTTTGGGATCCATGTCCCACCACCACACAGCCGCTGGTTTGTTTACAGCAGCCACCTTACCTGGCATCCCGCCCCGCTGGTAGAAACGTGTGTCGCGGGTGATGACGCAAATCGTCGCTGACAGAAATGTTGAAATTAAATATTTATTCTACACTCTTTTACAGCATTGGAAAACGTTAAGAATGTTTGTCCTCCTATAGAAACCATATTAAACAAAAAACATATTTACCTTTTTCCTTTTATTTTTTTCATTTTTGAAAAAGCTCCAGGGAGCCACTAGGACAGTGCTAAAGAGCCACATGCGGCTCCAGAGCCACGGGTTGCCGACCCCTGGCCTGAATAGATAAAACAGAAGTTCTTTTGCACATCACAAGGATTGCTCAAACAGTAGAATTGTTATTTGTCAACTATGGATACGTTCCATTTTTTGTTTGCTTGTTCACATTACACACAACATGAGATTTGTATCAGTCTTGTGTAAGAATGCAATCCGGCTCGCTTTGAGGTGCGAATGCGCAAAAAAATAGCTTTGAACAAAACGAAGGTAAACATGGGCAAAAATAAGATCATTTTAACCAAATCTATCATAAAAACAAAGAAGAAATATTTTTTAGATCTGTTTAGATTCCTTGTACTAACTGTGAAACTTCCCGCTCATGCACAAAAATGCATTTTCTGTTGCCATACAATGACAAACAAATGAGATCTAATAAGTAATAAAACTAATAAACAATTCTTTTGTCTTCTTCTTGATATGACTTAATTGGAATGATGGCGGTTCCTACTAGAAATGAACCTACATTATATTTACTCACTCAGAAAATCCGACAAACGGTTTTGTATAACTTGTTTGTTGATAGACGTCAATTTCACTGTAATATAAACAAAATCCGTCTAGCGCCATCTATGGTCATGGAGAAAGCACACAGTACGCGCGCCACTCAGAACCCCTTCGGGGGCCGGGTCTGGTGGTGACCATTCTAAATAATTATATAATTTTTTATTGGAATAAATAAACAAATGTCTCACTGGTGGCAGCATGTGATCACCATCTCATCTTTTATCCCTAACCTGCACAAAATGATGCCGTTTTCCATGGATGAATTTCAGAAAATCTTCCCTCGCTCGCTCAAATCGTGCCAACAGCA
Organism: Danionella dracula; assembly: GCA_900490495.1. Lineage (NCBI taxonomy): Eukaryota > Metazoa > Chordata > Actinopteri > Cypriniformes > Danionidae > Danionella > Danionella dracula. The sequence goes on from UELW01000123.1 coordinate 2,204,048, forward strand.
TTTTCACAGCATATATTGCCTGACTTTTAGCTGCAAGTAAAACAGACAAATCTGATGTCCATGACATTCACTCCCAAACCTCGCAAGCTACACGTTGATCCTCAATAGACCGTATAAACCCTGGAAACTTATAGCAGCCAATTCAGCCCAATGTATTAACTCAAACAACAAAACCCTATAATTATATTGTCAACAGTGCAAAAACCACCCCTGCATGTATGAAAAACTTCTCTTCCTGTTACTGCAACCCTCCACACTTCCTCCGACACTTGAGCTTGAGCGTGAGTATCGAAACTGGGCACTCGAAGGCTTTGGACAAGGCTTCTGGACTCAGTTTATCAGCATTTTAGAGCCAAGAACACATTTTTTAGACGTTTTAGATCTCACTAGAACACAAATACTTTAAATGCTCTTTTTAAGCATGATGGGTGCGCTTGTCTGGAAGAAGACTAACATGTAAGAGAACCTATTTAATCAATCGATCAAAATGCCCAAAAGCAATTCACAAGTAAGAGGCCTAATGAAATGATATAACATAATTCATATTACAATTCATATAGGCTAATTATATGGCATAAGAATAAAATTACATTATATTGCCAACTTAAGAACGATAGTTTCTTTTGAAATCAAGATCAATTCTCCACGATCGATCAACAGGGGTCAGGTACATTTTAGGAAGATCATCTTTAATGTGTTCTATAAGCCTAGTTTAGCCTAATTTGTGGGCGATTGAGAGTATTCTATTCTCTTATATGATATTTTTAAGTTTTAGGAAAGCTTTAAGAAATAAACTGAGCATGCGTGTAGAAAATCAGGTCATGAAAGCATGAACTCATTTCTCTGTCTCTTCAAAGTGCTCTTAGTGGTAAAGAAAATAAAAGGTCAGTTCTCAATATATTAGAACACCAAAGTTTTTATAAGCGAGTCTCCCAAGCTCCATCAAATTTTAAAAATTTTTTTTTTTTTTAAGTTTCGAGTAGCTCAAATTACTGCCTGAACGTTCAAATCTGAAATCATATAGATTTGTATTATTTTTAACTGTAATTTATTGATTAATACTTTAGTTAACATTGCTGTTGTTTTGGAACAATGTGTTAAAAGGAAGCTTTACCAGCGGATGGGGGCACGCATCACCGGCCCCCTGGAGACGCTCTGAACTTCCACATGATGCAGAGCACACATGAAACCCAAAAGCTGCAGGTTCTGCTCCGGCGAGCCAACTCTGAGGAGTCTGCAAACACAAACACGTTCAGCGTATTTCACCGTGTGTGAGGCTTCATGTTTGTTTGTTTGTTTGTTTGTTTATTCAACCGCACATCTTCAAACCATGTTCGTCTCCAAACAGACAAAATTCAGTAGAACTTCTTTGAGTCTGCTGTTTAAAATAAATAATTAAGATCATGAATTGTGAAAAGTTACTTTGCTATGTCTTGAGAGATTGATTGAAATGCAGTAAAATAAAAATGAAATAAAATATTACAAGTGGTACATTAATAAACATGAAAAATAGAAAAGAAAGACAACTAAATAAATAATAAAAACAATTTCATACAAAAGAAATGAAATTAATTATTCAAAAAATGTAAATCAAAAAACAAAAGACATGTCACATAATTGTTGAAATAAAATAAATAAATGCAATTTAATACACAAGATTAAAAATAAATCATTAAATCAATGCAATGAAATAAAACCAATAAACAAAACACATGTCACAATATACTCAAATAAATATAAATAAATAAGTACATTTCAATACACAGGATCAAAAAGAATAGTAATTCAATCAATGTAATAAAATAAAAGAACATGTCACATTTGAATCAAATAAACATTAAAATAACATGAATGCTATTCACTAAATGAATAGAACAATAACTATTTAACATTCTACAATAAAATTGCCAAAATACAAAATAAACTAAATGCAATAAAATATGTTTTTATATTTGTTAAATACATATTTCAAAGACACTAACACTATAAAATAACAATAAAAGGTTTGTAATATGTAATGTAATAAATTACGTTGATATAACGCAATAAAAATACAATAAATGAAAAGAATAAAAGAGATAAAATACAACAAATTAATAAACAAAAAAGTAGTAATAAAAACACTATAATAATGCTTTAATTTATACAGCGCTTTAAAAGGCCTCAAAGAAGCATGTCAAATACAAAATTATGGAATAAAATGTATTATAATCATCAGATATTACAATAAAAAAATTTATCATTATTGTAAAAAAATGGCAATAATATAATAACTTTATATAATACTAATCTTATACAATACTAAACTTAGTCTTTAAGTATAATTAAATACAATTTAATTTGATCACCAATATTACTCAAGACAATATAAAATATAAGAAAATTACCAAATCAGAATACAAATGTGTTTTGAGTTTAGTGACCTGAAAACGGATCGATGAAACGAGCAAGACGACAGAAACCTTGAGTAGACGGAGGATGTGGTACAGGCCTTTTCAGGCCACAGCTCTCAAACCAAAATGCAGAGTGCGCGAGTGTTTGGGTATATCCGCTAACTCCAGTGTTTGGGTGTGTATCCGCTAACTCCAGTGTTTGGGTGTGTATCCGCTAACTCCAGTGTTTGGGTGTATATCCGCTAACTCCAGTGTTTGGGTGTATATCCGCTAACTCCAGTGTTTGGGTGTATATCCGCTAACGCCAGTGTTTGGGTGTATATCCGCTAACGCCAGTGTTTGGGTGTATATCCGCTAACGCCAGTGTTTGGGTGTATATCCGCTAACGCCAGTGTTTGGGTGTATATCCGCTAACGCCAGTGTTTGGGTGTATATCCGCTAACTCCAGTGTTTGGGTGTATATCCGCTAACTCCAGTGTTTGGGTGTATATCCGCTAACGCCAGTGTTTGGGTGTATATCCGCTAACGCCAGTGTTTGGGTGTATATCCGCTAACGCCAGTGTTTGGGTGTATATCCGCTAACGCCAGTGTTTGGGTGTATATCCGCTAACGCCAGTGTTTGGGTGTATATCCGCTAACGCCAGTGTTTGGGTGTATATCCGCTAACGCCAGTGTTTGGGTGTATATCCGCTAACGCCAGTGTTTGGGTGTATATCCGCTAACGCCAGTGTTTGGGTGTATATCCGCTAACGCCAGTGTTTGGGTGTATATCGGCTAACGCCAGTGTTTGGGTGTATATCGGCTAACGCCAGTGTTTGGGTGTATATCGGCTAACGCCAGTGTTTGGGTGTATATCGGCTAACGCCAGTGTTTGGGTGTATATCGGCTAACGCCAGTGTTTGGGTGTATATCGGCTAACGCCAGTGTTTGGGTGTATATCGGCTAACTCCAGTGTTTGGGTGTACATCCGCTAACTCCAGTGTTTGGGTGTACATCCGCTAACTCCAGTGTTTGGGTGTACATCCGCTAACTCCAGTGTTTGGGTGTACATCCGCTAACTCCAGTGTTTGGGTGTACATCCGCTAACTCCAGTGTTTGGGTGTACATCCGCTAACTCCAGTGTTTGGGTGTACATCCGCTAACTCCAGTGTTTGGGTGTACATCCGCTAACTCCAGTGTTTGGGTGTACATCCGCTAACTCCAGTGTTTGGGTGTACATCCGCTAACTCCAGTGTTTGGGTGTACATCCGCTAACTCCAGTGTTTGGGTGTACATCCGCTAACTCCAGTGTTTGGGTGTACATCCGCTAACTCCAGTGTTTGGGTGTACATCCGCTAACTCCAGTGTTTGGGTGTACATCCGCTAACTCCAGTGTTTGGGTGTACATCCGCTAACCTAACTCCAGTGTTTGGGTGTACATCCGCTAACTCCAGTGTTTGGGTGTACATCCGCTAACTCCAGTGTTTGGGTGTACATCCGCTAACTCCAGTGTTTGGGTGTACATCCGCTAACTCCAGTGTTTGGGTGTGCATCCGCTAACTCCAGTGTTTGGGTGTGTATCCGCTAACTCCAGTGTTTGGGTGTGTATCCGCTAACTCCAGTGTTTGGGTGTGTATCCGCTAACTCCAGTGTTTGGGTATGTATCCGCTAACTCCAGTGTTTGGGTGTGTATCCGCTAACTCCAGTGTTTGGGTGTGTATCCGCTAACTCCAGTGTTTGGGTGTGTATCCGCTAACTCCAGTGTTTGGGTGTGTATCCGCTAACTCCAGTGTTTGGGGGTGTATCCGCTAACTCCAGTGTTTGGGGGTGTATCCGCTAACTCCAGTGTTTGGGGGTGTATCCGCTAACTCCAGTGTTTGGGGGTGTATCCGCTAACTCCAGTGTTTGGGGGTGTATCCGCTAACTCCAGTGTTTGGGGGTGTATCCGCTAACTCCAGTGTTTGGGGGTGTATCCGCTAACTCCAGTGTTTGGGGGTGTATCCGCTAACTCCAGTGTTTGGGGGTGTATCCGCTAACTCCAGTGTTTGGGTGTGTATCCGCTAACTCCAGTGTTTGGGGGTGTATCCGCTAACTCCAGTGTTTGGGGGTGTATCCGCTAACTCCAGTGTTTGGGGTGTATCCGCTAACTCCAGTGTTTGGGTGTATCCGCTAACTCCAGTGTTTGGGTGTATCCGCTAACTCCAGTGTTTGGGTGTATCCGCTAACTCCAGTGTTTGGGTGTATCCGCTAACTCCAGTGTTTGGGTGTATCCGCTAACTCCAGTGTTTGGGTGTATCCGCTAACTCCAGTGTTTGGGTGTATCCGGTAACTCCAGTGTTTGGGTGTATCCGCTAACTCCAGTGTTTGGGTGTATCCGCTAACTCCAGTGTTTGGGTGTATCCGCTAACTCCAGTGTTTGGGTGTATCCGCTAACTCCAGTGTTTGGGTATATCCGCTAACTCCAGTGTTTGGGTATATCCGCTAACTCCAGTGTTTGGGTATATCCGCTAACTCCAGTGTTTGGGTATATCCGCTAACTCCAGTGTTTGGGTATATCCGCTAACTCCAGTGTTTGGGTATATCCGCTAACTCCAGTGTTTGGGTATATCCGCTAACTCCAGTGTTTGGGTATATCCGCTAACTCCAGTGTTTGGGTATATCCGCTAACTCCAGTGTTTGGGTATATCCGCTAACTCCAGTGTTTGGGTATATCCGCTAACTCCAGTGTTTGGGTATATCCGCTAACTCCAGTGTTTGGGTATATCCGCTAACTCCAGTGTTTGGGTATATCCGCTAACTCCAGTGTTTGGGTATATCCGCTAACTCCAGTGTTTGGGTATATCCGCTAACTCCAGTGTTTGGGTATATCCGCTAACTCTAGTGTTTGGGTATATCCGCTAACTCCAGTGTTTGGGTATATCCGCTAACTCCAGTGTTTGGGTATATCCGCTAACTCCAGTGTTTGGGTATATCCGCTAACTCCAGTGTTTGGGTATATCCGCTAACTCCAGTGTTTGGGTATATATACGCTAACTCCAGTGTTTGGGTATATATACGCTAACTCCAGTGTTTGGGTATATATACGCTAACTCCAGTGTTTGGGTATATATACGCTAACTCCAGTGTTTGGGTATATATACGCTAACTCCAGTGTTTGGGTATATATACGCTAACTCCAGTGTTTGGGTATATATACGCTAACTCCAGTGTTTGGGTATATATACGCTAACTCCAGTGTTTGGGTATATATACGCTAACTCCAGTGTTTGGGTATATATACGCTAACTCCAGTGTTTGGGTATATATACGCTAACTCCAGTGTTTGGGTATATATACGCTAACTCCAGTGTTTGGGTATATATACGCTAACTCCAGTGTTTGGGTATATATACGCTAACTCCAGTGTTTGGGTATATATACGCTAACTCCAGTGTTTGGGTATATATACGCTAACTCCAGTGTTTGGGTATATATACGCTAACTCCAGTGTTTGGGTATATATACGCTAACTCCAGTGTTTGGGTATATATACGCTAACTCCAGTGTTTGGGTATATATACGCTAACTCCAGTGTTTGGGTATATATACGCTAACTCCAGTGTTTGGGTATATATACGCTAACTCCAGTGTTTGGGTATATATACGCTAACTCCAGTGTTTGGGTATATATACGCTAACTCCAGTGTTTGGGTATATATACGCTAACTCCAGTGTTTGGGTATATCTGCTAACTCCAGTGTTTGGGTATATCCGCTAACTCCAGTGTTTGGGTATATCTGCTAACTCAACGCTTGAGCTGAAGAGACAAATCTACTGTGAAATCCATCATTAACATCTAAAACTCTTTCAATGTTCACCTGAGTGCATTTGTCTTCGAGGTTGGTTCTGTCACCATCTCGGGGACACTGGCCTTGAAGGTAGGGCCCAACAATGGCATCCAAAGAAACGGTCCGCCGAATCAGTGTCTGCAGGCGGCAGTCTGCTTTTTTCCCTTCACCTGCAGAAAGAGATTTGCAGCGTTTCAGATGGTTTCATCTTCGGTGTATATCGAGTCCTGTTTCTTGATCAGACTGACATCATGAAGTGATTGGAGTTGGAATCTGATTGGTTTACCCGGCGATGGGCGGGACATTTGAGTCAAGACTCACAAATGCGTAGAAAGAGATTTGCAAATGCACAGGACGAGATTTACAAATGATGAGGGGCTCCACAAACGAATCGAAAGGAACTTGTACTTGTGACTCTTGGAAACATATTTGTGAATTGTGTTTCAACTCATGAATGTATATTTATTTGTGAATCTGATTTATTTGTAGCTCATAAAATTATGTATGAATTAAATTGACTCAAAAATATCCCCATAGTGTCTAATGTCATTGATGAGGGTGGAATTATTAGTAGTATGCAGTAGTAGTAAAACTTCGGCGCTGTTCAGGAGGAAAGCCCACAGACTCTGATCCTGGTTGGTGCATGGTGTTGCAGCTCAAAGAAGATGAAATAATGTAGAAAAGCACTGGAGAAGATACAGAAGGCGTTTGGGTGGAACAGCTTGACTAATAAGAAGGAGCAAAAAATGACAAACACCACATATTTATCTTGAAATTATCAGATACCCATCTCATAATAATGACTTGGTATCTCATAATTATGACTTAGTATGTTACAATTATGAATTAGGATCACATTATTTTGGCTTAGTATCGCATAATAATGACTTAGTATCTCATAATTATGACTTAGTATCTCATAATTATGGCATAGTACGTTATGATTATGAATTAGGATCTCATTATTTTGACTTAGTATCTCATAATTATGGCTTAGAATGTTAAGATTATGACTTAATATCTCATAATTATGACTTAGTATGTCATAATTATGATTTATTTGGTCATTTTTATAAGATACATATCTCATTATTATGAGATACGCTCTCCAAAAAATCTTAGTTTAGTTTAAGTTAGAAATGAGGGAGAAAAGCTGAAATGAAACTCCTGTTGATCTGCCAGCAAGACTATGAGGGCATCTATACTTCACCCTTAGAGATTTCTGTGTTCCCAGCTCCCGAGGCTTTGTGTAGAGAGAAGGGGACAGTAGCTCTGAGGGGCTGCAGAGCTGCTCCAGTCCTGGACATCTTCATTTCTCCATGAACACTCGCTGAACACTAGCTAACTCCTCCGTTCAGTTTACATTGCTCAGCAAACATCAGCCGAGCGTCGTGTTTCATTCCAAATTGTTGTGTAGTAGTTGTCCCAGTATTTCTTAGCGTTTGTTAACTAGCGCATATTCATGTTGTAAACTAGGAGTTAGTGGTAACTGCTTTTACAGGAGAGACGTTTTAGTTCTGACTCTCAAGGCACACTCAGTCGGTGCTCTCCATTATTGAAGGAAGTAGGCGGTTCTTTTTAAACGTCACCTTTTGATTGGTTACAGGGAATGACAGAAGAGCGTCTATTGGGTAATGCGACATCGTTGAAATAGTCAAAAGGTAATTTTGCTTGGTATAAAGCAATTCAGTGATTAGTTTTCATTAGTAGAATTCGTTTTAATAAATATAAAATGTATAAAAATTACAAAAAGCATACTTTTTTAATTCAGGATAATTGCTTGAAACAACTGTACCCTTTGTAGTTTACTTAAAATATTTTAAGATCCAAGATAATTTAAAACATAAACATATATATATATATTATATTTGTAAAGCATAATTGTTACAATTGAGACCTGAAAAATTGTTAGCTTTTTCATATACAGTACTTAGACCATCATCGTTAAAAAGAACGAATTGAATCAGTACCCCCCACAAAAAAAAACTTTTCACAAGGCTAAGTGTTATTGAACACTTATTTAACATTTGAATATATTTACTCAGATTTTGTGACATTTCTCATCCATGGAGAGCCATTTTTGACAGGGTGAAATGAAAAAGGCTTTCTTTGTTAAGTAATGTTGTTTTATAGTCACCTCTTTGCTGGACAACTCTTAAATGAATCATTAGACTCACCTATGCTTCAATGACTCCTAATTAGAATTTTGTCTCAAGTGTGGTTACTTAAAATGTAGTACTTAAAAGTCTTAATTGTGACTTTTCTCCTAAGACATGAAAATGGGTGTACTTATTTTTGCAACATAGATGAATTAATAAAAATAAAAGCACTTTGGAGAGTGCAAATGAACAAATCTTTTTGCAATCAATGGCTCACATTTGTGGAAGTATTGTGTAATTTAGTATCTCATAAACAACATGGTTTATAAAAGAAACTAAAGGTTTTCTGACACGTTTTAGGGATGTACTCATTTTTGCTGAGCACTGTAACACTGGGATGTAAAGAAAAGTTTTGAACTCTGAAACAAACTGGTTGATTAATATCTGGTAATCGTTCATTATTTAAGGGGTAATTATGTTCAAAATATTAATACGAGATGTGCGTTGTCTTGCAATGTAGTTGCCAGTACAGTAATCATGCTGTACTTTGTATCTCCACAAAGAGAGCTGCTATTGCTTTCAAGGGTGTAACAGTTTATCCATGTGGGTGTCTTCAACATGCATCGTAGAAGATAAATGTCCTCTCAATGCTGGAAACAATCAGGGGTGGCTCATGTTGGGTGGAGTTTGTGTTAGATAAACAATAGTATTCTTCTGCAAAAGTTTGTTATTAGTAGACACTTTAGGAACCACCAAAACCAATTATCGGACCTTTACTTGAAATGGAAAACAAAACCTTTGCATTTGACACGTTTTTAGTTTTTTTAACAACGCTATTATTTTTGTCTTGAAGATGAGAGACAACATTGCTCTCCATGAACAAACTGTTTCTGTTTTGCAAGTCATTTTTCAACCCTTTCAAGGCTCAACGTGTCATTTTTAACAATTTGTTGCATCCTGGTAAATTAAATGTTACTTCCCATTTGAAATTTAGACACTTCTCCAAGTCTCTTTTTACTCTGGTAGTCCGCAGTGAATACATAATGCTGACCTTTGACCTATAATTGACTTTTAAATTCGTATCCAGTTGTAAAGAGATCCCCAGACTTTTTTTTCTTTCTTTTTTTAAAATTAAACAACTGGAATAAAAGGTATAACAAGAGACAGTATGACAAAAAAAGGCAGTTTTATTGCAGTTTTCAGAAACAGCCAGCATCATTGGCTTTTAGAACAACAAAACAAGGTGCAACGGATTAAAAAAAACATTTGTTTAAGACTAATAGTTGGTGTACAACTAACATGACACACATTTCTCAAACAAGTAGACTTTTAGTTACTGACAATCTATTAGGAAAATCTAGCTTATCAGTTTTATATGATGGTAAATTGCCAATGTTGTAAAAATTAATGCATGGTTTCACATTTGTAACTTGCATCCTGATATAAACAGAGAAACAGATTGGAAACAAAAACATTAAAAAATGAGACAATGTCAGACAATAAAACACAAAACTAAGGAGAAACCGTTTCATCTGCCTAGGTCAATACATGTCAGTCGTTCAGTAGCCCTAAACATTAAAGTAGACTTTAAAATAAAAATAAAATTATTGTGAGGATTTTTCTTCAATATTTAACTGTAATTCTTCTTGTGCACCAGAAAAAAAACCTTATATAATAAAGCTAAAGTCAAGCCACTGGAGTCATAACGACTGTTTCAAATTTTTCTTTGACTTTCTGTCATATTTAATATTAGAATTAGTTCATTTGAGAATTAATTTTGTATAGGTAAACTATATAAGTAAAATGTAAAAGTGGTAATATGGAAACACTAATGTAATGTAAGTAAATACCTGTTTATCATAAGTATACTTTGCAGCAGAAATGTGAGAAAGCTGCATTGGTCAGACATGGTATGGATAAAACAGGTCACAGGTCAGTCAGTGCATAGTCCACAGCAGGTCCTCGACGGGTTCCATCACAAATCAGGAGAACGACTTGAACAGCAAAGCCATTCAAAGAGAGGCTCTGGCAAGAGAAAATTCAATGATAACGCTGACGAAAATTTCCAGGTAAAACTGTGATAAACCAAAAGTGGCTTATCCCCACTCGTGAGGCTGCAGCTGGATATAGCTCATATGTAACTTTGGACATAGTTCATTTATTTCAAATATAAGTTGGCTGTTTCATAGCTCCTTAGCTCAACTATTAGTTGACTTATCGATTATTGTCGACAATGGAATTTGTTGACCACTAATTACATTTTTGAATAGTTGACCTGAACAGGTTATAAGGGTTAAATCTCAGAGTTGTTTCAAGAATTTCAGAATAGGTTCTAGAAGTGAGTCTCATATAGAAGTCTCATCTAAGGTATTTGTGTTTGTGATAGAAATAAGTAATCAATAAATATCCTCAAAGAGAGTTCATTTGGAGGCTTCATGCTTTTAAAGTGCGTGTCGGAAGCGTCCACAAGAAACCCGGAGAAGGATTTGGCACTATTAAACTCTAACAGAAGAACAACTTTATATTTAAATCGCTCTGACCAGAGCAGCTAAGCTAAAATCTGCTCATTTTTAGGCTTTTCTGCCAAATATCTCCCTATGTATCCTGTATGAACCTCAATATATTTAAATTCAATACATTTTCCCAATATATCAGATAAGTCGACTTTTCGAAAAAAAATAATCGCTGACTAATCAAGTATAGTCGTGCTTCTATTTACTAAAGGTTGTAGAAGAATTTGGCAAGTACTCAAATATTGTGATCAATTCTGTTTCTTTCCTCTCTTACAAGATTTTGATCTGCGCCAAGCCCAGGAAGTCACAAACTGGCTATTTATCACAGTTGGGTTGCCAGATGTACATTTGACAAATTTAATCAAGCTATAATGGACAACAAAGTTGGTATTAAAACCGACTTTAACTGACAACAAAAACTATTGCAGGCTTTACAGATTTTTTTAAGCACATTTCCCCTCGTTTGCAGCTAGGACCAAGTCTACATCTTGGAGTAGATAGTGGGTAAAATCAGCAACAATAGAAGGAACATTGAAACACGTTCTTCATGACTTATCATTTAGGACAGGGGTGTCCAACGTCGGTCCTGGAGAGCCAGAACTCTGCACATTTTTGGTTCAACCATCATGAAACACACCTGTGGCATTAATTATGGTCGTCTGATTGGCTGAAGTAGAGTAGTATGCATACTACAGCAAGATTGCAACTAAAATTCAGGACCGACGTTGGACACCCATGATTTAGGACAACTGTTTAAATATCCTTAAAAACAATGGTACGGTGTGCAGAATGTGACTCGAGGAATGCTTGCAAAGACTTTTCTCTCATGTGTTACTAGCATTTAGAATGTTTTGAATCCACAGAGCTACCGTAGTAAAAACTGTAAATCAGTATCACCGTTGGTTCTAAAATCTTATTTAAAAACACTTGAACTCTGTGAGCAAAAACCTGTACAGTAACTTGCCATTAACAGTCTGCAGCAGAGCCAATGACATCTTTGAATGGCTTAACTGCCAACAAGGTTTCCCTCTGCTTGTGATGCTGGAGACCTCTAGCGCACCCTAGCTGGGGGTCAGAGCAGGACTTGGCTCTGCGCTGAGGTTCACCAGGCACTCGGTCGACCTCAGGCTGGGCAGAGACTTACAGCTGGGTAAGGACGACATCGAGCCACACAGACCTAAGAGAGAGGGAGTGTAGTCTTTTTCTGGAATGAAAATGAAAATAAAAATTTTAAATGCTGCCATTATTTACTCACCCAATTCTGTTTCCAAAGATGTTCAAGTGTCTTTTTCGTTCTTTCTTTTTGATCAAAAAGCAGATATTTCGAAGGCTGTAGAAAACCGGTAGACTTCCAAATGTTTTTCCTTCTTATTCACACGACTGGCGTTCAGCATTTCTCACAGTTATTTGTATTTATTTTTATACATACATTTTGTACACTACTCCTTGAACACAGTTAGCTAACTATTTAAAGTAATTCTCAAATTGCCTAATTATATTCCGCTTGACAACATGATATTGCCCCCGCTGGTAGCTTGTAGTATTGATTAAAGATGGAAATATGGCTAATTAAAGAAAAAATGGTGCAAATCCACACCACAAGACCATTTGTCACAGATTTTTTTTTGAAGGAGACAACAAAGTTGGTCTACCATTAAGGACTTGCAGCATCAACTCTCCATAAAACAAAAACGCTGATATTTTTTAGCGCTAACAGCTTGACTGAGCAACCAACAGATGCACAGATACAAATCAAAACACATTCAGGTACCTGCAGAGCACCAGGTCTTCCCATTCTGTTTAAGTTCTGCCCTCTGAGAATCCGTAGATAGGTTGTTATGTGGTTCAGGGCTGGGGAAACTTCCTCTGTAAGAACAAACATTTACATTTATGCATTTGGTAGACGCTTTTTCCAAAGCGATTTAGAGTAGAGACAATATGCAATTTGTTACAAAGCCAAAGTCTAACTCTGGTTGCTCACACTAGAATTTGTATCAGCTGATCAATCAACCATAGAGAGAAGGAAATAGAAGGGAACAAGTAAAACTAAATAGTTTTTTTTTTTCAAAAACATGGCCTTCATCGGAAAGTTTGAATCTCAACTTTGGTCTGAAAGGTCATGTCGCATTTATCTAGCTTTTGTGTCATCATGCTATATTTAAAGACACTCTTGAATGAAACGAGTGAAAAGCGTCCATTCCGGCATGAGAAGAGTGATTAGACGGATGGTGTTGTAAAGTTCATCTCCATCAATAGTATATTTCTTTATCCTTCTCAATCTTTTTCTTAATATTTTTTAGTACTACTTATGTCGGTTTAAATCACAAATTGACATAAAAAAAGTGTCAGAGAGCATGTTAATGTCAATTTTTACTGTTAACAGAGAATTCTGGGTGATGTAGTTTCTTCCTCTGTATGCGTGCATCAGACTTGCACAAAGAAGACGTTCACACAGAAAACGGATCGCAGGCCAATATTAATTTTAATGTTTAATGTAATTTTAACAACCCCCAAAAATCTGAACTGAGCAGTCTGAACATAGCCAAGTGAAAGTTAAAAATCCTCTTGAAAGAGAGCTTGATTCACCTGTGGTAAAGCTTCCTGTCCTCCTGGTTGTTGTAGCTCTGGAGGGATGGCCACTGGTTAACAAGAGGAATTGATAAATCTTTAGCCAGAGGATGCGGTTCGCCTGGAATCAGACTTGTCCTGTCACAATATTACAGATGAAAACTTGTTAGAGAGATTCAAATTATGGCATTGAATTTATTTACGTGAAACCTAAGTACTTGCTTTTGAGATATACTACATTTGCATTGGATAAATTAGAAATGACCTTTAAGACTAAAGCAAAGAAAAGATTTTTGTCGCTAGACGGTTTAAGGAAAGTGTGACATATTTTGCCACAGGTCACACTTTAAAAGTAAATGTGGTGCTTGTTTGCATGAAGTATGAAGATAAGTGTGAAGTACGTAAATATTAGAAATGACTTAAATACTTAAATAACTTCTTATTTTAAAGAAATAAAATCCCCCCAAAAAACTAATAAAAAGTGAAACATATAAAAAATACTTTTTAAGCCTCCAGCTAAAATCACGGCACAACTATTTTCACTTTAATTATGATAAATCAAGAGGAGATTTTGAAACCTAAACTTATGAAATTAATTTTAAATAAAACATTTTCTGTTGGTCATATTATAACTCCCCGCTAAATGAAGCATGAAATGATACAGTAAACCCAATAAAACGCTACATCACAACACCATCAACAAATCAATGCGTTGATATTTTTTTAACTGTGTAAAACTAACAAAATGAGATGTTATAAAAAAAGCATAAGCTAAATATAAAGACTGTTGAAAGTCTTTGTGCTCTAGCAGTGTCTGTGTGTTAGCTCTCACAGTTGCTCCTGCAGCTCCAGAATGATGTTCTCCAGTTCTCTCTTCTCTTTCTGACCCTGCAGCTGCTGTTCTTCGAGGTCAGACATCACTTTTTTATTCTCTGTTTCAACATTTTTAAGCTGAGACTCGCGCAGTCTCACCAATTCTTCCAAATACCCCTAAGAACAAAAAAAAACTATATTAGCAGAGTTAATCTAACTTTAAATGCACATCACAGAAGCATAATGGTACTTCAGCATCCCGGCTAAACTTTGAAGGCCAGATTACAGCTCTACTCTCTACTCTTAGAGATTTGAGATAATTGATGGATTGATCAAAGCTTACTGAAAATGATAAGCTGTACGTGTACCACTAGGGATTCTCGGACACCTGTTGGTGGTATAGTGATGCCATTGGTGGTGTGTCAAACAAAAAAATGATCGGCCATGGGTATCTGAGACATTAAACGTGGCCCATTGGTTGATTTCTTTGAAAGACACTAGGCTAGTCCAATGAAATCAGAGGCCCCTGCCTCCAGCCATAGACTAAATCTGCTGTGACTCCTCAGGAGTAACTAATCTCTAATCTAGTAACTAACTAATCTAGGCTCTAATCCCACACAGGTAAAAATATACAGTGGTACCTCAAGATACAAATGCTTCATGTTATGAAAATCCAAGATATAAAAGGCCACCCAAAGCATTTTTGTCCCAAGATACGAAAAACCTGCACGAGAAATACATATTTAACGTTTGAAATTCAGGCATAAGACAACACTGGATATCACGTTACTACATTCAACTCCAGCACCAACAGTTCTGCTCTCCCATTGGTCAGTTCCAGCCCTGACGCTGGGTGTTGAGGCTTAGCATCCTGCTCTCATTTTAGTCAGTTCTATATGGGGTTATTATTGAAGCAATATTATTTGCAAATGCATGACTCAATCTGCAAATGTGTATCGAGACACGCATTTGCAAATCAAGATACACATTTGCAGATCGAGTCATGCATTTGCAAATAATATTGCAATATTAATAACTCCATAGTCCTAAGCCTGACGCTATTTGTTGAAGCGTAACGTCCCGCTCTTCTATTGGTCAGATCAAATCCATAACGCCTTACCAGAAGCGCTCTTCCTGTTTTCACATTTGTTGTCCTAAATTCGGGAATATTTTCGTGTAGCTTTTTTAACAAAGCGTATTTTTATTGCCTCGTCTACCATCCGCTCTCTTCCTCTACCACCTCCTCCAACTCCGCAAAGTTGCCTAACTCGAAAGTTATGGGTTATTATTTTTACATCTATTTTATTCTGTTTTAATTTATTTTATTCTGTTTTAATATTATTTATTAGATGTATAATGTGTACTTTTAAGGAGTGAAGAATCCTACTTTATTTTTCTCTGGTTTACCATGTTATTTTAGTGTTTTTTTCTGTGGGGCTTAGAAGGGAGTAGGCATTTTAGGTTTTACATGTAAAACTTGGTTTGACATATGAAAAATCAGACATAAGAGGGCCACCCAGAACAGATCAGAACGTATCTTGAGGTATCACAGTAATTTGCGATTTAAATGTGAAATTACATTCACGTGTGCAGGAGCGTGCCTGTCATGTTATCAGGAATATATAAGCTCAAAAGTTAGCTTAAAACATAATGTTAATGTCTGCAGCTGTAATGAAGAAAGTAGTTCTGGTACTACTAGTTAAAGAGTTTTTAGAGTGCATTAAAAAAGCTAATATTTTGCTATCTAACTTGATACTTTTTTTAATTATTTAAAACAGTACAGGCAGTAGTGTTAACGTGTTTCTAAAATGAATAAATAAATGTCGCCTCTTATTTGAATTGTAATTAACTGTAACCTATAATCTAATAGGAAGGTCTATATGCTGTGGCTTTACTGTATTTGTGTATTTTAATGTTACTCATCATGGTGGTACTTATGTTACAAATGCGTGCCACATTTTTTCTGAGGTGTTACTTGATAAAAAAAAGTTTGAGAACCCCTGGTCTACAGGAATACCCGCTGGTGGTGTTTGTGCATTTAACCTTTTGCGCATTAACAATCTTGAACCTCTGCTCCATCTTTCTGCACTTGTTCCTCCAGCTCTCCTCATCAGTGACCAGAGGGATGTAGGGATGATCCACGCTGTCGTCACTGTTACTGCTGTCCACGCTCTGTCCATCCTCGTCATCGCTGAAGTAATCATAGCTACACACAACACATCATGGAAACATGCAAAAATTGTTCAAATTAGCATTATTTTGTTCATTCTACCTTCAGAATTGTTTTTATTTTGAAATCTTGGCATTAACAAGAATAACCTTTTGTGTTTATTAGTGTAAATGTCTGCTTTCTCCTAATTCAGATCAGCTGCAGCCCTCATAACAATTTTTTATAAAGGAAAGACAAGAGAAAATCAACGCCTCACCTTTGAGTGAATTTCAGATAAGGAGTGTAGTCAATAACTGCCTCCGATTTTCCATCCAGAGCTTCCCCTTTCAAACAGAAGCTGAACACAGCACATATCACATAACACCAATTATTCCAGATTATTCCATTATGCATGTGCAGCACAGAGCGTATGCTGTGTTTAAAATTTTGGAGACCACACTTTAAGGTTTTGAATCTACTGTTCAGTTTTAAGTAGTATTTATTTCATTACGCTTACATTATGCACAATCTTACCTAAAATCAATCGCTCCGAGTCCGATGAGCATCCCAGTCAGAACGGTTGCTTCTTCCCGCAACATGATGGCCCCCTCGTCATAAAATCTCCTGCAGCAAACCCAGAAAAACAGGCATTAATGTCACATTTTGCAAGTGCATTTGGGTGAGCTACAATCAATTTAAAGTGTTTATTAATTTGAAAACCACGGATAGCAGAGTTTCTGCAGCTTTCATAAGGTCAAATTTAAGACTTTGTAATTTAAGATCAATAAGAATCAAAACGAAGACATTTATCATAACATCAAAACACCTTTTTTGCTTAATAAACAGTATGGTTTGAATACATTGTTTGAAACTCTAATCATAACTTCTATGTTTACGAAGGTTTTCTCAAACTATGGCAACACTAACAATGTCTTCAACAAAATTGAGCATTTATAAGCATTTTCTAAATTTCTGGCAACCCTTACAATCACATTTACGCATTTTAGTATTTATGAATCTTATGTCAACATCTGGCATCCCTAACGATCACTTTTGTGATTTTGAGTGTATATGAGCCTTTTCTCAAACTATGGTACCGCTAAACTTCACTTTTATGTTTTTGAGCATGTATGCCCATATTAGATGAGCTTTACATGGACATTAGAAAAATAACAGATGTGAAAAATAATTTAAGACCTAGAACATTGTAATTAAGACTTTTTTAAACCTCACCGAAAAACTGTTAGCTACATCCTTTACTCTAAAGATTAAAATTTTAATCCAAATTATTCAAATTCACTCAAACTACAGCAATTGAGTAGTTTTTCCATGTACATGAACATTTAGTGTAGTGTACTTTAACTTGAGTAGATTTTAATTAAAGTAAAGGACTTCTCTACATCTGAAATC
Organism: Danionella dracula; assembly: GCA_900490495.1. Lineage (NCBI taxonomy): Eukaryota > Metazoa > Chordata > Actinopteri > Cypriniformes > Danionidae > Danionella > Danionella dracula. Next base: position 2,221,799 of record UELW01000123.1, read on the forward strand.
AGACAAGTTTGGAACTTTTGAATGAAAAAAATATGTATATTAAAGATCCAATTAAAAAAAGAGGCTTGACAGATCACTGATTCAGAACCAGCCAAAAGTGAAATTACTGACCTTCCATGTTTAGTGACCAGCAAAAAAAAAAAAAAACATCGGCTACACTATGCATTAAAGGAGTTTATGTAAACTGGCAACTATATTTAAAACTTGACATCAATGCTACGAGTTTCACTACACTCCTTTAAAAGAGGTTTAAAGACAGAGAAGTGGAGGCATCAGATGCAGCTGCCTTTCCTGACGCTTTTAACATCATTCCTGTGCATTTTAATGTTTAGATATTCAGTGCTTTTGGTTTGGCATTTAAATGATCATTTACCTTGGCCAGGAGACATCTGTAAAACATTCCTAACCTCAATGGCACTTTCCTGGTTAATAAAAGGTTTCCGTAGGTTCAAACTCAGCATCGCAACTGATTTGAATCATTCGTTTGGGATAATTCTGCAGCTCTTTGATAAAGTGAGAATTGTGATGCGTCTGAGTGTGTCTCTATCAGTAGAGAAGCTGTCCACGCTCCTCAGTGAATACCAAAAGAGCCTGTTTTTGACTGGAAGAGTTCTTTGTCTTTCGCCTGACCTTGTGGTGCGGCTGTCTCGCAAAGCTGTGGCGATGTATTCAGAGAGACGCTTTTCCATCAGTGCAACCCTCAGCCAAGCTCTGCCCTGAAGAGACAAAAGAATCACAGATCACTATTCATGCGAATCTTTCTTATTTACAAATGCAACATTAATATGGTCATTTCAGAACTTTAAGATAATCACTGAAACAATGAATAGAGCATGACAGTACATAATTAAAACAAAATAATGTATGTAAAAAAATCAGCCCTGAAGATGAATTTCACAATATTTTAAAGAAGTTTAATGCAAAACTTTTTTCCTTACATTCTTTTCAGTGCCAAAACATTTTTAAAAAATTTCTTTCCTCAAAACACATTTCTTTTTTTTTTTTCACTAGCAAGCAAAATCCTTGACTTTCGCCAAACAATTTTTTTATATAAAAACTTTATTTTCCAATAAGTAAATAAATTCATTGGTTAAATAAAATCTAGCAAGATACTAAATGTACTACATATTTACTGCATTATATTATATATGTGGAATTGATATTCATTCAAATATTTGTTTTAATGAGTTCAACAGACAAGAGAAACGTTTGACCAGTTGGAGGTAAGATATGATGTCAATGCTGTTGTTAATAGAGAAATAGCTACATCAAATACAAAATATATATTTTGGCTGATGAAAATCAAACAGATTTTTTTGTGATAATAATAAATTCAGGTCTTTATTCAATAACATTTCAATAAAACATATTGGCTTTCAATAAAACCCTGGCTTTTTAAGGCAGATCCACTGGAGTGAAATAACTGCTGGAAATACGGGACATGACTATAAATATTAGAGAAGACCCACCTTTGCTCTCGAGGTGTTGATGTTCTCCATGTTCTCGATGCTGCTGATGCAGTTATTGGGCATTTTACTGCAGGCCAGACGGATGAAATCCCAGAAACTTCGCTGAGCATCGAACCAGCTGCCAGAGCCTGCAGAGGAAATGATGGGAGAGATCAGCTTCATATATTCTCTTTATACCTAGTTCAGAAATTTCTTCTATCATAAACTTTGTTGCCGTCTTTTTATAAAGACAACTAAAACTACTCAATTTAAATGCAAGAGATTTTGGTTGTTGCAATATTTATTATGTACTAAATTATTAATGCTTCACAACAGGCTATAATCAATGTAGAATCTTCCAAACCTGGCTTTTACCCTAATACTAACCTGCACAACATTGACCTGAAAAATGTATTGTCTTATTACAAGATATAAAAGAAGAGTCATGTTGCTAATATAACTCTGCTACTGGTCTGATATGATTCAATGATCTATGCTAAGCTATGCTAAAATGTAATAGCCAGAACGGTTGAGGAGATTCCAAAATAACCCTACACTGAATAATCAAGAATTTAAATATTGAACTCATTAAGACCCTGCCTTGTTCTCCCCGTGGTCGCGTGGGTTTTCTCCGGGTGCTCCGGTTTCCCCACAAGTCCAAAGACATGCGGTATAAGAGAATTGAGTAAGAACGATTGTCCATAGTGTTAAAGAGTGAATGAGTGTGTGAATGTTTCCCAGCGATGGGTTGCAGCTGGAAGGGCATCTGCCGCATAAAACATATGCCAGAGAGTTGGTGGTTCATTCCGCTGTGGCGACCCCGAAAGGGAATAAAGCCGACATGAAGATGAATGAAGACCCTGCCTCCTTTAAAATGGTCAGCACTTTCCAGGTCTTGTTTTATAATTTGTGCAATTTCACTCAAGTGACTGCTTGTTTTTTCCTGAAAGTGTTTTCTGGAGTTTTTTTTTTTTAAGAAAATGGAAGCATATTGTAATCTGAGAAAAAAGCAACACTGTTCTCCAAACACAAAATAAGATATTTCAGGGTTTTTTTTTACATTCATTGTTCCCATATACATTTTTATATGATTGTTGTATATATCTTAGATGATCTTGTGGCAACTTTCACTATCGCCAAGAAAATAATTCAGGTCTGAAGGTGTTAATCTCCCATTCATTCTGAGTAGAATATAAAATGCAGTTTTTCCAAGAAAGCAAACGCATGAGAGGCCCTTATTAAAAAAATGACTCCTTATTTTTAGGAGGAACTATCAAAAAAGAAAGTTTTCCAAACACAAAACAATATTCTCTTCTTGTGATTCGTTTGTACTCTCTTACCTTTGAAGCGATGGCTGAGGATGTGTTCCAGAATGGCAGCGAAGTTAATGAACTCCTCAGAAGAGTCATCTATGGGCTCTGCCGTATACTTCTCTAACAGCGTCTTCACTGAAAACCTGCCGCGAACACACAAACACAGTGTTCTCTTTCAGCTACACATCAATGCTTTTTAATCAGACCAAAAACCAAGCAAGCTCAATAAAGTGTGACGTTGTGGTAGTATAACCAGAGCAATCATGTTCCTTGCACTAAGCGAAGCTTCCCAGAAGATGACTGAACATTTAGTGCTAGCTTCTTACTGTAAGATGAATCATGAACATAATAGAACCGCTCAGAATATCTGAGGAATTGTATTGATATATTCAGACGTGTTAGTCATCAGCTATTTCAGCTATGTATCAGCTATTTGTGAGGTCTATCATCACATAAAGCATGCTTATATTTGATTCATATAAAAACAACGTTCTCGCCATTCTACCTAAACATGGCTTACAACTTTTTGGAACAGTCTTTAATCTAATAGCTATACAACTCACAGAAAAAAAAATGAAAATTCTTTGCTTCAACATTGCACCAATTTATGCCAATTCTGTCTTTGAAATAGAGGACAATTAGCCTTCACTACATTAAATATGTCTCATTCTTAAAGGTGCCATATAATACCCCTTTTAAACTCTTTATAATAAATATTTGACCCCTCTAGTCTAGACTATCACTGCACCATTAAAATCCTGCAAAAGGCAGCATTTATCATAAACATGGTCTTTGAATCAAATGGTTGTTGTCCACAAAACTTATCCCTCCCACTGCCATGCTTTCGCCATGCCTCCAGCTGAATTGTGCTTGTTGTCGAACAGAAAATTCGTCCATTTCTGACACACAAATTCGTCTTTGGCAAGCCAAAACAGACTTTTTGTCTGGGACAACCACAAACACAATTCTTTTGTTAATTGTGCGGTTTGACTACGCTTACACTTCCGAGTCAGTCAGCTTGCGCATTCTTCATTGAGATGAGCTGCATTAGCGTTTCCTCTGATTGGTTAGTGGACGATGCTACAATCAATTGGAGTGGCCACAATCATCGAGCCGTTTTAAGATACCAGAAAAAGAAAATAGGATTACACAAACGTGCATGAATCAATCTGAATATGACTTGAGGTTTTTGATGAGGAAACAACATGGGCTGGGTGATATACCTTTTCATACCGAATACCAGTGATTTTAATGATTATGATATTAATTTTTCAAACACCGCAATACCGGTGTGTGGATACAAAGCATCGCCAACACACTGAGCAACAGAACTTTGCACATGGGAAATTGTTTCACAGGCGAGTTCTTAAACAGTGGTACTAAACAAGTAAATGGGACGATGGAAAAAAAAGAAGAAAATGGGATGATGTCGTGACACAAAATCTTTCTGTTATTTCAGGAAATGTCACAAGAGAAAATCATCTCTTTCCATCTCTGCAGGTTAATGGTGGTACTGTAACACAAAACACGACTCAAACGTCGTTTAAAGACGTCGCTTGCGAAGCGGACTGTCTCTGACAAGAAAAGCAAACCGTGCAATAATATTATCAACATTAATAATACCCATTTCATACAGCTGAGAAAAAGGGTTTCAAATTAAAGTTTATTTATATTTTAAATACTATCTGGTTGGACTTGAATAATTATTATGTTTATATTATGTTTCACATAATATGAGCATAATAATTACCCTTGTTTGTCATGTTTGTACACGGCTGTGTAATAATTATGTATTATTATGTTTCACAAAGCAAATGTTTCACACCTTCTGTACTTAATAGTTTCAAACCTACTTATTGTTGCCTTAATGAAAGCCCAGTGGATGAAGACGTTTTCAATTTGCAGTTACAGTGCACACTTTGTAGCCAGCTTATTTTTTGTAATAATAAATTTTTGTGTGTTTCTACTGCAAGCCATGCATTCTGATTTCTTCATCTCATTACAATCATGAGAGTCACTGTTAGCTCTTTGTGAAAACCAGCATTTCGTGAGACCATTAAAACTTGGAGTTAATGCTCAAATCCTGTGTTATTGTTATAAATTGTAAAAATATTTACATTTATGGTCATACCACTCAGCACTAGGAACAACGCTAACACATGCAAGGCACCTTTAAAGAATAATGAGTATAACATTTTATTAAAAAAATATATAAATACAATTTTCAATAACGATTTTCAATAACAAATTAAGGTACTTCAAGGAACTGCATAAGCTAATGAACACTTTATCGGAAGAGCATGCAAGGTAAAAATATTAAGGCAGCCCCATCAATAAATCCCATCAGAATTTATATTTTAATGGTGCATCATTGAATGACCCCTATATACTCTCGGGCGGCCCCCATCATCAGCATCCACTGCCCTTGCTGGAGGAAGGGTGTCGTCATAGCAACGACATCATCCGGGCATCACGCAAAAATCACAAGCTTTGAGTGATGTCCAGCTACAAAATAACATTCAGTTTATACACTCAATATCAACTGTATACCTTAAATAACTCGTGAATAGTCTAAAAAATATGGACAAAAGAGTTCCAATTGTGTGTATAGGCTACACGTCCACCCCAGGGTGTATAAGCTCCATTGATAACGATGAAAACGTTCGAGTTTAACACATAACACGTACAACTGCCTGCATCACAGATAACCTTAGTGGTTTATAGACTTAATAAAACCCAAAATGAAGCCGAAGAGGCGTTTGCTGTACTGCTCCTTGAGGATATGGTTTAGCCAACCCACACTTGCACAGTATAATCACTCAGACTTCGACTCACCTACAGACCGTGATGAGGTTTTTCCTCTCCACGGCGATGCTTCTGGGGAAGCCTTTCTTGGACTGAGTTCCCGAAGCCATCGCGGACTGCATGAAGCTCCGCTCCATCCCAATGGACTCCTCCCTTACGCCACAAATAGTGCACACACAACCGCATTCAGGGGCGAGGGATTACAGCTGGACACAGCAGATACGAAAGTAAGATTCACATTGTTCGTAGGAAAAAATCTTGCGACTTCAACTAAGTAGAAGCGAGCGTCTGCACCTTCCTCTGTTGGTCACTGACCTCATCGTGATCTCAGCATCCGGTTTAGCAGCTACTCGTTTGCGGTTTGAGTTATTTTCACCCACTTAAAACGATTTAAATGGTTGTAAATAAACATAAATGAATTACATAAATAAAACAATAAAAATAAAAAGTCAGAGTTGTTTAAAATAGTGTAATTTTGGTATATTGACGCGCTTGACAGACGCCCATATCTTTCCCGCGCATTGAAGCAAGATGGCCGCCAGAGGGCTTCAAAACACCACCAAATGCTGATCTATAAAATGAAAACTTTAAAAATGGTATTCCTGCAATTCCAATACGTGACAGATGGTTAGGGAATATATATTGTATTCTAATGTGTCTTTCAGCTTGAGAAAACTATGCGTTGAGGGAGTAGTTTTTATAATAAATGTCTTCGAAGCTGTTTGCTACACATCATATACGATAACGTAGCCAAATCATGTCAAAAGAAAATATATCCTCAAAGATTTTGATCCTGATAAAATTAAAACAATAAGAAACAATCACATGTCTGTCTCACTAGATCAAAGGGATTCACCTCAAGGTTTTAAAGTCTTTAACTTTAGATATGGTTACATTTTGAGTTTTTCTTCTGAATGAAAAGAGTATTTATTATAAACAATTTCCTATTGTTGAGTAATTTTGTTATTCATAAATGTAGATACACGTTGCTGAAACCTTGTCTGAAGCACTGGGAGAATGAGGTTAATATAGGATAAGTTTTTGACTAAAAAGTAGGTGATTTGGATGTGTGATGACCCCTTTAGTTGTTGTTTCTTTTCTTTTCTGTTTTTCTTTTCTTTTCTACTTTTATTCCTTTTCTAATAATAATAATTCTAGCATTAACAATTCTGATCAAATATACAGTTGTCAATTTAGTGTAAAACTCTTGAGTATCTTATGAGTTATTGGTACTTGGGAGCCAATAACATCTATATTGGGTTCAATAACTGTGTCCCAATTTTCCTAATTATGAATGTTAGCACTCTTTTAAGCAGAATAGGCGTTAAGAAGGAGTTAGGTAAAATTGTGAGAGTCTATCCATAGTCACATCAAAAGCTAATGAAACCAAAATTTGGGGACCTCGATTCTCATTTGGAACATAAATTGTGCGAAATGGGACAACCCCAAATTTACAGAAGTATATGCTATCAAGTCTTTTGTTATATAATGAATATGAACTGGTGCAGCCTAGCACTTGTGCTTCGCCTATTAGAGTGCAAGTACACCATTTAGGACCATTTAAGTGTATATTTAGGCACTTTTCTAATGATCTTTCAAGATCAAAATTAATTTGTTGGATGAGCTTTAAAAATAACAACTACTCAAAGAACGTCTTATGTTCTTACTGTCACGCTCCTAGTATAATTTTATAAATTCAGCAGAGATCTCATAAGTCAATAAAATACAAATGCAAAACCAGTCAATGGTGTGGTATCCAGGAAAACCAAGAATTGATCAAAGTAATTACATTTATGAGACATATTATTGGCCAATTTGTACAAAAGCGTTTGCAAAAGGCAAAAATAAAAATTATTGTTAAAGACAGTGCATATTTGTAGGTGAAGCAACCGAAGGCTATCTTTGTCCGGATCTGGGTTCTGAAGGAAACCTGAAGGTCTTCTGTGAAATTCCTGAAAGCAGTGTGAGGCCATCGAGAGCAGAAGACAGAGAGAAAGCCAAATGTCCAGTTTCTGGGCTAAAGTCAGTATTGTCATCATTGAATTGGGATTAGAGTGATGAGAGTCTACAAAATACTAACAATAAAAGGCTATCTATTTTAATATTATGAAATATTAATTGTACATATTGATATTTTTAAAGTGTGTTATAAATAAAGTTTAAGTTTAATTTGTAAAACATAAAACACTAATTTTAACATAAACCATCAAACTCGGTCACAAGCAATGCAGGGTCACTATTTGAACATGAAAAAAGTACTAAGTTTGTATATAAAAAATATCAAGTTTGGAGGAAAGTCTTGTTTTTCACACGTCTGTCTTAAGTCCAACAATTCCCAGAACTGGAAAAAAGGTAGATTGAAGTCAGTGCTATTTTTATCACGTGGAAAGTTCACTGACGTGCAATAAAATTTAATGACACCAAATGCTTAGAAAGCATCCATACATTGTATGCACAGTATTCACAAATCACAAAAGGATTTCCTCAAAGTTTAAACAATACCAGTGTCGATTACAGAATTTAATACGCAACATTAACATGAGAAAATAAGTGTGGCTTGATTTTTACAACTGTCTGCCAAAAGGAGTTTATCGTTTGATTTAGAGTCTGTTCCAATCCTTCAAGAATCGCAGAATAAATAAACAAGGTTTTGAACACTTATCTGACCAACACGTAAGAGACAATTTAAACAATTATTCTCTGAAGCCTTTCAGCATCAAAGCATCGTCTCCAGTTCTTTCCAAGACACTGATCCAGAATGTTCCTCATCTGCCACAAAATATGGCTCACATTCATGTTCGCTCTCCTCAAGATTCCTGCTGTTCTCTCCACATGGACACACACTTTCTCTGCTCTGCCGCAGAGCCAGCTCATGCTGCTGAAGGCTGAAGAGCTCCTCTGCATCCTGAGGCATGCAACCGGGTAAGTGTCCTGAATGCTGGAGGCGGGAGGCAGCTTTGGCCCCCACGGCCCCCAGAGGAAGGCCCTTAGACCCACTGACGCTCAGACACACGCTCTGTGTGGTGGTGTGTGACATCATTCCTCCATAATATCCACTGCCTCGGGTTTTCTGCTTCAGATCTAGAGCGAGACTGCGTCTGAGCCAGGCCTTCTTCACCTCAGCCTGCACCTGATTGAAACGTAGAGGTTTAGGAAAGCACGGAGGCAGATCTTAAAGCATTTACTCTCCTTAGAATAATGGATACATGTCAGATTTCTATTTCATAGCACTCTTATTTTTGACTGAATGCAAAAACTTATGTAAATAAACACATTTTAAGCCATCAGCGTGAACACGTTTGCACAGAGTAACAAATAATCAGCTCAAAGCCGATAAATCAATCAGTCGAAATGTATTAATATATTAACAATATAATTACAATATACTTTTTACTGTGGATTTTCTTTATACAACGCTAACTACTCACCTCTCCGTTACAGAAGCAGTATATAAACGCCACAAAGAAACCCTGCAAGAATACAAATCTATTGTAAGGCTCTTGCGATGCACTGTGGATCTTAAAAAGGTAATGAAAAGAGTTGTTGATATGTTGACTTTTTTTGCTCACTTTTATGGATTGTCCAGATATGTGACCTCACCTCCGCACCCATTATTTTTAATCAAAGCACTTAAAATTCAGAACGAAAATTCAGAAAGGTGTGTGATGACCTTAACAATTACTAGTCACCAGCAACCTGCTGCAACAACCTTTTCAATCACCTCACAACCAAACACCAAAAGTATTCAAAAGCAGGAGACTCAGGGCTTGGGGACTGTTATACTCTGAGGCCTGTAACACCAGCTTTACATCATCTTAAAGCAAGCAGAAGCAACCATTTCTGCCAGCAGCATGCAGACTAGCACAAAGAGGATTTCAAATATCAGTTCTAGCGGATGTGTTGGAAGCTGTGTTTACACGCTCACTTGCTCAGAGCAGCCGTTGTGGGCCGTATATACAGTAAAGTTACGAAGCATCACAATCTATAAGCTTGTGCCTCTAGGAAGAAACAAAAGCCAAGAAAAGAACTGCCTCACATTTCTTTCTTCTTTTTAAATTACAATGGTTTTGTAAATGTAAAAATCTATCTATAATTAATCATAACCATCATAATTGGACATCCATGACTAGTAAACCCCAGTTCATGAACAAACTAAACAAACTCACTGAATCATTGAAAAGGCAAGGATAATTTGTATGTCCTTTTAAAACAAGAAAAACATTAGGCTCATAAGCCATCAACATATTAAAATAAATTATGATCAATTCCACAAAATCCTACTCTTTTGCATAACTCACTTTCCCAACAATTTGTTAAATAATCTACAAGTGCTGGCTACACTGAATCAAATGAGAGATGGGTGCAAATACTAGAATACTCAAATACCTGAGAGGAGTTGAAGAGCATCTCATAATGCATCTGAATCTGCCACAGCAGTCCAGTGACCTCAGTGTAAGGAAGAGCCATGAACAGCATGTAATGGACTCCAAACAGAGGCATGAGCACCAGAGTGGACTTCAGCAGCTTCCTGCAGGAAAAACAATCCGTAAAATCTAGTCCGCTCTATACAAATATTAAAATTAAACCCTCCCATCTTTTTGAACGGAAAAAAACACACAAAAAACAGACCTGAATTTTTGATAACTGTACAGAAGCAGTCAGTCGAACTATACAAAAGCAGTCACACTTATGTTGTCTACAGATGCTTTTGATTCATATTTTTGAGAGAAAAAAATAACCAACATCATAAAAATCTAAAATGTATAAGCCCAAATTTTAGGCCTTAAATAGTCTTAAATTTTCTGATGTTTATGTAAAGCTCATTTGTTTATGCATTTTTTGTTGTTGCTGGGGGTTGCCAAAGATTGAAAAAGAATTGCTCCTAAATGGAAAACATTTAAAATAATGTCCAACTATGCATGGGAGCTCAAAAACATAAAAGTCATGGTTAGGATTGCCAGAGTTTGAGAAAACCTTCGTAAATCCTTAAAATCATAAAAGTAATGTTTAGTGGTGTCAATGTTTGAGAAAAGGCTCAAATACACTCATAATCATAAAAGTGATGGATTTGGTTGCCAGAGTTAAAAAAAAAATGCTTCCAAACACTCACAAATACTCAGAATCTTAAAAGTGAACGTTAGGGTTGACAGATTTTGACAGATTTTAAATGTAAAAATGCAAATGTCATTGTTACGTTTGCCGGATATTAAGAAAACATGCAAAAATGCCCAAAAGCATAAAAGTTATTTTTAGGGTTGCCAGAACTTCTGCAATCTAATCAAGGCCGATCAATGTGTGCAGTGAAGTTAAGACCTGTACTGCTGTCTTGGGTCCAGTTTCCCAGTGTTCGTTTCCCACAGCTTTGAAGCTAAAACCCTGATGATGTTGAGGAAGAGGAAGAAGTTTACCTGGAGGGTGAAGAGGTTTGAAGAACATTGATGTTGTTGGTGGATTGTTCACCAAAAAAATTACATAGTTAATTTAAAATGTAGATTTTACATAAAAAAAAGGTTTCATACCACGATGGCAGCAAGAATCGGAACCTGATAGATCCATTTTAGATTTCCAGCACTTATGTCCCAGCATCTAGAAGAACAGAAAAGCTTAAACTCTTTGTATTTTTCAGAGAGTAATTACTACTAGGGTCTCAAAACCTGGTCCTGGAAGGCTGCAGCCATGCACATTTTTGATTTAAACATCAGCTGATCCCACTAACTAAGGTCCTCTTAGCTGTCTGAAGCTAGTCTAAAACATACAGGGTTGCAGCCATCCAGGACCGGAACTGAATTAGTTTTGCTTGTTTGTCATCAAACATTTGATATTTTTATGGCAAACCCACATTACAATTATAATAGATTACATAATACATAAATTTTTATAATCTAATAAAAGAAAACATAAAACCATATATGCACATTTACAATTAATGTTTTACTTTAATATATTAAGGATAAATAAATCTAATTTTACCAGTTATCAGGAAGTTACAAAAAGGGTCTTTAAAAGGATGTCTATTATGAAACTATTTGCTACTTTAAATTCACAAGCTCACATTTACAAAAGAACATCTCTGGATTTAACTAAGCAAATAGGTACTTTTTCCTTTAACTTTCATCTGGCAACAAACTAAAAACCCATGTGGGGCAATGACTTGCTTCTCATTTCTTAAAAACCCTGGAAAGATACATTGTGTGATCGAGGAAAAGATGGTAGTCTGTTCGGCTTAGATGAAGCAGAGAAAACATCTAAGGAGATTACAGAAAATAGCCAAATTGGAGCTTTCCAAAGCTTTATGAAAAATTGTAACAATAAAGGGGTACTCATCATCTTCGAGAAAAAATGTGGTCAGAAAAATATCCTGAACGATCATGATCAGCGATCATTTATCCAACTGATAAAAAATAAAAACAACAGAAGAGTTCAGGGTGAAAGTGTTTAATGGTGAAAGAGAGCATTTCAGCTCTCATGATACAAAGGGAACTCAAGGGATTGGGACTAAATAGGTTTGGCCTTAATAAATCACTAATCAGCGAGGCTTCAGTTTGATATAGGCACAAATATTGGACTCTGGAGAGATGGAAGAAGATCCAGGAAGCAACCAGAATCTGGTGGTTCCGAACCGCTCGACCGCAAATGAGTACAGGTCTGTGGCTCAATCAGTACCAGGCAGCCCCAGAGATAATGATTTATTTTTCATTGTATTTATTATCTGAATCTGAAAAATATCTTGTTATTATTATATATATTTTTTTATTTCCAGATTCTAACATTTACATTTTACAATGTAAAATGAGTACAAATACTCATGTTATGTTGTTGCCACAATCTTACAAGAAACCTGCTAACACGTGTACTATTATATTAGCAAATGTTGACTATATAACACAGAATTCCACTAAAATGCAATCTAGAAAAAAATGATAAACTATTCTTCTGCAACATGTTTTTCAATGAACACAATAAAACATCAAGTTGGTATTTCAGCTTCCAAAGCATGTGTTTGCAACACTCAAGAAAATGTGTAAACAATGCTCAACACAAGATTTGCTAGAAAGATAGAAAGCTAGATCTGCAAGAGATATTTTTAGAAAGACTGACGCTAGAATGTGTCTGGAATTTGCTCCAAACCAAGTGACAAAACCAAAAACCTTTTGGAAGACAATTTTGTGGTTTGATGGCCCCTGTCTGACCTAAAAGTGAAGAGAGTGAAAAGTGTGTTTGCACAAGCCAAAAAAAGCTCAACACCCAGGTGATCATCCATTCTCCACATCACCCCTGGAGTCATGTTTCAAAGCACGAGGCTGTCCACGAAAGCACCAATTACTGGCTACATGTTAAGCTGTTTAACCCAATGCATAAACATAAGGTTCATTAAAATAAAATAAATACTCTACTGAATGGAAGCCACTGGCGCCACTTTTCTCCAAACGCTAAATTAATAATTTTCAGTGTTTTTAATTAACTTTTTTTTTTATTACTTTTTTTACTATGTTGAACTACACAAAAAAAAGAGCTACCATAAAAGAGTTTTATTTTTTCATAAAAATTTTTTTTAACCTTTTGCTCTTTATCTAAGTACTCCAAAAATGTTCTTCTAGCTAGAAAATAATTCAGGTTTGAATAGGACAATATGCTCCCTGCGGTCCCTCTAAGCCACATGCACAACAAGAGCCACTGCAATCAAATATCCAACAATAAAAATTGAACAGAAGCACCCTATGAATATAAATATGGTGTTTGTGTGTGTAAACCTACTGTGTGTCTGCCAGAGACACCCGAGCACTGACCCATATGGACACAAACACTCCAGGGATCCCTACAAAATGAGAAACAATGGAGATTTAGTCTGAAAGAAGTTGTTCACCAAAGTAAAATGATCAAACTGAATTTTTGTGTAAAATAAATTCTTTGACCAAGAGCTTTTAATGCATTTATTATGAATTTGATTCTAGTGGGTTAACTTTATAACCTTTTGTGAGGCAATTCAACTAATATTTGACTTCTGCTTCAGGCACCGTTCACACATACCCAGTTATTTTGAAAACTGAGTTGTTTCTTCTGTTACGATGTGCGTTCTTATGTAAAAGAGGAAACATTTCAGCTTAACCGGTTAATTTTAAAAACATTGGATAATGATAAGTTCTTTGTAAATGCAGATTACATCTTTAGGGTTAGAGGCATTGCCGGAACCTCAGGTCTATGGGGCGGAGAGAGGGATTGGCTGGCTATTCAAAAAAGCATGTTTTATGACATGTACTGGACTACATAAAATACAACAGATGCTCACGTAACACTGACGCAAACACAGCAGCTTTTAGACCAAACCAGGAAGCACATTTTTGAGAGTGAAATTTGTTATTGGTAAAGAATGGAAAGATAATTTACATCATTTGTACTTTAAGTGCGCTGCTTTGGTCAGGTATTGAAGACAAAACTGTGATGAAACTAGCTTGGAAGCTTCTGATTGATTGATATAACCACAAGGTTAAGAGTTGACTGCCACCTATTGAATCAGCAAACTCTTAAGTGTGTTTGCTTTGACTGGGTTTTTTTTTTTTTTTTCAAACCCAGCAAAATGTAGACTCTTGTATGATTTTTGTAAAAAAAATCCTGTAAAAACCTTTACAGGAGCCTTATATGAGAACTGAAAGCACAAGTTTTACATGAGAGAATTTAAAGGTGCACTATGCCCTTTTTCTGAGCCAATGTTGGCATTTGAGATCCACAAAAGTACAAAACTACTGAACCTGTGACAAATGTTTTTATTATTCTGACTAGTGATTTTAAAGTTAAAATAAAAGACCAATCTCACCCCAGCCAATGACGATTAAAGCCCACAGGCAGTTCTTATCTGAGAGAAAAGCCATGAAGATGAGACTGTGCAGGTACAACCCTTCCACTAGGATCCAATAGTGATTGGTTGCTAGAAGATACAGGAAGAGGGTCACCGCAACCTTACATCCCACCTAATAAAACATAGCGACCAATCAGAAGTCAGTGAGCTTTTAAAAGATCGCTTCTTTTCGCTAATACTTTTCTTTTTTCTGAACACGGATAACAATATGTAGTACATAAACAAATAGCAAAATTTTCTCATATTATCTTTACTTAAAAGAGAAAGATTATGAGTACCAGGTAGGGTTTTTGTCCCACTGCTCCCTCTTCCAGCTCCCCGCTGTCAGTGATGCGGTAAAGAACAGCATCTTTCACAAAAATACTGATCGCCCGGAAGACGAAAGACATAAAGAGATGAATGTGGATGTAGTTGCGGGTACAGTGGAGACGTCTAGGCAGAAAAAGAATTTTTTTTTTACAAACTAAACTATTAACAAAATTGGAGGTATTTTCAAGAAAATATACAAATTTAATTTTGATGTAACCACAGGTAAACCCCATTTCCCTCAATTTCTCCACAAACAAATTTGTTCCAGGCAATAAAGAGCACATTTATTTGATCCATCTTTAACTTTTCCCTGCGTGAGAGACCAGCAGATAACTCTCCAGCATTTGCAGATATGGCAACACAGCTTCATGATGAATTAGAGGTGTGCTTAAAAAAAAAGAGTTCACTTATTTCTTCACTGTGCACTTACTTGAAATAACAGAGGATAAAGACAGCCACAAGCAATGCTGCCAGCGATATTGAGTATCCGATAGTGTACATGAGGTAAAGACGCTCAAAGACCTCCTGAGGGATCACAGCAAGACAGAAAAACTTTAGTATGTACTTGTTTTCATTCTTTTTTTCTTCCATTTTCTCTTCTGAGAGCTTAATTACAGTAGACGATAAGGAATTGTTGGTTCCAATCGCAGCTCACACTGTAGCAAAGCACAGAGTACCTTGTGAACAGACAATTTTCCCCAACACTGTTAAAGTCAACTCTTTAAAAAAACACTCAGAGAAATTTAGGTTAAAGTTAAAAACTTTTTTAAGCGTGTGGAAAAACTTATATACAACCGGAACTGAAATGTGACCTGCAGGTTGGTGTGTGTGGGGGAATCTGATAAAAATAAATAGAGATAAGTGTTTTGTTTATTTAATAATTATAAACATTTACATATAATTGAATTAAAACTACATATTTTTTCAATAAATATAAAAACATTTAATCAAAAGTATTTAATCAAATAAGCAGATGAACACAACTAAATTCCACTAAAACTGGATGTTTATGGGTATATGGATATGTACACTAACAATTCATTTGGATTATTTTTTTGTTTTTATAAAAAATATTATTTTGGATGCCGGCAGCCATATTGTTAAGCTTATGATATGTAACCGACTTAAGAAAAACTGACCTCTTGATCGTTGTGGTTAGTTTGCAGGTAAGTGGTGCATTCTGTGTAGTTGGCCCAGGTCCGGTTAATAATCGACACGTGTTCCCAGTTCCCTGTGGCATCACAGTGTCTGTAAGCATGTCCTAAAACACAACGAGAAATGATTTATTTGATGAATGGGTTTTGTGGGGAAAAATATGATTTCAATTTATTTTAAGCGTGTTATTGGGTTGATAAAATATCTGTATTTTTAGTTTCACAAAAACGAAAAACGTTACTAAATTCAAATAATGAACACTTTTTTCCAAGGCAGTCATCTCCATCTCGGGAGGTTTTTCTTCGTTCACCTCTGTGGTTGAAGTCATAGATGTACTCGGGGCATAAAACAGCCACCATCTGACTGGGTTTTCCAGTGGGCCAGCATATGATCCCGTCCCACTCAGGATTGCAGTAATTCTCTGAATAAAACATTAAAAACAAAACAGTTATCTCCGTCAAATGATTCTCCATGAACAATTAGACTGACATGTCAAATTCGTTTGCAGGGAGTTAACGATGGATTATTCTTAAAAGCTGAAAGCATTGCATTTGTATTCATCTATCCTTATCTTCCTTTAAAGTGACTCAACCCTGCAAGAAAACAAAGGGTCCTGCACTCAAATCAATATTCCTTGATTTAAAAGCTTGATTTAAACTGGGCAGCAATCTAATTTATTGTAACCATAGATTCTGCTGTCGACAGGAAATTGGATTTGTAGAGACAGACAGATAAAAGCTTTTGATTGCTTCGGCAGCTTTCTGTTTTCGTCACAGCTTCTTTTGTTGCATATAAGTTATGGTAAGGCCAAATTGTACAATTAATAAAACTGATAAGGGATGTATTTTGCTCAAGTCATGGGTTTATCTCATATATTTATAGGAATTTGTCACTAACACCAATGATTTTGTTTTAATTAATCACAGATTAGAACCCTATTTAGTTTTATAAAATTAAACAAGAGTCATGCTGCTTCTTCTTTGAACGGAGGTCACTAACAAATTGTTATTCCTCAGCATCAGTTTACGGTTATTTCAAAGCAGGACTTTATAAAAAATAAGCCAGGCATTATTAAACGTGTGTATCCATAGTATGTAGCTTTTTTAAGCTAGTCCTAGCAGCATGTAGCTTTGTTTAAGAAATAAGCTTTGTTAGTTGCATGTAGCTTTGTTAATAAAAGCTCATGTTTTATGATAAACAAAGTAGCATGTTTCTTTGTTAATAAAAGCTAATGTTTGATGCTAAACAAAGTATCAAAGTAGCATGTAGCTTTGTTTTAAAAGCTAATGTTTGATGCTAAACAATGCAGCATGTAGTTTTGTTAAACATTCTAGTGTTGGAAGCTAAGCAAAGTAGCATGTAGCTTTGTTTAAAATGGTAGCGTGTTTGATTTAAACAAGTAGTGGACAAATAGCCTACACTCTCCAGTGTTGGTACAAAAAAAACAACAGAATAGAGGAGAGAGATTGTGGAGAAAGATGGAAGTGCAAATTGCAACAATTATTTTTTTCAAATACACCTAGCAAATAACGAGAAGGGAAACTTTTTGGTTTTAAAACAGGACTAAAATCAACACTTTAAGACTAGATTCTAATCTAACTATACATAACATATTAATTCACATCATTTGTTCCATCACAGTTAACTAACAATAACAGTGTAACGGGGCTTTTTAATATAGTCACAAACAAATACATCACAAAAACTTATATTAAGCTATGCATCTGAAAAAGATGATAAAATGCTTACCTCTGGCCAGGTCTGCCTGTGCACGGATATTTCTCTCACACCTCGCCCGTGCACCAATCAGGAGGAAAATCTGTTCATCTCTTGTGATGACATCATCCGAATCGATCTGCAAGAGCGAAGAAGGGAGACACCGCTGTTCAAGTCCTTAAGCATCTTTTCATTATGTGAAATCAATCATGTCTGCAGCAGTTTCAAACAGAGCAGTGAATGCTGCTTTCACATGGGAAATCAACATGTTTGCTGTAGCTCTTTAAAAAATGCATCAATATTCATGTTGAGTTTATTCAACAATGCTATATTTTCATAGATAAGATCTCCCTAAAAAGACAAATGATGTTTCCGATTCCCTTAAAAATAATTCCTTCAAGAAATCTTCTTGGGTTTCGAAGAATATTCTTTGTAGTTGCTAATTTTCCGTGATCTCAGCTAAAATCAGACATCTCATCCATCTCTGGCTGAATCTGGCACACCTTCCAACAGCCTGATGTGCTGTCTCTCAGTGTTGTGAAATATTTGCACCGTACCGTGATATGTGACGAGCTCTCCTCAAGCTTTAGGATGAGAGAGATAGAGCATGCATCCAGGGGGTATCCCTCACTCGCCCACTGACTCAACAAGATGAGCCCTGGACTAAACACTGGAGCAATTGTACTGATAAAAGAGATATAGAGTGCATGACGCTTATACTGCTGACTTCCGACAAAAGAGTCTAGTCAGAACTTCTCGCTTTGTGAGAATTCACTCTGCTTTTTTCCCATAAACAAAAAAATGCAGAGTGCACTTCGACCCTAAATGAATGGCAGCTTAACCGTGGCTCACTTTTCTTTCAACTAATTAAATTAATAACACATCAGGTTCCAATCCTCACAAAACACAAGTGAAATTGAATACTGTAGGATAACATACGCCACCCAGAAAACAAGCCAAAGCAAAGGACTCAAACAAATCACGAGGCATGAACACATGGCTGGTGAGAGCCCTCCAAAGGCAGTGTGTTCACTTATAAATAAAAGGAAAAAACATAGGCTCACATGCATTGTGGAAGAACATAAGAGCACATGGCTGGTCAAAACAAGCAAGAACACAGAACAGGAGTGAACGGTGAGGAATTTGAAATGAAGAAGTGAACTATATGTGGAATGAAGAACAGAGAACCCTAGAATAACAGATAGTAGGTTACATAAATGCTAAATCTTTCTAGCGAAAAAGCAAGATCTGTTTATCTGATTCTAAGTTAATCGAGTCATCGAAAGCAGGGTATCAGCTGCTCTTCAGTGAACACTTTATTTTTGCTTTCAAAAAACTATTGCAGTCTGCAATTTCAATCTGAGTGGCTATACTTGTGATGCAAAGACATTGCGATGAAAGATTACTTAAAGAAATGGTTGAGAACCTTTGAATTTGAAGGTTTTGGAGTCTCAAAACGTAAGTTTCACACAGGTTCCCCCTCAGTTGGTATAAAGTATGTGTTGTGATTAAAATAAAACAACAATATTTCTGTCCAAACAGCTGGAAAGTTTTGATTTCATCTCCTTTAAAAGGAACATATAAGACAATCTAAAAGCAAATAATAAAAAGACTTTTTAATTTCTTTAAAAGGTGTTCAACAGCTGCGTCCTCCAGGGAAAGAGAAATATTCTCAGTGTTGGGATGCTGATCAATCGTGCATTTAAGGGTCGCGATAGAGTCGTCTCTTAACTGTCCATTCATCAAGAATTCATCTCTCCACCCGAGCGACTCATTTTCTGCCTGACTGAGCAAGAGCGTGGATTGACACACAAGACTGAGGTCATAATCACACAGAAACACCTCCAGAGGAACGAGGATGACATAATGACTCAACTTAAATCGTTAAACATCACAAAATTTTGTGAGTGCAGTCACAGGTGTACTCTTTTTAAAAAACAAAATACGACACAGAAAATAAACATAATGTGGAAAGTAAAAGAACATGAGTAAAATATAACTGGTGGGAGCTATTACAATTGAAACCATCAGTAATGGGAAATGAACAAACGAAACGTTTAAGTCAATAACGCAGGTCGGAAATTACAGCAGCGTTGATATGCCACCAAGAAATAAGCATTTTAACCCTTTATTATTATATTTTAACCCAGCTTATTGTGACTTTTACTCCAGTTAAAGCCTATTGTACATTAAGTTGGATGTTTGTCATTCAATCAAATGGCAGCAAGATATTGTATGATACAATATGAAGAAGGATCCTAGTTTTAAGACAGATTGTCTAGTTTTAAGACCACTAGTGACTAGATACAAGTTGACATTTTCTAGTTTCAGTGCAGTTTCACAGCTTGGAAAGCCTTCTTTTGAACGTTTTTGTCTATTTTTTAGATCCAGCAGCATTTGTTATCTGCTAGAAATTTTTGCTAATTTTAAGAATTTTACATTGGCAGATTTTTTTGCTTGATCTAGGAAGAGTTTCTATTGATATTTTACTTTATTTTTTCTTGTTCCAAGAGTGCATTTTTTGCAGAGTAGAGTGGCGCACTCAACAGTGAGTCTGTCTCAAACTTGTGTCTTTTCACCATATCTTCACTTTAATGTTTTCTTAAGAAATATTAAAGACGAACATAAAACATGAATAATACAAAATAAGAGCAGCAGACTGGTGACATCGTGGTCACAGCTGCCTCTCAAGACGTTTCTGGTTTGAATCTCGGCTGGGAGACTGAATACACCCATCATGCTTCTGTGTGTGGCTTCCTCTCCGCTCATGAACGTGAAGGTCACGGAGTGAATGTTGCCCTGTCAATTGATTGGAAACATGTTTTGTGTGAAACCCCCTGCCCTTTCTCCAGCGTTCCCCTGTGACCCTAATCATACGCGAGCTCAGAAGATGAACGATTGAACGAGGAGTGAACTTTTAGCTTTAGCCCTTTAGCTTTATTGATTTCACATTTAAAAACCATTGTGTTCGACGGGTCATTAACAGGTTCTCTTAGTAAGTGAACAACAGGTGTATTTTTCAGGTTTTGATCGATAACTATTGTCAGAAGTGACCGAAGGTGGTAACATTATAAGATTCAAGAGATTTGTTTACACAAAGTTTGTTTATTTTCCCCTGAATGTTTCAAATTCCTTCACTTTTTATATTTTTAGTACAAAGAAATATTCATATTCACGAGTTTTCGTTGTTAGAGGACAAATAAGGAAATAAGAATGAATTTATTGTTAAATGGTTTGAAATATAAGAAGTAATTGGTGTTTTGAATATATATACAATATAGCTATAATATATTGAATTTTTTTTCTACTGTTATTCTAATGCTACACAAAAAGCTACAGCCAAAAAAGGAAAAAAGATAATATAAAAATAAAATAACTGAATAAAAAAAAAAGATTTGCAACATTATTATACCATGAATAATGTGCATCATATTTTAAATTTTTTTATATATATAGCTTGTTATTTAGGTAAACAAAAGAATAAAATCTATTTTATTTATACAGAAACATAACTTTCACAGATCTGGTCCCAGATATCCTCCCCCACAAACCAGCAGCCTTAAAGGAAACTTGTTCCTTTACATAATACTATATTATAATAACAAAGTAATATAAGAGAATACATTTAATATCAAATATGATATGTATTTTTTAGATAAAAATATATAAAAGTATACATGTAGAGCCGCACCCATTGGTTTTTACCCAGATATGAATAAAATGTTCCAAACATATAATATAAATACTACTAAATATTGGCCGGAAGTTTCTTCATGTAACAAACAGCATGCCAAGAAAATAACTATATTGTAGGCTTGTTTGGTGTAACAGTTTGGTTAGTCCATATTGGATCTTTAAAACAAGTCAGTATTTGTAAAAAAAAATGGTTTCAACCAACATTGTCACATCCAAGTCTGCCAACTTGACAACACAGAGAGGTGAAAAATTACTTACATCAACCTCTCAACATTACCCGCTTTAGCCATCTATTCTTGCAGGGCAAACGAAATAAACACTGCTGACACCATTAATAAATAAATATACAATCCCTGATTTAAAAGAAAGACAAAACATAAAAAACACGAAAAAATAACTTCAGGCCAGTATTTTTGAGAGCAGTTTTAAAATGAACGTTCCACTAAATCTCTTCATCTGACATAAAGTCAAAGTGTATGTCATGCAAGTGTATTGTGTGCATTACAATCACTCACCAGAGCTCTGGCTTTCATTAACACACTGCAGAGCACTACAGCCACACAGACCTCCGCCGACACCATGCTTGACCCGGGACCTTTGACCTCCAGCGCTTCTGCTCGCCTCAGTGCTCCTGTTTCCCTTCAGGACATGACCGGCTGGAGAGCACCGCAGACCTTCACAGCCATAACTGCTTTATTGTGTTGTTTTCCTTCTTGTCAAGCAGGAGTGGTTCACTTCAGCTGAGAAATTCTCTTTAGGATGAAAGAAAGAAAAAGATTTCTAACAAAATCCACATTCTCAAGTTCGTAATGTCCCAATTGAGAGCTCTTTACCCATCCCAGAAGACCTTCTCCCAGTCTTTGCAGTGTTTTTCTCTTAGTTCCTTTTGTTGATTGAAGAAGAAAGCTGCAAGTCCATGACGAGATGGTTGCTGCTGTTGTGTGTTGGAGAGACGGCTCCTGCTGTTGTGTGTTGGAGAGAGGTTTGCTGTAAGATGGTCATCATTGGCCCTGGCTCTTGGGCTCCTCCACTGTTCCTCAGTGGGATGGGCAGGAAGGTGTTAACCCTTAACAGTCACGACAGAAAGACAATTGGATGATCAAATGACAACATCTGTTTGAGGTAAACTTATATAAATATCAGACACAGCAGTTCAATTTATTCTATCCAGGGAAGATGTGGTTCTTCTCTAAATATTTTCGTATATAAAATACAATTATAAACATGAATTTATATCCTCTCTTTACTTGCTAAAAACATATAATTATGGCGTTGTATAGTGGAAAAAACAAACACAACAAAAAAAACCCACAACTGTTAAGAAATGGCTATAGAGAATATTTGGATCCTCCAAGAGTGAATCTGCAGATTTTATTTAGTAAAGGATTAGTATAAATATGTTTGAAAGTTGAAATTTCAGGGTTTCTACAGGTTTTTTAAGGTCAAATTTAAGACCTTTTTAACACCGTTAAGAATAAAATGTAACACATATATCGTAACATCAAAACAAATACAAAACCTTTTTTGCATAATAAACAGTATGTTTCAACTACACTGTTGGAAAACCTGATCATCACATTTGTGTTTTTGAGCATTTACAAAGGTTTTCTCAAACTCTGATAACCCTAACCGTTATTTTTTGCATTTTTTAACATGTCGGAGCAAAACATTTAGCAACAAAATCAATCTTTCAGACCTGAGGTAGACTGTCTAGTGAATCACGATGTTACAATATTATAAACGAGTATATAACCGCCGCCTAAATTTTAAAATCAATATCAGAATCCATCATTTTTAGGGTTTATCGGCTGATTAAACTCAGATTATTATTATGGGGATCAATACTTCATCATGAGCTATATG
The DNA here is from genome assembly GCA_900490495.1 of Danionella dracula. NCBI lineage: Eukaryota > Metazoa > Chordata > Actinopteri > Cypriniformes > Danionidae > Danionella > Danionella dracula. The sequence goes on from UELW01000123.1 coordinate 2,244,958, forward strand.
TGTTTTCAGTTAACTGTGTCATCATAAAAATCACCAGCTTTAAAATCAATGACATGTCTGATTATTTTTATTGGATGCATACAGAAAAGGGAAAAAGTATATTGTGGTTTAATTGTTAATTGGGCAAAAGTAAGTGAGCCCTCACTGATAATCAGTTAAATATTTAGCTTGTTTAATTCATCAGCTAAGAAGATTAACCCTTTATACTTCTGAAGGACAGTCATTTAATGATACATTTTACATAGTAAAGAAACCAAATTCACTTAAAATGATTGTCTGCAGTGCAGACTTTTATTTTGTAACCGCTCACCGGAAGTGACGTTCCTGCGTTGCTGCTGGGGTCGCTTTGGTTTACGCCGTTAATATAATGCGACTTCTAATGAAACAACTACGCAAACCTTGTCATGTAATCTCGCTAAAAACAACGTCAAGAAATAATAGTGTTAGTTATTCTTCAATTTGTTCGCGTGAGGCGCTCATGTTAGAGGGCTATGGTTTTTAATACCAAGGCAGCATGACATTTTAAACTCCGACTAAAGTCATTGGCTTTGGACTCATCCGTCTGGTCAAAACGCAGAATGTTAGGAGAGCTGGTGATAAAATCTGTCAGGATGACAGCGAGGGTGTCAGCAGCTCAGTATTGCAGAGCTTTTCATTCCAGCCCTTTTCTTCAGGCTGGACACAACAAATGGTCAAAAGTGAAGGACATTAAAATCCCCAAAGATGCTGCTCGAGCCAGGATGATTGCCAAGCACACCATGATGATTAGGATTGCAATCAGAGGTGAATGCACGAGATTTACCCTGGTATTCTATTAGTTACCAGGGTTAGAGCTAAACCAGGTGCTTGTGTTTTCAGAAGGAGGAACCAATCCAGATCTGAATGTTGCTTTGGCTCAAGTTCTAGAGCAGTGTCGGAATAAAAACCTGCCTAAATCTACAATAGAAGGAGCATTAAAAGGAGCTGTAAGGCACATTCTTCTTTTAAAGTGTTTTAAATGAATGGTTAAACTATACACGTACTGAACGCTCAATACACTATGTTATTGTATTATTATATGAATGTTTTGCTTTTGTTTAAAGAGTAAAATAATAACTATTAAAAATTATAAAAATGCCTTCAATTTAAATAGTGCATTTCCAGACGCTCAAAGTCGCTTTACAATTTTTAGCAATTTGCTCAACCTTCATACACTGGTGGTGATGAGCTACCTTGGCAGCTCTCAGCTGGCCTGGGGCATTCTGACAGAACCCCTCCTGACCACCACCAAACACACCCCAGCAGTCACACACATCCACCAAACACACCCCACCAGTCACACACATTCACCAATCACACCACACCAGTCACACACATCCACCAATCACACCCCACCAGTCACACACATCCACCAAACACACCCCACCAGTCACACACATCCACCAATCACACCCCACCAGTCACACACATCCACCAATCACACCCCACCAGTCACACACATCCACCAAACACACCCCACCAGTCACACACATCCACCAAACACACACATCCACCAAACATCCAGATCAACGCGGGTGAAGTGGCTTGCCCAGGGCCACAATGGCAGAACGGACTTGGCAGGGATTGAACTGCCAACATTTCAGTTATTGGCCGACCAACTTGACGCAGTAACAAATCTATGACTCTGGTTTACAACTGTAAAAGAAACACATAGATGTCTGGAGAAATACTGGCAGTTTATGGACCTAGCAATTAAATCAATCTGCACTGTCACCCTTTTTAGAATTAGATTCAATAAATTGTCTGTATTTTTTATTATCTTTTATGAAAATTTTCATCCCTTGGTCATTGTGGATATTATACTGTAATAGGTTCTAAAAGTCTTGATGCAAGCTTCCAAATGTTGTAATTTGTTTAACATATTTGCATTGGATCTTTCATAATGTGTTCAAAAACTATTCTTTTTCTAATTATTAGAAGGCTAAGCCTGGAGTACAGCATCTGTATGAGGCCACAGGACCAGGAGGGTGCTCTCTGCTCATCGAGGTCCTGACTGACAACAACATTCGATCCCTTAATGAACTCAAACGAATCATGACTAAGCACAGGTCACCACTTTTACATTATAACTGCTCTTGGAACAAAAATGAAGAGGCAAAAATTAGAAAGCTCACAATGTTGCTCTACACTTTTTGTCCACAGTGGGGCGCTGTGTGATAAAGCGCACCGTAACTTTGACAGGAAAGGAGTTGTGTCTGCATCAACAGAAGGGATCTCTTCAGAGAAAGCCCTCGAGCTTGCCATAGAAGCAGGAGCGGAGGATGTGCAGGAGATCCAGGATGAGGAGGAGAAACCTATACTGCAGGTCCGGACATCGTCTTTAGGAAGATGTGATGCAGTTATGGTCAGATAGTTGAGATCCAGGTGCAGCAGTTGATAGTTTTGATGTACAAAAAAAGCTATCAATATTTGAAAAAATATGTGGCGAGTAAATCTGATGTTGTCCAAAAAGCATGAAGTTTTTGATCTGGAACTCTACCACTTGCCAGATCTTTTAGGAGCCAAAGCAGACACATGTTACTCACATTTTCATCAGCACCTCATCGTGGCTTGTCTTAAGTTCAAATCACTGATGCTGGCTTACAAAACAATCACTAGATCCCATGTCTACCTTCACAAACTCTAACAATCACTCATGACCCCTGGAGCGTTGTGCTCAGAGAAGGAACATCGTCTTGTTTCATCTGAGAACGCAAGAAAATCCTCATCAGACCCTTCTCTCTCTCTGTCCCCAGGTTGTGGAATAATCTCCCCAATCCAGTCAGGAAAGCAGCAACTCTATCCACCTATAAAAAGCAACTAAAACCAGTTTCTCCTCTGTCTCTTTCAGTTTATCTGTGATGCTTCATCCTTGAGGGCTGTCCGGAGCGCTCTAGAAGGCCTTGGAGTTCACACGCAGTCGTGCAGCCTTGAGTTTGTACCTCACACGCCATCTCTCCTGACTCAAACTCAGCTGGACACAGCGTCCTCACTGCTGGAGATGCTCACCGATTGTCCTGATGTGGTCCGGGTCTGGGATAACATCCAACCACAGAACTAGGGTTCTCAGGTCACGTGATTCAATGGAAAATCACACAGATGGATGGATCCCTTGTAAAACCATAGAGGAACTGGAGAAGCTGTCCAGACTCGGTCAAACTGAACTGAATTTGACTCGGATTATTTATTTGTGAAGAGTATGCAGATGTGGTGGTTGCAATAAAGAAAACTTGAAGAATTAGAAATTTGCATGGATCTGTTTGAAATACATTTACAATGGCTAAACATTTGTTTTAGTACTCAGCAGATTGGTTACACCAAAATCTTCTTAGTGGCACACTTACTCTGGTCATGATCTCATTCTCCCATCCAACTCAAGATAGTACTATTTTGGAATATGTTTGGTTGTTCTCTGGGAACAGGAGATAGCTCTTTTAGCTTAGATTAGCATTTAACATTAACAACACACTAACGGATTAGGTAGCATTTTTCTTGCTGTGTAGAGGAATGACTTAGGTTAAATGATTTATTTACTATTTTTGCTATTTAATATTTGACTTGCTGGTGTCCAACAACTTGATGGACACAAGGGGCAACCTCATGCTCTAGCTGCTGATGCACAAAAGGAAGTGACTGAACTGCAGTACCTCAACTGGCCACAGGGGAGCAGGTTCTCATTCACTCCCATGCTAAAACTGCCCAGCTTTGGAGCTGAAAAATAATATGTTTAAACCCCTGTTGCTGTAGATTTTGGTTTTTGTTTCAGATTGCTAGTTTTGGGGGGGGGGTGAAATATTTTTACATTTGTTTGCATAAGATGTATTAAGATTGATTTAACCTTTAACCGGGAAGTGACACACATCCATAATGCCGATGTCTGGCTACGCCCATTCTGAGCATCCGTTACCCTTCATTCACATGGTACACATATGCTATATACACTCAAAGGGTGTTAGGGATCGGAGCGTACAGTCACTGGATCAGAGCCATTCGCCAGCATGTCCACTCACAGGAGGAACAAACATCTCTCTGTGATTTCAGTGTGTTCTCTTTCTTCCCCCAAGCCCTGTGAACCCACCCCATCGCAGTTTAGGAGCTGTGTTCGCCATCAATAAGTATTTGAGACCTACTTAAAAATTGGGCCAGTTAATGATCTGATAACCCCCAGCGGTTTAGAGACATCAATTATCTCCCATGTTCCTCCCAAATCTAGTTCAAGGAACTTCTTTTGTATAGGATTTGGGTTATCCCCGCAATGTAGAGCAAGTGTTCATCTTAGAGGAGGGGTTAGATTAATCACTTATGCGTGTGGGATTTCACTATTAAATGACTAACCAATATGTTTTATTTAATGTATTATTAATGCTTTGGTTTATAATAGAGCCTCACCTAATTCGATCTGTAACAATCTTTTCGTTGCATGTTCCGGATGTAAGGGGATTTTGACTTGGTCAATAAGAGCAGACAACCCAAATGTAATAAGTCATCAAATATGGTCCTACAAGGGATGAAAACAAGTACGTGGCTTCAATTTGTGAGACGCTGACCAAGAAATATTTTGTAAAGTGCTGATAAGATAGCATTTACCATATATATATTCTGGCTAGGTGTGCAGGTAGTCAGTCCTTTATCAAATGTTGTTCCAACTCTAAAACTCAGTAAACCTAATGAGAAAGTCTTATTTGTCTTTTTTTCCATTCTTGTTTTTCACCAATATTAATGGTGTTACAAACAGGATCAATAGCGTGTAAAGTCCAAGAATTGTGTTTTAAAATGTGCTAAGGGTGAAATCTATGGGGTCGGTCTTTTTATGTTGAGCTGGAAATACACCACTGAACTCTGGGCCACCCCAAGGCTCTTTTTTACGGTCTTTGCTTACATGTACATGAGATCTTTAGGGGACATTATTTGATGGCATGGCATTGTTTGTCATTTTTTGCTGCTAACACTCTTTTTGTCTTTGGAGCCTTTGTTAAAGTGCTTTGATGACCATAAAATCAAGCTGTCTTCTGCCTTTTTTAAGCAAAACCTGAGCTCATGGCCTTTGGCTTATTGTTGACCATCTTCTTTATAATTTTGTCAGGTGTTTTATCTCAAGTAAGGGACCTAGGTGTTCTTCTTGACGCTGACCTATGTCTCGTTAAACAGATGAATACCTTGGTCACTGTCAAAATGAAGGGAACAAAATCGCATACTGTCCTGGAGACAACCTTACGATCTTTTATGTCCTGCAGATTATACTGTTGTGTACTGCTCTCTATTGTGGCCTTCCGGAAGCAGCTTTTTGGAGGCTTAAGTTGGTCCAGAACACAGTAGCCAGATTGCTGACTGGCACTAAACCATTTGAGCACATTTCCCAAGTTCTAGCCAGAGTGCACGGACTCCATGCAACCTATAGAATCCAGTTTAAGATTCTTTTATTAGTTCTTAAAGCCTTGACCGGACTAGTTTCTCAACATCTGCACCAGTTTCTAATACTCCTGAAACCCTCCTGCTCTCAGTCGATTTTTGAGCTGTTGGTGGTTCCAAGAACCGGGTTAGAAATGAAAGGTGGCAGACCCTTTTCACTTCCGTGAAAAGTACATTGTTAAAAATAAATAAAACTGACTACAATTTGCTACAGTGTTTCATTGAAACACTATTGGATGCATTGTTCAAATTAACACATTTAATAGGTCTTACATTTTTTTTAATTGTTATCGCCGGCTCACAAGCTGTAACAAAAAAAGGATGACAGATGCACTTTTAAGCTCCAAAATAATTATTAAATAAATCAATAAAAAATGAGGCCTAATCAAAGAAGGTAAGGATAATTGGTACATTAAAGGGCCAGCCGATGGAAACGCATTTCCCGGCTCAGCGCTCCACGCTGCCATCAGATACCCAGAGGGAACGAAGGTCAGCATTCCTGGACGAATCCCAGCCAGACATCGACACACCGCCTGGAGAATGACGCACGCCAGCTCAGATCAGCTGGCACCTTACTTTTGTGTCCCAAAATGACTGTCAGGTGCACAAACCACTCCCCTCCAGCTAGCACCCTGATGACGTCACACTCCGACACTCACTCAGGACCAATGAATGATGCGACACACACACCCTCTGACACATAGAATGCGACACCACGTGTACAGCCATTGAATCGGGACGTCACACACTTCATCCCTGTCTCTGGAATTGGTTTCCAAAGGACATCCGCCTCGCTCCTTATGTTGCTAGTTTTATGTGCAGGCATTTTAAGAGTTGACACTTGTTTATGATCTTGTGATGTTTTAACTCTCTTCTGTCCAATGTGTGAAAGCTTCTAAATTTGATGCTTTTTCAAGTGTTTCTTGTTTACTTTTTATGGATTGTTTGGAACACACTGAAATCTTTGCTGTATATTTATATTTTAAATTTGGTTACACACGTTTATAGCTGACTACAGTACAAGCACAAGCATCAGTGGAGAGGAAATCTCAGTTTCTGATCCCTTTAAACAATAACTTTAATATTACATGCCATCATATCTTATGTGATCAGTCAAAAAACATCTGAGAAGTTTGAAACAGCTTATTGTTGGGCAAATGTTGAGAAACATTTTAAAGATTTATATTTCCCATCAGTTTGTGAAACATTCCCCCATTAAAAAAAAAAAAAAAAAAAAGATTAGGTCAGTTCAGGTTACAGAGTTTGGTAAAGTCGTTGAATTATGATGACGTTCAAAAGGTCAATGTAAAGCTCCAACAAAGGCCTGCAGTTCAATCTATACATGATGTGAATATTGAATCTTCTTTCATTCGTATGTTCTTTTTTCTCCAGTAAGAGCTTGTTCCCTCAGGCAAAAAGCACTCTGTTGATTCAACAGAGGCCTAAAACGTCAATAGGAAATAATCGTGCCCCAAGAATGTGTTTGATTGTGATGCCATCGATCCTTTGGGACGTCCGCTGCTGATTGGGTGACACAGAAGGGGCTTTGTCCGCGTGAGAGTTTGTTTGTCAATGTTCTGGGTCGAGTCACAGGAGGACGTCCCCATCAGAAATTTTAATTTTATGTACAGGAAGGGCATTTGGACGATGGACCGTACCGAACTGCGACTGTAACCGATGTTCACAGCAGATAACTGGACAACATGCAGCGCTTCCATGGTAAGAGAGCATTTATTATATAACGCAGGATAGTGTTGCAGATCAGTTCAGATCATGCAAAAGCAAAGCAGTGATGGAGTCCCCAGAGTGACGTAAGAGGAACCTCCAGGAGATTTTGTGAGTTTTGAGGATTTGCAGAGGATTTCAGGTAGGTTTTGATGTTTTTTTTTCATGTGAAAATCTTAAAGCTTTTGATCTTAAACTTTTTTTTAAGTTCATATTTTAACTGGCTAAGAATAGAAGCAAACATTTACTTTGAGTTAGGATTTAGATTTTGACATTTAGACAGAATATTTAGAAACAAGACATCTGTATTTGGAGTCACTAACTGGTGTTAGGTGTGAAGATAATTCTATTTGTGATCTTTGTAGACTTAGAAAATATTCTCTCTAGATTTATGAATGCCAGAAAGGTGTGATATTAAATGTGCTCGATGTTATTCTGTGTTTTTAAACAGTTTACTTCAAATTAGAATGAGATAAGCAAAAATAAAGTTTTCAGAGATGAGACCATGAAAACTTTCCAAAAACAAAAAAATACAGTTTTACAAGTTTAGTTTGTTGAATCAACATTAATCTTTCTAAATCTAGATTGAAAAAAAAAAGTTCACACAAACAATTACAACATTAGATTTTTTTTAGTTCATTATTTTACTCACGAGAGACAGAAATCTACTCAATTACAAAAATCTTAATTAAAGTTTTATAGAGTCTATTTATGAGGTTTTTGTTTTTGGAAATGTAAGTTGCCGTTTTTCTTTTTCTGAGGATTTGTAGAATCTAATAGTAACATATATATATATTTTAAATTATCCTTTACTTTACCATTTTGTTACTCTGGGTAAAAATATTTTTCCCTTTTTGTTGTTGAACATTAAATACAAAAAAAATAAATTTTGTGTTTAAATAATTCTGGCTTTGTTTTTTTCACTATAAACCATAAAACACGTTAATTAAAAACAAGCAGTGACTTAATGACTTGACTATGACTAAATGATCCAGATTATAAAACAAGGGCTGTTTTTGTAACTATATTAGCACATTAAGCCTTTGTAAATCTGCAAACAATACAAAATAATTATCTATAAACACTTTTTGACTGATTGAATGAAATTTGCTTAGTAATATTGATATTTTTACATTGCATTTGCATATTAATGTATTAATAAATATTGGTCTGAAAAAGTTACATAGATATCATGTCATAAATTTCATATCCACAACTCCATTATTATTCATCATATAATGTTGAAATATTTCTAAGAGCTAAAGCTTTAAAAAAAGAAGTCTTGAACATAACCTTGATTGATTTATTTTGTGAAATTCAATGCTTTCTTTTAAAATAAATAAAAATGATTTTATGTATATTTTATTGCTGTATATTTTTTTAGTCCGAAAACAAGTAGTGGTTTTTATAACAATTTCAGCAGCTTCCATCATTAAAAAGATTATATTTATTTATTAAAGTTGGATTTTCTCCACTTTCACTCACACTTCTCCTTCATTTTGCCTCCATCTCAAAGAGCTGAAGGCCAGTTTGTGGAACTCTGCCTCCGGCTCTGAGCGGATGAAAGCTTTAAACAGATTCCCTTCATTTGATCTAAACCTGCGCCGAGCCGGACGACCCAATAACCGCGCTGCACACAGTAACATCGAGATCGTGTCCCCCAAAGTCAGGGAGCGCACCCAGAAAGTGACGGAGAAGGTAACACAGGTACGGAGCAGGATCAGATGCTCTTCACAAGTACATGCGTTAGTTTCATGTTTTTATCCTTGTGTGTGCTATTATTCAAGATTACACTTTAGGGTTGAGTTAGAACATTCAGAGACAGGCTTTAAAAGAAAACTACATTTTTGTGATGTCAAAACATATTCAGCTATTAATAAGTCGTTGGACAAATGTGTAAAACATGCAGAATGTTTTTGAAAATGTATTCCTGATGGCCAACAGTGGTGGCTTGCACATGGAAAATAATGTAGCTTTAACCAACTCGTGGAAAGATCATTAGACAGGAAGAGAAACACTCTGTGCAGGAGAGGATGGCCCTCTGCCACAGCAAAATCCATAATCACTATGGCCCCCGGTCCAAACAGCGCTCCCTGCTCAATGAGAGATTCAGTCTCATAACTGAATTTCTTCTGATGTTTGCTCGTTTAGCTATGCATGTCCATGCGATCAGTGGCACAGAGAAATGTGCAAAGCTGTGAATCTTTCTAAACAATGGGAGCTATTTCTGTGCTATTAATGTGGCCAGTATTAAACATGGCAGCATAAGTCATGTAAAGAGCTCTGCGGTGTGATCAAGCTCTGATTCTTTACATTCAAAGGTTGAACACAGTATTCTTATAAACAGAGTTTTGACTTTCTGCATTTTAAAGGGGTCATGAACTGTTTTTAATAATTTCAATTGTTAATTGTTTCTCTATATTGTGGTGGGTAGACTACAGGCCAGCTCAACCAACAACACCATGGACTCATTAAACACATTAAATTAGCAGAACAAGGTTTTAATAGATAATAATTATTCGTATTTAAGTAACTGGTGCTAGTAAATTTAGTGACTGGTGCTAGGAAAACGCACCTAATAATGACACAAAGGTGTTGATGCAAGGTATTGGGGATAAATTATTTGTTTTTTAGATTCAGAGAGGACGCTGCATCCATTGTTAATATAATCGATTTCAAATTTTAATAAAAAGCAGTGTTGTTTTTTTAAGGATTTTTGATGGATATTTTATGGTGTTACTTTTTGTATCTACAATCACAGAGATTAGTGTATGTAATATGATATATACATATTGGTAGAGTAATAGGCTTTAAATTTTGTTAAAATCTCTAGATTAAATAACATTTAATTAAATGCTTTGTGACTGCTGTTTTTTTTTAGTCGAACTTGTACCTGCAACCCCTTCAGTGCATGTTTCACTCAACTTTCCTCTTTCCTTTCTCTCTGTTGTTCTCATCAGATACATAATAAGCAGCTTTTTTGTGAATTAAAAGGAAGCACAAAGAAAAAAAAAAAGTACACGCTCATGGCCCTTTAAATGATCCCCAGCTACCACCCATCCTGCCGCACAGTTTGCCCGATATTTTCCAGTTATTAATTCAGTTCTGAATTAATTCATCCCAAATTTTAGAATTAAAAATTGTAAAAAAACACTTTCCCAGTTTCATTACAATATTACACCTTGGTTCATTAAAAAAAATGTAATCTCAACTATGTATAGAGTTAAAGCTGAAAATCTAAATCATGAAAGCTACTTTGAAGCAGCTGAAAAAATAGGTAGAGAGATTTTTAGTAGATGTGGTTCCACTAAACTGCAAAGGCTTTAACAAATCCTAATATCACCGTGCACAGGTGCTGTCTTTGGGTGCTGATGTCTTACCCGAGTACAAGCTGCAGGCTCCAGACGTCCACATGTGGATCATGCTGCACTACAGTCCCTTCAAAGCCATATGGGACTGGATCATCCTCCTGTTGGTGCTCTACACGGCCGTCTTCACCCCTTACTCTGCTGCTTTTCTCCTCAATGAGCTGGAGGAAGAGAGGAAGCTCAGGTGCGGTTACACTTGTAACCCTCTAAACCTGGTGGACATTATAGTGGATGTTCTATTCATAGTGGACATCATGCTCAACTTCAGGACCACATATGTGAATCGGAACGACGAGGTGGTGACGCATCCCAAGCGCATCGCTATCCATTATATCAAAGGCTGGTTTCTCATCGACATGGTGGCCGCTATCCCGTTCGATCTGCTCATCTTCAGGTCTGGCTCAGATGAGGTATACTAATTTTGCTTTACGTGAAGTTTTGTGCTTTATTTTGTAGGGTTTCTGCATGCGCATCAGCACATTTTTGTTTCATTTATTAAACAAACACCTGAAAAAAATAATGTAAATATAACTTAAATTAAACAATAAAAGGGGCAATAATTTTGGAATAATTTTTTTTGAAGCCCCATACTCCCCCGAACCCCACTGACCTGTTTGTTTCTTAAAATTAATAGTTTAGTAGCCTATGTAATAATAATAAAATATTATTTACGATTGTTTTTATGCAATAGCTCCTTGGTGAAACCTTAAAGATGTAAAACTGTAAATTTGTATGTAGATTTTTACATAAAATGCTTAAGTTTGATTAATCTCATCCATTTAACTACACAGCAAACTATTCATTTAGACATTTGATTACAGTTGATCAACCGTTATGCACTCTTAGAACCAAGAGGTCTTCTGTCAATCAACAAATTTAGAGGATTTGAAAACAAAAAATATGATTAAAGCTTATTGATTGATCTATGAATATTTAATGATTATATAAAACAATTTTTATAAAAGATGAAATTTCCTTTTAAAATGTCCATTCCGCTATATTCCTAATGAATTCAAGAAAGTATATTTTAAATAAGAAAATATACAGAATGTCTCCTAAAACTTTTATGAAAATTTATGAAAAATTTTATAGTGTAGTCTATTTATATTCAACATATTCTAAAATGATTTTATCATATTTTAGGGATTCAAAATACCTAGATGCAACTTGGACTGTGGCCAAGTGGTGATTTGGAGAGGGGAGTGCTACAAAGCTTTAAAAAATATATACGAAACCTAAAAATAAATACATGACCATTCTAGTCAGCTAAATTAATCCACACAAATCTATGAATGAGTTTTTAATTATTTCTCTCGAACACTGATGGATGGCTTATATTAGTGTCCCTCTGGGGGCCCCCTAGACTGCTCGGCCCCATGAATCATGCACACGTCCCCCCCCCCCCCTTATTAGGCCTCTGCATGAACCACAAAAGACATGAATTTGCATGATGCCAATTCTCCGTATTCTGTTTCTTAAAATTCGCAGACAACAGTAACTCTCATTGGCCTGCTGAAGACAGCCAGACTACTACGGTTGGTCCGTGTGGCCAGAAAATTAGATCGTTACTCAGAGTACGGAGCAGCAGTTCTTTTCTTGCTGATGTGCACCTTTGCGCTGATTGCGCATTGGTTGGCTTGCATCTGGTATGCCATCGGGCACGTGGAGAGGCCGTACGTGAAGATAGGCTGGCTGGATAACCTGGCCGATCAGCTGGGGAAGCAATACAACGACAGTGACCTCAACTCCGGACCATCCATTCAGGATAAATACATCACTGCGCTCTACTTCACCATCAGTAGCCTGACCAGTGTAGGGTTCGGCAACGTCTCTCCGAACACCAACTCTGAGAAGATGTTCTCTATCTGCGTCATGCTCATTGGTTGTAAGTAGGACCAAACTTTTTCATTATTAATTACAATGATGCATCCTCACTGCATCATTGTAGAATTTTACGAGGTATTGCTTGTTCACCAAACTACAGCTATGTGCACAAAAATTAAATATTGCGGGAAAGTTCATTTATTTCAACAATTTGGTAATTACAAACAAGTTTGTAATATTAGGTCTCTACACAAACAAGTGCCTAAATTATACCCCATTGAAAATCTACGAGCTACTTTCAAAAGGAAGTTTAGGGAACCTGGCCTGTAGACGAGCAGAAGGCTAGTATCAAAGCAAAGACTGTGTCAAAGACTGATCGTCTCCGTGCCGTACCGCGTCGATGCTGTGTGTAGTGCAAAAGCAAGGCCAACAAAGTACTGAGGACAGAAAAGAGTACACACTCAAACAAAGAGATCTGGCTGTTGTTTGATTAAGTCAAATAGGATATATTGAAACAATTAAAATATATATATATTTGCATGTTTAATCAGTCTGAACCAAACCCAATGATACTTAAAGTTCCTTAATTATTTCATGTTAAAACAACTAATAAAAACTGAACTGAATCAATTACATAAACTGCACATGTTCAGCTGCCGGTTCTGATAGTTTTACTTCTTCAAAGGTAGTTTTGTGCTTTGAAATTTTAATAAAACCTGAACACATTGTTATTGAGAAGTGTTTCAAAGTGTTTCGATGCATAGGTGCTGTGTGGTGAAAATCTGTATTTTTTTTTAGCTGAAAAAGAATTTTATTCTGTGGTTCATTCAGTCTAAAATCAGTTTTGGTAGCATAATTACTTTGTGTGGAGATGTATGGGCTCAATATGAATTTAGCCTTTTGGTTGAATCTGCCTAAAGTTTATTTTACTTTTTATTTATTTTATTAAAGACATATTTCCTTAAAACTCAATCGTTATCTCAGTTTATAGAGAAGAGTAATGGTCCTAAAACAGACCCCTGTGGGACCCCTAGGACAGAAGAGTCGAGGATGATTTAAAGCCATCAAGGCAGACACACACTGCTGTTGGTTCGATATTATTGGTCTACTGTATCAAATGCAGCAGTGAGATCCAGGAGAACAAGGAGTCATCAGGGTCAGTGGCCAGGAGAATATCATTAAAAACTCTTTAAGTGCTGACTTTGTGATCTGCAACAGTTTGAAACCAAACTGAAAAAAATCCTTTAGAAAATGTTTTATCTGTTCATGATTTTTAGCTATTTCATTGGCCTGAAATTGCTTAGAACTGTACCTTTTCTTGAACTAAAGTAAAGAATAAACATACTGTACCCAGAACATTAACATCCTCTATTTTTTATTTCCAAAGAAAGGCACAATTTTGGATCTACTGGTTGAGTTTTCCAGGATTCTTTAACTAAAGAAAATATAGTGTTGTCAAATATAACCAATATTTCCCTATTTTTATCGTCTCAGCTCTAATGTACGCCAGCATCTTTGGGAATGTCTCTGCAATAATTCAAAGGCTTTATTCCGGAACGACTCGCTATCACACCCAGATGCTGCGAGTAAAAGAGTTAATCCGCTTCCATCAGATCCCTGGAGGTCTGCGGCTGAGACTGGAGGAATATTTCCAACACGCCTGGTCCTACACCAATGGAATCGACATGAATGCAGTAGGTTAAACCTGGACAAAATAACCAACTTTTACCATTGTGTGCAATAATGTGTACAATAACTGTACTGTCGTCTCCTTAAGGTCTTGAAAGGTTTTCCAGAGTGTTTGCAAGCCGATATTTGCCTTCACCTCAACCGCAGTCTGCTGCAGAACTGTAAAGTGTTTCGAGGGGCGAGTAAAGCTTGCTTGAGAGCCCTCGCCGTACGCTTCAAAACCACCCATTCTCCACCCGGAGACACCATATACCACCAGGGTGATCTCCTCAGAGCCCTCCACTTCCTCTCCCGCGGCTCCATTCAAGTGTCCCAGCACAACACTGTGGTCGCCATATTAGGTGAGATTCACAGAAAAATAAGAGTAAAGGACAGTTGTAGTGAAGTTTGCATCAATTTAATATCATTTGGCTGCCTCAACTTCAAGCTAGAAGTGACGTGGTGAGCACCATTCCTTTTACTATGTTTATACCATTTTGTTCCAACAATACACTTTCATGTTTGGTGAAAAAATGCTAACATGCTAATGCTAGCAGGGTTTAGTCAAGCTAAAATTGTTATAATTAATTGTGTTCGAAACATGCTGATATATTAAACACTTAAGAAACATTTAGTGCCAAACAAACAAAGAAGTAAACATGTAAAAAAAACAAAAAACTGTCAATTACACCTAAAGATGTTGTAGCAACATTAGCATAAAGCATGTTATGAAGTAATATAAGTGCGCATATTAAACGGACTGGTTGTTTATTTTTAAACATCATGTGCTATTTTGAATGACAATTATTAGGTTTTGTAAAAAATCACTAAAGCTTTTAGGAGTCAAATCGAATCAGGTTTAAGCTAAAAATTCACCATCAGCCACAGCCAACTACCATGGCTGATCTGTGTCTCTGTCGAAGGAGAAAAATTGTTGTTTTCTTCTCTCCTGTCACCTTAAAACCAGATTCTGCTGCTATGGAAACATCTGAAAATAGTATCTACAATTCTCCAAAAGAGGGGTCGTAGATACCAGGGTGTTGTAGGATGATAAGATCTCCTCAAAACACACTCAAAGTCCCCAAAAGCTGTAGTAAAAGCATCCCTAAAACAAATGACTGAAATCAACTTCTACTAATTATTTTCAATCACACTATTTTCATTATTATCAAGCATTCCTATACCTATTACCATAGCACCAGACCCAAGGTCGTTTGCTTCTCATTTTGTCAGATGTGAGGGGGTTGAATAACGTGTAATCACATTTACAGTTTTTTGAGTTAATATTCGTAAACACTGAACATAAAACATAAAAAAACTTTTGGAAACCTTTTTAATATTCAGTGTTGTGGAAATATATTTGTTTAGCTAATTGGATATTTCTTGCATTAAAGTAAAGGATAAACACTCAGTTTTTAATTTTTTTATTCTTACACATTTTGTGCTAAAGCATGATCTTTACATTTTTTCTAATGACTTTATTTGATTTAAATGACTTTATTTGATATATCAGCATTCATGAACACATACCAGTGGTGGCTTTAGCATAGTAAAGCATAGCTTTTTGCTTATTGCTAGTTTATTAATGTATTAAACACAAAAAAAAAATAAAAAACATCCAGTATATAAACAAACAAAGAAGTAAACATGTAAAAAAGCGGCAAATAAACCAAAATATGTTGTAGCAACATTAGCATACAGTCATGCAGGAATATAGATGCACATTTTAAACACACTGATTTTAATTTATATATATTTAATATAAAGCTAGAATGGAAATTCCTCTGAGATTTCAGCATTCTAGATATTGCAAATAGATATCCAGATTTCAGATATTGCTATCATGTACTGTTTGATACACAGGAAAGAATGATGTCTTCGGCGAGCCCTTAAATCTCTTTGCCGATCCCGGTCGCTGTAATGCTGACGTAACTGCACTGACCTACTGCGACCTTCACCGCATCCAGAGAGATGACCTTCTGGAGGTCCTCGACATGTACCCTGCTTTTGGAGAGTGCTTCTGGAGGAACCTAGAAATTACCTTTAATCTTAGAGACGTGCGTAAAACACACCACTAACACAATATGGAAACCTCATTCCACTCCTCCTTTAGTCTACAGCTTATTCTCTAGTAAAACTTTTTTGCTCTTTTAGAACACATTAAAATTGAACAGATTGTTTTTGATTGTGTAAACTATTTGATTGTGTAAAGTCATTTTGGAATGTGTGGTTAATTTATTTTTATTAAAAAAAATCAATGAGTTCTCAATGACAAAACTAATCTGCGTTCTGTGAAGCAGGTTGAGCAGATGACACCCAGTGAAGATTTGGAGTACCACACAAGCCACATTCAACACCGTCAAAATTCCCTAGACAGGCGTAACAGACCAGGTGAGAATCTAACATAATAATCTCGCACACTTACTATAGCTAATGTGTGTAATGTCAAATCTTAAAGCCCTGTAGCTTCACAGCAAAAAACACATACAAAACCTTTTAGCACAATAAACAGTATACTTCAAATATATTGTTTGAAACCATCAAACTGGTTTCCTAACCACCATTTTTATGTTTTTGGGCATTTACGAATGTTTTTGCACACTCTGGCAACCCTAACCATGCCTTTTACAAAGTTGAGCATTTATTATTATTTTCCCAGACTCTGGCAACCCTTTTTTACATTTCACATTGGAGTATTTTCTTAATCTCTGGCAACCCCAACAATCACTTTTATGCTGTGGAGCATTTATGACTGTTATTCTGGTAACCCCTGCCATGACATTTACATTTTTACATTTAACAGTCGTATGTCAATATCAATCACTTTTAAGATTTTGAGCATTTATGAGCGTTCACGGGTATTTTCTCGTGAAGCATACTCCTCCTTGGAAGCATCATATATATAATTTTTTTTTTCAGTACTAATGTGTGTTTTTTTTTATCCCTCTGA
Source organism: Danionella dracula (assembly GCA_900490495.1). Taxonomy (NCBI): domain Eukaryota; kingdom Metazoa; phylum Chordata; class Actinopteri; order Cypriniformes; family Danionidae; genus Danionella; species Danionella dracula. The sequence continues at coordinate 2,261,920 of UELW01000123.1, forward strand.
GTTCTGTGCTCTGTGTTTTCATCCCTCTCTTTGTATTCACTCATTTTTAAATCCTTGTATTGTACTCTGAATGTCATGAAAGGCGCCTTCAAATAAAATGAATTATTATTATTATTATATCAACTCAAAAGAAAAACATGAATATCTTTCAGAGTTTAGGATTGGATAATAGACAGGTTGATTTATATGATCTGTCAAAATCAACAAATATTAGAACAACCCACAAGACATCGAATCTGAATTCCAATCCCTCCTCTCACTCTGTAGCGAGTACTATTTGGAACACCAAAATAAAGGGATCCAACAATCCGTGTAACATCTGGTAAATTACAATAAATATACCCACTTGTTCCTCAGATGGCATGGACCACTCTGACTTCACTCTGACCGCTCAGCGCCCCCACGCGTCTCACTCTGCCATGCACTGGGACGAGCTCTGCAGCTACTCCACGCTGCACTCTAGTGACTCAAACCTCAGCAATTCTCCCATCAGCCCCTGCGAGCTCTGCACCTCTGATGCAGACCCCCTGGACTTCCCTTCTTCCACAGTCAGACTCGTCCCAGCGAATGCCTCCATCAGCAGAGAGCCTGGATTGAACAGAGAGCACCGTAAGTCTACAACTTGACATGGTACCTTTTATTTTTGTCTTTTTGTAACCTTGATAGAATGTAATATCTCATTTATTTAAGCTTCTCCTGCTCCATCTGGACTGTACCATTACTGGCCAGAGCACCCCACCTCTCACCTATCAGATCAGCCACAGCGAGCACAATCAGCTCGAGGAGCCTTCCCTCAGCAGATCTTTCCAGATCATCATCACCACAACGAGCTCGAGTCCAGTCTGGCGCTCTTACAGAGTCAGCTCAACAGGTACGGGATGCATCTTCAGTAAACCATATAAGAATAGGTCATCCTTTAAATATGTCCTTGCATCTCAGAGTTATGTTTTAATTTACATTATTTATAAAGTTAATCTAAAATCGCAGCTTCCTTGTTGCCATATATACCTGGTGCAATAACGTAGCATCTACAGCAGCTTTCAGTGGCTGTGTATTGGGAAATCTTCAGGATGCAACATATATTAAGGAAACATGAACAATTTCAGCAAAATTATGGTAATTTCCCAGTGTTGCGATAAAATCAGTTTCCACTTTTTTCCAACTGGTGACGTATTCCTGAATATTAATGAACACTTTCATTATGTTGGATTGGCTTCAGATCATCTGCTAAACACTTAGAGAAAGACATGCACATTAACCAGGAATTTAATCAATCGTCTCATTTGGAACAAAAAATGTTGGAAACAAATTTTTTAGCCCATGTTTTTTGAACATGGTCGTTGTTGTAATTAATTTAGTTTGTAATCAATAATTGTACCGATACTTTATTTTCGTAAACCCCAACCATGAACAGTGTAAGAAACTCACAATTAAAGACCAGGAGATTTTTGGGGCATCACAAGCTTTAATGTTGAGCGCTGCAGTCTTCCAAAAATCTAACTAGGCAAAATGTTACATTGGGTTTTAACACTGTTAGGAAGCACCCCCAAGGAGGAGCCCAGCCACAAATATTCACGAAGTCAACAAAAGGTCAGCCTTACATAGCACGAGAAAGTACTTATCAAGATGTCCCCAGACCTTAAGGAGCATGAGTCTCAGTGGGGGGCGTTGGTTTGTTACCCGTTAATCATTATAAACAAATCCTGAGCAATCTCGATAAGGTCACAGACACATATGATAACATAGTGCTAAAAAGTGATTGTGATGTATAAGAGTTATGTTGGAAAATCATAGTTCTGAAATTTGTATTTCTACAACAGTTACATTCTTGTTTTGTTTTACTGATTAAAAATGCTCAGGTTTGGCTTTCATGTGTAACTTCTAATGGGAAACATTTGCTTTTTTTACACCAAAAAGCGTTGCATTCTGCCACTTCTCAAAAAGTCCATTTAAACAATAATAATAGCAACTAAGAGTTAGCAAACTAAAGCTTGATACAAACCTATGCAATAGCTGCATTAATATAACAAGTAGGGCTAATACGACCCCTCTCAACAGCCAATCAAAAACAGTACATCAATGCGTTCCAACAAATGAAGCGGTTTTTATTTCAAATGGAAATGCTGTGGCTGGCTCTTCTGTTAGCGAGACTGAAGTTGGCATGGATTGGAATGATGTCAAAAACTAACAAACCAACAAAGAAGCGGCAACAACTCATTTTAACATTCTAACTTTCAAGAGTGCATTAGTTTAACCTTTCATCAACCATTTAATGATAGAGACAAATCTTTTAAAGCGAAGCGCTGTTGAGCTATGGTTGTACAGCACAGGAGTAATGTGAACGGATGTAGTCTTTCACGCAGTCGCTCTATTGATGTTTTTACACTGGAGGCTAGGAGCACCGCTAGAAGTAAAGAATTAAGTAAATTAAGTACTCATATCTGTCGTTTCTACTTAAGAATGGCATTTAAACCTCTATACCTGACTCTATATGATTTACAATCAGTGCCTCGGGCATCATTTCGTACAGTATTATTATGATTTTAAAAGGCTTCTAATATGATCACAGGCTGGAGATGAGAATGACAGCCGACATTAGTGTGATCCTTCAGCTTCTACAGCGTCAAATGGCTCCGGTTCCTCCGGCATACAGCACTGTGTTACCTAGTAACAGCTCCACGTTATCTGGCACCCTGCCGGTATGAAAGCAGCCCGTACCCCACCTTAAACACTCCGCGGGACAGAGGGGCTGCAATTCAGGTAGGTTAAAGGAATGTTTTCTTATCACAATAGAAAATGTAAAGATACCAAAAAATGTAACATGGTAAAAAAATATAGTTTCAAACATTTAAAGATTTTTTTTTTTTTTTTTTTTTTTAACAAATACAGTCTTCACTTACTACATTTTGTTTAATGTCTCACTCTGTTAAAACATTAAGGACAGATTTGCTTTCTAATTTATGTATTTATATAAGAAAAGTTGTAGTTATTTAAGCACATAAACCATTTTTAAAAACTCTTAAAAACTTTTGGAATAATTAATTAAAAAAAATGCAACAATTTTGGTATTAGGGCAGAAAAATGGCCAGTGGTGGAGCTGGTCGTTCTGTAACCGGAATGTTGGCGGTTCGATCCTGGGCAAGCCACTTCACCCGCATTGCCCTGTATGGATGTGTGTGACTGGTGGGGGGTGTTTGGTGGTGGTCAGGAGACCGTAGGCGCAGAATGGCAGCCACGTCCTGTCAGACTGCCCCAGGGCAGCTGAGGGCTACCAAGGTAGCTTATCACCACCAGAGTGAGAACGTGGAGTGAATGATGAATGCACTGACAATTGTAAATCATCTTTGAGTGTCTAGAAAAGCGCGATATAAATTGCAGGCATTATTTTTATTATTTTTATCTGGGTGCTCCTGAATTCCCCTCAGTGTTTATAACGTTTAATATTTGTGAGCAGCGACACAATCCCATAAACATTTAACTTTTTGTTTTAATTTGTCAATTGTATATCAAACCCCGAGATGTAGTATTTCCATTCTCTGTGGCTTGTATCCTTTTTCTGTTTTTTGGCAAACTAATAGGATACCAGAAACATTTCCCTGCAACGCCAGATTCCAAACAAGAGATGACGACAGAGAGAAAAAAGACTCAGAGCTAGAAAAAGTTCATTCTGCAAATATAGTTCAAAAACGTGATGTGTAGTTTCTGCAAGGTTTATGAGGACACCCAGTCTCTTCATAAAATAACTTTATTTTATTCATTGTATTAGCCAAATGTATTATTCATGAACCCAAATATAAAACATACATATTTTAAAATCATTCTGTACTTGAACTCTATGTGAATTGATAAAACAAGAAAGCTGTTAATTGTATGAATATTTGTAGACTTTTTCTTGTTTCTGATTGATTTCTGCACTTTTGTCTGGACTATAATTAGATTTGGTTAGTGCTTGAACTCCACATCATTCCCTTGACGAGAAGGCACTTGAGTACATTGATTTTTCACTTTTCGATGAAATTCGTTAGTTCTTGTTTTTACTATAATATCTGTAAGTAAAATTATTTGTACTTCAATAAAAAAAGAAATGTCCGGTGCAGGTCGCAGCAACCTGTACTTGTTGGGAAGCACAACGTAAATGAAAAAAAAAAAGTTTTTCTTTTTAGTTTTCATTTTTCAAATGAACAAATGTTGCATGGATTGAAATCCCAAGCATTTATCGGTTTTGCTTTATCTTTTTCTTTTAGCTGTGTTTTTTTCCCTTCATTCTTGCTTGTTAAACATTGTGCTCAATCCATTGTTTTCACAAGTAAATGCAGAAGTTATGCCATATACACAATAGCAAGAATTAAAAAATTAATAAAAAAACTGCATTCCAAAGACTTCACACAGCACATATGAAACATTAATTGCACACTGTCATAACTAAATATTAAAATTAAATATAACATTTAAATGCTTTAAAACAGATTTTTTGGAAATTCAACCTAAACTATATATAATCGGTCCTCATTTTTCAGAGTTCAGCCCAGGCAGAATCCACGATCAAGACGTTGTCTCAGGGTTCCCTGTCCAGCGGTGTCCACATGGGTGCAGCATCAGATGACTGTGTACACCACAAACTAGAGCACAACAGGGTTTCCACCCCAGCTCTTCAGCCCATTCTGAACAACCGCCCACATCTCTGTGGGTCCCTCCGCTTTCCCTCTTTGCCAGGCAAACTGGATGCAACATCACAGCTGGAGGACCCTCAGAAACACATGTCTGACCCGGCCTTACCAGTCAGCTAGTACCACGGCTTCCATCAACCGGAATATCACAACATGACAATCTCCTGATTACCACAAGTTGATACAATACTGTCAACAGAAGATGTCCTGTTACATATGTTATGTGAGCAACTACTACATCAACCTGAAAGACTTTACATGACTTTATAAAATGAGACTGATATAATGTGATTAATGCAACATGTACTGTACGTTATTTAATCCTCCAATAGGGCTGGAAAATAAGTTAATTATTTTTATATGTTTGCGTTTGAAAGTGTCCATGCTCCCATAAAAAGGTAAAAAATAAGAGGCTATTCCCACAATGAAAGAAATAATATCTATGATGTTGAGGCAGAAATCTCACAGCTTTCTTGGTTCAGAAACCAAGCTGAACCAGAACAACACACATAAGAGTTCATCTTCGGTCATGTCATACTCATTTAAAAAAAAAAAAAAAAACAGTTCAATTCACAACTTCTGAAATAGTTGTGATTTGAAAAGAATCCATTATTCAATGTGTGAAATTTCAAGTCGAAATGGACAACAACAAATGGCTTTTTTCTTTAGAATGTCCCTTCTTATTGCAGTTTGTTTTAAATATTATAAAACCAAGCTGTGAAGTTGGCATTTCTCCATAACATCACTTACAATTGGCAATAATAATACTATATATACACAACAATAACAAAAATACCATAATACAAAGTGGTAAGAATGGGGAAAAAAATTGTTTTATGGCTATATTACTGTTAGCATAATGAAACCAATGATCATTTAATAAACAAAATAAAATTGAAAAGTGATTCAAACGCATACCTTCCATTAAGAATAGTAAGACAGAATTATATCGTAAGTCATTTCAAACATTTGTGACAATAGGCAACTCTCAATGTAGCAAATTTCGATTTGTACAGTAGTTGGTTGCGGTAAACACAAGAAAATGCACTTTAGAAGATCGCTTTACCTTAAAATATCCATCCAAACGAATACTCCGCTTACTCCTGCACCTTCCCTCCAGAAACACCTGTTTCCCGTATGAAGGTTCCTGGTTCCGCTCCACGTATAACAGCTAACAAAAGCGACACGATAAGGACGCTTCACCTCATATAAAGGTCATATTGTGACCGTGTTAATTAGACATTGTAAAACGTTTCCTTTAATCAGCTAAAAAGCAAAAAAGGTTTTTGTTTAAAAAATGTGTGAACTGCACATTTTGTGAAGGAAAAAACGAAATTCTGATAAAAAAAAGTAGTGTAATGTAGATGTGATATATATTTTTTAATTATTAAAACATTTACTATTTTTTTATTATTATTATCCTCATTTTATATTTTTTATTCAGGTTATTTTGCTGTATAACAAGTTTAAGCATATTTTTGAAAAATAAGTTTATCAGTCTAAAACATCCAACATTTTAAACTAAATTTGTAAATAACATAAACTCTTGTTAAATGAAATGGAATGAGTTGTCCTTTCTAACTATGCCCTCTAAAAGAAGATTAGCGGTGTAGTAAGCAACAGTTGGATTTTTTGGTGGATCCTAGAGATCTATTAACTGGACGTCTTAAACAAAAGGCAGAAGCAGTCGTTTTTCAACAATGGAGGCATTGATAGGGTCTTCATCTACTCCACAGCTGCTCGCGTATGGAAATCACAGCACATTCTTCACATTTACTCCACAACACTGCGTTCAGTGTTCAGTCCCCTGTTCTCTCTGTCTGCGAGTGTGAGGCTCATTTAAATGTAGAAGGTGTTGTGACGCAAACGAACAGTTCTACCAAATATTTCTGTCCCTGCACTCGCTCCAACCAGAGCTAATACAAAGTTAAATTCTGTAGGAAATGTGTTACATCGTATTAGTTTGTTCTTATACGAATAAATGTTGATGTTCTTTATCTTTCTCACCATCCAATAGGAATTATTCATCTGTTTCAAGGCAACAGTGGATTTTTGTCAATTATATTAATTAAAAGATGAATTAATACACTTCCAGAAGATATTTTCAGTAAGACTGGGATAAACCTTGCACTTTTCCATCACACATCACGTTTAAAACAGAAACCAGCCATTGTGATTATAAGGGCTCTTTACATCCAATACTTCACATTTTATACATCACTGCAAAGAAAAAAAAAAAGTCACATAACATTACAAAGTAGAATATAATATACAGTGAAATCACATAAAAACCTCATGCGTGCTGTCTAGTTCGTTTTACATTTTCACGAATAATAAGAACCCTCCAAAAAGGACATTAATTCAGTACCATAGCATACTTCTTATCGCGACTTTATTCACAAAACAAATTAAAATAATAATATGTTCCTAAGAAAGTTTTCTCAAAATGTAAAAATAGTGTTAATATTTGGTATCAATAGTTTGATGCACAGTGATTGTTTCATTTAAAAAATAAATCTTTGCTTTAAATGTCTATCAAGTGGCTCTCTAGAAAAATATAAATGTCTCTTTTAAAAAGAGTCTAACATTACTTAAAATCCATGGAGGAAAGAGTGATTATATGTTGTTATTTAAAAGTCTTGCTTGTGAAGGGGAATTTGCACAGCACTAATGTACAATTCTTTCCATCATTCAATTACAAAAAAACAGGGTAGTAAAGTCATGTCCAGTTGCATGTTTGCCTCTTGTCAAACCATACCCCATATACAAAGAGTTCAGTTTTATACAAAACCATCAGTTTTAGGGCATGAGTCAAGGTATAAAGCATAAAGCACAAGAAACCTCAAAGGAACAGAAAGAGATTCAAACCCACAACCCTTTGCTCTTTCATCCACGTAGGTCTAATATGCAAAATTTCTGCATTTTCTCACAAGTAGATCTAGGGCTTATCATTTACTTCAATGGCAGAAGAGAAAGAATAATGAGAAGAATAGGGAAGACAACCCACAGACACTTTGGGTGGCTGCACAGTTTCACTGCTTGGCCCCTGACAAGTTAGCGCCAAATCTGAAGTCTATTTTGGTCAAAAAATTCAATTGATAGGCCTATAATTGATTTTCCGAAAAACATGATAACAACTTTATTGAGCAGTTCTGCTTTTTCCCCTCAAACCCCTTCTTTGATAAAGATAAAACGTTTTACTCAAATTCATCTAAATGGATTTAGAGCGTTTTGGAAACAAACTCATCATTTGTAGACTTCTACATGAACTACATAATTCAGATGCCAGAACATTATAAACATGATTATAGCTCACACCGGTTAGAAAAGGGAAGTCTAGAGCACACACAACAACGCTACCAGGCCCTTAACGACAGTTTTTAATTCTAGAACACATGTCCAGAAATCCCAGAACAGAGCAGCGTCGATTCAGTCCTGTTCCTGCTGCAGCCCTTAAAGAGAAATCTCGGAAAAAAAAATGATTTTTCTTTAACGTGTTAATCACCCTCATGCAGTCCCATCCTGCAAAGATTTTATCTTCCCTTGAGAAAACACATGTGGTAAAAGACTGTATTCGTTGTTACAAAAAAAACTATGAAAATGTTATGTCCATGTATGTCATGAAAATTCTGTTGTTATTTTTTACTCCTAAAGAAGCCACAGACTATTGACGATTGACTATTTTTTTTTAATTTAAAATGACAGACATTTAATTTAGGAGTCGAAAGTAGAGTCAAATTTTACCCTTTACAAGGGGAGACAATTAGCTTTTGAGTGAAGAAGAAGAAGAAGAGTAAGGTTGAACACTCCTGAAAATGATGGAGAAATAGAAAATAAAGGGGAATAATTGATTCCATGTACATTCCCTGTTTAGAACAAAAACGACTCCAAAACTGAGCAGAGATCCAGAAATGTGTCTATTTTTTCCATTTCTATTGATTGGAAGAAAAGTAAAAAAACAATCACTTTAGGTAAAAAAAATAATCTATTTAAATTTACATGGCTGTACTCACCTTTTCAACACTTTAAATTTTGGTTAAAACAGTTTAATGCAATGATATTGCACTTTAAAACAGCTTGACAGACTGATCTGATTAGCGACCTACACCAAGAAGGGGATATGTTACCGTAATAGAATCAAAATCTACCTCATATGAAAAGGTTTAAAAATGTCGTTCACCTCAAACGGTCAATTAATGCATTTATTAACAATACGACACTAATCCTCAGATTCCTGTAAACTAACCTCTGTAGGGTTCAGCGTGAGGGTGAATAGCTGCTGACAGAATTTTCTTCTCTGGGCAACAATCCTATCAAAATAAAATTCTGATCCCGAGAAAACAAAGTAAAGGCATTTAAAAAAAAACGTATTTAAAAAAACGAAATCATCCAGTGTTTACATCAACAAGTACCATGACAGACAGAAAAAATTGTGATTGTTTCAGGTTTTTTTTTTTTTGGTAAAACACGGAAATGCTTCCATCTTCAAGTTCAAACTCCAGTCCTGAATGCTACATTGATTTAGTGGAAAGCTGAGAGAAACCACTCCCGATGTGGAAAGTCCTTCACAAAAATGCCATTTAGTCTCTCGTAGGAGTGTACACACACAAACACACGCATACGCACAACCACTTTCACAGAGAGTGTTTATTCAGGAAAATAGTGTGAGTGTTAGAGTTTCAAACTATCTACTTAGTGCTCGAGAGCGAATCGGGAGAGGAGGAGGACAAAAAAAACTATTTTCAAATGCGTTTGAACTGTTTGGCATTCAGAGCGCAACAGTGATCTAGTTAATAATTACCTGAGCTAGCGTGCATTTCAGAGATGATTTTCTTTCAACTTTGTCATAGTTGTTCACTCATTCTGCGCTAGTCTGGCCATCTCTCCTACAGTTTCTATTAGGAGTATCTTTAAATCTGAATAATGGGTGTGACTGAGGTGAGGCACCGCATGCGGTCAGTGTTTGGGGTGGCATTGATTTATCGCTCTCTTAAAGTCACCACACACATATGCGTCTGTATGCGAACGTCAAGTCTGCATCGATTCTCTGCAGAGGGCCTTCACACTTCTGTTGATGCAATGACCCTCCTTGTCCTTGGATGGTGCTCAAGGGGACTATAGTGGCCTATCACTATCATACTTCCTCCATTTTGTTCGTGTTTTAATTATACTTGTGCGCTCCTCAAACAACTCATTATGATCAGACACCAGCATGATGAGCTTTTCAATTTCAATATTCCTAATGTAAACTTCTTCTGCTATATTTCCTGTTGTGAGTCGACGAGAGTGTTTTCGAGCGGCACCCAGACGGGTCTGATATGATGCGTGTCAATGAACACGTGCTCAAATGGCAGCTTTCATTAAGAGACCACGATATCAGACACTGCGACTAACCAGGACAAGTCTTTTTTTTAAATTACACCGATCTGACAGCCAGGTGTGAGCTCTGGTCCCTGCTCATTATTTTAGGCTTGATGCGCATACACATTGCTAAATGATTATACGCATAGATGTGTGGTGGTCTTTTTAGGGTGTTTTCTGAGTAAACATCTCAACAAACCTATGCATCTCCTGCATAGGTTATCCTCAACACGTTTCCCTCAGTATATTCCATTCTTTTGATACACTTCAGGCACCAAAAACAAAAAGCAGAATTCTCATTGACTAAAACATCTAATAAAGCCTTTCTGTCCACACTTTGTTGCAAATTTTCCCATTTAAAAAGTTTTTTTACCATTTAAAACTCTTATGTAGCCGAACAGCTTCTGACAGATCGAATTCTAAGTACAATTTTATTCAAAAAGAATACCACTTTGTTTAGTATTCTTCACCTTTATTAATTACCCAATAAATATTCTGTCATGTTTCTTTGATTAAATACAGATTTTCAAAGTTGTGGTATTTTTTTTTAATCACCCTGTATTTGAAAAGCTTTAGATGCCTTACAATATCCTGCAAGACCTGAGAAATGTACATCTCTGAAACATGTACATTCCTGGTCCGTGCACTGTTTCTGATGTCTGTTTCTAGGCCTTCTGTATGACCTAAAAACAACCCTAACAAGTCAAAGCATTCATTTGAATTTCCAGAACATCCCTGTGAATTTCTCTGTGAAAGTGGCCACTCACATACACCCGCAAAAATTAAAGATGGAATTGTTTCTAAAAAGTTCGTAATAGCTCTTGAAGGTACCAAACCATTAGTACCTAAACTCAGCGGTGCACCGGACCCCAGTGCTTCCGAATTCTACGAGAGCTCACTCACACGCTCACTCACACACCGAACGGTTCCTCTCAGGTGTACTCCACCGGCCCGCTCCACGTCTCTGCCAGGCCCAAGTACTCTGGGTTTTCTGCGGTGGGTGTCATGTACCCGTTGGACTGCCGGTGGTTCGTACCTCCGTTAACAGAAGCCCTAGCGACCGCCTGAGCTTTGGTGGTGATGTCGTGGTAGTAGGGGTTGTCGAAGGCGGGGGAGGTGGGTGTGATGGTGCCCAGGGGCACCAGGTATTCTGGGTTTTCCACGCTGTTCCCTGAGCAGAGGCCGTTGATGAACCTCCTCTCGCTGGCTTTGCGTGGAAGTGTAGTGGGCCGATCAGAGATCACCTCCTGGTTCACATACTCTGAAAACAGAGGAGAAAAAAGCAATTTTGTGGTTTTGAAGTATATTTTTATCATTTTGTGAAGATTTAAATGGTTAAATTTTGAAGTTGCTCCATAGTTTGGGATTAAAGGATGAGGGCGTGTAACACATCTTTAGTTTTAACCTCTCAAACCCTTTTGATCTACTACTTTGTGAAGATTCTTTGAGCAGAAAGCACTAGATTAGCTGTTGGCAACACTATTCTAATTCTTAGGTTACATTCAGACTGCACCCCAAAGTGACACAGAAATTTGTGACCTGTATCTGATATATTCAGAACAGTCAGAACAGCACAATTACAATTTTTCTCTTAATCTCTATCATCTATCAGTTCACTATCATATGTGGTCTTGAATCTGACTTTTTTAAAATGTGATTTCAATCTAAATGCTCATGCGGCATTGCTTTTATCTCTGATCTGTTTTATCGGCCGTTTTATCTACGATCCATTTTATTCTTTTGTAAAGCACTTTAAATTGCCATTGTGTACTAAAATGTGCTATATAAATAAAATCGCCTTGCCTTACCAATCTCTTTCTTAATTAATACTAAATAAAGTTGGCTCTGCACACCGGTATTGCGGTATATAAAAATGAATATAATAAAAAACACACACCCAGCCCTTAGTCACAGGATGTCGTGATCCAATCAACACTTGAGATATTTGATTTTCTAATGCTTGCTGGTTTCTAAATTCTTCATGGAACACTCTTAAATTTCATTATTCATTTTATAATATGTTTTTTATGTCCTATTATGCCCTATTATGACAGGCTTGTGTGGATTCAACCATGGCAAGCCAAGTTTATTTGTATAGCACATTTCGTACACAGGGTAATTCAAAGTGCTTTACATTTGAAACAAAGAATAAAATGTACTTAGTCCTTGCTGACCCGTCAGCGTATCGACGATTAGACACACATACGTTAGCTTTGGGGTTAGAGCGAGACCGAGATGGATGAGGAGGCACTTGCGACGAGCGAGCCGAGAGTTTTAGCATGTGCAGAACGAGAGATGAGAGCTATATGAGAGTCACGGAAGCACTCCCGAGTACTAGAGGAGTCCCTAGGTGTCGAGGAGAGGATAAGTACTCGAGAGGCAGAGAGTCAGTCCAGTGGAGCTCTTCCGGAGATGAGCACAGAGTATGGGATTGGCGACGAGATGTAGCAGATGAGCGCGACGGGCCGACGCAGACGGACCGAGTAGGAACGAAAGGAGGGAGGAGTACAGAGAGGCGGAGAAGATGAGAGATGACGGAGACGAGGAGATGAGGCACTTGCCAGGAGAGAGAGCCGAGAGATGAAGTAGACGAAGCGAGACGGATTGCGAGACTTTGCAGCCATCCCCCCACTCCTCCGCACGGACGACCCGATGAAGAGAGTGATGAGATCGAGCCCCAGAGACCGGACCCCCCCCCCCCCCCCCCTCCACGCACCCGCAGATTGCGTGAGAGCGCTGAGGAGAGGAGCCGAGGAAGAGAGAGAGCAGAGCAGAGAGGTTGCCAGAGATTTCGGTGCAGTGAGACGAATGAGAGGGAGAGCAGGAGAGTCAGTAGGATATCGACCCCGACGAGTACGCACCCGGATGAGGGAGGAGAATCTAAGAGGGTAGGTGAACGTTTGACGTTTGAGAGGCACAGAGAGAAGAGAGAGAGATCGACGAGAGAGAGGATGAGACGAGATGAGAGAGTAGGATCCACCGGAAGAGAGGACGACCGACGACGAGAGGCAACCTTGACGAGAAGGAGAGAGAGGCTAGGAGAGAGAGAGGAGAGCAGAGAGCGAGATGAGCGAGCAGAGAGGAGAGGCGAGAGAGAGCAGGAGAGGAGGAGAGCAGAGGGAGAGGGAGAGAGATGAAGAGAGGACTGGAGAAGAAAACCGACCCCGAGCCCAGGATTTTCCTGGGAAATATTTTCAATATTTGTAAAAATATCAAAATCTGGCTTACAAAAATAAATACATTACAGCAGATAGTGCACACTTTACAATGTTCCAAATACCATCTCCAGTGGGTAGAGGAAGCTTTTAAATTGAAGTGTAAAATCTTATCACACTCTCTTTGTAAACACTAGCCTTGAAAATTAAAACAAAAGTTTTACTCACCAGGCTGTGTGTGTGTTCCACGTGGCAGAGTGTGTGATAGGAACCCAATGTGGCCATCCAGTAGCTCGCCATCTAAGCCGTTGAGGAGGGTGGGGTCTTTCGAATATCGACAGGGGCTGGACGGAGGCCCGCTGTCCTCCTCGTAACCATCCAAAAACACAGAATCTGACTGGCCTCCGGCTGATCGGTGTGAGACGCTCCGTGCTAGTGGGTACTGAGTGGCAGGCCACATGCCGTTAGAAGTAGTCCCCACAGGGAGCGTTGGGTACTGACTCTGTGCAAGCAAGCTTACGGAGGAGTGCGGATCTCCCCCGTTTGGCAATCCATCCACCTCCACGGTTTGATCTGTGCTCTGGAAGTGAAAAAATAAGAAGGTGGTTAGTGGGTACCATTGTTTTTTTTTTTAAAGCTCAGATGAAATTTAACCAGTGTTGGACATGTGCCTTTATTGTTAATGTTTACTTTTCACAAAAAGTGACCGAGTAAGTAACTGAGTTACATCATTATAAAAGTAACTTATTACCAGGGAAAGTATTTATTGTGTTACTTAAAATTGTTAAAATTCAATAAATAAACACCATTCCACACTAATCTAATGTGATAGAAAATGGTAAAATTCAACATAACATTAGGGTTAGTAAATATATATACACACTTCTTAAGAAAAGTAACAACAATAACAATTCCACTACTATTTAGTTTAATACTCCTTGAGTATTTTACTTGCTTGGATTTCATTGCTTCATCTCCTCCTGTTAGCAGATCTAACATTATCAGCTGCATTCTTAGCCCTTAGCCACAGCTTTGGTGGCGCTGTGTAGCGGTGCTTCATTAGATTTGAGCTACTAGTAACCGACGTAGAAAGACATTTTTCAGGGCTCAAGTTGCACATCACATTAACTTTCTTCCCTTTCACCTAATCGAGAGAAAATAAGTGCTTATACTTCCAGTTAGCAAAACTTTAAAACTACCAGACCATGGTTGATGAACGCGAATGACTATTGTTGTCATGTGTTTGTGTGTAAAGGACCCCCCCCTCCCCCAAACCACTGCCTCTGATTGGCAGACGATTGATGTTTATTCTACTTCAGCCAATCATCACATTTTTTCACATTAGACCACATTAGTCTCCTGAAAATATAAGCTGTTGTAGTAACACGCATTTTCTGGACAGTAGCGGTAACTGCGTTGTAACAGGGAAAACAGTAATTAGTTTGATGACGCGTTACTGAAAAAAGTAGTGCCGTTAATAACGTTGTTTATTTATAACACAGGTAATCCCATCACTGCATTTAACACAAGTTCATTTAGTTCTTTAGGGTATATATGTAAGATCTAAATATACATTTCTGAATCGTTTTGTAAAGAAACACTATTTTTACAACAAAACCCCTTCAGGTAACTGTCACTGTGCCAATGGACTCCGCTCACCATGTTGTTTTCAGTTGTTGACAAAAATAATAACATCATCTAAACAAACAGCCCACCCTTCCAAATCTCCAAACGATGCAGTTAATCTTTTTAATATTTTCTTATCAATTCTTCCAACTGAAAACCCTTAACAAGCTCACATAATTACACTTCAGTGAGACTCTTAAAAAGTCTTAGAAGGAGCTTGAGACAGACCCGGTGTGAGTGGTGTCTGCTGGGGCCGTTGGCTCTCATCTCTCCGTGTGTGTTGAAGATGCTTCCAGGTTGAGGCACCAGGTATTCTTCTGCATCCAGGAGCTCCTTCACGTTCCCTCCTTCCTCTGCCATCAGCATACGGAAGAACTCGCTCTCCACGGGGGTCGAGAGACTCATCTGATCATCATTCTGAGGAGATAGAGTGTGTTCATCTTGTTCAAAAATCACTTCTTTCTAAAAAAAATCTGATAACTGTAGATTAACAACATGGCGGCTTGTCGTCTTGTCTTCACACGGCACTTCCGAGGCTTGCCACTCCACTCGACCATTGACAAACAATAGCAGAAGACTTTCAAACTTTGAGCATTATTGATCATCAACTCTTTAAATCTGTTTTAATTCAAGTGTGACATGTATAGATGTATAGATTACCAATAATGTGTCACAATAAAAGTCTTCTGTGCATGTCATTTTGAGTAGACGTGGCTTGACACCTTGATCAAGGAATGTTCATTTATATTTAAATAAACACACGCACCTGAATAACCACATAGTGCGAGGGATCATGAGCCATGTTTGTGAATTCCTCCACAAGATCCTTAAACCTCGGTCGGCTGTCTGGATCAATCTGCCAACCTGCCACACGAGAAAACAATGAAAAATAGAGTCATGATAACTACATTCTGTTAACAAAAAAAAACCCAGATTACATTAACCCACCCAATGTTTTCGTTTTGGTTAACATTCACAATGTTTTTGGGGACTTTTGGGGTTTCGTTTTCTTCAATTAAATTCTTCAAATATATGCAAATATATATATTATATATTATATAATATATAATTATCTTTTTGTCAGTTGCTTCAAAGCAGATTTCACAAAACTCATAGTTCCTTTTTGAAATCAGGAAATAGAATTATCCTTGCACAATCTACAGGTTAATAACAATAATAAAATAATTCTAAATAATTCTAAAATAATAAGATGCCAATGGGGTGAAAGTTGCATTGTGGTTTGCCATGGAAGCCAGAGTGCTTGCAAAGACACCTGCATGTTGAGGTGTGGGACATGGGGGCAAAAAATAAATAAATCACTTGAATCACAGTCGTACCAATTACTTTCCCATGACGAGTTGTTTTTCAAGGATGTACACAGGTTTCATTAAACAAGGAAACATTCTCTGAGAATTTTTCATTTTTGAGGAAAACGTAACTTTTTTGAGAAAGACACTGGAATATGTTTCCTAATGTGACCTGTATCGAGAATTTTCAGAAGAATCTGAACAGTTCAATTCCCTTCTTTATAAAACGGACAGGTCACATGTATATGTTGTCAACCTCATTCTGAGGCTCATGTCACAATTTTTTGGGTTTTGCATAATTAAGCCCAACTTAAACATGGTTTCTGATGGATATGAGTCACTGAAAAGGCTACCTTTCACTGAAATTGTTACAGGAATGCCCTCGGAGAGCATTTAAAGCTTTATTGAAGTCACTGTCATTATCCCAGAACTTCTGACGCTGCCTCATGTATTATATATATATATATATATATATATATATATATATATATATATATATATATATATATATATATATATACACACACACACACACACTTTCCTCTCTTTTTATACTACTTGCCTCTAATAAGACTTTTGCTAGGATCACAAAAACACTAATCATGGAACTATTCATTAAAATCTATTTGTCACCTTTATCGCTACACATGGTATTAAATTACCTCCGTGGATCTAGCAAACATCCTGATCAAAATATCAACTAAATGATTTCAGAATTTTCCCAAAGATGGTGCAATGTGTCATTTTGTTTATAGCTAGAGATATTAAACACATTTTCAAAGTCAACTACAGGAACAGTGAGAAACCATACATGTACAAGGAGCTCTGAAATTATATAATTAAAAAACGATTGAAACCCAAACAATAATCTATTAAAAATCTAGAGCAAAAACTGCACAAACTACTTTTAAACCTATAAAAAATTTCAACGTGTAAACATCTAATGCATACATCGTCACTCTAAGGGTCTCGTCTCTTTTATTCCTTCTTCCACGATTCTTTTTTCCTTCCAAACAACCTCCTCAGGGTTTCATTTTCAGCTGAACTCTCCATTACTTACATTTGGCCATGATGGAGTAGACGTCTTTGGTGCAGTTGCAGGGCTGGGGGAGTCGATCCCCGCGTTCCAGCAGTTCTGGAATGTCCCGCGCAGGAATGAGGTCATACGGCTTCATGCCAAAGGTCATCAGCTCCCATACAGTCACCCCTGAGACAGAACGAGCCACGTTTGAGGTGTTATTTTAAAGCAGAGATTTAGACACCACCCGAGCAACTCGATCCCCCTACTGACCGTAGCTCCACACGTCACTCTGGTGAGTAAACTTTCTGTGTAATATGGACTCCAGCGCCATCCATTTGATCGGCACCTTTGAAAAAACAGGCAAACATTAAAACCTCGGAACTGGGAGCTATCTGCTTATGTGATGCTTGTCTATGGGTTTTATTCTACTTTAAGTAGAGTAGGACTGAAAATGGACTTACATGTAAAAATAGTGTCTAGCAGATTTTTTTTTTTTGGGTTCAATTAAACTGAAATAATGCAGTTTAAAATCTAACCTTATATTACAACTTTATATTTTACGTTTAATGGGGGTTGTGGCCCTCAATTAAATTTTGATGAAACTTGGGAAAACCCATGATTTAAAGGAATTAGTAGATAAAAACTAATCTCTGGAACACTTAACCACTGTATATATCTGTTAAGAGCATTTTAACCAAGATTGAAACCCTTAACCCTGACCCTCTACATTCTTTTTACTTTTGTACCTCAGTTTGAAAGGCTTTTTGATTACTGCTGGTGTGTGATATTGCTCTAGAAAGCTAGCAGTAAAACAGCACAACTCTTTAATCTTTGATAGAATCTTTAACAGTCTCCTCAGTGACTTGTATAACCCGCAAAACAAATGATTTTCTAAAAACCAAAGTGAGGTGCAGTTTGCCCACCTTTCCACCATCCGCGTGGTATTCCTTCTCATCTATGTCCAGCAATCTGGCAAGGCCAAAGTCTGTGATCTTCACATGGTTTGGGTTCTTCACCAGAACGTTCCTCGCTGCAAGGTCTCTATGAACCAGTCTCACATCCTCAAGGTAACTCATTCCCTGGGAACACACAGAGGCAGACCCGAGATCATCAAAGCTTTTAAAAAAAGGAAGATGTGTACTGTAGAACAGATGTAAAATTTTGTTAACTTGTGGGTGTGTTTTACGAAAAAATAATCTCACCTTTGCAATCTGCACACACCAGTTCAGCAGATAATGAGAGCCGATGCGGTCCTTGTTTTCTCTAACGTAGTCCAGCAGGCACCCGTAAGGCATGAGCTGAGTGATGAGCTGCACGGTCGACGTCAGACAGATTCCCAGCAGGCGGCAGACGTATGGGCTCGCAACCCCCGCCATCACGTAGGCCTCCTGTAGATAGAGCCAGGCACGGATCATCTCAGTATTAGGGAGAAGAAATTTCATTGGCTATCTACGACATCCAGACATCATGGATGAAAATCTTGATTCCTGGTAAATTTCAATCACATTTTAAAGTGGCCATCTGTGGATTTTCACAAAAATGTTTTAGGTGTGTAACAAAGGTTTAATGAACTGCTGCTGTTCAAAATATTTGGTATTTACTATTCATGCACATAATGGTGGTGATCTAAAAGGTTGCCTGAAACCAAAGACCGACAAGTTAATCTAAAGCCAAATGCTCAAAACGATCCCCATTCTTTTTGGAGGTTTTTTTATTAAAAGAAAAAATGTAGTAACTAAACAAGCACAGAATACACGATTCCCCTGCACACCTTCATCAATCAATTACAGTTCCCAAAGTGGACAAAACATTTAGAAAACACAAAACATTTAGAAAAAGCACGAATAGGACACCTTTAACACTTCATAGGGTTTTGATCTTAACTGCAAAACAGCTGTTGGTTAGGTTTTAACTGTATATTTCAGCTACTCTTTGATTTGTTTGAGGATTGGGCATCACCTGGGTAGATTGACTAAAGCCGATGTGAAATGATCACAATAAGAGGAAGCAGAGGAACACACTCACATCCAGAATTTCTTTGTTGGCTTTGGGCGATGTGTTCTCCCGCAAAACTTTGATGGCCACTGGAATCCTTACGTTTTCCCCATCCGGAGCCCAGATGCCCTGGAGAGAAGAGAGAGCATGCATGAACGGGTTCATCTTACGCTGGAATAAAAAAGGGGTAAACACACTGTAATTAGGCGTCAATAACTAATAAAGATGCAACAAGCCAACACTACCAAATACCAATGCCAAAAGAAACTATATACTTTAATAAGAGGAAAAATGTTTTATAGAAAAAAAAAAGATGTTCATATTTGCATCAACCATCAGGGTCTGGAGATGTCACGGATTGGGATATTTTCACAGGTGGGTTTTAATATATCACTGAGGTGAGAAATGGTGTCAGGTGGCTGTTTTTCTCAGCATGCGCTCTGATCTGACCTTATAAACAGTTCCAAAGGCCCCGGAGCCCAGCACTCTTAGTTTCTTCAGTTCTGTCTCCTTGAGGATGCGCATTTGGGCCTGGTTCGGCAAAGCTCCACTTGGTGTCAGAGGCTCCACCAGCTTAAGAGAAAAACAAACAGCAAAAAAACATGAGACTACAATTCCAAAACCATGGCATTTCAAGTAAACATTAACCATATGTTGTATTGCTTTGTTCCAAAATTCTAAAAGAGGAAACAACTGTGTCTTCGTTCAGTGAAATAAATTTTAATTGTTCAGTCAAAGTCACTGCTGTTTGAACTATGTTGCAATTCTCCTCCTTTTTGAACTCCTCCTTTTTAGGATTTTGTAGATGTATTAGTAAAAAACAAAAGTTAACTGGCTTGAAATGTAATTAAACTGCATTCAAAGGAGATGTTTGGGAAAAAGTCAGATATTTTGGGGGGAAAAGTCAGCTATGGACATCTGTGATCAACCCATGAACTAGGTATACTTTGAAAATGCTCCTACAACATGATCAGCAGTTGGAACAAAAGCCAATTTTTTTTATTTAAAATATTTAAGACTTCAAGACAGAAAAGCATTGAGAAAACAGCCCATAAAGGAGTCTTCTGACCAAGTGTTAAACAATCAAAATCCTGCTAAAACTAACTAAAAGTGAATGCAAACCTGAGAATAAAAAATAAAAAGGGCGAAGGTGTAAAGAATTAATTGAACACCATAAAACAATATGACAGGGGTTTTTAGAAGGTGGCTTAAATGGCATTTCCTATTTTTACTCCTATTTTTATTTAGCTAAGTTTCTGAAAATTCTGAGCAAAAATAAATGGTTAATTTGCAGCTGTTAACAAATTTACCTAAATCTTGATTGCAAAAAAGCAAAAGTAATGGTAGTTAAATAAGGATGCAAGTTCATAAGAAATGTTTGTTTTTATTTTAATAAAACAAAACCACTTTCCCCAAAATTCCACAAAATAACACATTCCATACAGTCATCTAGATCTTACACACAAAATAATAATAATTGTTTTAAAGATTGTAATACTAACACTTTATTTTTAAAACTACATCTTAACTTAATATGGTTCTTTGTTTTGTTACTTTTTAGTTTCCATTTGGGCTTCGTCTTCTTGTTTACTAGTTTATTTTATACCTGTGTGGGATTTATCGGCTTTAGTATTCTGTAAATTTTAAAAAAATTCCTTCAGAATTCCAAAGCCCTCGCCTTGCTCTTTAGGATCACTGTTACGACCCAGCTTTGGTGTTAAATAATTGGCTCGTGGGCCGCAACAGTGAGTAATAGTAGAAAGGCTTTAATTTGTTTCCAGAGAAGCTATAACCGACGACCTTTTCACAACCAAAACGTGATTTATTTACAATGAAGTTAAACATAAACATTAAACATACAAACAAAATACTGTAGCGGTTATCACCGTTAAACAACAAACTGAATCCCTATACAATAACCCGCTCACAACCCAAATAAAAGAATAACAGAACAAACAAAAATACAGTATTCGTTTTAGGAGGGCAAACGGGAAGACAGCAGCTCACAAGCGTTCATTCACGCACACTCTCTTCCAATCAGTAAACTTTTCACGACAGGCGCGCTGAAAACAATGCAACACACACTCACTCTGCCACAGGTGGAGCGTGTCATTTGGGGTAGAGAGAGATCACACAGACCAGTACTTTGGGGGGGGGGGAATCTCAAGTCCACAAAGGATGGGGAAACCGAGTACTGGTGCTCAAAACACTGTAATGGAACCGCCGCAACGAGCTTCCGAAACACTGAGATGTCGAGAGAGAGCTGCATGAATGCAGAGCAGGCTGTTTTTATAGGCCCACCCACTCCCCTGATTGGCTGAGTCCACATTCAATCAACTCTCCACCACCAATAGACACACAAACAGAGAATGAACGGGATAAACAATAATACCCTGAAATTAACACGTCTCTACATAAAGATTACATACTGATTCTCTGGGAATCATAACAATCACCAACTAAGTTTTAGATCAACATATTAAAAATCATATTTTATTAACATTTTAAATGGGTGCAAAGCAGCGTATTATCATTATTGCTACTGGACAAAACAACTTGAATATTAATGGCAGAACAGAAGGATATAGAAGTTAAAAGTTGACCTCATGCTCCTGCAGTATTCTCATCATGTTCTCCTTCTTCTTCTGGTGTTTCTGTCGGCGCAGGTAAATCACAAGCAGAGCCAGTAAGATGATGAAGAGAAGCACTCCGCCGATTGTGATCGCCACAGTGGTCCCAGGCCTGGAGCAGAGCAAATAAAACTCCATTAAAGCAGAAAGTGCTTCATTGGATGCTACAGAAACAATTAGAGTTGATTTCTAAGTGTCTTGGTATTAGTTTTCACAAAAGTGATTCTAAAAGTGATTTTTGCTATAGCAGAATGTTAAAAGCTCTTACCCAGCTTTCTGCTGAATAGGACACCCGCGCTCATCCAGCGGACACCTGAGGAGCACAACAACACTTAAAGCTAGTTCCATATCCAAAACTGAGCAGATAGAAAAAGAGATTGCTGTACATCAGATCAGAGCAAGGACTCACGAGATGGTGCAGTTGGTTTCGCAGGGCAGACAGTGTCCTGTTGCATTGGAAAACTTCCAGACCGTGTGTTGCTCTTCTTTGACTCCACTGGGGCAGCGCTCCACACACACGTCTCCATCTTGAAAGTGCTGACAGTCTGTGCACTGATCCGGACCCTGAGTAAGAAACGTTATTTAAACCTTGAAGCACACCAATCTATATTCACAATGTATTTCCTATATCTCAAATTGTGCTTAAGAAACCTTTCTAATCTTACTTTAGACTTGCCTTAAGTTATCCAATGCTAAGCAAAAATTAGGACTTTTTTTTTTAATTGTGGGTAAAAAATGTCACACAAGCAATTTAAAGACTTGACCAAAAGTAGCTTAATAGATAATACCTATGCTTAATAATGACTCATGACATTTATATAAAGTGTTTCTAGAGAGGCTATATAAAATTAAATAATTATAATTATTATGTAATGGGGTTAATATAATAAAAAATAAAACACATATCTAGAACTATATTTACTAACACATAAAAAGCCTAAAGAATGTCTGATAATATTATCGGTTTAGGAGATGTGCAGTGATATAATTAACATCTTACTGGGCCCGTGCAGGAGGCAGAGCCATTGATTGGTCGGCACTCTTGATGACAAGGAACACAGGTAAAGCCCTCCACAAATTCTCGCACTGACCTGTAGAGATCGAGTCAGAGTCAAAGGAAACAGGATCTATTACTGGTCTAATCAACACCTGAATACAAGGAAAATAAAGCTCAAGTCAACATTCAGCATGCACTATATATATATTTTTAAAAAGACTTAATGAACTATATTCTCTACATTCAATTGCTTTAAGGCAGGGGTCTCCCAATCTGGTCCTAGAGGGCCAGAGACCTTTTGTCCATTTTAGGTTCTACCATCATGAAACACACTTGTTGCAATAATTGAGGTCCTCTCTGATTGTCTGAAAATAGAGTAGTACGCATACTAGAGCAGGGTTGCAACTAAAATTTGCAGGGCTCTGGCCCTCCAGGACTGGATTTTGGGAACCCCTAAGGTTGAACCCCTGATTTTAAAAGGAAATTAACTTCTGCTCAGCAGGGAGGAAGAAACAAAAATACATTTTAAAAAAGCATTTACAAACATTTGACTCAGTAACTTACTCCAGTAGGAATATAATAATATTTTTAAACATCAGTCTATAATGTGAACAACTGTAACAAGAGTGAAAAAGAAGCAGTCAGTGTGTTTTTTTTCAGGGTTTAGAATTTTTTTTTATTTGTTTAAATCATATAAACTACTTCAGCAACAGTTTAAAGTCTTTCTATAAATTTTTAAACAGAGCGGAAATCTACAACTGTACAGAGAAACGGTGAACAACAAATAGACTTTTTTCATCGACTCTCCCACTCTACTCACCCTTTAAGGACATTGCACTGCTCCACACACTCAGTCCCACGTTTGTACTTCTCACATGCCACGCACTGACTGGGCCCCGGGCCCCAGCACCCAGTGTCTGCACACAGGGCGTCACAAACTCTCCCCTCCGAAACTACAGACAGAAAAACAGTCTTGTTCAGTAGAGACTACTCATTACAAACACTGTCCTCAATGCAACAATTGAATTATAGATTCAATAGAAAAGACACATAAAAATTATAGATGCTGATGTAGCGTTCTAGAGGATGCAAAATGATCAATCATTATTTGAAAAAGCATTTAAATAGTTTTTATCTATGCCAGAGGTGTCCAAAGTGTTCAAGCAACATGAATCACATCTGATCACACTACTTACGACATTAGTTCAGAAACTTGCCTGAAGACACAAACTAGTATGCACACCCCTGATGGAACATGGTCAAAAAAATGATGCCTTTGCCAAAATTTTATTAGCTCTTTTAGTCATCACATGATTATTTTTTTGATGGGTAACGCTATAACTAGTCATAAAAAGCCAATCGTTCTTGGAAAATTCTATAGAGGAGGCCAATCTGTTGCCATGTTGCTTTGAATTCTGGGTAATATAGTTTACTGGCGTGACATACTGGAGCAATCTTGTCACCAAAACAGAGCTTGCTACAACTTGTCAGGATGCCATTAAAAAGGCAAGCTGACTTTATTTATAGAAAGGGTGATTCAAATGCCATAACTTTGAAAATTTGCATTTAATGAAAGGAACATAATGGAACCTTGGGTAATTAATCAATGTGAAAAATACTTAAAAACATTCAGAGCTTCATTTTCTTCCCTTCAGAGATTTTCAAAGTTGTACAGGTACTGACTGATCAGAAAATACCTTCAAATATAAAAACCTAAAATCAGTGATTTAACAATAAAAGCTAGAAAATACAGTAACACAATAAAAACAGTGAGTGAAAAAAACACATAAAAATAGTAATAACAATAAAACAGTGAAATGAATCTACACTCAGAAGGGTCAAAAGCCAGGTGAAAGAAGTGAGATGTAAAAATGGACAGGGATGAGAATTATGGCTGTGCAATTAATAAAAGTTGGATCATGAGTTCGATTTCGGGCCTTTACGATTATAAAAACTATACTAAAAAATATTTTTTTCCTTTTTTTCATGTTCTCTAAAGGTTCATGTTGGATCCTTAAGTTAAAATAAGAATCACCAGCCTAGCAGTTCACGGGTCTGGGTGCTTACCACATGCTTGCTGCTCCTGGTTGCTGTTGCTGATGAGGTTCGGTCCTTGAGTGGGGTGCAGCAGGGTGTTCCAGGGCAGAGAGGAGGTGTAGCAGAGTCTGGAGTTGTTATGAATCAGGACCAGACCTCCGCTGACTCTCTGGAGAGAACGCAAACCCAGAGACTTGATCTGCAGAGACTGAACTCCCAGAGAAAAAACACCTCTGCAAAAAAACAATTCAAGTTTTTATACAAATATTTTTTTAACACTGCAAAAAGTTCACTGAGGCTCATCAAACGGTGGGATGAGGAAATCAAACAAACCAGGATGGGAAAATAATAAAGATGAGATATGCAGCTGATTTTTCATGTTCTTTGAATGTTTAAGTCTGCATTTTTACATTCTGCTCTACTGGTTTTAAATCAAAGGGAAATTACATTTTATTTAAACTCTAAAAATGAACTTCGTCATTACTTCATGTCACTTGTGACATAAGTTCAGTTAATTTAATTAATACATTATTTTATGTAATCATTACATCATAGTAATGTTCTTGAATAAATGATGTATGTTTTAATAGTAGTTAAATTGTGTTAGCTAATTGATTTTGTGTTAAGTTTTTAAGCTATTTGCATGTGTTGCTTTTGAAAAAAGGATTTTGTTTTTAGATGCTTCTTTGTGCAAATAAGATCAAGAAGTTTAGGGGCAGGAGCCGTCTCAAAAATTCCAACACACAGCAGTGAGTCCAGAACAGGCAGGAAATGATGAAATAATTTGAATACGATCATTACTTTCCATGCTTTCATCCAAATCTTTCAACTAAGAAACCAACCTGTGAATTAAATAAACTAAAAATTTTAATATATTTCTTCATTTGCTAAAATAACCCTTTAAATATTCTGAAAGTCAGTAAAAGTATCGTCCAACTCATGTTAAATTCTCTTTACACCAAACCGAATTGAGATGGCTTCCCTGCAGGGTACATTTCGCAATATTCAAAACTCTTCTGTTTACTGTTGATGCAGTGATGCTTCTTGCCTTTGGATGGCGCTCAGGTGCAGTGATTTGTCGATCGTGAAAAGAACGAATCTTTAAATGACTCGAGTAACTCTTTTAAGAGTAAATAGTTTTCTTTGGTACTCTTCATAATACACAAGTGGGAGATTATTTACCCAGCTTTGTGTATTTTGCTCTATTCTTTGGGTCTTTGTCAGTTTACAAGCAGATAAAATTTTATTCCATATGAACAATATCAATTATTAGTTCAAATAACACATTTTAAATGATTTAGAGTATAAGGAATGGAAATCTCCAAAATGAACAAAACTTCCCATCACGACTATTTGGACAACAGCCACCGGCCATTTTATAATCTTTGTCAGACACCAACAAGAGGAGCTTAAGAACTTCTTCGTCAGCTCTTTATCACGTTGTTCTTTGTCACTGTTTCCTGTTGTGAGGTCGAAGTAAGAGTGTTTATCGAGTGCCACCCAGCTTCTCTTTTATGTCCCACTCATTGATTGTTTTCCTTGTAAAAAAACCAAGCCAATATGACAGAACCAAACTCCTTTTCCTGGTCTGCAGATACCCAGGTGGTAAAAATTCAGTTTTTTATATTTAAAAACTCTAATTCCAACATTCAGCTTGTGACATTCAGATCTCATATAAAGTAGATCAGGGGTCATCAACAGGCAAAAGTGCATGATCACCGAATAGTCAATGAAGCATTTTGGCTAATCTGAGGTTTTTCTGGAAGAGTGTGCAGCTCAGGAGCCCCATTCTTCTCTGTAACCGTGAATAAACCTTTCTACTACCCTGAAAAACAAATCATTAGCATACTCCTCAACTGTTCATCAAATTTCTTCATCTTGAAAACTTGTATTTTTACAAACTGTATTTTTGCAATTGTAACTGCATTTTTACAAACTGGATATCTTTAGAAAATTCTAAACTTTAAAAATGCCTCAATAAAATTATTATTTTTTTTTTAATCTAGTTGTTTTAGATTTCATATGTTTAATATTCAACATTTAATATTTCAAATTTATTTATATTTAAATATATAATACAGAAATTACAGTGTAAATAAGTGAAATCAACACAATTCAAATTCTGAATGTTTTGTCAGATCTCTAGCTCCATATTTTGAAGCAAATTTTGTAAACTTGCAATTTCGCCTGTGAAACAAGACCCGCGCTTAAATCCACTGCATTCCTTTCTCACAGTCCACATTGTTAGAATTGACTCGAAGGCTTGGAAGCAAAGAGAAATGATCACAGAGCAGTTAATAATTAGCCTTTACAGCCAGCAGGTTTGATTAGTCTAACTACACATCAGAAAAACAGGCTGGTGGGAAAACAGTTTGGTACACTTACTTGTAAAGAATTCTCCCTCGGATCACCTTCAGGTTTTCAAAAACACTCAGGTCAAGCAGATCTTCCGGCCATGAGTCAATGTACAGGTAACCTGGAATCAAGCCCAGGAGTTTCATTCGCTGGTAAAGTTTTATCATTGCTGTCTGCACAACATGCATTTGAAGATTAAGCAAATCTTCACCTGTGATCTCTTGTATCGACTTCAGCTTCTCCAGATCACTCATCTGCAGGCCAGAGGAGTTGGTTACAGCATTCCTGAAAGACCAATACAACTGATTGGAACTGATTAACAAAGTACGGTTTCAAAGATGGTTTTTAGAGCTGAATATATACACATTTTTTAAGACATAAGACTTTTAAAGACAGTTTAAAACCTTTAAGAATCAAATTTAAGACCAATATATCAAAAACACATACAAAGCACATGCATTGTTTTGCATAATAAAATGCTTCAAATACAATGTTTAAAACTGTTTACTAAGATTTTTTCAAACTTTGGCAATCCACGCCATGACTTTTTTTGAGCATTTATGAGCATTTTCTCAATTTCTGGTAACCCCAAGCAACAGAAAAACCCAACTTCATATACTGCAGTAAATGTATAGGCATAATATTTTGGCTTTTAAATGTTCAAGTTTTTAAGACCCCACAGAAACTCTCTCAGCTTAAGTTGAACCTTTTTAAAGCAGTTATTTGAGATTCACAAACATTGAACAACTATTATATAAATCCATAAAAAATGTAAATACCATGTTAAAAAAATGAATGACAATTAGAGAGCATCAGTTTCTGTGTACAAAGGTACAACATTTGGGGTAAAAATTAACATACGATAAAAATATTTACAAAAGTATGTAGTTCTCACGAGCTTTTTGTGCCAGAATGATGTAAATTTCAGAATTACAAACAAAAACAAAAAAGCACAAGTGAAAATATTGAGAGCATAATCTTTCAGTAGCAAAACTGAAGCTGAAAGTGAAACCAACTAAAATGCAGTTTAATTAACATTTTTAAAATCAAATTATTATTAAGCAATTTTTTTTTCTAATAACTACTTGATTATTTTAGTTTTTAGGTGTGTGTTTTTTCTGTTTTAGCAATGTATTTTTGTTTTTCACACTGAAATTGCTCTCGTTGTAGTGGCACAAATTAAGTTCCATTATACAAGATCCTTTTACAAACCACAGCTTTACTCAGAATAAATACAATTCAAATAAGAAATTAATTCTTACTGTGTATGGTACTGTTAAAGGAGAACGCTTACGGTGTGAATGAGTCAGACAGAAAAGCCAAGCTGCCGTAAATCTTGTCACAACCGATGAACTGGTCGATGTTGCTGGAGTTCACCGCTGACACTCCCTGAAGTTTTCCCATTCCAAGCCCATTACACACTGATGGACCGAACAAAAACAGTTAATGGTGCATTGTATCAAGAAATATTTCATTCATTTTTTTTTATCTTCCATATCATAGTCAGCTCGGTGCCTCAGCAGACTGCTGGGGAAAGAAGCTACCCAGTCTCGAATATGAGCTGTTTTTGAAGATTTGTGATGGTTTTGGGAGTATAGTATTAGACTTTGTTAAACAAACTGTAATCCTTTGAATCTCAATGGCAGCTGGAACTATGTGGATTGCATTTTTGTTAAGTTTATAGCATTCAGTTTGAGCACACAAAGACTTACTCCAGGTAAGTGATTAAAGTTAATATAAAGTTAGCTGAATTCAGTCTCTAAAGTCACATGGAGAAGAGAATTCTTAGAATATCAGTACATTTATCTATTGGTGTAGTGCACGAGTGGTGCAGCGGTCATAATAACATAAAGGAACGGATGTTTAAAGTGCATTGACTTGGATAAACTTGGTTTAACATGTGTCGTTAAATATCAACATTACTTATTTCATCACATTACTATGTAACAAGTGATGATAAAAAAAAACACATTTTTCTCTAAGACAGTAAACAACTTACAGAGGTTAGTTGTAGTTTCTGACATTTTTTTATTACATTTCATGGTAATATCAATTACACAATGGGTCTCATTTAATAAAGTAAATAAAGTGAGTAAATGGGCAATTTACAGTGTAATTGTATCTTCCTTATCCTTTTCTGCTCTACATTTTTCCAACAAAACATGTAATAAATCATTGAGGTCTGAATAAAAACATTATTTAAATTAACTTAAATACAAAGAAATTAAGTTATGTTGAAATAAAAGGAGCATTTATCAACTACAATAACTGGAGTGGGGATTTGTTGAACCTTTTGTGCACATAAAACTTGGTGTAACCATTAATATAAAAGTCTTTAACAAATAAAACAGATAATACAACTTGGGTTTATTTGGCTGTACCATAATTTAGTCATTCAAAGATGTCGATTGAATTGCAAATGCGATTAATTATTTCACTTCACTTTGGGTGATTCTTCAACTCCATGTCATTTAAAACTGAATAATGCACGCTTAACCGTTGTACACCCCTTTCTTATAAATTTTTCTATTCTTATAGAAAAAAAAACAAATCAGTTGACCTCTAGTTAAAAGCAAAAACATTTTGTTAGCAAAATCTGATCTTGGATAAACGAACCTTTTGGACAATCTCCATCACAATTTTCACATTTCTGAGTTTCCTGTCCATCTGCTTCCATCGTGATGACTTCCTTGTTGCGTTGAGGACAGACCATTGTGCACGCGACTTGCATTGTCAAATAGTTATCTAAACGAAAAGAACACACACTAAATGAATGACTGACTTGCTAAAAAGAACAAACATTGCCAACATGCATGAATGATTCCCATACAAGGACACTGCTTCACACATGAGGCCCCGAAGCTGAACTTTTTATCCTTGTTGGGTTTGGACTGGAAGATGACTGGGTTGTAGATGTTGGGTGGGGGGCAACTGTCTTTACACGTTCCGCTGTCGTTGAAGTGACGGCAGGCCTAAAGTGTGATGAATAAAGTTGTTGTTATGGGATGTCATCCAAATGTGAAATAACAGCAATCTTTGGGATATTTTACCAGACAGTCAGAGTCTTTTGGTCCGGTGCATCCAGCAGCACACTGTACATGACAACAATCGCTAGGTTTTGTGCCCTTGCAGCGAGAACAACCGGAGGAGCAGTTCACTGATGTCACTGTCGACGGTTACACAATATTCCCAATAGAATTCATCATATGCATTTCCAAATAAATTGCTGTCTTTTTTATGAGGAGTTTAAAAGAGGAAATGCAGGGTTTCTGCAGGTTTGATGATGTCAAATGTAAGACTTTTAAAGACAACTTTTTAAGACAGTTTAGAATTAAACAACCGATATTTAAAATAAAGACAGATATTTTAACATCTAAAACACATACAAAACTTTTTTATATAATAAACAGTATGCTTAAAATACATTGTTTAAAACCCTAATAATCACTTTTTTCGTTTTTGAGCATTTATTAAGGTTTCCTAAAAATCGTTTAACATTTAGGAGCATTTTTCTGAATCTCTTGCAACCTCAAACATGACTTGTGATTTTGAGAATTTATGGTAGTTTTTGACAACTCTTACGATTTAGCATAATTTTTACATTTATGTGTCTTGTGTTGATATCTGGCTACCCTAACAATCCATTTTAATCTTATGAGCATTTATAATATATTCTCAAATTCACAAGTGTTTTCTCAAACTCTGGCAACCTTAACCATTTTTTTTATGATTTTGAGTGTAAATGAGCCTTGCTTTCATGATTTTGAGGATTTGCAAAAGTTTTCAGGCAACCCTGAGCATAAAAAACACATCAGACAAACTTTACATGGAGAAAATAAGATGTGAATTTTTGTAGACATATAATAGTGAATTTAGGACGTTTTAAGGCCAAAAAATTGGGCTTTCTTAATTTTAAGATTTTTTTAATATCCTGGTAAATGGCAGGTGCAATGACGTCAGAATTAAATATCAATATATTAAACATTGAAACATACTTTAAATTTTTCTTACAATAGAGTAAAAAGTAGGAAAAAGTCTTTTGATTTAGTTAATAGTATTGCTGTCATGATCTTAGGTGTGTTTGTGTGTTATCGGTTATCAGTATCTGCTTTTAGGAGCTGAAAACTGTTAGCGTGCGTCTCGAGTAAAACACTCACATGTTTGACAATCCTGATTGGTTTCTCCCCAGCATCCTCCAGACCCACAGGCTGATGCACAACGAGGGCCTGAAAAACAGGAACGATTAATGATATAAGAAATAATTAATTTACTCGCTTATTTGATTTTCTCCAGTACGTACAGTTCTTTGGAATGTCTTGCAGATACAGCGGTTTTCTCTGAATGTCTTCCCAGTTAATGTTCCGAGGAAAGCAAAGTTGGGGGTTTTCCCAAATGTAAACCCCGCCTAGGAGTATTTCTGTGAAAAAAAAAGTTCTGTTTAAAAAAAAAACATTTTATTGATGCATCACTGGCTTTTAAGTAGCTTGAATTCTAGTGAAATTGTTGAAAGTAACAGTACGGAACACATTTTGTGTGATTAGTTTAGAAAAATTCCAATATATGTGAAAATTAGTTGCGACCCAAACAATGTTATTTATTGTAAAATGAGGTATGGATTGGAATAGGGAATAAACGTGTTCATTCAAAATACCATAAATAACCTCCACTCTATACCCAACATTGTTGAAATGAAAATGAATAAGAAACGTTCAACGACTAATCATCATAATTCAGTCTAAAACTTCTATTTAAAAGGCACCTGTTATGAAAGACCATTTTTGGAAGGTGTTTGAACATAAATCTGTGCATGAAAGATGAGAAATCACTCCTGTTAGAGATGTTCAAATTCATCAAGTAGTTTTTGATAAATCATTAAGAGTAAAATTTTGAGACAGAGAAGACCAGGGACAGATTACGTTGATTTAAGTCAGAATCAGAAAGAGTTCCCGTCACCGCATTAGATTAATATCTTATCCCTCTTAGGCAGATGCAGACATTTTATGGTGTTTTAAATGTTTTTTTTTTGTGAAAGGCTATAAAATCGATGGAGCAGTCCCTAGCCTCTAAATGTAGGATTTATTGTGCTATTAAGTTTTGATTTTTTAGATGTGTGTTCTTAACATTTGTGCTTTCAGGCTATAAAATCGATGGAGCAGTCCCTAGCCTCTAAATGTAGGATTTATTGTGCTATTAAGTTTTGATTTTTTAGATGTGTGTTCTTAACATTTGTGCTTTGGCTGCTTTTTCCCCCCTTCAGAAATGTTGCATCA
The DNA here is from genome assembly GCA_900490495.1 of Danionella dracula. Lineage (NCBI taxonomy): Eukaryota > Metazoa > Chordata > Actinopteri > Cypriniformes > Danionidae > Danionella > Danionella dracula. Next base: position 2,294,341 of record UELW01000123.1, read on the forward strand.
ATTACTTAGATCTTCAAATATCTGCATTTATTGTTTATATTGGGGGCAGTTACAGCCCTCCTAAGTAATTTTCAAAATATCTAAAAATTTATTCAGAGAACGGAATGATGCTATAATGGGTCTGTAAAGACCTTTGACGTAAATAACATGGACCTAACATGCGTGACGTCACCCATAGGTTTTAGTAGAAAACAAATGCGAGTGGAGTTTGGGTAAATCGTCTACTTCCTCCTTGAAAAGGCATTCTTAAAAAAAAAAAAAAAAAAAAGAGTCAAAATATGCAAAAAAAAAATGGCTTATTTGGTGAATCAAAAATGATGGACACAAAACGTCAGTACTAGGTAAGTGGCTTTCACTCGATTAATCCATAAAAACAACGGTGGCGCAGTGGGTAGCACGGTCGTCTCACAGCAAGAAGGTCACTGGTTCTAGGCTCGGCTGGGTCGGTTGGCATTTCTGTGTGGAGTTTGCATGTTCTCCTCGTGATCGCGTGGGTTTTCTCCGGGTGCTCCGGTTTCTCCACAAGTCCAAAGACATGCGGAATAAGTGAATTGAGTAAGAACGATTGTCCATAGTGTTAAAGTGTGAATGTGTGTGTGAATGTTTCCCAGCGATGGGTTGCGGCTGGAAGGGTATCCGTCGCATAAAACATATGCCAGAGTGTTCCGAAAGGTAAAAAGCCGACATGAAAATGGATAGATGTAAAGTTGGCAATTTTTAACATGGATGTTAATGAAAATCTGCTCACTTCTGGCCACAGCCTCAAGTGGTCAGTCCAGGCAACTCTTATTACGCATCGAGGGAAAGAGGGGGGTTGGCGCTTGGTAAATCAACTAGGGTAAGTGATAAATGATTAAACTTTCATTTTTACGGTGGAGTATCCCTTTGAGCCTGATTTTGGTCGATTTTATTTTGCTTTTCTTAAACATCATGTTACTCCCTTTGAAAGAGTAAAAGCAACTATTTAAACAGTGTTGAAACAGTAAACCCAGGCTGACCCGTTAGACTCCGGAGGCGTAGTTCTCTGAGGCCCGTCTGACCGAGCTGGACGTTGTTGTGAACAGCGAGAGCATAGCTGGAGTTATAAAGCTGACTTCCTCGAATAATCCGCAGGTTGTCCAGAGGAATCGACTGCACTGAGACGTGAGCGATCAGCACATAGCCCTGAACCTCCACGATCCCCTACAAAACAACATCAAATCACAGCATTAAACTATGTGAGATGCATATGAACAACATACAGGACTGGAAAGCAAAACAATCCTTTTCAGATAAACTCAAGGGTGCTTTTACCAATGAATCTACATCTGAAAATGATTAGGAAATCTTGCGCATCTACTTATGCGCAACCCAAAAGTCTTTTAAAGTTTTAAAAAGTGAGTGAGAGAAAAAGAGAATATGATGTTGGTGGTGTACCTGCAGGAAGGAGAGGTCTGAATTGCCTTGAAGGTGAGTGATTTCCAGGTTCCCATGAACCACCTGACAGCCCGCGTACAGCAGCTTGAGCATCTCATAATGATTCTCAAGACTGGAGGGTAGAACTAGTTTCATATCCGTTCCTAGACATACTGGACAGAAAAAAAAAACATTTGTATTTATACTAAAAACATTAGTACTAAAAGAACTAAAACTTTGCATGTCAGAAAAGGCAAATTTGTGAGTGCAATAATAAAACAAATCTAATTTATAAAACTTACACCCACATAAAACCTCCAAACAAAGTTCAGTTTATACAGCACAGATCTCCTGGAAGTGTATACATGCAAACCTTCCTTATTTCCCATCCTGTTTACATAATTAATAATAAATAATAATGAATTAAGAGTATTTTTTCGTACGTGTTCTCCTTCTACTACATGGTCTCTCACATGTTATAAAATGTTGCTCTCTAGAATCTGGACTGCATCCGGTTTTAAAGTACACTACACTTGTTTTTCTTTAATTTAAACGAGGCAGGTGCTTTTATTTAAATTAAGACAAAAAAAAAAAAAAGAGTTAATATTTGATTTATAAACATGTAGAGCTGGAAACGTTCAGATCTGGACCTAGAAACTGTCTCATACGGAGCTGGGGCTAGAGACCAAAACGAAACGATCTAACGCTACAAAACTTAGTGGGGCGCTAATTTGACACTTTTCATGTTGTGCGCATGCGGACAATGACGCGGCAAACTGACGAAACATGGCCACTACTATTTTGAACTTTACAGTAGTTATATAGTGAACAAGAGAAAGCTTTGGCCTTTTAAGTTAAGCAATCCCTCGAGACCTCTGCTCCCCTTAGCTTCTGATCGGTGAATTTCTCGATCAAGGCGAGAAACCGTTCTAACGCTTAATCAGCACACATATTTGACCGACATTTTTGTATAATTTAACATTTTACTTTAGCTTGTTAGCTGTGCAATTTAACAATTAAACTTGAGCCATTAAAACACTTTTTTAGTAATTGAAACAGAGGAGTAAAACGTTTACACGCTAATGGGAATGCAACTGAATAATATCCCTCTATTCCTCCCGTTCACAGTCCCATCCCAAGTTCCATTCCTCCCCTTTCATCATCATCATCATCATCACATTCTCTGGTCTGCATGCATGAGAGAGAGAGTTGAGGGGCAGACGTGTGGCCTTGAATAGAAATAACTCTGCCTGCCTATGCCCCTGTAGCCTCATTCTCTTTCCCTCTTTCACACTAAACTTCAGCTACTCCAAAACTGGAAATGAAAATCAAAGAATCTATTTCTATTCCAAACGTTTGCGTGGTGTTGCATTCAACAATGTATTTAAAAATTAGCACAGAACAATTCATCGCATTTGCCATAAAATCACATGAATAAACACAATTAACAAATCACAGTCAAACACTGTCAAGTGATGAAAGACATCCAGATGAGAGTTTAACAGGAAGACAATTATTTTTAATTTATTCAAGGTCTGATAACACAAATAGCTAAAAAAGCTTTTTGAATTCCAATTAATGGGTTTTAAGCAACTTTGAAGTACTACAATATGGTAAAGCCACATATTAGACGTTTAAAAATATTTCACTACTCTTTAGTGTGTTTAATGTTACTGACTTTTATATCAACTTTTACATGAGGTTTTATACGCTTACAAGGCTGGAAGTTCAAAAATCAATAATTACAGGACTACTGTGATTGTAGTTGTAGTTCATTTTATTTCTATCAATTGTTTGCACAAGATAACAGTATTTAACTGTGTTTAAGTTTAGTTCATTTAAATATTGTTCTATTAAGACTTCAATAATTTATTTCATGTTACTGTTGGAAAACTATAGAACTGGAAAAAAAAATAGGCGTCGCAAATCCCTATGTGAATATGGATGAATGAATAAACGCTCCATTAAATTCAGCGATTATTAAAAATGATCTAACATTGCCGAATTGCATTTTCTGTGCAAGTTAAGAACGAGTACACTGGGAAACAAAAAAAACAAAGCGTTTCCCTGAAATCAGGCACTAATTCCTGATCAATGGAAACTTGTTGTGTCACGTGACACAAGAGCGGCTCTAGGTATCTAAGGCAACAGCACAATAGAGACAGATTGAATATTAATCAGTGCTGTTTTACCTGTGCATGAGCTAATTCAACACATCTACTCTTGGCGAGGAGCCAGACAGGAAGCAGAGTGTGTACAAGCACATGTACTCTCTCCAGTCAACTTCTGATAACTGCTGCTCTACAGACAACCGCACACACTACTGAACATTACAGCCACAAAAAGAAATACTTCATACCTCTCAAAAAGAACCACAACTCTGGAGTGTCCTGACTATTTGACTGCTAAATGTATTTTCCAACCGGCGCATCAAAATCAATCTTTTTTCAATAACAGCCGTCAAAAACACTCAACTAAATGGAGCGTTTGAGTGCACATAATGATTTTTACTTTCTGAGCTTGATGTAAGCCATTCATACACACATTTTAACTCAATTAATAGTTTTCATGCAGATGCAACCAGTGCATTTCCACAATACGCAATCTACACATGCACACTCCTCAGTAACATAACATAACAAACAAGAATGACTCAACGGACAGGAAGAACAGGATTTGGAGCAGACCGCGTGTCTCTGTATTCTGTTCTGATTCACGGCTACGAACATACCAAAACACTTATGGGATGCACACATGCATATGCTGTGTAATAAACGCAAGCATGCTTGAAGGAAAAGATGAGCATGTGTGTCTAATGTACATTTTGCAGGTAACTGCTCAGGCCATGTCCAGGGATATTTTTAAAAAATATTTACTATTAAATAAACTTGAGTCCACATGAGGACAATTTTGAAAACCTAAAATGCTGTAAAGAGTACACAAACTCTATAGATGGCAGTTGAGTCCTAATCCTGAAGTTTTATGGACCAATCAGAAGATTTCAAACATCAGTCTTATCACAGGTTCTTGCCTTCAATGCCTGGCCAAAGAATCGGACTCACAGATAATAAAAAGTCTGATAAAAAATCATCCTGCAAGTCTTTATTGAGAACGACTTTACTCATAAAACTGTGCCATTTATTAAAGTTTTACCTGGTTTTGTTAAAAATCCAGCGCTGTTTGCGTCAGTTTAGAGTGAGCAAAAACAAGTGCATCGGTGAAATGAACCTGCATATTGTTGCAGTAAGGCACATCCGTTCAGTGATTAAATACATTATAAAAATGTGAAGTATTCACATAGTCCTATACATGCCATAAGCTATACCAAGTGAACAGCATCATAATCCCTCTCTCCATCTACCAATAGGCTATGGGCTTTGTGAGCAAAAGCAGCCGCATCAATGACAAACTCCACCTATAATCCTAAAAAGTTTGATTACACTGTTCACATGACAACTCTGTGCTCTGCGTTTTCAAAAAACTTCACCTTGGCTAGTATCAAAAATACCTGCATTTATTGAAACGCTGGCCTGTGAACATGTGGACCAAGCAAAAAGAACACAAAATAATTGAAAAATTATATTTTTAGATTTTAAGATAGATCCTATAACTTGATTACATTTTCCCTTAACAGTAGCACTTTTACTTGAGAATAAAATTGATGAACTCTTTACACACCTGTCCATTACTATGAAATCAACAAGTCAAAGAAGCTAAGAGGTTTTATTTCTGTATGTGGGTGTGATCATTTTAGATGCTACTATTAGATTGCTTTTTAATTTAACATATTTTTATTATTTCTCGTTAATTAAGATAAAAGATAAATATTTTTCACAAATGATACCCTTTTATTGTGTCAAAACTGCTCGATTTGGTTTCTGGCCCTTTAAATGATTCTGAGATACTGCTCACCCATAGAGTAACATTTTTTTTTTTTTTTAATTGATGTTTTATTCGATAATTTTGAGTTGAAAAAAAAATTCTAAGCATTTTCCCTAAACATGTTTCAAAACAGCATTTGACAACAAAATCCTAAAAAGTGCTCCAATGCTAAAAACTGTTTGGGGCAAATTAAGAAATAAAAAAATAAAAACTTAAAAAACTCATGATACCAAAATCCTGAATAATTTTTTTTTTATTTCCGGTAAAACTGGCCATTTAAAAGAAAGATGAGGGTGCATGATCACAATACATAATGCCTCATGCAAACAATGTCCTCATCCAAACTCCATTGTTTATGGATACTGCTCGTCAACAACTCTTGCAGCTCAAGGATGATTAACCCTCAACTGTCAGAGACATATCAAAAAAACAATAAACACAATCACAATATTTCAAATTCTTAAACATTCCATTTTACAAACAATGAAAAACTTGTTCATTCTGAGGCTCCAAAAACTTAGTAAGCAGTGATACATTTGTCAAGACACATAATTTGAAGCCGACAAACATCCACAAAACACTCAAACAAATGACCTTTGGAATGACTTCATTCAGGCAGTAGGAAGGAGTGTATGATTTCCTAAGAAATCAGACATTCTTCCTCCTGCAAATGCATGCCACCTCAAGCAGGTTTATAAGATAGGATCATTTAAACAGTGCATGCGAAAGAAACGTTTCTGTTTTTACAACAAACAAGAATTTCCTCCAGAAAAGTACATTTTGTGTACCAATTCATGACTGACTTGGTTCATAGCTGTTTAGTGCACTTCCCTTCAGCAACTATTCAAGCTTAAAGCCAAGTAGAATGTGGCTTTTTGAAGTTATTAAATGATAAGTGAGTGTAGAAATACCAAAAAAGATTCGAGGAGCTTTAATGAATAAAATACAACCACGGATGGAATTCTGATAAATGGACTTACAGCTTGTATGTGCTAAAAATAAAAAAGGTAGACACTGAAAAGATATCGTACCTTGTCTTACAGAAACGCTTTGTTTTGCTGGAAAAAACACAACGCTGCAAAATGTACAGTATATTTGAAGTATCAGGATTGATAGCAAATGAACCAAATTACATCACTTAAATTATTACAAACAGAAGTTGTTCGGCTTTTCTACCCTTCTAAAGGTTACAAAAGAGGTTGATTTCCCACAACATTGTGCTTATTTTCTTCTCGATGGGTCAATTTAACAAGCAGAAATTATTAGAAATTAGGTAATAATGGGCCAGCCCATTTCTATTAAGAAACCTTCACTCACTTCCATTCTGTGTAAATGGACTGAAGCCTCTTTGTAAGAACAACACTATCTATTTCTAAAACATATCACACAGCTGCCACAATGCATTCGAGAACTGATTCTGCTCACGGTGATTTCAAACCCAATTGAACGCTTTTTCAGCTGTTTTTTTAACGCATTCCATTCTGTTTTTGCCTTACATTTATTTGTGGCTTATTTATAACTGCTGCAACTGTTAATATAATCATTTATGAATTATGATCATCATACAATGTTTTTGTCCTGTCCTCCTGACCTTTTTAATTATTACTGTATAATAATGTTACAGTCTTAGTTGTGTTATTTCTAAATTAATTGTGTAAGCAAAATATTGGATGTTTTTACTCTTAATCCTATATTTTACCGTTAATACTCTGCTTTATTTATTCTGCCCAGTGCCATGATCTGCATTTTAACTTATTTCCTCATGTTTTTACTCAACATTTTGTTATTATGACTGTACAGTCACCTTGAAAGTAGTGAAATGCGTCTATGACATTTTATTAGCATTATAGTTATCATTTCTAAAGACAGTTTGGTGCATCACTAAACGTATTTTGCAAATGTAGGTCACATTCCAAATAAAACAGCAACTATTGTAGTAGAATGGCACCAAAACTAGGTGTCTGTGAAGATCTATCAATCTATTATATTCTTATTATAGATAACATTACATGAACACCATGCCAATGAGATAGCTGGGATATAAAAAAAAAACCCTGAAAACAGACTTGCTTTTAAAATCATCAGAAAATGTTTATTGGCTAGCAAGAATGCAAAAGCAGAAGAAAAACGCTCGTAGAACTGGCCCTTTAACAGAAATATGAGGGTTCATGATCACAATACATAATGCCTCATGACAACAATGTCCTATCCAAACCTCATCCCAACTCCATTGTTTATGGATACTGCTCGCCTTAATAAGAGTTAATTAATCATAGAATTATTTGGAGATCTTAAGCTTATTAGTTCTACATTTAACATGCTTTTCCTGCCTTTCTATCGTGTGTGGAATCGACAGCTGCTCCCTGTTCCTTCAGCACCAAGCAGCAGCTTAAAGTCAAGAGAGACTCCATCGTGCTTTCCTTTTATTAAGGCTGCTTTAGTAAAACCCTACTGTTTTTTTTACTTTCTGAAGAGCTTAAAGGTTTTTGCATCAGTGGTGAGTGAAAGTATTTTCTAAACATTTCATATATTGACATTTTCTAGCAGTAAAATATTGCTAGCCGAGAAGCTAACATTTTGAATGTAAAACGCCATTGACTTATGCTACAAATATTATCATAGAGCAACCATGTGAGTAAAGATGTTTATTTGTGAAATAATACTTATATAGAAATTATGATTTGTATATTTTTGGTTAATTGGTGTAGAATTGTCAGGTTTCTCTTATTGTTTTTTTAATATGTTACAAAAACTTTGTTAATTAAATCAAACTTTTATTTCAAGCCTCAGATCTGTGTTTGGTGACAGATTTTGATTATTAAACATTGGACCCTCGCTTCCAAATATTCATTGCTCCTTTATGTGAGATGCAGCTTAATTGGGATCTTCATGCTTTATTTTTTGTATTTAGTCAGTTTTATTTTGTCCCATTCACCCAAATGCTTTGACAGGGAATTGGTTATTGGGGCAGTGTTAATAGTCAACAAGACTATTAACCTATTTATTTGAAATGTAATGCTCTCTGTGTGTTCAGGGAACACTTACTATGAAGAAAAACAAAACAAAAATCTTTTTTTTGTTGTTGCTATTTTCTCTTTATTTCCTTCCTGCTATAGTTGATTGATCAGTTGATATAACTTCTACTACGAGCGACCAGTAACAGTATACATTGACAGTAACAAATTGCATATTGTCTTTCCCCTACTGTAAGTCGCTTTGGACAAAAGCGTCTGCTAAATTGATAAATGTAATGTAAATGTATTGTTTGTTTGCAACAATATAGTGACAAGAAAGACCTAAAAAAGAGAGGTGGATTTCATGTTCTTTCTGTGAGAGTTGGCTTCAAGACCCTTGTGGGGAAGATAATGGAGTGATTGATGATTACACTTTATTTCCCTGCAACGACTGTCTGTTTTTGGTCTGAAGGATTGGGAGAAAATAGTTTTTTGAGAATTTATCAGTGTGCAGTTCACCCAACTCAGTTTGTTTAACCTTTAAACAAATTTAAAAGGTGCCCAATTATGTAAACTCAACTTTTCTGACATTTCTAGCATGTGCTATTCTTGTTTTCGCATTCAAATAACAAGCATGTATTCCAATTGGTTCATGCATGTTTGTGTAATCCTACTTGCTTTTTCTGGGAGTGCAAAACAGCTAAATGACCATAAAACCATAGAATTGTTACAGCACCGCCCTTTAACCAATCATATGAACTGCTAATGCAGCTCATCTCAATGCAGACGGACATGCTTTTTGACCAGGAAGTGTTAGAGTAGATTTTGTGTGTGCCAACAAAGTGAACCTCGGAAAGATGACTTGTGTTTGTGAGCGGCACTTCTCTTCAGACTAGTTTTTAAACAAAGCAGAATTCAATAGAGGACTTATAAAAAAGGCTCTGAAAATTATGCTTTTTCTGATCGTTCTGACGATGAGGGGCTGTGGGAGGAGCAGAGGTAAACGAGTCCCACAATCTGAGGTGATTCAAAAACACAACATAATACAATTTATTATATCATATGCATGTCTTTATTTTTTTATAAATCCGGACCCTGAATGATGAATGCTTTCACGATTGGGCTCGAGCTTCTCTGCTGAGCTCGACTCAAACCTTGATCAAACCTTGAAAGCAGTTGGCGTTGTGTTGATTGTACTCTGTTTATTGGTTGTCATTTCTGTCAACACAATGTCTCTAAATACGGTCAAAACAGGGCCAGACAGATTTTATTCAGCAGCTCCATAAGCTGCTCCGGTTGAGTCAAGTAGAGGAGTTTATTACGAACGAGTCACTAAAAGAACTATTTGAGGATCGTGACCAAATCCGGTAAAATGTAATTGACATTATATGAAAACAAAAGCTTTATTAACTTTGCCTTTGTCTCAACCTGCTGTTGAAGACCTCAAAAATTAACGTTTCAAAATCACAATCGAAGCACTTCAACATTGGATGCTCACTTCTGGAGTCAGCCTCAAGTGGCCACTCGATGAACTGCAGTTCAGTAACTTCCTACTACCCATCAAGAGGTCAAGCCCCTTGATCGTGCCTTTTTTTGTATTATACAATTTTTTCTTAAAGATTTTGATTGATAAGATAATATCTTCATTTTTACAGAAATATATCATACGTTGAGCTTCTGTTTTTATTTCATGGTAAGAATTAGAAAGATTACAGAAGGTGGATTTCATAAACCCCCTTAACGCACCCAATTTGTCAGCCTACAGTACTTCTTCTATGAAATAAAACATCATTTTTTCCACTGATAATCGTGTGATACTGCACTATCAGAGGTTGAGCTCGTTAAACCCCTGAACTGTGGGCTGTCAGGTTTCAGTGCTGTTGTAATGCTAAGCTGCAAATCAAGTTTGTGTGGCATACTTCACCTATTACTAAAGCGCCACCAGCGTGAGAGAAAAACAACTAGCACTTTCGGAACACAACCACATTAAACACCACTACACGTACACACTCTGAAAGTTAAAAACCTGTCTACTGCAGTGAAACATGACTTAAACAATCTCAATTTCAGTCGAGCGAAAACGCGTTGTTCCCTGCGCGTCGCGTCGTTGCGTAGCCGAAACAGCACCACGCACTATCTCCAAAAAATTCTATTGTTGGTTTTAACTCACTTTTTGGACACTACCACAACTCTGTGAACATCTACAGAGTGAAACTGGGTCAGTTTTTGAATGTGTGGAGAAATGACCCACCTTCTCTCCCGGTGGAGGCTGTAATACCCAGCAGCAGCAGCGGGACCCAGGCGAGCCCAAAACGTCTCTCCGCCTCCATAGATTAGTCCTCCATTAGTTCAGATTCCTTCCGTTCATATCCAGGCCCAGACACTCTGCGCAGATGCTACTCGTGAAGGTTAAAAGCGATAAAAGTAGTCTTTTGTTATTCCCGAATTCCTTCAACAACTTCCTGGCGGTGAGTCCGACTCTCCAGTCTAGTCAGAGCAGTGTGCGCGCGCGCTCCCGCGGAGGAGTGGCAGGACCGACTCCGGCGGATTCACTCTGTCACTCTCAAACACTATGTCCCTGAGGTCGAACATTTAGATTTCAGTCAACTTTACAACGATTTCCTCGTAGGGGTTTATTTCTAAAGCAGCGTTCACAGAGAAAGCTCACAAAGTGCTTCACAATCCGATTTAATCAACCAAAACTAAACATACTAAACGCTACATCCGCAGAGTCAAACAGTTCATTGGGATTCATTTGGATTTTCTTGGTTAAACGCGTAATTAAGCTGGAGGTGATTGGCGTACATGTGATATAAAACACATGTAAAACCCCCCGATGATGTCCCTCAAAGGGAGTAAAAACAAAATAGGACCCAGCACAGAGCCTTGAGGCACACCACATGTTATAGCGCCATATAGGACTTCTTTCAGTGTATGCTTCGTTTAAACACAATTAATTGCTCAACAAAAAGTAACCCCCAACATAGTAAATGCTTAAATGTTGTGAAAACCTTTAAATGTGAAGTAATTTCAACTTTACATTGTGTGTAAATAACAACGGAGTTCTGGGAGCTAAAAACGAACACGAGAAAAATGTTCTGGGAACCAAAACCAACATTAAGAGAACATTGTGAGAAGTTAAAAACAACAACCAGCATTAGAGAATTGTTCTGTGATCCAAACATTGACCATAGGATGTTCTTGAAACCAAAAGCCAAGGGTTGGAGAGTATTCAGGGAATTAGAAACAAACCTTAAGAGAACATTCTGGAAACCAAACACTAACATCAGAACATTCTGAAAACTAAAAAGAAACATTAAGAGAACTTTCTGGTGACCAAAATCTAATATGTATAAATTGTATATAGACAAAATTTTATATAATGATTATAATTTCTATTTTAATAATAATAATTCTATAAAGAAAGATGAACATTCTTGAGTTTCCAGGTACCTTTAAGAACTTTTAAAAAATGTTGTGTTTATTTGAGGATTATAAAAGCACTGTATAGTTAGGGAGTTATTTTCAATACATAACATTCAGATTTATTGTCTTTTTTTGTTTATTGTCTCAGAATAAGTGACGATACACTTGTAGTGTCAGACACATAACTACAAGGTTTAGAATGCGAAATTGACAATATGCGTTGCATTTTACGTTTCCAGGTTGTCTTTAATAAAGGTTTTTCATACCACATACATTTATGTCTTCTTGCTTTTTCAGTGCAGTCACTTGAGGAACATTCCAGAGAATGGCATGTGTTGCCAAAAGTCTGCTTTTTTTTCTTCTCACATTGATAGTGAGTGTGTTTGTACCCAGGCGCAGCCTCTGAGGAGGCAGAAAGAGGAAGAGGAGGAAGAATAAACCTCTTTCATTCGAAACAATCCAGCATCTTCTCGTCGTCTTTAAATCCAGCCTCTGACTGAGTAAACCTTTCACAGCAGCAGAATTCATGTCAACAAAAGAGCTCAATATTATCAATACATGTACAGTGGATCTGCTTTAATGGTATAATCGTTTTGTTTGACAAAAAGCAACCTTATTTAAATAAATTGTATTTTGTGGCAAGGTCTGCCATAAAATATATTTAATTTAATTATTATCTCTTGTATGGTGTTCGGGTCTGTGGGACCCATTTTCAGTTTTCATCAAAAGAAAAATGATACAAGCAATTATTATTTGAAGCTGAGATTCACTGGGTTTGGCTCATTTCCTGTGAAATACGTATATCAGAACAGATTTTTAATTTTTTTTTAACTGTATAGCAGCCTACACATGTAAAATATACACAAGGCGTTCTGGTCTATTCGAGCCGGGCTTGTAAAAGTGTAAAAATGGTAGATTGTTTACCTTTATTATGTCTTCCCTCACAAACATAAACCACACATAAACATAACATTTTTGAATAAAATTGTATGATATTGTGCATTAAAAGTTCCAAAATGCAATGGATCTAGCAGATTTATCAACCCTGCCAAAGTAACAATAAAGAGAACACCACACATAAAGAAATGAGGTTAAGAACAATACATAAAGTACATTTTCTTTTTTTAATCACTTGTTTCTTAGCTAAAGTAAATATTATTTAAGTCTTTAACATAAAATGTCTTGATTGGGTGAATTAAAATCCGCAAAAGGCAAATGGCTCCACGAGACCCGCAAACACCGCTTGAGTAACAATAAAATGAACACCACACAACAGGTTTAATAAATTAAGAAATGACACATACATGATTTATTAGAGAAGACTTTAATATATTTTCATATAGATTTGGATCTGTGTACAACTGGGGTTGAAAGGTGCAATACAATAGCAACACCAAGAAAGAGAGCAAGAGGAAGAGCATGACCGTGAAAGAGAAAGGGGATCAAGATACAGTACAGTTCAGGGCAAGTCCCTCTAGAGTCTGTGATTGGCCGGAGTCAAACTGACCAATAAAGAAGGAGAATCAGTGGTTTTCAACATGATGCATGTGAGCACAGAAGCCCATCTAGAGTCTGCGTTTATGATAAATGACATACAAACAATGTGTTCAAAACAACGGCAATGCTTTTCAAAAACAGAACCAGTTTCCATTGCATTCATTAAACCTCATTCTGTGTTTTCTTTAACGTGAAGAAAGCTCGGGTTTACATTCCACATGCAGCTCTTTCACAGTACAATGCTGTTTCCGTGTTTAAAGTGATAAAATCTATGTTTGGCCTTAGAAACAAAGCTCAAGATATGTTATATGAGAAGATGGAAAACATTCTAGTAGACTTTGTATATTTGCATCCATACATCACTTGCTTGTTAAGTCAAAACACCAACTAGAACATTTTCAAAAGCTTCTGATCTCTTAAAAACCGGTACGTATACTGGCCTCGTCCATTCCTGCATTTAGTTTTTCAGCATATTTGCAAGTATGAAAGCCCATTTACACCACAAAAATATGTCCAGTAATTTGTACATATATGTATATCTTTTTAAATCATTATGCTCTCATATTTCTAAGTTGGAAAGAGTGAGGTCTATTGCAATAGATTTCTATTTGAGTTCATAAATCTAACTATTTTCACAAGATTTTGATGGATTATTTAAAACCACATTCGCTATTGCATCAACAATAGCATTCTATGTTTCTTTAAACTAGTCAATACATCACTAATAGATTGTCAAAAAAAAAGAAAAAAAAAATCAGGGTGTTCAAAAGTGAAATCTGTATCCACTGAAAAACGTTTCAACATGTTTTTTCCCCAAAGTTATTGTGAACAGTTTAGCTTGGGGTGTCTTTTGGAATCTGCTTCCTTTTGATTCGACCTCTAGTGGCAAGTCGATGAATTACCGGTCCGGGGATACAGTAACTTGATAATTACCTTTTAATGTGTGTGTGTGTGTGTGTGTGTGTGTGTGTGTGTGTGTGTGTGTGTGTGCGCGCGCGTGCGTGCGTGCGTGCGTGTGTGTGTGTGTGTGAGTGAGAGAGATAAGGTCATTCCCAGCATGCAACACATGATCCAGGAATACTGTTTACCAAAAGTGGCTGCCGATATGACGAAAAAGAGCCCAAAATGTGAGTAATTAATTGTCGTTTTAAAAGCGTCAAAAATTGGAAAACAATTGGTGTATGCCATTTTTTTTTTGAGAAACCAAAAGCTACCATTGTCAGATTTCAATTCCATGTTTAGATCGTAAAATAATGAAAAGTTCACAAAACTTAAAGAACAAAACTTTGTGTGAATGGAATTTGTGAGTTGAAACCATTCTGAGGTGAAACAAGCTTTCATACAGACTTACACAGTGATTTACGTGATTTTGTTTGACTTCTTCGCTTGAATTTAAAAGCTGCAGACTGTACTTTCGCTCCACCTCTGGAATGGAACTCAGAATTTCACCTCAATGCGCAATGACTTCTGCATATACTGACCAAAACTCGCCTCATTGTGAAACAACACATAAAGGGGCAACGATTATAAAAACAGCAACAATTTAAAGATTTTTGGTGCATGAAATTAGTTCTTGTTATGCATTTAGCAAAAATAAATCAAAACTGTTTTGTGAGCAACCTGTTTATGATGTCATAAATCACTGGTCCACCCACCACTAACGATTGATAGGCGCAACAGTTGCCTAGCATTGGTTAAACAATGTAAAATATATGCATCAAGCAAATGAACCGCTTACAAAATATCATTATATAACATTTAAAAATGTTCATTATTCCTAAACATTATAAGAAAAGATCCAATGTGTATTTTGAACTAAAACCTAATTTGGCAGATTCAGGAGACCCATAATAGTAATATTACACATTAAACAGAAAAGTGTCTTTCAAATTCAAAGATTGACCGTTTGAAACTCAAACTAGATTTTTTTTCCTTAAAAAAAATAATTCAAATGCTTTAAAAAAATAATTAAAACCTCCAACAAGCTGGCGCTGTTTCACTCAGCTTCCTGTGAGCACAATATGACACAAAGCAGATTGCAGAACTTTTACACCAGCACCACGTAAATCTTACAAGGGAACACAATCTCGCTGTAGAGCACAGACTGCAGCTTTCAGAAACATGCTCAACAGGTGAGCTACAACTTTCCACATCACCGACTTGCACATAATTGAATCTGATCAACGGACTGCCATCACAGTGCTGGATACCCTTGTGTCCCCCTCCCCCTCCATACCCCTTTTAGCCTCTCTAAATAGCTATATTTACCCTCCAGGCCTATCACACTGCACACTCACACACACACACATAAAGTGCACAAGTGACGGTTTGGAACAAAGACAGTGCAGGCATTCAAAAGTAGTTTTGGCTCCAGTAGATGAATTGATTTAAAATGAATCTGACCGAAACAGTTTCTGAGTCAAAATTCTGAGTCAGATTTTATGGGTTTGTGACATTTGAGGACACCAAAGTGTGCTATCTCAATAAACGGAATAAAACGTAAGGCATAGAGTGACAAGTGTTCTGAAGAGAAGGAGCTCAATAGCATCGCAAACAATACAAGCTATGCTAGCCGTCGGGTTGCTATAGTATTAAATGGGATGCACTGCAAGCTCAAATTGCAAAGCAAGTACACACACAAACACACAGTTTGCAATTACATCTAATGATTTTTCATTCAAAAGGCATTCTTGGTGAAAAAAAAGAAGAAAAAAAAAACACCAAAACAAAAGTGATAACGCAATAAAATGTAAGGTTACAGAAAGAAAACGACACTTAAGCGAGAAGTTCAAAAAGTGCACTAAAAAAATAAAAATAACTCTTTCAATTTGTTTGAGTCTAATAAAGGAGAAGTTTAGTAGAATGTGCATGCAGTTGTTCAAAACGAGGAGAAATGCCGTTATAATCAAGTACATACTGCAACATGATTTATGTGATGATTGTTAAAGTATGTAAAGGCACAATACGCAAGTGTTGGCCACTAGAGGTCCCAATTTAATTTCATGATAAGTAGAGATCTAATTACTAAACTCTAAATTATTAAGTCCCTCATTATCTTACTAGTATAAGCAGAAAGGTGCGGGGGCTAGATTTACAAATCTCCAATATATTTACGAACCTCCAAAAATTTTTTTTAAAGTTTACTATTGTTTTTAAAGAATCAAACTTAACAGGAGTCTCAAAGTCTAAAAACATTATATTTAAAACATCTGTACAGATTTAAAACGGAATCTGATTCATCTTTTGACTGCTCAGTATTTGATACATTTTTAATGAGAGTTTGTGTGTTCAATAAAGTTTTTTATTTAAACCGCTTCTTCTTCTTCTTTGATTTTCGAGCCATGTCAGCAATAATACTATAACAGGGCTATATTTGTTATTTAAAAACGGTTTTAAATAACTACATTTGAAATATATTTTAAAAATCAACTTTTAAAAACACGTTCTCAGGTTTGATTTTGGCCTCCGGCAACAGTACAGAAAAAGTCTAAAAACACTTTCACTTTAAAAAAAAATGCATATAAAACTGAATCTGATTCATTATTTGATTGCTAATTTTCTGATACATATTTATTACATTTTATTACATTTATGCATGATATTATTGCAGCATTCTCCTAGTTGTAGAATACTGTGCTTGTCCTGTCCTGTTACTATTGCAGCTGAGTTTTAAATTAAACTAGCGAGCGATTAAAAAGCTGGATAGAGTCTTGATTCTTTTGGAACTCGTGGCTCACAGGGGTCGGCTGAGCTGTTCTCAGGTCTCCTCAGCCAAATGAAAGGCAAAACAAGCCTGTCTGGAATTACAAGATGCATGGGTTTCATTTTATTGGGTTTTGCTCAGCGTAAAGCATGCTGCCGTAACCTTTTATGACCGCATATTCTTCTAAACTTCTCCTCAGGGCTTTTCCTACTGTGCTTAACCCTGGGTCAATCTGAGAGAAGACGAAGTGAACACTTCACACTTATTTGTGGAGCGAAAAAATCACAGCGTTTACCAGAGGACATGAATCCCAATCAATGCAGCAGTAGAGTGTACGAGGAGAACATGCACGATGGTAAATAAACGTCTCGACTAGCAGCCAGTTAAAAAAAAAAAAATCAGGTTAATTAGCGATAAAAAATGAGCCAGATTCACATCAATGCAGCGTATTAGGACTAAGAAATTGACACCATGGGTAACAATCTCTTCATTTAAAGCGTTTGTCTTAGAATGGAAAGACATGAGATTAATTCATTCCTACTATTTTGTTTGCAGCAACGGTGAATTCTAGTATAAAAACGTAATCAGAGATATGCTATGCCAACCCGCATGTGCCATGTTGGTGAAATCAATCTTCCTCATAATTTAGAAGTAAACTGTATTACAACAAACTAAATTAAAGGATGAGTATGTTTACTTGAAATACACCATGTAAAATTCTAAAACGTTTTTCACACCTCAACCTAAAAACCAAGAGATTTCAGCTAATGCAATGCATGAACAGCTATTTAAAACGTTTTCTTAAGTTACAGAAAGGAATTAATGCATTGTGGAATAAGTTAATGTTACTCTGTTTAGCTCTGTTATGCAGGTAAAAAAAAACAAATCTGTAAATCCTTAAATTTTCATTGAAGCAGTTGATTCATACGCTGGCTGACAAGTGCCTGAATTCAATAAGTTTTACCTTTAAATGTTTTTGGAGAAGGAATGAAAGTATTTAGTGAATTGAATAACAGAGTATGTACTCAATGATTGACTTTTGGACAAACTATACAATTAAATAGACTTTTTCTGGAATTTAGAAGTAACCTGTATTACAACTAAATTAAGAGATGCCTTGGTGACTATTTGCGTAACATACACTGTAAAACAATGTGAAAAATCATGACATGTAAAATTTAAAGCGAAAGTATATCCAATTATAAAAAAATTTCACACAATCAACCTTATAAATTTTCTTCAGAAATCTACAACCAATGCAATATGAGCTATGTAAAAGTTTTTTAAGTTACAGAAAGAAATTGATGCATCGTGGAATAAGTTAATGTTACTATGTTCTGTGCCTAAGAAAATGAAGGACAGCTATTATGTAGGCACAAAAAAAAACTATTCAGTATAATTATATTAAACAAGTCAGTTCGTGTACTGATGGAGTGGTTGAAGTCAATAATTTGTACCTTTAAAATAGAAAGAATGAAAATATCTAGTGAATGGAATGATAGAGCGTATGCTCAATGACTGATTTTTGGATAAAGCATCCCTTTAAACTGACTTCCTCCGTGTCTGGAATCTTTTTTCAGCTTACAGTGATAAAAACAGATAAGTTAATGCACTTTCACAACAAAAACACCCGATCAGTCAGAAGAACAGAGTGGAAAAAAATCAATGCGCACATGCAGTGACTTCCTGCAAACTATGACATTGTGATAACAGCACAACCTGCTGTTTGCTGCTCGTACTGCACCCTGATGAGTAAAACCGTCCTTCGTCTCAGAAACAAGAGCCATGCGCTCTGTCAAAGCCCCTCCCGAATACCGGTGTTGTGTAAACTTGTGATAAACATACATAAACCCATCCAACACTCACTTCAGGGCAATTACATAAGGCATGATAAAAACAGATGGATATGACTAGAGGAATTAAACAGCTCAGGCAAAAGAACTCATTAGAAATAAAGACAAACTCCCTTCGTAAATGAAGGCAAAGCTTAGTGAATGCAAACTCAATCAATAAATAAATAAAATCAGAGCAAACCTTTCACAACCTGATTAAAATAAAAACACTCAAACGAAAATGTAAATACACACACACACACGATTGATTTAGACACTTGCGGCCCGGGACAAGCCCCAGTGATGGAGGGCCGGCGCTACGCATGATGGGAAGGATATCAGAGAAGGGGCGGCGGTTCTGAGACTGGTTTCTCCTAGTCCAGTTTCACTCCAGGCTTCTCTGTGTTCAGGAGGTGAAGGCTATCATCAATGAGAAAACTGTGAAAACACAAAACAACAAACAAAACTGTAACAAAGTTTCATTAAAAATAACTGAAGCTAGGAGAAAATACTCTGTGTTGTATTTCTTTACAATAGACCAGGAGCCTCTAAATCTATTCTGCTGGTTTTTGTTTCAAGATATAAATCAGTAGCTTTTAACATACGAAGAGGAGCTAAATTAGGGGACTCAGGTGTGTAGCATGAAGGTTGAACTAAAACTGCAAGAAATGCAGGAAAATGGTTTTGACATTTAGCAAATTGGATTTTAAACTAAAGGTTCTTAAGGAATCGTTTTAGAAGAAAAATCCTTTAATCCTACTTTAACAAAGAAATCTGAATTCTACTTCAACTAGAATACTAGATAGCCAGCTCTTGAACAAAGTCAGTAATTAAAGCTTGCAGATCAGTTTGTGAGAAGAAGCAAAGAGAGAGAGAGAGAGAGACCACAAATGAGCGACAAGAGAAATTGAGAAAAAGAGTGCAAATGAGCAATGAGAGAGAGAGGTGCAAATAAACGATGAGAGAAAGCGAGAGAGAGAGAGAGCACAAATGAGCGATGCATGAGATAAAAGTGTGAGAGAGAACAAGGAAATGAGCGATAGAGAGAGCGCAAATGAGAGATGAGAGAAAGAGAGAAAGCATATGAGACACAAGAAAGAAAGCGAGCAAGGAAATGAGAGAGAGAGAGCACATGAGTGATGAGAGAGAGAGTGGCACGTGATGATCAGCATTGCATTGATCAGCTCAATCTTTCCTTACCGTTGAGGTATAAGAGACATCATTCTGCCAATATATTAATTAATATATTAATCTGTTAATATGATGCCTATATTTTGTTGGTAGAATATCCGCAGTAATTGAAAATGCTATTCAACATTGAGCTGTCAAAGATAACCAGTCTAGCTCAGTACACACGATAGATAGCTCTATGACTCTCGATCGTATGGCTGAACTTTGTTTCCCACTGGAACAAAAATAAATGCGACACTCACTTCTCCTGACAAACCCATCATACGTATAGCCGATGTTCCGTGGGGAGTGACGTCTGAGACTTATTGAGAGTATAAATTGTCCTGCATTTATAGTTCACCTGTAGAAGAGGAAGTGGACGGGCACTGTGCTGAGGTGCCAGACAGCATGAGCATCAAGAATCCAAAAGAGAGGAGGGAAATCCAACAGCTCCAGCAGCGCAAGGCCATGCAATAAGAGCACCACCATAACACACTTCCACCAGTACGGCAATATCCTCCGGTTCAGCCAGCACCAGCACAGCCACCACAGCAGGTTGATCATACCTGAGGACCAGCACACGAATCCTCATCAAGCCTTGCTTTCAATAACATTTAAACAAACATCCTCCGTAGCTCTCTTACCTATGGTAGCATTGGCAGCCATGTTGTATCCATAGTCAAAACTAACAAATGTCAGATAAGACACATGAGACGTGAAGGCCAGAATGAGCAGAACTCCCACCATGCTGGAGATTGCAGGTCTACGCAAGCCCAGCGTCCTGAAACACATGCATCCTCAGGACACAATCATGAAATAGGTTCCAAAACTACTCCGTTTTTTGCTCACTAACCTGACACAGCACAAGTAGATGGAGTAGAGAATAACAGCGGATGCACAGAAGTAATCCATCTTCTACAAAATAAGAGACAGAAGGAGGATAGGCTGAATGTGTGTTCATGCTATACAGAAAATGGTGATTTTACATTCAGACATGAAGATCCTTTACAGTATAACACCAAGGAGCACATCTCAAAGTTACCTCTGTTAGATAGGTGTCTCTGGTGTGGAAAACTGTGGACCAGAACCAGGCATTAAGGGAAACCTGCAGTGATGGAAAAAAGGAGTCTGCTCATAAACCTTTATATCTAAATGCAACAGAAAAAAACCAAGCAGCAGAATGTTTCTTTCCCTGCTGACACGTAACAGGAATTGGATTGAACTGTAGCACCTCGACCGGCCACTGGAGGCTGGGGTCAGAACATTGACTGTATATAACATGGACGTAGTGTCTGTGACGCCACTTGTAGGTTTCCTCAGAGTGGGCGTAGCCAATAATTGAAAATGTGTCCGCAGAGACGGGACACGGCTGTAGTGAAGATGTCTGATTGGCCCTGGTTGAGTAAGAAGCAAGGAGCAACCTCTCGCTCTACCTGCCAATGCGCAATCGAAAGTGACTGAACTATAGTACCTCGAACAGCCAAGGGGGGTGGCGTCAGAATTGAGTAGGTTCTCATTTACCACCATGTTAAAATTGACCAACGTTGTTAAAAAAACATGTGTACACCCCTGGTGCTGCATTTTTAAAATTCAGATCGCTAGTTTTGACCTTCAAGAACACTCTGAGGAAGGTGAATTATTTTTACATTTGTTTGTTTAAGCTATGTTAAGATTTACACCTTCAGCCAAGAAGTCTGTGCTACGCCTATGTTCCGCCTCTCTGGACTGAATTTTGGCTACTGAGAAACACATAAATGATGGCGATGGCTGGCTACACCTATTCTGCGTCTCCGTTACCCTTCATACTAAACGTCACGCATGCTACATCCATGTTATGTCCAGTCAATGATCAAAAGTGGGCAGACTTTTATTAACATCCAATGGAAAACCCCAAACTTTACCACAGAAAAACACAATTAATCACAGGTGCACCGATGTTTCTTAATTCATATTGTTAGTGTTGACCTCCATAACAGTCCAGATACAGGTAGTAGTTACAATTAACCTCTTGTTATGGTTTGAACTTTAGAATACGCCTTTCTGTTATGGACGACAGTATTTAAAAGAAGAACGCTTCAAATGGTATTTGAAAATTTGGTAATAATCAGTGCTATCAAAATTAATATGTTAACACAGGGTAGTCAAACTCAATTCCTGGAGGGCCGTAGACCCTGCAGGTTTTTGTTCCAACCCTGTTTCAGGAGACACACTAGTACCTTCAAACAAACCCAGAGGAGCTTAATCAGTGGAATCAGGTGTGTTCAGTTAAGGTTGGAGCAAAACTGTGCAGGACTGTGGCCCTCTAGGAATTGAGTTTGACACCCCTGTGTTAACATGTAGAACATTGGCTTTTTAACATTTCTAATTTTACATTTGGTAATTCAATTTAGCATGTAAAAGGCAATTAGAGTCAAAAATAGAGTTTGCGCAATCTTGCTGAGCAGCAAAAAAAAAACAACAAAACCAACACAAACTAACTAAATTGTTATTGAAGAAGCACGGAAACCAAACCATCTGTGCCGTTTTATCTGCTGACAAAGTAGATCCAGTAGTGTTGGTAGAAGAGCTGAACTTTGATGAGAGTACTTTTACTAAAGAGACAACATTGGACCTCAACAAGCAATTATTTTTGATTGGGAAATAAACATTAGGGGACAGATTAAACACACTATGTGCCTTTACAAAGATTTGATTAAACTGTAAAGAGTTTAAGGGCATTAAGGCAGTTGTCAAACTATGTTTTTCCTGGATTCATTCCCAGTGGCTCACCAGTGAGAAGGCGGTGATGGTTTGGTACATAGGGCTTTGGCGAGGGACTGCACTCCGGTATCTCAGCAGCATTAGCAAACAGGCCAATCCATTTAGCAGAGACGCCAGGGCTGACGCCGGCTCCTCGAAGCACAGGAACCGAGCAAAAGGCCACTAAATAAAGATAGAGGAACAAAAGAAAACATATTTTCTGTTAGTTGCCCCAAAATGTCCCAAACAAACATACACGAACATGTACAAAAAAATAACATTACAGATAAAATCAGAATCTAACCTTCCCATGAAACTGTGGAACGCTGTATCCCTCCGCCTGGTACAGACCCACGGTGGTCCACATGCACTGATACCGACAGTCATCCCGGCAAGTCCAGCCTGAAAACCAGCAAATAAGATATTTTTCAACATAATATTCTGTCTATTTACAATCCTAAACCAATCGATCCTCCATAGATGATGTCAACTTCTGTGAAAAAAACATGTTTTAATGGGATATAGTTATAAATGTGTTATATTTATATAGTAAAGGGTGATTTAAAAAGAATAGCAAAAGTTTGAAAATCTGTATTTAATCAAAGAAACATGACGAAACCATGGATAATTAATCATTGTGAAAAGTACTTAAACTTCAGAGCTTTCTTAAATGAACGACAGACAGAGTTTAGCTCTGATTTTCTTCTTAGCAGAGTTCTCAATTTTCAAAGTTGTGGTATTCTTTTTGAATCACCCTGTATAATTAGTCAAAATACGAGATTTCCAAAAGCAATCACTAAACAATAAATATATATATAAAAAAACAGCATTAAAGCTCTACTTCAACGGCTAACATTGCACTTGTTTGTGTTTTTCTTTATTCCGTGTAAGCACTACTAATGTCAAAGTGTAAAAAAACTCAAGGAAGCCAATAAGCATGACTATTTTTATCATTTCATGAAATATGTCCTTTGTGTTCATTTGTTTTAATCAACCCAATTAAAGGAAATCAAGCAGTAAATTTAGCATGACTTCTACTTATTTACCAACCATGGACCAACAGTGGGTTCACCTCAC
This sequence comes from Danionella dracula, assembly GCA_900490495.1. Classification (NCBI taxonomy): domain Eukaryota; kingdom Metazoa; phylum Chordata; class Actinopteri; order Cypriniformes; family Danionidae; genus Danionella; species Danionella dracula. The sequence continues at coordinate 2,318,016 of UELW01000123.1, forward strand.
CTTTCACCCATGAAAGTCTCCCAAAAAAAAAAACAATTAAGACTAAACGAGTAAAAGAAATGGAGAAAGGACTTTGTTTTGAGTTATTTACTTTATTTAGTGACTATTAGATGGTTGACTGTCACTTTAATAATATGCACAATTTGAAATCCAGCTGTGGCTTTATGAAGAAGAAGAAAAAAAGTCTGCACCCAAAACAGACACAAAAAAGAATTAACACTGTAAACAGACAAAAATCGTTCTTTTCCTGCTGTCTTGTTAAACAGGTCCCACTGCCTGCGGGTGCCTACCGTGTGTAACAGGTCTCGACGCATCAGAGCCAAAAAAAAAACATTTAAGTGCCAAAATCATGATTTGCATTTTGTTATGACAGATTGGTTAATAATGCAAAGCACAACTGTACACAGAAATCTGCTTTACATAATTTAGGGCGTTCTTCATTATTAATGCACTGTTATGAAAAAGCACTGCTGTGGATAACATGTTTAGAGGTTTCGGTGTATCAGAAGATATTATTGATGTAAAAAGCATTCACGTCACCTGTGAGAGCCATGTATGGAGGCTGGGTGGACTGGAAGCCGCGCAGCCGGGCCCCGGTGCAGTTAGTTCGGAGGCAGTTTTTAACGCAGTCGCGGTAAACCGGCTCCTTGTCGCCCTGAGAGGCGCTCGCCGGAGCGGGTAGGAGAAGCGCCGCGGCCGCGAGGAACATCAGGCGCCTCATGCTGCTGCTGCTGTCAGAAGGCACAACTACACCGCAACATCAGGCCATTACAGCGGGTCTAAAGAGAGGCGGACCGAGCGAGCATGACATCACTCTCGCCGCCACCGAGTTTGTCTTCTTTTAAGCAAGATATGTATCTACACCGGTCAAACACGCCGTTCGGGTGATACTTTCATTAATACATCACAAACCAAACGTTACATTTCACAAACCCGGAAGTGTACACTGCTCGCGCATGCGCGCTACTCACTTTCTCTTCAAAATTGTCAGTGTTGCTATGCGTGATGGAGAGGTTTTCTCACGGCGTTTATATTTCTGAATTTGTTATTTTAGTTGAAACGTTAACACTCAAATTAAATCACAGACACAAAAGAGACACTGAAGTATACAAACAAAGAAATACTTCGATTATTACTCTTTATTAATATACTGTTTGCTACGGAAGGTCATTGCTGCCACACACATCATTATTACCATGCAATTATGTCGTAATAACGAGATCCTTTCTCATAAAAACGACAATATAATTATGAGACCATTATGTCGATTTTATGAGGTACTTCTGTTATATTTATTACAATAGATGGTGAAAAAGTGCTTGTGTTGTCGTTTAATACAAATATTCATTCATCTTCATGTCGGCTTTATTCCCTTTCGGGGTCGCCACAGCGGAATGAACCGCCAACTCTCTGGCATATGTTTTACGCAGCGGATGCCCTTCCAGCCGCAACCCATCGCTGGGAAAATAATACAAATAATAAGCTAAAAATAAGGTTATTTTAAAATATTCATTTTTATTTATTGTGTCAACCTGTTGAGATTCAAAATCTGTTAAAAAGCATCAATGAAAAGTATTTTAGATGGACATCAAGTCACTGTTCATACATTTTAATTGTGGTTCTAATTTTAAATTAATATCAATTTCACCTAGACAAATAAAAAACAAGAATTCTGTAAAAATCAAACCAACCTGGATTTTTTACTTTCCAATTCATTATTAATAAGTAATAGAAAGGAAATGCTTAGACAAAAGTTTGATCAGAACTGATTATGAATGCACTTTTAACATGGATAAGTCACTACTTTTGTAGAATGGCAAGTTGTCAATACAAATTAAAGGTGTGTAAACTAAGCACATGTTACTGAGAAAGCTTCTTTAAAAAATTGTATCCAGATATGAATAGACACAGGGTCATTCCCTGCCTTCTACACACTTTCTGGCAAATCCAAAGTAAAACCAAATTTCACTTAAGTCTACGAACATATCTTTGCAGATAAATTCTTAATTTTCAATCCTGTTCAAATCAAAATTTAACTGATTCACAGCCGGTGCCACCCGGTAAATGGGTGCATGATAACATTGTAATCAGAGTCAACAATTTCTGCTAAACTGCTATTACCAGAACATTCTTAAAAAAAAAAAAAAAAAAAAGACTTAAAAATGGGACAACAGTTATCCTTAGGGAAGTTGGTAAATGATTCTATTTCCCTCCAAAATGGAGTGTTCCTTTGCAGTAAAAATCCCTGACTCCAAAAACTTAATTCCAAGCACATTTTATTTAACATTTTGACAAAGAAATATATTACTTTGCATCCGGTTAACAATAACTTCAAGCATAACAGCATTTGTGTAGCTTCAAGTTTCGAGGATCTGCGTACCTCTTTCCGCATTTATCACAAATATACTGCTTCCCTCCTCCATGAATGTGGCGCTTGTGAGTCCGCAGGTGACTACCTTGACTGAAACTCTTTTCACAAATGTTACAATAGTAGGGTTTCTCTCCGGTGTGAACTCTCTGGTGCAGTCTCAGGCTGTTTGTATTGTTAAAGCACTTGTCGCAGTAGTTACAGCCGTATGGTTTTTCTCCCGAATGTGTCCGGCTGTGCGTGATGAGGCTGCTTTGTTGACTGAAACTCTTCCCACACTCTTTACAGCTGAAAGGTTTTTCCCCCGTGTGAATGCGTTTGTGGATTTTCAGATTGACCGCTTGACGGAAAGTCTTCCCGCAGAGGTCACAACCAAACGGCCGCTGGTCCGTGTGAATGCGTTCGTGACTTTTGAGGTTGACGGCATGGCGAAAGGTCTTCCCGCAGGTCATGCACGAGTACGGTTTCTGGCCTGTGTGGATCAGCTGATGAGTTTTTAGCGTGACGGCTCGCGTGAAGCTTTTTTGACACACCGAGCATCGGAACTCTTTTTCGCCGGTGTGGGTGATCTGGTGTCGGGAGAGATTTTGAGCGATGTTGAAGCGTTTTCCGCACACGTTGCAGCTGAAGGGTTTTTCTCCAGTGTGGATGATTTCGTGTGTTTTGAGGTGGGCGGCTTTCCCGAAGCTTTTTCCACAGACTTTGCAAACAAAGGGCTTCTCTCCGGTGTGCACTCGGTGGTGGTCGGAGAGGCTTTGTTTGTGAGCGAAAGCCTTGCCGCAGAGAGGGCAGCCAAAGGGCTTTTCTCCCGTGTGAATGCGCCGATGGGAGCTGAGCTTGCTTAAGGAGGAGAAACTCTTACCACAGTCTGAACAAAACAACGATGTCTTTCCGAAGAGAGAAACAGCATCTTGATCTTCACAGTCGACGACTTGAGAAACAGACAATCCTGCATCAGACGGGGAAGTGTTTAAGAGATCTGTCAGGAGAGCACAAACTAATTTATGGATCAAAATCATTTAATTTTGCATTACAGAATTGACCAATAAATACATCCCAACACCAGTGGTGTAAAAGTAACGAATTACAAATGCTCAAATTACTGTAATTAAGTAGTTGTTGTTGTTTTTTTCAGACAATTTATTTAAGGGTGTAGATAAAAATGTGTAATTTGTACTTTTAATTGCATTTGTGCATTTACTGCGCTGTTTTCTTCAACATGAAGTCACTATGTTATTTAGATGACGATATTTGTGTGATCATGGAGGACAACGATGAAGTTATGTTTGCGCAATTCAGGAATCCAGCATCCCAGGCCGTACCTGAAGGAGATTTTTCATGTGAAGGACAAGAAAGGAAATCATGGCGTCTCACCTCACCTGCACAGACTAGTGGAAATCTCCGCTTCTAATGCTTAACTCTCATTTGAAGAAACATCTTGATTTAAATATCGGTTATGAACCAATGTATGAAATGTTACAATGTGGGAGCAAATTCAAGATGCTGCAAAAAAAATAAAATAATCAATAACATTCTACGACTAAAAACAATTTGACTAAGTTTATCTGTATATGTTAATAGCTGAGATTTAGTGTTGGATTCTACTATGAATGATTCCATAAGATGTTTTGTCTAACAAAACAAGAAGGTTGAACTTATATGATCATTCTTTATGATCATTAATATATGTAGTAAGAAATCATAACAATACAAAATAACTAATCTTCAAATAAATTTGATTAATATGTGTTTAACAAACAAAACATTTTCATTAAAAAGAGAAAAAAAATTAAGAGCAGCTTGATAAAGAGACTTGATAAAGCTAAGTTTGTACGTTTCTAACTCAGCTAGACTAAAGTGAATGAGTGTGTATTTTACTTTAGTTATTTTAATTAGTCAAACATATCAGGGACAATGCTCTAAAACTAATTTCCTGTGTATGGTTGCCGTTAAAAACACAAACATTCTGTTTATTCTGAAAAAAGAAAGAGCCTTAAATGGCATCAGATTGCAGAAGTGACTACGACAGCAAACAAACAGATTCTTTTGTATAAAATTTGTAAACATATTCATAGTTAATGAATAAAAAATAAAATAGATATTACAAAATAACTAACCTTTTATGATAACTGTTTAAATCTATAGGACCCATTGCATTTGTGTAAATGCAATAGTCAGTAAGTTAAAAAAAAACAAAAAAAAAACAAGATGATGTACAAATAACCCATTTTGTCAATGTACAATCCAAATAAATTGTTTCTTATGTACAATTATCTGCTTTTATATTTTACAATTCCCATCATATCCAATTTATCTCATTCACTCACCATTAGTGAAGGAATTCAAATCAACCTTTCCAAATTCATCTTTGATCGTAACAGCCAACGTTAATGGAGATTCGGGATGGTCATCTGCAACATTTTCACACTGCAACCAGAAAGCTGCACCATTAGTATACTAAAAACCCAACAAAAACTTGAAGTATTAAAATAATTCCCCATCACTGATTCATTTAAAAGCTATATTTTCTTTGTGAATGACATTAAGAAATTAAGCTTTGTTTTCTAGTATTAAAAAAAAAACCTGGGAGGAATTACGTGTTTGAGAAAAATGCAACAAAACATCAATTTATAGCCAAAATACTTTACAATAAATTTAATTTACAAAAAGTAACTTGCAAGACATTGTTTATTTGATAGAAATACATAAGTTCAAGTTTTGCAGAATTGTTTTATGCAGGGTTGGGAACTTGGGATAGGGTTTAGTTTTTGACCAAAACATTAAAGTGTTGCAATTACTCTGGGGTAAACAAACAACTTTGGATGATCATCATCATCAGCGTGCAATTACATATTTACCTCATTTTCTGTTCTCGTCATCAAGCTTTTTCCACTTCCATCATAAGAATGTTCCTCCTCTAAAATGTACACAAGACGCACGTTAAAAAAAATCCGCCATACTATCTGCTTATTTTCCTAAGCTAAACAAAGTCAGGACAAGACTTCTTACCCAGTCCTTCAGCAGACAGGATGTTGAGGATGCACCCAGGCCGCTTCGCTCTCTTGCCTGAAAAGGTTTTGCACTCCAAATCCAACAGAAATTGGGTTTCATCAACAAGCTTGATTATCTTCCCAAGAGCCTCGTTGCCCAGGACTTCCATGATTGAGGCAAACTGGTGCTGGAAGATTGTTTAATTTTTTATGGATTAGATATTTAACAAAAAATTTGCAACTCTGATAAACATTTTCAGTAGCTTTGAAGAACAAATATTTAATAACAACAGTAGCTTTAAATCATGCCAACTCTCATAATGCAGAGTGAATTGTATCTTTTGTATTGTTATTACCATTCTATCTCTTTCTTCAACATTTTGCTATATTATTTTCAGGTTCATGTAAGCGCGTTTAGATCTTTACTATATCGTCAGATTTATTCTAGTAAGATGATAACATTTTTTAAACCATGTATATAATATTTAAAAAGAATGTCATTTTAACGTTGATTGGGATTTATAACAACGTTTATCTCATATTTGAACCTTATTCCGAATAGATAAAATAGCAGTTAACAGTTTTAAAAGGCTAAATTTACACATTAGGAGTAAAGCAAACTATAACAGTGAGTTGGTGGGGATAAATGTAAAGTTTATGCAAAATATGATTGTTTGGCAAACTTGGCACAGATCTTTATAGCATACGCAGTGATGCCCTTCAATGGTTCTAAACGTGGCGCATGTTTAATGTTACAGGTTGAGATGGTCTTACCAGTTTCTCCTCCTTTCTCCTGAACACAGTCTCTTCATTTTCATGCATATCTCTAGATACAGATGGCAGAGCTCTCTCTTCTAAAAGTTTGCTCATTTCGGAGATCGCGGCTCGAACTAATGCCTCTATTACCGACGCTAGATGTGTTTGTAATGCGACGCAGCGAGACATTTTTGGCTAATAAAATTTTGTACACCTCCTAGAATCAAAGAGCCACACCCAAGTTATTTTAACTTAAAATACGAACACGCTTTGAATTTGGGAACACGTTAACGGACACGACGTTAAGAAACATTAATTGAAAACAATCCGCAGAAGAAAGCGGAAGTATTCCCTTTTCATACAACATACAACATCCGGTTTTTGCATAGCAAAATAAAAGTTCTCGAGCAAAACTATTTCTACTTTAAGAAGAAGAGAGATTAGTAAGAGCATATTGTAGCCATTCAAATCACAGTGATTTAAAAACGCTGAAAAAATGAGATTAAACAAAAGGAATCATCAACGCATCATATAGCACGTTGTGACGTTACGCTGCGTAAGAACAACGTGCTAAAATTTTGGCGCCACATGCTAATGTGGTCCTGTGATGCTGTTGTGTGTTGAACTGGTCTGCTGCAGCTATTGTTACATTTAACGAGTTTGTATTAACTGACAATAGTCATCAACACTTTAGTCGCTCTGGTAAGATATTAAACAATATTGTATAAATACCTGTTTATCGCGGTCTTTGATATTTGGATTTAGAATGTATAACGAAACGTAAGAATTCTCTAGTTAGTTGAAAATGTAAGTGTGTGTGTTTGATTAAATACACTAATCACATCTCATATGACGTTTGTTACCTTTAAAATGACTTGAATGAAACCTGCACACAGCCATGGGTTTGCTGGATCAATGTGAGGAGATCTTCAAGACCTCAAATCTGTACGAGGTTCTGGGCGTCTCGAAAAACGCTTCAGACTCTGAGATCAGAAGCGGATATTATAAAGTTTCTCTGCGGGTTCATCCAGACAGAGCTCGGAATGATGAAAGTGCAACCAGCAAGTTTCAGGTAAGCTATCTCCATTGCAAAATCCACAGACCATCTTTCAGAATAAATGCATGGAGATATTAGTTGTTTTTTTTTTATCTAAGTGTGATATCATTTAATTCAGATTTACTAGTCTGGAAATGTTTCATTCTGCCTTGAATGTAATTGATTTGTTGAGTTAACAGGTCACACGGACCTCTTTTAGCCAAGATGGTTAGTTATCTCGTATGATAAAAGCTCCATCAGTAAATGAAATATTAAAAATGTAAAGGGCTGCAATCTGGAAATAACGTCGCTTGCTTCTGTAATGTCAGCCGCTCCAGACACATCAGTAAAAGAGCCGTTCTGTGTTTTGACCATTGACTGCTAAATACAGTCAATGGTTTTGACCTTTTGCCTTAAGATTAATAGAGACAGATTCCTGTCGTGAGGTGCAAAACACCTAGGTGTCATATAAATTCTACTTGACGGAATACTAAAACATGCCAGAAATGTCTATCATCATCGTCATCAGAAAAAAAATGCTTCAAGTCATTTTCAGATTGGTTCATGCATGCATGTGTGATCTAGGGCCAAAAAGTATATCATGATAATTTCAAACCATATTTGATGATGTCAATTATTATCACTCTATTGACTTATCTTTATTTCTGGTAACAATAAAAGCAGGTTTTTGCTCTGGAGTGAAAGTTGACCAAACCTGATCATTAACTGAGGTTTCAACTACTTTTGGGTATACTAAGGATGCACTGATAGGTAGTCTAGAGGGGTCAAATATTTGCTAGAAATAATTGAAAAGGGGTATCCTTTGGCACCTTGATGTGAATGGTGCACATTCTCTGTTGTGAAGCATTTGGACGTAGCTTGTTTATCAAGTCTGAAGTTGGTTTTCTGTGGTAGAAACAATGGTGACAATGGTTGGAGCACATCAGTAGAAAAAAAATTGAACAGATTGTTATATTAGTACATATCTTCAACCAATCACTGGGAATTATTGGTGTGTCGTAACATTTTGTTGTGATGTCACTCAAAAATTATTCTCAGCCTCAGATAGAACTTTGGTTATTCAGCTGAGTTTGGTGCATTTTTATGGCAGCACTAGAATAATGCTGAAGTCATGATCTGATTGGTTGAATTCATACAGGTTTTCAGGAGAAGCAAGTGTGTTAATTTTTAGTTCCGCTGAGAAACAAAGTACAGGCATACGGAGACAAAAAGCTGTCATGTATGCAATTTTTGTGACATGGGATTGGTTGTTTGGCCTTTTGGTCAAACTGCTTTCTGGGTGAGTTATAGCCTCCACACACCTATGTGTGTAATCAGTGCGAAATGATGCATGTGTACGTGCCTCGACCCCAAAATAATGGGCACAGACTGGAGCTCACACATCTGACCATCAGATATGAAGGAAAAAAAAAAAGTTCTGCTCTGGCTTATATTTTTGGTTTGATGAGGTGCATGATTTGGTGCTCGTCCAATAAAAGCTGGCTTTTTTACATAAAAGAGCCACTGGGAGGCGCTCGATACACACTCACATCGACTCATGACAGGAAATAGAGCAGAAGAAGTTTACGGAAAAGGATGGCTAGTGAAAATCTTATGTTGGTGTCCAGAGGTGTTCAATATGTCCCATAAAGCCTACAAAAACGAAGACAAAATGGAGCTGTTATGACGTGACAATCACTTTGGTATGTAACTGTAGTCCTCCTGAGCAAAGAGCATCTCTGCATCAACAGAGGTGTGAAAGTGCCCTCGCAGAAGCCAGTGAGAATTTTTGTTCGCATGTGTAAGCATAGGTTTGTTGTGACCTTAAAAATTTGGAATAGGTGCATGTCAAGCCTCACTCGAGTACTGAAGTAGTGGTTTAATGCAGAAGAAAACTGTTTGAATTCATGATTTGTGCATCAACGTATTACGTGAACAAGAGAGGAGTTTTTGCTATAAAGGCGAAATTACCAGATTTTGTACCGTCTCTGAAAATATGAGGTGATGAGTGTTTTCTCTTCTGTAAAACACTGATTCAGTGGGATTCATCACAAAAGCCAACATTTTACTTTAAAAGCCTTTTGTTTTCTAAAATGTCAGTCGACAAAGGGTGGGTATATTTACTCAAATTTCGAACTAAAAACGTACCCAAAATTTTTAAAAACTAAAAAGGACCAGTGAATTCAGTCCATTGTATTTCATCCAACATCATCCAGGTTCTAGGAAAAGTTTATGCTGTTCTGGCTGACAAGGAGCAACGATCAATTTATGATGAACAAGGGATCGTGGATGAAGAGTCCTCCGTATCCCTCGATCAGGACCGCAACTGGGAGGAGCACTGGAGGAGGCTGTTTCCTAAGGTATTTACAGTAGGAAAGGAGCTTTTTCAATAAAATCCAAGAAGTTTACTAGCAAATCTGTGTTGTAGATTACATTGCAAGACATCTTGGACTTTGAGAAGAAGTACAAAGGCTCTGAAGAAGAAGCGGAAGATTTGAAGAGGCAGTATCTACGCTATGAGGGGGACATGGATCGAATCATGGAGTCTGCCTTGTGTGGCAGCTTTGAAGATGAGCCACGCATCAAAGATATCCTGCAGAAAGCCATCGATGCTGAAGAGCTGCCGGGACACAAAGCTTTCACTCACGAGAGCGTCAAGAAGAAGAACTTAAGGAAAAGAAAGGTTCAAGTTCACTCAGCTTTTTGATAAAGTTGTTAAGTGGTTTTTCTCATGTATTTTCCTGTGTTTACAGGCTGAAAAAGAGCGGAAGGAAGCAGAGGAAATGCAGGAGGAGATGGGCCTGGACCGCGAGGACAGCCTTGTAGCTATGATAAAGGTAAGAAAAGATTGAACCAAACGCAACAACTCTTCTCCACATGTTTTACTTTGCGTTTAAAATCACTAAACAAAGTGTAGTTAGGAAACATCCTAACTACCTGTATGGACCTGTATCATTTAATGTAGGTAAGTCATACATTTTAAGCAAAATCTTACAAGATATGAATTGGCTAATTATTGTTTTTTTTTTGCCACATCCAGTATTACTTTTCTTTAATTCAAAATTAATCCAAATGTAGATTGAGAGATGTAGCCAAACCACTGGCTTATTTTGTATTGTAGTTATTATTTATTTGTTTCTAATAAGTTTGTTTTGTACACAGTAAAAAATGTGTGACATAATCAGCATTGTCTATTTGGTCATATATAATATTGAATTAACCATGAACTTTTCAACTTGAACTATAAAATCTATTAAGTTAAACCCTTACTTGTTTGCATTGTGATGTGGGAAATAGTTGTGAGGAGGGTTTGCATGCATTTATTTCAATATTCAAGTTTTCAGTGACGAGTTATTGGTTTATATGATAACCTATATATTTTAACTCTGTTTGAATGTTATTTGTACACTATTTAGAGTGTACTTGTTCCTACTCTGGATAGAATTAACTTTTTTGTAATGTTTTCGTTTGAATTAATCCATATGCAATGTCTACTAATGCTTTGTTCAAATGCAAGTTAACAAAAGCATACTGTTCAGTGTTCACAACGGTCAAAAAAGTTAAATCGGTGATGTTTCTGCGTGTTTAGTGACAAATTAATGAAGCAATAAATTTGAGCAATAATGTATTGAAAATATTTGGAGTAATTGCGTCGCTGTAAAATCCCACTCTGAGTGGAATCAAAACAAAATCACAACTGTGATGCTCAGCTTTGCCTGCAGTTGTTATTTTATATCTCAAATGTTGACCTACTTTCTAGTGGCTAGTAGATAGTGGCTACTTCAGTGACTGCCTTAAACAAGCTTTATCTTTGTCATCTCAGCTCTTGCAATCTCCACTTTTGTCCTATTTTCAACTAGCCGACCGACTCCCTGCCAAGAATAAAACAGCTTGCGTTCTGTCCACTATAAGCTTCTAATTATTTTTTAAATCTTTAAAATGTGTGGATTATTTACCCAATTTTAAGCAGTCGTTGAATCAAATATTCTAAGAACAGGAAAAAACCTTTGCTGCATTTTTCACCAACTCAAGAGCAGATATTGAATGCAACCAGATTAATTTGTATATTTTTTCTTAAAAGTGAGACTGTACCTTTTATGTAGACACTGAAAAAGTATTATATCTACACGCGTATATAAAACATCTTGGTAGAGGAGAAGGTATCTGGACAAGGACAAGATCTGAAGGAAATCCATGCTAACCCAAAAAGCCTCATACAAGTACGGATACACACTAGGAATTAGAATTTGGTTTGGAAATTTTTAAGCTTCTTGTAAATTATGCTTTCACGAGTTTATGAACTGAAAAAAAGAGGTAGCCATGAAATTATCATGTTGCCGCCGAGGCTTTAAAAAGAAAAGAAAGATCTTGAACGTTCACTAAAAGGATTATCAGTGTTTTACAGAGTTTGAATTTAATGTAAGCATGCTCGTTAACATGCAGTGAAACAAATTGTGTTTGTTCTACTTGTTTCAAATAAATGTATAAATTAAGTCATTTTATTAACATTTTTTACAGCAAAGACAGAAAGCCAAAGAAAATGGTTTCAACTCCCTCATCTCAGATCTGGAGGCTAAATACTGCAAGAAACCCGCAGCGGGGAAGAAGGGGAAGAAAAAATGAAGCTGAATATATTCAAATATTGTGTTGCATTAACAAATTGCACTACAATGTGTGCCGTTAGTGACAAGAACCTGCAGTTAAAGAAGTTGTAAAATGCTAAAATTTGTAAACGTTAGCACTATGTATATATATATTTTTTGTTTGTTTTGTACTTGAACATACTTAAATAAACATTTCTGAAATATCACATCAGGAATAAATTATTATTTATAACAGATTTCTCTTTTTAAAAATTCAGAGAAGTTAAGAATGGTGAGTGAGAATCAGCACTGTTTTAATTGTGCGTTTTATTCCTGAAAACAAAAAACTATTTCAACTGGGTTTGACAACGCTGCACTGTAATAGCAACTGGTTACTCTGCGACGCTGAAGATATCTGTGGAAAAGCCGGCTGTCCGAATTCTGCATCGTGAAGAATCTTCTGGATTTGAAGCTTCACCAAAGACTGTTTCGCTGCTGGTAAGCGTCTTAATGCGGGTGCTAAGCTCCGAAGAAATAAATCTACTTCATCGTCCTGTTCTTCTCTGTCTCTCGCTTCTTTGGAGGCCAGATACCTCTCCAGCATCTCTAGTGTCTCTGATCTCCTCCTCTTTGTGGAGCTTGATTGTACGGACTCTGGACTCGTGATGGACGACCCGGTGCTGGTGCTGGCAGGTTCTGTTCCACTGTCTTCATCAGGCTCATCGTCCTCTATATGTTTGTTGGGAATCCTTTCGAATATGGTACTGTACACGAACACAAACATTTTTAATAATTTATATTAAATGCAACAGCATGATACACAGAGACACTGCATAACAACATGCATGAGTGAAAAGAACATCTATAAGACTTTCGCTAGATGGTTATTTTATTATTTAATATTTAATTTGAAGCCTTTGTAATTTTGTTAATCTTGAAGTGGTAAATCATAATACATACTTTTATTCTAACTTCGTTAATGGAACCTTAAATACTTTAATTATGAATTGTATGTAAACACTAGTAATATACAACACATTGTGTATAATTTTAATTCAAAAATGAATATGCATCTGGAAATTAATCTAATAAAAAATTGGTTAACTAATATCGGGATGAAATTCCAATTCAAATTATAATATTTTATCAGCATATATTTCCTGAGCCCCAAAATATTGTGTGCAAGCTACACAAGCCGAAAGAAACCATGACCATTCTCCAGAAGATTGTCATCTATGACCTCTAAAAGGAGGGTAAGCCACAAGGTTAGTTAAAACATCAACACAGTTTTAGACATATCTGTATTTTTTAAATTTTTTATTATAGTTTATAAAAAATAATGTCCCAAACACTATAAATATCCCGCTATACCATTTGTCAATCCATAACTATATTGGTACTTAATTAAGAATTACATACAGGTAGGTTTTGTGCTGTACAGTCTAAAATGTGTAAAATATACAGTGTAGGGCCAGCATTTATTCAGTTCTTCATATAATCACATCTAGAGAATAGAAAACACGTTTGCGTTGCAATTTCTCTCTCAACGTGTATTCGCGTCAATGCATCAAACAAGACAAAAAGAAAATATTTTTGTTGTTGTCAAGAGCTCTTCAATTTAAAAGTGCTATACAAGAATAAAACGTGTTATTCATAACCACACTGCAGTTAAGTAAAATATTAGAAACATGATCCCTTTTAATGTTTATTCTTAAGCTAATGGATGTTAAAAATGAAAACCAAATAGTTTTGAGGTGTCAACTCAGGTAGAACAATCAGTAACGTTACCTTAATGTTAATGTCAACATTGAGAAACCTTTAAAGTTACCTTTTATGGTCCATGGCAGGATCCAAAAAGTCCATCACTCGCATGTATTTCCACAGCTTTTTCTTAGAACCCCTTCCACTCCGAATGTTATCTTGCTCCAGTCGCTTTTTCCTCGTGTATGTGTCTCGGAGGTTTTTCCATTTCGCCTTCACCTCTTCTACTGTACAGCGTTAAACAGGCAAAATGTGGTCAGGGTTGTAACGTTTACGTAAAAGCGCGCGAAAATAACTTGATAACTTAACTTAAATTGCTCAAGAACTTACCGTCAACTCCCAATTTGTCTGCTATTCCTTGCCAGAGCACTTCTTTCCGCTTCATATTTTTGTACTCCATGTGGTTTTTATCAAATAATTCCTTGTTCTCGGAAACCAAAAACAATAACAGTTCAGCGTCCATCTTGACGCGCATTCTTCTTCGGCAAAGTTTCTGATCTGTGTACACTGGCGCCATCAAGCGTGTGGGAAAGCTAACTGGACACACGACAGCGTTTTGAAAATGACTGGTTATATGTAGCATGTAGTAGTGTTTTTTTATTTGATAACTTAGTCCACAAACAGTTGGTAATAAGTTTATTTACAAGAAATACAAAGCTTTTACTTCTGAAACAGTCCCTGGCCATATATCCCAACGATCAATTACACCTGAAGCCAAAAATAACTTCCCTTATTCAGACCGATTGGCAGTCAGAATGGGAGAAACAACAAAGAAACAAGTTATATGAAATTTAGCCTAAAGTTGGAGCACAATATCATAAACCTGAGATCAGAAGAGAACAAGTCGTCTTTACTAGAAGCTGAATAGGTCACACTTGATTGACGCACAGTTTTTTACTCAAAGGAAAAACTGCTCCAAAATGTAAACACTGTAAATGCAGACTCTCGGTCAAACAAATGCTTATAGAATGCCCTGTATATGATTCCATGAGGAAACAACATCTGAAATCTAACAACTTAAAAGAAATTCTCTCAGTCCCTAGCAAACTATTACATTTTATTTTCAAAACTGACTTACTAATAGTTGAGAAAATATATATTTTTACATACGTTTTAGACCTTTTATCATACCAAATACAACATGTAGCCATGAAATAACCTTTGCTGTTGTCTTGGCTAAGGCGTCACGGTGGCGCAGTGGGTAGCACGGTCGTCTCACAGCAAGAAGGTCGCTGGTTCTAGGCTCGGCTGGGGCAGGTGGCATTTCTGTGTGGAGTTTGCATGTTCTCCCCGTGATCGCGTGGGTTTTCTCCGGGTGCTCCGGTTTCCCCACAAGTCCAAAGACATGCGGAATAAGTGAATTGAATAAGAACGATTGCCCATAGTGTTAAAGTGTGAATGTTTCCCAGCGATGGTTTGCGGCAGGGAAGGGCATCCGCTGCGTAAAACATATGCCAGAGAGTTGGCGGTTCATTCCGCTGTGGCGACCCCGAAAGGGAATAAAGCCGACATGAAGATGAATGAATGAATGTTGTCTTGGCTATAAACAAACAAACAAACAAACAAACTTCTGAAAAATTTATTGATATTGTTCACAAGATATTGTTTCAGAGTGAATAGCACATTATAGGGAAAATGCCCATCTCTGACTCTGAAAGACACACCAAACAGAAAAAAAAAGGTTTCTATACACTTGGTTTTTGTTCTGACGCAGGGTTTGAACTAAACATGACACTGGAGGCTTCCGACCATTATGCGACTGCCCACCATTGATTTCCATTCAAACAGACTCCCATACCAGAAGAGGATAAGCCTTGGTTGGCAGTTTTGACCTCTGACCTGAGATCCCACCATATTATGGAGAGGTCAACGATATAAAGCCCTCTCAATCAAATCATCAATGGGAAAAATTAAATATAAAACAAAAAATTCCATGATTATATAATTATTATTAATTATAACTAATAATTAATGCATAGTTAATTCATCATAAATAATGCTGAACCACATCACTTTATTATAAAGTGTTGCATCTAAGGGATTAATTTATTAAGTAAGAGAAACAAAGCACTTCATGAGGTAGATAGACTGCATGATCCCAACATTTAAAAACCAAGTATTCTCTATATGATACACAATAATTATATTTCTTCCCATTTTATTACTATACTAATAAAACAACATTATCAACATTCATATATAAGTACTACATTAGCTCAACAACTCTGGATGTAGTTACATGATCACTTGAGCCGCTGCTGGTTGACCCATTCCACGATGAGTTGATTGGCTATAGCGTAAGATGGCGGCACCCAGAACCCGGATGGTGGTTTTCTAAGGTCGAGAGGGGCATTCTCCAGTGCTTTTATTATTTCCTCGTAAGTGAACCAGCGAGCATCCTCAAGCTCTTCTTTGTCTATATTTACCTGCCATTGAACACATAAAGATGGTTACCCTTCTAATGCGGTCACATTGCTTTTCCAACATCCCAAAGTGTTTTTAAGTGAAACAGCTGTACGATGGATACTGTGTGATGAAGACAAACTTAAAATATTTATTTTTTTACTATATTTAAAGGTGCTGTATCAGTGTTGTTCCCTCATCAAAAACATACCTCAAGTCATATTTAGATTGGTTCATGCATGGTTATTAATATTTTCTTTTTCTGGGAGATCAAAATGTCTTTATGGACGTAGCCACAGCCATTTTTCAAAGCACCACCCACTAACCAATCAGACAAACGATTAATGCATCTCAATGAAGAATGCACTGACCAGAATTGCATTGATAAACAATGAAAATAAAGTGGGTTTTTCGATGCCCCTGGCCAAAAGTGTTCATCCGAAATGGGTGGATTTTCTGTGTGCCAAAAAGAAAAACCCAGGAGAGAATTATTTATTTAGGCGTTGCACGTTAAATCGTACAGTTTTGCAAACAAGCCAGAATTAGGGCTAGAAAGGGCTAATGCCTTTCTGACCATCCTAAGTATTGCTCAAGCGCCCGAAACAGTAAGTTATTTTTTTCTTTGTGTATAAACTTAAAATCAACATTTTAAATGAAACGTTTTAATTGCCATATTGTTGGTTACATTTATTAAGTTGGTAAAACCAGTAAAACTTTAACAAGTCAAATCAAATCAGGTTTTATATAAAAAATAAAGCCCAGCCCTTTAGCCCAGCCATGGCTGAGGTTTGTATGTAAGCATGTTGGTGAAGAGTGTCTTCTCCTCCTCTGGGCTCTAGTCACTTTAACAAACACAGATATGCAAATACATTGGGAAACCCTTGCAAATGTATTTCATGCTGGTCTCTTTGTTTAAATCCTTCTCTCAAGATGGAAAAAAAATATATTTTCTAGGATAGACAAAAAGGATAGATTAAAGATGTGTCATGTCCCACCTGGGTTTGATCTGGGTTTACAGAAGCGTGGCATGCTATCATACAGGAGCTTTGAGGGAAGGGCCAGTGCTGTGATCCCGAATACTGAAGCTTCTCTACCTCTAATCCCACCTCTTCTGCTACCTCTCTGCGCAGGGCATCCTCCACAGACTCTCCTGCACAGATTGTTTCACCACACAGATCACGATCACAAGGTTACACCACAGGCTGAGAAACAGTTGTATCTCCAAGCCCACCCATATCACAGAAGCCAGAAACTGCGCTGTACAAGCCTGGAGGAAACATAGCCTGCCGTGCCAGCAGACATCTCCGTCCATCTGACACCAGAACGATCACTACAGGAGCCATCTGAGTGTGAAGAATTAAGCAAGTTAATGCAAGAATTGACTCATTGCTCTAGATGTTGCTCAAGAAGTCTCCATTGGTTCAGCTAGCCAGTGTAGAGAGACAATGGTGGGGCAGGAGCTTTTGGCTATAGAAACTTCACAACTCTGGCTCCTGGAGCAGATGTTGTCCGAAAATTTCAGATGAGCAAAACGACGCTTGAATCTACACAGCAGGTCAAACCTTCTCTACTCGTCACTCAGAGAAGGTGGAAAAGAGCCTCTTATTTGCTTTCAGCACTTCTTTGGTGTGGAAGACTTTTTTGCAAGGACAACAGCTTTTAAAACGCAACGGCTTTTCGGGACCTGTGAATCTTCATCAAGTTGAGCGTGTAGACGTTGTCCCGCTGGTGCACCCCAGACTCAGATGGAAGCTGGCTTAAAGGGACTGAATTGATGGCTCAGCCACCCAGTTAATGTGTCTAGGCAGGATGTTGTCGGATAAACTATGGACAATCCTGATTCAGTCATGCTTCTTAGCATCCTTCCAGCTGATGGATAACCGTAGCTGGCTAGAAGAGAATAATTATTTAAAAAGTTAAGTGGTTTGACAGTCCAGCATTGAAATTTGTTTACACGCTTTTGCATTTAGCATCTCCTAATTTGCATTATGGTTTATTTTAGAGCCAGGTTTGGTTGGCACAACCATATTTTTGCAAAAGAGAGGAGTGTTTAGTTTAAGCTTGCTCCAGATTCAACACCTTTTCTAAAGGTAGATGCTCTAGCCTGTAGAGTTTGTCCTCCCAGTCCTTTTATTTCTTCATACGAGGAGTTTTAATGTTATGCTGTGCACTTTCAGGTGTGCTTCATTGGTGCCTGTGTTTGTGTTAAAATTTTATTTAATGAGCCCTTTAAAACAAAAGTTGATTCAAGTGTTTTTTGTTGGTCTTTTTATGCTCCATAATAATTATTTGCAAAATTTTAAAACAGAGATTTCGCTTTAGCTTGAAATCTGCACACGCACACACACGTGTATATATATATTATATATATATATATATATATATATATATATATATATATATATATACACGTGTACATCAAAGAAACTAGTTATTAGTTGATCAAGTGGTTTGATTACGCCTGATTTTTGTAACAAGTTATTTTATGCTTTCAAACTATGAAAATAATCTGCTTACTTTGGGGTAGTAGGTAATGCCACTGCTCTGGCACACCCTGAGGCTTCCGGACTGGTTCCTGACAGTAGGCTGCCCTGTGGCACTACAGAAGCCATTGGTCTGGTGCCAGCGAAGAAGTGCCTGTCCCTTTAACAGAAAACATTTTTTGGGAAAAAATAGATTGTTGTGGGGTAGTGCTAACCCAGTGACAATGCTGTGCGGTTCACCTACCTTTGACACGAGAGAGGAATCTGATACACTAATCATGAAAAAAGCTTTCCTGAGGTCCACGAACAATCCCCTGCATGCCCGCTCCAATCCACTGCGCTCCAGCTCACCTAAAGCGAGAACGGTTGTTCGTTATATGATAGAAAGTATAACAGAGAATTCTTTCTCTTGGAATCAAAAGTATTTGTTGTGCAAAGCATGCCTCGTAAACACTTGATAGAAACAAAAAATGAGATTATGTGTTTCTGTAGAATGATGCCAAGTAAAAACGTATGATTATTATAACCTTTAATATAAAAACACTTTCAGGACACAAGAACACTGTAACAAAGGATTACAAGAAATGGTAAACATAATTTAATGTATAGAAAACAGTCCAGTCTAAACAAAAAAAATAATTTTAAGTAAGAAGGCTTTTAAAATTGTCAGGTGAAGAACTTTGGTGGGCCTAGTCTGGTTCTTGTTCTGCACAGCTAAAGACCCTCCAATCTATTGTGGGTAGATGAAGGGCCTCCAGCATCAGAACTTTGAAAGAATTTGAGGCGTCGCTATAATTTCTGAGGGATACAATGGAGAAAGATGACAGGCTGAAATTCATTTTGTTGCTTTCTGCAGTGTTGCAACAAGCTGAAGAAGAAATTGCTCACATTTTTGGATGATCACGCTCCTCTAAACCATCATCTACTGCTTGGGTGAGAGTTCATTGATCTTTTCTCTCTACATCATATGCTTTTAAGAGGGTTTGTGATATCTTGTGTAGACCATTTTTTGTGAACAGTTTTGTAACCAAACCATGTTTGTCAATTTTTTTAATAAACATAGATTGACATCTGTTGTTTGGATTCAATTGGTTTTTACAATCAAAAAACAGATGTGTGATCTGTTTTAGCAACTGATACTGGATAAAAAGAGAGATTTCAATAACTTGAAGTGCGAGTTGATTTCACAACCAAAAGGGGGCACTCTTTGGTTGGAGATAATCAACTTTCAAGTGAAGATATTGGACTTGTACAATCGGTTGGATGATGCATGAAGGGAGGTTTATTATTTTTGTTATCATTAAAAATGTATCAAATATTTCAGTAGCTCTTTTTTTCTCTTCTTCAGGTATTATTTGAGTTCTCTGTAGGAAATCAGTAGACATTGACTACCGTGGAAGAAGAAGAAACGCATCAAATGGAAGTAAATGGCAAGTAAATTTAACAACTTACAAAAGAAAGCGATGCAGACAGTAAAGGAACAAGCAGAAGGACAGGAAATCACAGTGACCGTTTTGTTTTATTTTCAAGTAAATTATTCCTTTTTAATTTTCCATGATATTGACTTTAGGCAATTTTGAGAACTGTAGTTAAAGTGACAAGAAAGTAAAAGAAAGAAAGAACAAGAAACACCCAAATCAGTACTGATAAAAACAACAAGAAAGCCATAGAAGCATTTCTATTAGCGTATTTCTTCATGATTGTGTTATTGACTCACCTACATCCAGTGAGAACTGGGGTTCGCCATCGTCAGTGCACCCCAGAAGAAAAGATTCGTTGATAAAGCACCTTTCCTTCCCAACTTCTTCAAGTATTCGCTCCAATTCTGCATACATATAATACACGTAGCTCTTTTAGTAATAAGATTTTAAGTGTATTTTAAACAAAAGTAATATACAGCGAGAGAAAGTGCAAGTGAGTTGTAAGTAAAAGTGGAATTGGTGCGTTCAGACCAGTGGTTTTTAGAGAAGCTGCTCTGAAAGCCCCGCTGCTGCTCTTCTGCAGGAGAGGGGAGAGTTTGTGGAAGAGTAGGAAGCTGCCTGTTTTCAGGGCCTCTCGACATGCTTCGTCATCTTCCTTTAATCTCACCAGGTGTCTAGACAGATATGTTTGATTTATTACAAAGACGTAAGATGGTAGTGCCTCTTTCAGCCTACAGTAAAAAATGTCAGGTTTATTATGCCCCATAAGAGTAAATGATGTAGAAATTTGGCCAGCTGTCCACTAGTTTCTTTCCAGGGTGCCTTCATTCATTGTGAGTTGGTATGATTAGTGTTTTTTTGGTTACAGAACCGTAATGAACATTGCATAGACTACGCCAGGAATACATTTTTCTAAATAAAAATACTGGGGCAAAAAAAAATCCACAAAAAGTGTTAGACTATGTTATTTAAATGCATTCAATGTCAATTGTATGAGTTTTGTTTTAATACAATATCAGACTTAATTTTTAAAGTTTTCAAAGAACAGTGAGAAACAATAATTTAGCATTTGTTTTTCCTCAAATTTAAATCTTAAAACACTAGTAATCTCAAAAACACACAATTTTTTATTCTGGCTGACGGCGATATTTTGTTATTATGAATCCCTTTACCTTGTTTCCTACAAATGTCAGTGTAATTTCGAGAAATTAACCATAACACGGGACCTGAACTACAAAACATGCTGTGCATTAGTATTATGGATATTAATTTAAAAAAGAAGACCGACCTCATTCTAGACACATATCCAGAGCAGGAGCGCGATAAGCCCGGGTTACAGCTGAGGAAGAACCTTAGTTGGTGCAGCATGTCTACAAATCAAAGATACAGTTTCTGTGGTTCGAAATGGCTTGTTACACCACTGACCCAAATGAAACTAGCAAGAGTTCAACAAGGGTACGCGAGGACTCCATGCCCTTGAAACATGTAACGTTAATTAAAGTAAACAGACAGGACACGCTAACGGTAACGTTTTTGTTTTAGTGACACAGTCTTTCTCAGCAGCATGTAAAAGTTCGTTTATGTCATACTTAACATTATTATGCGTCTTCAAAACGTGTTTAAGTCTTCAAAATAGTTTCTTTTCACTCAAATTAACGTCGCGCTTCTTAAATAATACTCTCCGCGTAGGCAAAATATACATGTAAAATAAATTGTTTTGGTTCCACAGCAAACGTGACGTCTGGTGCGCTGCGTGATGACGTCATTGCAACGTCCGCCAGCTCTCAATTGAACATTACCTCCTATCGATTAATATTTAGTTTGTTGAAGGCTTATTAAACATGAATATATTATAAAGACTACAAAAGCTGCTAAAACGCACAGAATTTTACAACTTGCCACTATATCATATATTATATATATAAATATAATAAGATAACTTTTGTCTCACCCAAAGTAGGTTAAATAAGAGCGACTTAAGAAATTCTCTAGCAATTGTATTGTTTTAAAGTTTTTTTTCCTCCGTTGTCTTTTGTATTTGTTTTTGGTTATGCATAATTGAAATACTATTTAGTAAGTGTTAAATGTTAAATAAAATATATGCCAAAAACACTTTCACTGTATAACCCTTATCCACAGGTTATTCTACATTGTGGGATTTATAAAGAATGTCACAAAAAACCGGAAAAGAGGGAAAAAAGAAGTTACGTTAGCTACCTAGCTCTGTATAAACATCAGGTGGCGCTTCAGTGTAAGTGAGCGGCTGAACTTTTTTGACCTTGTTTTATTCTATTAAGCGCTGACATTTTTATTGCTCTGCATATACAGCCAATGTGCTCTGCTCATGCTTTTGCTCATTGTATGATTATTTCCTCCAAATAACATAAAACCTTCTCTTACCTGCACTACAGAGAATCTGCTCTTTAGGACCCTAAAAGTGACCACATATGGATTTGGCAAGACACAACAAAAGAAAAGTTATTAAAAATCCGGACATGTAACTTATTTAAAAAAAATGTTTGGGTCATTTTTTTGCCTGACATTCATTTTTCTTGTTAAAATATTGTAATAATGTGTTTCTCATTGTGTATAAAAAACTGTACATTTAATCAAACGGTCAACAGGTATATCTAGACGAGAAATCTTTCTTTATTTTAGTCCATTTCAGTTCTCATAAAAAAGGTTCTTGAAATTAAAGGCAAGACTGTGAATGTAGAATTTCTCCGAGTCGGTGGGTGGCGCTGTAGGGTATAGATCCAATGGTCCTAAAAGTGCAGGTTTGCATTTAACTGAGTTGTGTACATGGTACAAATGGAATACGAAACCGTGTGTATGTTAAGTTTTTCTGACAGTTGATCAATAAAAAGTGTTTAGAAAATAAAGGTCCCCGTAGTGCACCTCTGGTAGAATGCAACTTGCCCTGTTTAAGCAGTAGGTGGCGCATCTCCCCTGGTTAATATGTTCACTCAGCCGCTGCTCGAATCGAGGAATCCGCAGCGGAACTCCGGATAACCGAGAGGAGACAAACGAATTAAAATTATATTTTACTCCACGGACTCATCCCAAGGAGACCCAGTAAGTTCACCTGTTACTATTGATTAAATCCAGCCACAAAGGCTCGCAATATCTCTAGAGATATCTCTCAAACACTAGAAATTTCCTCACAGATTTAACGTTAGAGTTTTTCGCGAGCCACTGCCGCTAGGTGTTAAAATGCGTGATTTCAAACATTTAGGTTATAAAGAAATAATTTCCAACCTTTCCAGGGTGATGGCGCTTTTAATGACCAAATATGCATGGTATTTAAATAGTTTTATTTTTAAACAGCAACCACCATAACTTACTGCAACATTAAGTCATACAGTAACTTATCGTTGGACGTAAATGTTAGGTAACGTTACTAGCATAAATAGCTTTAACGTTAGGGAATGCTAAACAAGTATTTAACACTCGTTTATTAAATAATACGCAGCACCAACATCTTGTTTACTTGCATGTTATTCAGTATTTAACGTTGAAATTTCGAGATGAGGTAAAGTATTCGGAAAGATGCTACGCTAAATACATTTTAGCAATTGTAAAATAATGTCAAAGACACGTTGACATAACGTTAAATGTTAATAGTTATTGTTAGAGTTAATGTTTTCGGGATAGACTAGTAAAGTTAGTGTTTTGGTCAGTGTACTGGGGGAGGGGAAAGGACGTGGCACCCTATCACTTGAGTTTATATAAACCCTGTTACTGTAAAACACTGTTATATTAACAGTCTCCAAAAGTAATAACACTCAGCCGTTTGCAATGAGCTGTTTTAACATTGGAGGTACTTGGGTTAACACTAGAACAAGCTAATATTTATGTAGAAGTATTTAAGAGTAAAGGATTTTTGTTGCAGCTTGAATTAAATATTTGGATTAGTTTGCACATGAATGCACTGCATTTGCCTTAAATACAGAATCACAGATGTAAAGTACAGATTTCAAAAAGTTAAGTAAAGCAACTTAATTCTGTTATTTGTATTTTGTTTGTACATCTACTTTTGATTTAAATTTTTTTTATTTCCTTACAAAGTAATGCGGCAGTGTACAATTTTTCAGGAAGTGTACTCTACATGACTATATTGACTGACATAAAAAACACATTTTACAAAATTATTAAAAAAAAAATGCTTTTACCAATAAGACTAGTGCAATTTTTGGTTTTGAAAGTAAACTATCATATAATTAGCTAAAAAAAAAAAGAAATCAAAGGATTCCAGTTATATCAACATCCTATAGGATAAAAGCAGCCTACCCCAAATGTCACATTTGATGACTTTAAGCAAAAGCCCTTTCACCATCTCCAGTCTGTGGTGAAAACAGGTGGAAAATTGGCAACAGAGAAGTAAGCAAATCGTATTTATAGAGCAAATTTTAGCTACTGAATAAGGTGTTGAACGTAAGAACAACATCATTGTAAGCTGCACACAACCTAAAACAATACAGTTTAAATGCTTTAGAGCTTTATAATGTTCCTGACCTCTGTGTGCTGCCTCATTAGCTGTGGCAATGCTCTAATTTACCTAAAGATAGAACTGTTAAAAAAAAAGTAATTAACTGCCTACGCTTATTATTTATGTTAAACATGCAGATTTTTCAGTTCAATTTAAAAATAAGTTTTAACATTTTTACCATTAGCTTTTTCTGTTTTTTCTTAAACTTCCTCAAGGACATTCGACTCCTAATCTAAACCAAATCATGTCGTAATCTCTGCTCTACAATTAATCGTACATTTAAATGATTCAGTTCTGTTTGAGTTAGAATACAACGCGAAAAAGTGTAAATTTTTTGCTGTCCAGGAACTTTTTGTTTTACTGTTGTTCTAACGAGATTTTTTTACCATGTGAGTTTTACCTACCCTCGCTTTAAATTGAGTACAATAGTACTTGTTTAACATAAAAATGGAAACTAATCACAGCTTTAGGTGTAATTTCAGTGTTATAAGCTTGTATTAGATAAAATTTTCAACTTAAAGTTTTAACATGGTTTTATAACGCGGCTTAATCAATGCTAGGGTGGTGAAGCAAGTGGTGTTTAATAAATACAATAACACTTAAAAAGAAGCACTTATCCTCCATAAAGTACAGTATGAGCCCAAATAATTATTTTGTGAAAAAATCTTACAGAACACATCTCCAAAATCCAGGAAAAGATAAGATGGCATTTTTTATTACACCATACCGTGTTATTAAAGCAGAGATTTCATAAAATGCTCCCTTTTTTCTGCAAACATCAACGTTCGTGAAATCTCATCAGATAACGGAGTCATTTTTCCTGATTTGACCCTTGCAGGCTATGGCTTTCTAAACGTGTTCACTGCTGGATTTCAGTATTTAGTTCAAGTCAGGACTTGTTCCTCGGTTTGTTAAGTCGCATGTGCTGATCACATTCTTGTCTTTTAAGCTTAGAATAAAGCTTTTTTGTACTGGTTGTGTGAGTGTTTTATCAGCTGTTTCGTCTCAAACAGATGGTCGACGTGGATAAACCGTTGTCTCTGGGGTTTTTTTAACACTTAAAAGATATCCTAAAGATAAATAAATCATGGACTCTCCTTCATGCTGTATTTTGTGGAGACATGCTATCTTTTATAATCAATCAGTATGTTTTATATAGCACTTTTTTAGCAGTTGTTTCAAAGCAGCTTCACAAAGTCTTCGTGTGGATCCGGTAGGGTAAATATATTAGATAATTCTATGGGGTAGAACAACTATATAATGCTATCTTGGGGATTGTACCGTTGTTGTAATGAAGTATCAGTTAAGTTGTAACTAGTTAATTTACAGTAAGCCAGTGACATCTTAAGTGTGGAATTCAACACTAGCATGTCCAAAAAAGACTGTAGACATGTTGGAATTAAAATGTTAAACTTGTTTGAGAGAAGTTGTTTCAGAAAATGGAATCTGTTTTTTGGGAGGACTGTCTCTTTAAGGGAAGGATGATGTTTGTACAAACTGCATAACTGTAGAGCCATATTTATAAGCCGACGTTCCAGTCGAGTGAATGCAATCAGAATGATGGCACCAAGCCGGAACTTCATTCTCGGTCTGGAACATGACTGATAAACAACTTCTCACGTCTTATATTTTTAAATTTGAAATGAATTAAAAATTCTGTTAAAGGTTTATTTCAACCAGTAATAGCGCTATTAATTCCTAAAACACCAAGCATGCTTAGTTTAGTTCCCTTTGAATAAATGCTTGAGCATCTAATTTAGGGTTAAAGACTTCCTTTTTTTTTTAAATCACACATTGAACTTTGGAATGCTTTTGCAAGTATTTGTGGCTGTGTGTTGGGTTGACTTCAGTTAATTTAACTCTATTTTACAATGTTATGTTTAGGGACTTGGTTTAGCTGGAAGACATTTTCCCTTATTCTTAAGGTGGATTCTGCATGTTCTACATAGTGTTTAATGCTTTAAAAACAAACAAACAATCAAACAGACAGGAAAATGGTGGTAAGATAAAACCATTTACAAGGGTTGTCCCGATCAGGTTTGTTCACTTCTGATCCGATCTCAATCATTTGAATTTTAATATCTGCCGATTCCGATATCTGATATTTCCTGATCCGATCCCCTTTTTTGCCCCTGATACAATTCTGATCATTTTTCCAGTTCGAAACAGTTTGGTGATGCTTTAGGAGCAAAAGAGGACCATACCTCAGTCAAGTTGTCCCAGGTTCTTTTTTGTCATCCATTCATGGATAAGGACAAAGATTTATTAATTTATGAATAGCTCTGGTGCACCACAAAATATTTAAACTAAAACAAAATTCTCTGTCACTGTAAATAAATCAAACAAATTGAACAATTCAACGCATGGCAGAACTAAAGAGGAGTTTTTTTAAATATTGATATTAACATGCAAAGCTACATTGCTATTAAAACAAAAATGAAGTCCTCGGTAGGGTTGGAGGATTTAATTTTTTTCCATATCCGTCAATATCAATAATCATCATGATATTATCAACTTTATATTTCTGTTACATATAATAGCAAGTTTGGGTTCTAGAGTGAACGTTGTACAAACCTAAGCATTAACTAAGGTTATCAACTATTTTATTATCACAACAAGGCAAACAATTTCTAAGCTTTAGCAATTTACAGTAATGTTAGTGTATAATTAAAACCATTACAATTACATATACATATCTTTCACGAAGCCGTGAAACAACTATCTGAGTTGAAAAGAATGGACTGTTGTGATAAACTTACACAAAAACTATGTTTAGACAATATACTATACATAGAGTGCAGTCAGTGTTTTATCAGGTCTAGAAATCGATACTAATGTTTTAAACAGCGCACTCTGCAGTAACACCACTGTATATCACTATGCTAGTTTCTCTTCTGCTGTTGGGCTGAGTTTCTTCTTCTTTTAGCTTACGGATACACACAGTCAATAAACTAAACCAATCAAGAGTTCCTCATAAGACACGGCTTCTGATTGGTCTTCCAGCCAATTACAGCTTGTAACAGGAATGTCCACAGACACGTAAAGCCGACAGATGGAATGTTTTTTTTTGCTGAAAACAATGACAAAAGGGCAGCAGTTGCAATGTCCTGAAATTTTTTATCTCTCAAAAATCACGTGATCGGACAACACTACCATTAACCCTTTGTATTCTCTCTCTCTTAATCTGTGCAGTGAGCAGAGTGAATATGGGGGTTCGGAGTATTTGCTGCTTTTTTCTTC
Organism: Danionella dracula; assembly: GCA_900490495.1. Lineage (NCBI taxonomy): Eukaryota > Metazoa > Chordata > Actinopteri > Cypriniformes > Danionidae > Danionella > Danionella dracula. Next base: position 2,345,546 of record UELW01000123.1, read on the forward strand.
TCAGTCTCCTGAAGTCTTCCTCGGCTCACAGTGACTTCTTCACCTCCATCGGTATGAAAACCATTTGTTCATTTGTGTTTTGAAAGTTACTACGGGAAAAACCCCACCTCCACCTCCACCTCCACCTCCACCTGGTTTTACAGCATCTTGACCAATGCTTTTCAGGTCACATGACAGATCTGCTGTTCACAGAAAAAGACTTGGTGACATCACTGAAAGATTACATAAGAGCAGAGGAGAGCAAACTGGAGCAAGTCAAGAGGTAATTAATGTTTATTTAAGTTACCAGATGTAATATTTCACCCATAGAGGTCACATTTAGAATCATTGATAGTGGTTTTTCTGTGTATAATTACTGACTCTAATATTCAATCATGATGTTAGGTGGGCAGAGAAACTGGATGCTCTAACTGCCACTGCCATCCAGGACCCAGAGGCTTTTTTGGGTCACCCGGTCAATGCCTTCAAACTCATGAAGAGGCTGAACACAGAGTGGGGTGAAGTAGAGGATCTGGTGCTCAAGGACATGTCTGATGGTTAGTAGCATTACAAATGATTCATCTCATTTTAACATATTAACATTTGATTTTACATGAATGGAGGGTGTCCACGGGACCTTAAAAAGTTGTAAATATTTAATGAACGATTTAAAAAATGGTCTTGTTCCCCCTGAAAAGTGCACTCAGTTTTGGGCGAGTAGCTGCAGGAAACCGAAGCATCTCAAAAACCCTCAAAGTCCATGTTGACTATAACATAAGGCTAAACCCTGCTGAGGCTAGCAGCACATTGATCTATCCAATATATCTTTTCTGTTGTGCCTTGGATGCTTGTGCTTGAACATAATTGAATAGAATGCTGCTGTAAAGACTGCAGAACATGTGAGTAACTAAAGCATCTGTGAGAGTTTGAGACTGTTCAAAGTTTCACTTTAAAGTGAATGAAATTCTATTGAAAGTCACTTTGGATAAAATAATCTACTGAATGCATACTCATGTTTACCATATTCATGTTAATGTACCTGAAGCAGGGTTCCTGCAGGTTTCATAGGGTCAAATTTAAGACTTTTTAAGGCCTTTAACAATTTATTTAAGACAGATATCACATCAAAATCACATAATAAACAGTATGGTGTTAATATATTGTTTGAAACCTTAACCATAACTTTAATGTTTTTGAAGATTTGAGAAGAGTTTGTCAAACTCTGGCAACCCTAACCATGCCTTTCACAAAGTTAATCCTTTACTTTTTTATTATTATTTTACTTTTTTTAGAGCATTTTTTTCTGTCAATCCCAACAATCACTTTTATGCTTTTGAACATTTATGCACGTTTTCTCAATCTTTGGCATCCCTTACAATCACATTTTACTTATTTTAACATTTATGAGTCTTCTAAAAATATCTGACACTAATAATCACTTTTTTGATTTTGAGCAATTACGAGTGCAATTATGCAATTACGAGTGTTCACAATCGTTTTCACAAACTATGGCATCCCAACCCCATTCCTTTAATGATTTTGAGGATTTATGCACATTTCCTCAGACTATGGAAACCCTAAAAATATTTTTTTTTGCACTTAAAAGCATTTCCTCAATCTCTGGCAACCTCAAGCAACACAAAAAGCACATTTATCTGATAAGCTTTACGTGGACATCAGAAAAATAAGAGCTGTGAAAAAGTATTTAAGATGTAGATTGGTGAATTATTTTTAAGGCATAAAATTTGGCCTTTTTAATTTTAGACTTTTTAAGAAACCCGCAGGAACCCTATGAAGGGGAGGTAAACTAACCCCAAAAAGTGTTCCTAAGAATTTTTGATAACCTCAGAACCACATGTTATTGTAGGCTTCATCTCAAACCTGACCATCCAGCGTCAATACTTCCCAAATGATGAGGACCAGAGCGGTGCAGCCAAAGCCCTCCTCCGGCTGCAGGACACCTATCAGCTGGACACGCAGACCATCTCTTCCGGAGAGCTGCCGGGTGAGGAAGACTTAAACATGTTCAATTCATACCCAATCATTTTCGTTATTTTTCTGTATTGTGTGCTCATGGCAAATTTCCTGCAGGCGTCACAACAAGCCTACCTTTTAAAAGCACTTTAGCTGTAGAGGACTGCTTTGAGCTGGGGAAAATCGCCTACTCTGATGCAGACTACTACCACACCGAGCTGTGGATGGCTCAGGCTCTCAAGCAGCTGGATGGAGGAGAGGAATCCAGTACTGAGATTGTGACCGTTCTGGATTACCTCAGCTACTCTGTCTACCAGCAGGGGGAGCTAGAGAGAGCACTGGGATATACCAGGAGGCTGCTGAGTGTTGGTTTGTATGGGGTTGATATTATAGAAATATCGGTTTTAAACACCATTGAATTGTTATGTGCTTTCTGTGGTGAAAATGACACATTTTACACATAAATTGTGATAAATGTAATAATGCTCATGAATAATAATGAAAAATCTTAAAAGTTAAGCCCCAAAGTGGAGAGTTTTTTTATTCAGTTAAAAAACTTTTGAGCTGCAAAATATTATAAAATATTACCGTTTTTCTTCCAGATTGAGTACATTCTGTAGCGAAAATCCAAACTGACATTATTTTACAGTTTTTAGGAATAACAAAGTTCAAAAGTTTGAGCCGTGAAGGGCTATCTCAAATGAGAATAATAATTTTTTTTCTTATTTTAAGTAATTTTGTTTAAAAGCTATTGAAAAAAATTCAATGCAACTCCTCTGACAGTCTCCAGGTATGGAAATATCAAACGTCAAGCAGTGTTGTAACTGTTAAAATCTCTCTTTTTTTCAGATCCTGAGCACCAGCGAGCACTTGGGAACTTAAAGTATTTCGACTATCAGCTCGCCAAACAGAAGAAAGCTGAGAAGCACGTCACCAAGGAAGAGAGTCAGACTGAGCAGGAGAATTCAGGAGGCAAGAAGCCATATCTCCCAGAGAGGAGGAAATATGAGCAGCTGTGTAGAGGAGAGGGGCTCAAAATGGTAAATCAATCATTATTGGAAGAGTTGCATTGCTATGAACATCCATTAAACTTCCAATCAGGTATAGTTTTACTTGAATAGGGATATTGGGCCAAAAAAACTACCTGCTCCGATCAGATTTTTAATGAGCTGTCAATAAATCGACAACTGAAACCTACATAAAGCACCTTTTAAATCTTAATTGAAATGTTTAAACCGTTGAAATAAACACATTATCTGAGCATCCATTAAAATGCAACTAACTGTAGTAGAATTCATATCTATGTCTTTTCACCTTTACAGACCACTCGCAGACAGAGGCACATGTTCTGTCGTTACTTCAATAACAACAGTCATCCTTATTACATAATCGGTCCGGTGAAACAAGAAGATGAATGGGACAGTCCACGAATCGTCCGTTTTCATGACATCATTTCCGAAAAAGAAATCGAAAAAGTCAAGGAGCTGGCCAAACCAAGGGTGAGTTTAGTTTTCGCCTCTCACAATGACATCACAAGCTCTGACCAGTCATCGTTCATGCTTTGTTTAGGGGGTGTAAACTTTAAAGCGGCACTTTTTTGGCAACCCTGGTGTTATTCTTTAAACAGATGTTTAATGGTCACTTTCCAGAAAGTAGGTGACTCTTTGGACTTTTCTTTGACCTGAAGCCAGAGAGAATGACAGAAACTGGAAGGGGCAAGGGGAGGTTGGGGTGCCTATCTTAAAGCAAGATTTTCACGGGCCTTAAAATGTAAAAGCCCATAGACTTTATTAACTGTTCTAGGTTTTAAATAATTTTTCACAGGACTAATTTTTTTCTGATGTAAACCTCAGTTGATGTGTTTTTGTTCTTGCTTGGTGTTCCCAGAGATTAAGAAAATGCTCCTAAATGCTAAAAATGATGGTTCGGGTTGCCATTGTCTGCGAAAATGTGCATAAATGCTCAAAACACAAATCATGATTAGGGTTGCCAGAGTTTAAGAAAACGTTCGTAAATCCTCATAAACAGAAAAGTGACGTTTAGCGATGCCATTGTCTGGGAAAAGGCTCATATACACTCCAAATCATAAATGACTATTAGGGTTGCCAGAGTTTGAGAAAACACTTGTGAACATTCATAAATGCTCAATATCTTAAAAGTGATGAGGGTTGCCAGATATTGAAATATTGAAAAACACTCATAAATTAAAAATGTAAACGTGATTGTAAGGGTTGCCAGAGATTGAGAAAATGTGCATAAATGTCAAGGGCTTAGGTTAGGTTAGGTTTTCAAACAATGTATTTGTTTATTATGATAAAAATTTTGGTATGTGTTTTGATGTTACTTTATAAGTTTATATAAGTATATTTGATTCTTAACAGTCTTAAATTTGAAACCTGTAGAAACCCTGTAAAGGGCCAGGGTACCGCTCCCCATTGAATGGTTGAGGAAAAACTGGAAATGTTCATAGTCTATTTAACTCCACTGTCTACAATAATTATAAGTTCAAAGCTGCTATATACTAGTTAAAACAATTAGTATTATTTTTAAAAGATTTAATTATCCTCAGCAATTGAGTACCATAAATTTTGCAGCAAACTAGTTTATTGATTTGTGTTACTATTTATCAAACACAGGGTGCATTTAGTACAGTTTCTTACTACTACCTCTTTAAAAGCTAGTTAAATGTTCTAACAAAACCTCATGACAAAAAGAAAGAGTTGGTCAGTCACTGAGACTGCTGTGTAACTTGTGTGGCCGGTTGGCTCAACAGCTGCGCAGAGCCACCATCTCCAACCCTGTAACTGGTGTCCTGGAGACTGCTCACTATCGCATCAGTAAAAGGTAAGGTTCCTTAGAACTGTCAATTAACCAAGCCGTTTCCTCCTACTGCATGCTGGGAAAGCAGAATCATCAAGAGTCTGGAGAAAAGGAAAATGACTAGAATCATTCAGCATAAAAATATATTTTTAAAATTTAGCACGGTTGATGGATAAGGAATGATAATCAAAAACTTACTGATGAGAATTTAAACCATTATACAATTTTGCATTGTTCAATCTTTAAAATGTTGAGACTCCAGCTTGTTTTGCTCTTCCACTGCATCTTTAATGGCAAGTTACAGAATCACCAGAGCTTACCAACAGTTTGACATGGAGAAACCGCGCAATTGGTGAATCTATGACTTCTGTTTCTGTAAAAGAAAACTGACAGACCCCTTTTCTTTTTGTATTTTGTCTGTCTCTTTTCCCTCTCTCTGTGCCGGCTCTGTAGCTGAGGCGCGCCACCGTGCATGACCCTCAAACTGGCAAACTCACCACCGCCCAGTACAGAGTCTCCAAGAGGTAAGGGGTTAAAGATGCAGGGCAGGTGCCACATCTCCCCTCGATCTCTTCCTTGTCTACCAAAAACCCTAAGAACATAGTAGTCTGAAAAGTGTGTTTGCAAGTGTTGACTTTAAACGGGTTTGGCAGCTGATTTGTCCTATAAAAAAAGCACTCACCATCAGTATGGTACAGTTTAGAAAATGTTTGCATTGAATCTGAACATATTGTCACATTTTTCATGAACCTCAGTTTGCTGATCTAAGCACCTATAATCAGTTTTATTTTCTGTAACATTTTACTTCTCAAGTTTTATCCAAATATTCACAATATTTGGTAACCCTTTTAAGTTTTTATTAAGGCTGTTGCGAGGGCCTTAAGACACGCACAGTCTCAAAAATTTGCACCCATGTTGGTTTTGATAATCATAAAGACATGCCAAAAGATGAAGTGGGGGTGTCAAGGGGGGCAATTGCCACGGCCATTTATGAAATACATTTTGAAACACCCTGCAGCCTAAATTGTTTAGTTGTTCATGTTCTGACTGAAATCACATAAAAATGTATGCATTTTATTTTTAAATGCTCCTCCCACAATTCTTCTGGAAATCCACCAAAATGGATGGTCGGCTTAAAGCGACTAAAGACATTGATGAGGCTAGTTTGTGAGGAGATTTTTGTAAACTTAAACAGCTTTCTCATAGCGGCCTGTTAAAGAATGTTGAGAAATTGTATACAGGAAGTGTCATAACCTTGTCAAACATTGTGTCTTTTTTTATAACACTCGTGAGTTTTGTTAGTTATCGAATTATCAACGTGCTGGTTTGATCATTGTGAGTCTAAGAAATTATACTACCAACTGGCAAAAGAAGTACATCAATTTAAAAAATGTCCTACATCATCTTTTTTTTATTATCCTCACTCTCAAGATTTGATAAGCAACTTGAGGTATTGGCAACCGAGGCACTGTTCCAGACCACTCCAAACTCTGCTTCGTTGCTTGCAGCTATATTGTCAAAATTTGATTTAGCTCGAAAATCCACCATTATTATTTATAGGAAATCATTATACTTTTATTTCTCAAACAATTATTTGGGCATGACAACTGGTTTGAAACAGGTTGAAATTTGGTTCAATACTGGACTATACTGGATTACTCAAATACTGGATTTTTCTAAGAAGGTTTGAGCTTGAGTGTCAGAGAGAGAGAGAGCAATAATTGTGAAAAAGTTAATTCTATTGAGAAAAGTGTAAAGTTTGTAGTGAGGAGGTTTACAGCTTTAAACCTTCTAAAATAATTGTACAAAATAAAGCTGATGGATTCTGCATATGGCGGGCTAATTTTAAATTGATTAACGAGGGACCACTCTACACACTTTTACAAAAGGTGTCCAAAAGGTTTAGCTGACTCACACAAAAATAAAAATCTGATCAAAATGGTTCATCCACATTAGATTTAAATGGTATACTATATGCATCACTGTGTTTTAATTAATCGAGTTATAGGTTAACCACCATTTTTAGATTTCACATGCATTTTCCAGACTTTCCCCTGACAGCTGATATATTCTGATTCATGCTGCTTGTTAAACCATTGAAAGAACTCAGAACTGTTATGAAGTGAACAGCAACCATCTCCTTTAATAACTCACAGATAAATATAAATGATCTCAAAAAGCTGCTCCAAAGAGTAAACTTAGCAGTGCCTAGCGGTGGTGAGCTTCTCATGAACAAACTCCACTCTGTCTGTCTCGTCTAATCCTTGATTACCTGCTCACTACTAACACACTAAAGCTTCTGTCATATAAGAAACATTTATTCACTATATGAATGTAATGAACATATGTGCTTTTCTCAATTTAACCCTACTTCGAGTCAAAAGAAGTCTGCGTTTGAATGATGTTTAAGCAAATCAATACTGTCTTCTCTCAGTGCATGGCTGGCAGCTTACGAGCATCCAGTTGTTGATCGAATAAATCAGCGAATCCAAGACATCACAGGCCTCGATGTCAAAACTGCAGAAGAGTTACAGGTATCTAAAACTCCAGAGTGACATTTATGTGGTTTGATTTCCTTCCATTTAAACTTCCTCTTCTCAAAAGGTGGCGAATTACGGGGTTGGAGGACAATATGAACCTCATTTTGATTTTGGACGGGTAAGGAGTTAAACTTTTTCTAATGGTATTTTTTGTTGTAGCTCTTAGGTTTAAGTCAGTCAGTGGCTGTGTCTCAATTATGATTTAAAATTTTTTTTATAAATGGTCCTGAATCCGATACGTATCTGATTTTTTACACTGGGAACAGCCGAAAGAAGAAGAAGAAGAAGAAGACTCTTTTGACTCTTGATCATTTAAAAAAAGGATTCATCTGAATTATTTATTTACATCAATTGTATTAAAAAAAATGGAGCTACTTACAAACTGTTATGACAAAGACCCCAAAATAGACAAATCTGGGAATTGAGTGTCACTCACCTGAGTCTTTGAATATCAACCGTGTAATCCACATGCACCGAAGAAAACCATTCACTCCCCAAAAAGAGTTGTTATTACTTGTTATTTTCCCCTTCAGCGCCATCCAAGGGCAAGCAGTGCCACTGCATCAACATTTAACAGAAGAGGTTTGAAGATTGTGAAATGTACCCTGCAGAAAAGCCTTATGAACGATTGAAGTAATCTTGATTCGGATAAGTGTGTAGAGACCTCAAGGGTCAAAACAGCAAGGGAAGGTTGGAGACCACTTGATGACCTCTTCTGGGCCAAAGCTTCACCCTTTGAAAATGAGTGCATTTTTGCATCAATATGTATGATGAACTGATGTATTTTTGATTGTCAAATGTTAGAAGTTAAGAGTATCCCTCATATTTTCCCACCAGAAAGACGAACCAGACGCCTTTAAAGAGCTGGGGACAGGGAATCGAATAGCCACATGGCTTTTCTATGTGAGTAGCTCTCTGGATTTGAACATACCTTGTGTTAATAAAGAGTTAAATCTGCTCTGTTGACTCAGATGAGCGACGTGGCAGCAGGGGGAGCCACAGTCTTTCCTGAAGTCGGAGCTTCTGTCAAACCAATGAAGGTGTGCTTTTTTTCCCTTCTACTGCCATTTGAATGTCACATTTATGCACATTTAGTAAAGAACTTTACTCATCCAATGTGGGAAAAGTCATTCCTACAGGAACCTTTAGCTTAAACTAGTAAAACCTGGTAGTAGAAAGTAGGTTGAATGGACTGCGGCTATCCTTGCCCCCCCCCTCTTCCATAGTGGAATTTACAGAAAATGTTTTTAAAAAATGTAACAGAAAATGTATACAATACAGCCTTGCTTAGAGTGAAGGGATTTTCCCAAGGCTCATGAGGCTTAAAAATAACTCGAGGCTAACAGAACGAGGAAATTAATTTTTAAAACCACCAAATAAAAAAAAACAAAACAAAACCTTATAAGATTTAAGATTATTAAATTTAAGGCTATAGAATTCACACGTTCACAATTTTTTTGTTACATTTATAATAGATGATTTAAAAAACATGTTGGCCAGTTTTTTTATTTTTATTTAACCCAAATATATTTCGATGTGTTTCAAACCTACACAGAAGGAATGTATATTAATATAATTGAAAACTCCTAAAGGAGGGAGGGAGAGGGAGGGAGGAAGAGGGAGGGAGAGAGGGAGAGATCGGAGATAGAGCTTTGGGAAAGTCATTTGGGCTTCCATTCCAACAACACGTCCCTCCTTTCCACATCATTTCCGTTCCTCTTCCTTTCATTGCTATCCCGAGCACACACGCGTCACTCGCCTATACATAAACTCAATCTTATAGGAAACATTACTATCCATATTACTAATATTAATTATAAAGATTATATTACCCATCACAATAGTAAGTACTGATCAAAACAATAATTATGGACCATGTTGAGTCAAATTAATCGATAATGGCGATTGTAATTGAGGAAAACATACAGATCATCTTTATTAGATACCAAAGAGATTCCATTAAAGTATCAGTTTGAACCACTGGAATTTAGAACACTGTAGTGTGAATTTGGTGATTGAGTGGTAATGGTCTTGTGAATGGTTGTGTTTAGGGCTCCGCAGTGTTCTGGTACAATCTGTTTCCTAATGGAGAGGGAGATTACAGCACCAGGCACGCGGCATGTCCAGTGCTTGTAGGAAACAAGTGGGGTGAGTGGATACTGATGATCTGATTATCTAAATGTAGCTCTTATTACTCTTTCACAACTCGCTAATTCTATGATTCTGACATACTTTCTGCTTCACAAACAAATGGTGCTACTATATGTATTAATGGTGCAGATGTTTCCACCTTGTTGTGTTGAACTTGATGATTTAATCTGTTGCTATTGCTTTTTTTAATGACTTTGATATTAAAGGTTCTTTTTAATAAAAAAAAACTGTCACAAACATACCTTTCCTTTTATAATTGTTTTTTTAAAAGAGGGATCACTGGACACTTAATTTAACAGCATTTCCTTGACTCTTGTATTATCACAAATTAATACTCGTAAAAAAAGTTTAGAGATGTCTCAAACTAACTTCTAAAATGTATGTAGTGTATTTTCTTGCAAATTTTTCTAAAGATTTTTCTTATTTTGTATTAGCGCGTTTCTATAATTTTCATGCCAATTTATCTGTATTATTCATGTAACTAGGTTTCATTTTTTTTACGTTTCTATTCCTTAATGGCCACAGTATTTTTGGGGAACATGTCAGGGCAAGCTGTGTCTGAAGAGAAGTAGTTTTTTCGTCTGTATTAGATTTGTACTAGCTGTGTGTGTTCGTGTGTGTATAATGAAATTTAAATTGTATTGTGCAATCATTTAATATTCTGAATGTTTAAAAATTCTGTAATGTACTGTCCAAACATCTCTAATTCTGTTTACTTTCAGCACTAACATGACATTGGTCAGAGACTGATCAAATCTAGCTTTTTCTTTTGTCAGCCATGATGCTTTTTTTAAAACAAAAATAATAATATGATTTTAGCTCTTAGCTCTGTTGATGATTAGTTATTCCAGACCACAGTTCAGTAGTCGTTAGCAGCAAGCAAACTTTATAGCTCTCTTACCCTATTATCCTCAAACATGGTTAGTGTCAGGTAATTGATGTCTTTGTTGACTATTTACCAACCTTCTGAAATAGTACATAGAGCACTCTATCAAGATCCTTTCCAATTTGTTAAAAATTTGTCAAAAGCTAAATCAATCTTGGTTTTTGTGAAAAGGTGTATGCTGTCTTTCAGCTTTGCTATTGCTATAACAAGGACTTGGAGAACTAAAGAATTAATTAATAATTTATTTGTTCAAACGAATCCTTTTTTCTTTCTTTATTTCTCTCTGCTGTTAGTATCGAATAAATGGATCCACGAGAGAGGACAGGAGTTCAGGAGACCGTGCAGCTTGAAAGAAGATTCAGGATGATAAGAGCTCTTCCTCCTCCTCCTCCTCCTCCTCCTCCTCCTCCTCCTCCTCCTCCTCCTGTGAGCTCACGTCAGTCAGTGCCTTGTCCCTTCGTAAACCATAGTTTAAAAGGACACAGCTTATCCTCACACAACATCAAACACTCCAAATTGTGCAAACGAAACTGAACAAAAAGCTAATAAAATGGATTTTTTTTACAAAATATTTTTTATTCAATCAAGGGTTTCTTTATGATCAGATCCAGGATTTTTTATTTTACTGAAATTGTAGGAGCTGTGGTCTATGATTTGCGTATTCAAGGTCTGATAACCAAAAGTCTTAAACATTAATCAACACTCCAATTCTTCAGATTTCAGCTCCTGACACTGATTAATATTTCATATTAGATCTCGTCCCAAGACATCTTCAGTTCTCTTCTGAAATTTATGTAGCTGGCCCTGCTTATGGTTTATGCAAGCAATCGCAGCGTTCGTCTCGCTGGATCTGGCCCATAAAAATCTCTAAAAGTCTACAAATATCGATGCTTATAGTGAGTTGAAGACATGTATTGATAATTTACCAACAGTAGCAAATTATTTTCTGTACAAAGAGAATATTTACAACTCTACTGTACTAACACTAGTTTTTAGATAAAATATATATAATTGTATGAATTGTTTGGTCATTCACAATTTAACATTGTATTAAACAGTAATACATATAGCAAATATATTACACAACAATGTGTAAAATTCAATACAGTACTTGTTAAAAAAAACATTGTGTCTGTTACATTTACACTTTATTATTGGACAAAAAAATCTAGACAAAAAATAAACAGCTTTTGCATTCCAATTATCAGGACTTAATTAAAATTATAATGTAATTATTTCCCATAATAAAAAAGTTTAACTATATATATATATATATATATATATATATATATATATATATATATATATATATATATATATATATATTAATCAGCTCACAACCGATGGGTAGCCTGGGTAGTAACAGAAGGAAGACCTCAAGGGAAACCAGGTTGCTGTGGGAAGCAGTGGCTACTGGGGCCAGCAGGGGGTGCTCATCCTATGGCATTTGAGCGCTCCACTGCAGTGAGATGGACAGTACTATAAGGAGCATCGTCCTCCAGATAAGATGTTAATTCTAGGATCTTTCATCGAAAAGAGTCGAGTATAACCCCGGCATTCCTGACCAAACCCGCTTCTAACAATCCCAGTATTCTAATTGGCTACATTTCTCTGATCAGTTCCCCCATGTCTCCCGTTCACCATTAACTGGAGGATGATTGCAACAGTCACATCATCAGGTGGATACTGCACACTATTGGTGGATTCAGAGACATCCTCATGTAAAGTGCTTTTAGTGTCTGGAAAAGTGCTACATATATGCCATGCATTATGATAGTTGTTGTTATTATTATTACATGTGCATTCATTAATTCATATCTTCAGGAATTCTTTCATAAATAGATATATCAAATGATTCCAAAACTCGAAATTAAATCTAAAAAGCATTAAAAACATAGAAAACAAAACCAGATTGTATTGTTGTAAAATAAAAGCTAAATTTGTGCTGATAACAGTGTTCACTAGTGAAAGTGCCACTGCAATCTGAGCACCAGAAGGGTAAAACCGGTGCGTCATGGGTTTGGGATTTTATAATCCGGATTATGAGAGCCCTCGCGGAGCCGTCCAAAGCAGGCCAGCAGCAGATCCACTGCTGCGCTCACTGTAGATTGGAGTTCCTCTTGGGATTTGGCCAGCTCCGGGTTGACTTCCACCAAGTCTACAGCAGAGAGAAGCCCTGCAGCAAAGCCAAGAACATTCAACAGAGTCCATTGACAGCTACCTAGAATTTCTGTGGAATTGTAGAACAGAAATCAACAAGGCAGCCATATTTTTGGTTGCTAGACTTGGTCACAAATTTGTAGGATGGGATTTGGAAAAACCTGTTTGTTATCTAAAGTTTAAATATTAAATCAGAAAGACCTTTATTGCCAGCTGTGCATGTGCACACGCACACACACACACACACACGCACACACACAAGGAATTACATCAGACGAGAAAAACATTATAAGGTTCAAATTGAAATCGCAAATTAGGATTAAAAAGAAGAGCGATGATGTTTGTCATTATTTGATGAAGTTTTCACAAATAATCAAAAGAAAGAAAAAAAAAACATTAGATTGCACAGGTACTTGAAAGAAATATAATGTTTGGAAGTATAGCAAATACTATTTATTCTCCAGACTCCCTGATATAAGGCCCTTAGCTGCCTGTTTAAAATATTAAAGCTCCTTTTATAAGGTGTTTGACTGCTTTAGCAGGTTAATATTTAGACCATTAATCAGATATTTGAGGGTTGTCCACTTGTTTCGTGTATTATTTGGAAGACCAATCATTACTGGTTTGTGACGTTAAGACAGAAACAGCTCTGAATTACTTTAACTAATTTAACAAAAATTACTAAACCTAAACCACCCTAACGTGAGCGTGTTCACGCCATTCTTGCCCTCTTTTATGTCCAAACTTTCAATAACTGCTTTTTCATAGTACGAGTCCTTAAAAGTAGAATAAAATGAATATAAACATGTTTTTGCAGTGCATTAATCTGCCTCAGCCACTACAAAAAAAAACTGCTTCCACAAAAACCAAGCTGTCTTCCTCCAAGAGCTTATGAGTTCTGTTTCATGGACTGATCATCTCAAAGAACATCTGATAGCGTTTCACCAGGGATGTTTTCTCCTGACCTGTTTGGCAGATGTGTTCACAGATGTAAATGCCCTCTCTGTAGCTGAGTCCTCCCACCGCTGGTGTTCCTGTGGCTGGAGACACTGAGGGATCCAGCGCATCGATGTCGAAGCTCAGGTGGATCGGCTTCCTGACTCTGAGCAGGTTTCATGATTATTAACAGATTCTGGATGTTGCTGATAAATCCAACGAGAGCAGATTGAAACTGAAATACTCACACCTACTTTGAAAACATGTGATCACAGGTTTGCTCCATGACTTTTGCTATTCCTAGCCGATCCACGTCCGTCATGGAGAAGGTTTTTATTCCAAGGGACTTCAGGATAAAACTAACGTAACGGAGAGAGTAATGGAGTCGTTTGTTTCTGAATTTGAAAACTATGTGCTGGTAAGATAATCACTGGTACTGAAACGTACTGCTCTTCTGGGTCCACATCTCTGAGTCCGATGTAGATAATATCCTGAGCTGCAACACAAGGCTTTAACCACGAGAAGTTCGGGAGGTTTGGGATCTGAGAAAGAATGCCACAATGTCAGAAGGTTTCTAATATTGCGTCGAGTTTAGATTTTTGATGAGCATTTCTTCTTTGGTGACCGATTTCTTTCTTTCTAAACGAGTCTGCATTATTGCTTATTATAATGTTGTTCAAAGAGAACCAGTTTTCTTAAAATAAGCTCAAAATAAACTAAAAATGCAAGTAAAGTTGAGGGACGGGTCATTTATAGATCTAGCAGCTGTAGTGGTTCAAAAAAATGATAGTTGAAAATGTAAAACATTATTAACAAACATTTGTCATAAATATGGGCTTTTGTGTTTAAACGTAATTATTAAAGCAAGTTGAATGAAGTTGTTTTTTGTTTGCAGTTTTTTCTAGCTTAGATTTGGCTGTATTGTTTGGTTTCGTTTTGCTTATTCTTGATGGCACTTCTGATTTGCCATTTTGTTTAGTTATATGTGACATTTTGCTTGGTTTGATGTTTTGTTTGGTTCAGATTTCCAGTTTTGCAAGGTTTGAGGATGTGTTAGTTTTAACATTCTGTTTTGTTTTGCTTTACACTTTTGCTTGGTTTGATGTTTTGCTTGGTTCTGATTTAAGATTCAGATTTGATTTGTCACATACAAATATATACAGAGTACGACGTGCAGTGAAGTGTATTGTACGACCTACAAACACTGAGTTACCAATTAAAATAAATTAAGAATTATTTTAAGATTTCTAATTTTGCATGATTTGAAGACGGCTTAGTTTAAAAATCTCATTTTGTTTTGCATTATGTTGTTTCTTTGTTTGATGTTTTGTCTGGTTATGATCTCCAGTTTTCCTTGGTTTGAAGATGGTTTAGTTTCAACATTTAATTTTTTGCTTTAATCATGTGCTTAGTTTAATGCTAGTTTAGCGTTGACATTTTGTTTTACTTTTGCTTGGTTTGATGTTTCGTTTGGTTTTGCTTTCCAGTTTCACTTTGTAGACGACTTGGTTTATTTTGTTTGTTGTAATTGTTTCCTTTTGGTTTGCTTTGCTATTTATTTGTTTTGTATTGTTGTTTTGTTGTTTATTTGTTTTTATGTTTTGGGTGTGGGTTTTGACTTGTTATTGTTTTTTTGCTCTTATCTGTTATGTTTTGTTTGGTGTGTCGTTTGGTGGTTTTATGACACTTTTTGTTTTATTTCGTAATTCGTTTTGTTTAGACCATTGTTTATTTTACTTGTTATTTAGATGTGGTTGTGAGGTCTACCGCTAACAACAGGCAAAAGGGAAAGTTAAACCATGGACAAGTCACTACGGCTGGAATGTGCTTTTTAAACTATTTAAACACATCTCAGAAGTGGAAAAATAAGCGAAGCTTCACCTTGGAGTGTAGTTCATGGATGAGGTAGGAGAGCGACTGGCCGTGAATGTTTCCTGTTGGTGTTGTTAAAGGTGTGTTGATGTCAGCATGAGCATCCACCCATAAAACACTCAGCTCTCCTCTCGAGGTGGCGTGACCAGAGATGGAACCAATCGCCAAGCTTCAAACAACCAATTACTTTTACCAAATGAATACCCCTTAAGCATTAGTCCCTTCATTAAATAAAAAAAGACGTTCACCTATGATCTCCTCCAAGCATCACACACGTATCTCCACGATTCTTGACCTCCAGCACAGCTTCTGCCAGCAGCTGATTGGCTCGTCCCACAGCTCTCGGACTCTTCAGGCGACCAATCGGCTGGTCATCAGGAAAATCTTCAAATATCACATTCCCATAATCCTTCACTGCACAACCTAAAAAGTCACAGAAGAGTATTACTGTACAGCAGGTGTGTTTTTTGTTAACCTGATATTCCTTTAGAGCAGAGATCAACGAATCTGCTCTAGGTCTGGAGCCCTGTGCATTTTATTTGCAACCCTACGGATAAGTTATTGAGTCTTTGAACCCCTTTCCAAATATAACTGGCGTAACACTTCCTCTCTTGGATTGATTTTCTAGAGGAAAAGCTGTCAATCAGAGCTGCTGGACCAATAGTGATGCTAGAGCCAGCCTTCATTTAAATGAAACTAGAATCGCCAGAACTGTGAACGCAAGCGTGGAAAAAGTAATTGAGAGTGCAAGGGTCGAAGAACACAAGTGATTGTGAGTGTAAATAGAAAAACTTAATGAATTTGTCAGTGTTTCATTTTAGTGCAATACATTTCCACACTTGCTTTTAAAACTGAAATGTACCTGTAAATTTGTGCTTACAATATTTAAGAAGACAATTTAATCGCACACTTTAGCTTCAGAGAAGCCAAGAGGACCATAATACTTGATCGAAGCGCTCTGGACCTGTTGTAGACTACAGCTGTTTCTTCAGATTTTATCGTTCATTTATTTGCAGCATGATGCTAAACCCTTAAATCGAACATCTTAATGGGTGATCCATTTAAAACGTGTTTGTAACTGATTCAACTTCTAAGATAAGAAAAGTTTTCCATTCTTTGGTTTTAGAGCTGAACTGCATTAAACATTACAGGGTTTGTTTGAACTGAGACACTTCAGGTAGGGGGAGGGGTTGGAACAAAATCAATACCTTTATGATATTGTCAGAAGTATAATTTAGCAACAAAAAACAAAGAACAAAAAAGGTTTAACATTTTTATTTTTTTTTTTTACTTTCTTTTTTATTAATGACTTAGATAGTGTCTTCATGTGTTTTTTTCCTTCCTGGTTTTACTATGGTTTACATGGTTTTCTAAAGCTTTAACTGGTTTTCACTTTTATAGTACAAATATTTATTATAAATATATATTTTCATATTGTTTTCATCCTATATGCTTTAACACAGTAAGTAACCCAAAGCACTTAAAAACAGGTTCTGATCTATGAAACAACTTTTGTGCCAAATTCACTAACAAATAGAGCGTTCTTTGAACAAACACAATTGGTTTTTGCAAAAGATAACTTGACTCGCTAAAATAAAAGTCCGCCTTTAAAATTCCTGGAAAAAAGATTCTCTCTTACTGTATTTTAATGTTTAATTCACTGTTTTGAGTATGTTGATAAGCATCATTGGCACCATACCACTTCAAACCATGTTTTAAATAATACAAATTTTACACATATCTTAAAATATCACCAGTTTTCATTCATTTTGCATATTACTGTTTTAATGATATTACGGTTTAATAATATATCAGATTTGCATTAAAATTATTAACAGAATTAAAACTGCAATGTGCAAAAGATGAATGCAAACTTGTGATTTAAAACAAGATTCAATTTGTTTAAACTGTTTGAAGAAAAAACGCGTGGGAAAAACATTTGCTGCAAATTGGATTCAGTTTGTTTGCGAGTGAAATTATCTTGATACACACACTAATGTAATTATTTGCTACAGCTCATAAGGGTTTTACTGTACTTTAAAGTGATTTCTGCAGGATTATTATTACACTCTTAACTAAAGACTCTTCACCGGCTCCCCATCACAGCTCGTGTTAAATTCAAACCACTGATGCTGGCATACAACACTATCTCCAGATCAGCCACTGATTACCTCCACGAGCTCCTACATCCCTCCAGAAGCCTGCTCTCAGAAAGGCAAAAGCAGAAGATCTCTCAGCAGAACCTTCTCTCTCACTGTCCCTGGCTGGTGGAACAAACCCCTGATCCAGTCAGGAGAGCAGCAACACTAACAGCTTTCAAATGCAACTGAAAACTCTTTTCATCAGGAAACCTACTATAAAAAAAAACACACTTTTTTCTCCTCTGCTTTTATTTTCTTCCTGGCATGGTTTATTGATCAGTTGAGACAACTCCTATTATGAGCGAGCTGAGATAGATTTTGACTGTAACAAATGGCATATTGTCTCTCCCTTAATGTAAGTCGTTTTGGACAAAATTGTCTGCCAAATGCATAATGTATGTATTTGACAAGTATTGCTGTTGGTCGAAGAATTGAAGATTAATTGCACGCTGGCAGGAACATTAGTCGCCAGGCAGCGATGGTACCTTGCCCTTTAAGTCTGTGGAGAAGTCCCGCGTCTCGAATGAAGTCTGGTCCTCGCTGCACTCCATCTTTCGGCTGCACAAACGGTCATAAGCGCATTAGACACACACACACATACCAGATCCTCCACTGGCCAAAGCAGAACGTCTCCCACCTGTCCTCTTGAGAAGGGAGCCCCGAGGATTCCCGCCCGGGGCTGCTGGTGGAAGCCTCTCCCCGTGAGAGAGAGGAGAGCGGCGGCTCGCGGTCCTCGGAAGCGCCTCATCGTTCCTGTCCTCACCTCCAGCTGCGGCAGGGGGAAACGACTATGGAGGGTCGTTAGGGTCAAAACGTAAGCGGTTGAGTTTCAAGGAAAACTGATATAATTTAACCCGGGTACAATGTAACCAAAGTGATTGATTGAAGGAATGAGCCACTTATTTTTTTTTTTTTGAGTTTCACCAATTCTTCAATTCCTCTCAAGATTTTTAAAATCAGTTAAGCAATTATCTGGTTCTGGTTAGTTTAAAGTTCGGAAGATGGTACTTGAGCGTTGTTTGCATATTGTGTGTGTGGTGTGTGTACTTATATATCATAATCTGTCAATATTAAATATCCTTTATAATAATAACAAAGTGCAAATAGTTACATGTTTTCGTTTATCTTGTGCAGCTATTAAAGATACCAAATTGGCCAAACTAAAGGTAAATATTTGTGTTTTCAGAGCTCGTGTTTAAAAAGTCTATACAAATCATGTTTGATCAACGACTAGAGACGCTAGAATACATATAGAGTACTACGCATACTGCTTATTTTCAAAAGAACTTAGATATCCAAGCTAACAGCAATGTGCCTGTGTGAAGCAATTGATCACAACAAATCTGGTTTATATTCATATGTGATTTAGAGTCAGGTCCTCAATCTGAAGCTCTGCCGCACACTTCCATGAGATTTTCCCATACAAGGACTCCTGCTTTTTATTTCAACACAGAGAGCCAGCAAAAAAAAAAAAAAAAAAAAACACTTTTAGAAACTAGTTCCAAATCGAAGTACGATTTATTAAAGAAATACTTTTTCATAATTCCACATTTTTTTTAACACCTGGGCTGTGCTTGATCATTAGAATAACACACTTTTGACAGAGTAAATAACTTTGAATGCATGAAATAAGACTGCACTATCTCTTGAGGAATCGTTTGTTACAGTTTTAGTTTACTAATTATAAAGCCTCACACATCATAATCATGTCTTACACACCATATAACCTGCCCACCTTAAGACAGACGATTCAACTGAGCACTTTTAGCAGTTTTAATCGTGAACACTGGCTCTGAAAAATCATATTCACCTTTAGACAATTCTTAGGGAAGCTCTGCTTGCAACAATTTCTCAGGTAAATTAACTGATAAATTAATTTAGCAAAACTTTCAAAAATAAAAATGTTAAACAATACTTAAAAATGTATCTGTACTATTCTGAATAGAACATTTTTTCCACAAACTGTAACTCAAATCATTCTTAAAACACTGGGATTTTATTAGCATGGGTCATGTTTGAACAAACATGTAGCACGTTGACTTTTTAGGATGAATCGGTAGCTTTTATCCATTTATGTACACATATTAAAACACATGAGAAGAACGTTGAATGCACAATGATCACACGGAAAGTAGCGCTTGAGATTTTGAGAATTGATCCCAGCAGACATTAAAAGTAGCTCTGCAGTGATTCACCGAGGATGCTTTCCATTTCATGAATAACCTTCTGCACTTGATGCTCAACCTCCTCGTGCTCATCTGTAAAGAAAACAGAAAATATATCATCAAAACAGGCTACACTCACCTTTTCATACTCAAATAAAATGTTTTGTAAGTTTATCATTTAAAACGGAGACAATTTGTAAATATTTCAAGCCTCGCAGGCTAAAATTTTTTGAGGAAGACAGATGACTTTACTTGCAAAAGACTCAAAAAGCAATAACAAAAGAAGCTGGATGCTCATAGTACATCAACGGAGGAAAAATTCCAGGGAGATGAAAACAAATAGTTTATGATTGTTGATGTGTGTTTAAATCAAGCTCCCAGAGTCGTGAGTAGGGGTCTCAAACTCCATTGGGTTGATGGGTTGAAGCCGCTGCTGGTTTTTGTTCCAACCATCCTTCAAGAGACACACCAGTATATAGGAAGCTAACTAGTGGAATCAGGTGTGTTCGGTTAAGGTTGCAACGAAACTATTTGCCTTCCAGGAATTGAGTTGGAGACCACTGGTCTAGAGGAAGTCCAGTGTGTTTCCACAGTCGGCGATGGTTTGTGGAGCCGTGTCATCTCCTGGTGTCAACACAGCTGGGGGTGGAAAGGTGGCGTAGTGGTAAAGTTAGTCGTCTTGTCCCTAGAAGGTTGGCGATCCCCGCCAGGTCCATTCTGCTGGTGTGGCCCTGGGAAAACCACTGTGTAACTGGTGGAGTGTGTTTGGTGGTGGTCAGGAAGGTGTGGGCGCAGAATGGTAGCCACGTCCTGTCAGACTGCCCCAGGGCTGCTGAGGGCTCCCAAGGTAGCTTATCACCACCAGAGAGTGAATGTGGAGTGAATGAATAATGCTCGGCGTCACGGTGGCGCAGTGGGTAGCACGGTCGTCTCACAGCAAGAAGGTCGCTGGTTCTAGGCTCGGCTGGGTTGGTTGGCATTTCTGTGTGGAGTTTGCATGTTCTCCCGTGATCGCGTGGGTTTTCTCCGGGTGCTCCGGTTTCCCCACAAGTCCAAAGACATGCGGAATAAGTGAATTGAGTAAGAACGATTGCCCATAGTGTTAAAGTGTGAATGTGTGTGTGAATGTTCCCAGTGATGGGTTGCGGCAGGGAAGGGCATCCGCTGCGTAAAACATATGCCACAGAGAAGGTGGTTTATTCCGCTGTGGCGACCCCGAAAGGGAATAAAGCCGACATGAAGATGAATGAATGAATGAATAATGCTCTTATAATTGTACAATTCTTTGAGCATCTGGAAAAGCACTATATAAATTGAAGGCATTATAATTATAGTTATTTTTAGCTGTCTATCACTTTTAGAGCAGTTCATTAACAAGCTTTTCAAATAAGATAATTTAATGTTCCAGCTGGACTTGGCACCTGCTCACAAACCAAAACTTGTTTAATATTCCTGAAATACTTCATTGAAAATCCATGTTGGCCCATTTTCCCCTTGATACTAGCCCAGAGACCATGAAATCAAGATCAAAAGCATAAAGAATGGATAAAGAATCCTGTGCTTGTTTGAGTAATGGTACAGTGCTCTTACCCTCCATGAGCTCAGCCAGGAACGGAATCGTCTCCGGCAGAAGAACCATATAATTCTCCCTTAGTTTGCTCGCCAGCTCCAGCAACATGATGAGAGCAGAGAAACGCACCTGAAAACAGATTATAGAGGCGCTTTGAAATCCAAAAACAACGCAAAATGTGGATTGCAGATCTATTTAAAGCTCCAGTTGAGGAACTCTCCATTCGCATTTAAAGAAACACACATGGTACAAACTTGTATAAGGCTCCTTTTTTTCAGGGATCAAAGTTGTTGATTTAGAAGCCTACCTTTGGTGAGCTGTGCCGCATCTTGAGCAGAATCTGATAATTGAGAACTTTCCACTGGGAATCATCTCCCATTGCGACAGCAAACTGGCCGATGCAAGGCACCAAGTGTTTAGTAATACGAGTCTGGTAGATCTCCTCTCCTCCGAGCAAGTTCTCCAACTGTAAAAGAATGCAAATTTATTGATTTGCGACAATTGTATGACTTTGACTGGATTCCTTAGAATGTGTTCCAAAAAATTGCATCAAAATGAATCAAGTGTTGACAGATTGACAATATAACTTTTAACTAGTCTTGATTTTGTTGGCTATTTTTACATTTAATTTAAGTTTTAGTCCAGTTTTTAGCATTGATTTTAGTTTTTAACATAACATAAATCCTATTTTTATTTGAATTAGTTTAAGTCAACTAAAAGTCAAACATTTTTATATTTTATTTGATACATTTTACCTCCTTTCTTAATAAATATGTTACATTTGAGATCTAATTCTAAATCAGTGTACAGGTTCGTTTTCTTTCATTTTCATCAAACTGTACGTACACTCATCCTGATTTTGCAATAAAAAACTATAACGTTAACAAGAATTGTTCCTGGTCTTCACTGGTGACTCCCTACGCTTCACAAACCTCGAAAACTACATCACACACTATATTTTAATTCTCATTTATTATTATTTTTGAAATAAGCTCTTAAAGCAAGGTTTCCAAATCATAAAATCATCATTTTCTCCAAAATATTAACAGAACATCCGAACAACTATTTTATCTCAGCATTTCACTATCTTAATTTTCCGTTTTAAATCATGCTTTTAGACTTGTTTTATGCTTGATTTTATTAAATGTACTTTCTTTATGCCTTGTTTCTAAAGTAAAGTACTTACCCTGTGTACAAAATGTGCTATACAAATAAACTTGCCTTGCCAAGAAATAGGTTTAAAATATAATTAACATAAGAATAGTGTCATTTACTCCAATAAAAAAAGTTCTAACATTTAAATGCTGTGAGTTTGGAATGCCGTACAATGCTGTTGCAAGGCTTCCGCAATCTCACTCACAGTACTCCGCAAACTAACACAGTTTATTTTTTCATGATTTCTTGAAAAATATCTTTCCAAAATGTGCAAATCTAAGTTTTTTTCAATTCTAATAACAACTGTGCTTTCATCAGCGCTGCAGTGTTAAAAGCTGCCAAAAGTGCCCAGAATCCTGAGCTTTCGGCTCGTTTGGCAGAGCCGGTTCTTTCTATTCAGATGCCAACGATGAGCCGGTGTTGTGTTGAGATCAAAATATCAGACTCTTTGCCTTATTTTAAAAGTCTATTGTCTAGAAATATCAATGATTTGGTTGGTTTTTGTCTCGTCTAGTATTTGTCCTTTGAGAGGCTGAACATATTTCATCTTCATTTTCGTTAACGAGACCAAACCTACTTCTTGAACTAAAAGATAGAATGAAAGTGTTTTTTAATAAAGTATACTGACCTGATCCACCAGGGGGTTCAAAAGTGCATCTGCTCTCTCCTTGCTGAGGAAGCGCTGGGTGTCGTAGAGGAAGATCTTCTGGAGGCAGTCCAACACGTACTGGAGCAGCTGGCTGCTCTTAGGAACATTCACCTCTTCCTCTGCCTCCTCCTCCTCATCGTCGTTGTCTGAATCACCGTCATCCACAGCCTCAAAGAAAGCTTCATCTGTGCACAGAGGTCAATCGTGATCCATGACGCTTGACTCATTTATTGAGAATGACAGAGAAATTACCTGTTTTGGCAATGTTGAGCTGCTGCAGAAGGTCTGAAAAAGGTTTGACCAGCTGACCAGCAAACAGGACGAAGAGCCCTTTGAGTTTGTCTGCGATCCGGTCAGCCAGTCGGTAGAAGGTCAGCAGACGATCTTTAGCAGCACTGTCCATCTTTGACCAATCAAACAACTGCGAGAGGAGAGAGGATTCATTTAAAGTTCGAACGTCTATTTAAAACCAGATCATCTTAGACGATTGAACCAAGAGAATACAGGATTCAACCTAAAGGCAGAACACATTCAGACTTTTAGACGCAAAGCTTTGTATGGAATTTAGTTTCATAATAAACAAGGGAGTAGCTGCCAAACAGAGTTTGTTGCCATGTCACTTGGCTTTTTATGAGGTGAAATATTGCAGTCGACCAATAAAAAAAATGTCTCCTTTGATGAACTTGACTGTATTATTATGGATACTTTGGAGATTAAAATGTCTTGACTCTTTCTTAAGGTATTCCCAAAACCCGAAAACGAAGAGAGGAACGCAGAATTAGAAACTATATATTAACTCTTCAGCAGTGTGAATGCTTCGCAATTTTTGTTCATTTTTAAGGCCGGTCTACAAGTGTGTCAAATTTCTCTTCCCCCTCAAGCAGAACTATGACTGGCCATTGATTTTTACAGGTAGAAAAACACTGCTTGTCCACGAACAATGGGAATGCTAGAAAATAATCTAAACAAAAATGATTTGATGACTTTTATCAAGTTTCCCTAAACATCATCAATGCTTCTCACTCATTAAAAACACCTTACCAAGATCAACCTACAGGCTTACCAAAAGCAAGACACAACAGACATCATTCAGTAATTAGGGCTAAATGAAAACATTGTTTTTTCTACTAAACAATGGAGGCTCACCCTGAAGAAAAGTGGTCTGAAGGTGACTTCAGAAAGCTTCATGATCATCCCCAGCAGACAGTCGATCACAAAGCCCTCGATCTCCTCCGTCTTCTTCAGGTCTCCCTGTGAGGGTGACTTCGATATTCATCATTCGTTTCAACAGGAAAATAAAGCATTCCAAAATGATGTGGGATGAACAATACCTTGCAATGCTGAGCACGGAAGTCAAGAGCGGACAGGAAGAAGGCGCTGAGCTCCGATTGGTGGCTGCTCAGCTCATTTTTGTCCATGTGAGCGATGTGCTCTCTCAGGATGCTCATCAGAGGACCAAGACGGTTCTAGAGCGAGTTTAGACACAAAATCAGCTCTGAGTTTGTGGCCTTTCCCCCTAAATATGACCATTTTGTTACCAGGACTTTAATGGGAGTAATAAAGGTGTTGTTCTCAGGTTTCTTCGTAAAATTAAATTCAAACTCGACTATGTGGTGTGTAAGAACATGTTAGTGCTCTTGTTCTTAAAAAGATACAGCCACTGCAAGCAGAAGCAGCTGTATAGATGTGTAAAGGCCTTAACTCTGCTGAACACAAACTGGAAAATAAATACTCAAACATGTCCAAACATACAGAAGATAAATAACAGCAGAGCGGAAAACGTACCTGCTGAACAGCGACCATGCTGCCGTAGCACTTTGTGATGCTGGGAAGGAGAACCCGGGGAGGAACTTTGGTGGCCAGCGTGGAGTGGAGTGAAGAGATACAGGTGGAGAGCTGTGGGCAGGAAGGCAGCTGCTCGGCCAATCGAGTTAACCTGGTGACCTGAGAAGATCGAGGAGTCAGTGGAGAACGCCCGTGGAGTCATGCATTCCAGACACATCTGCAGCGATCATACCTGTGTGATGATGTCCTGGAGGTAAGGACTGATGAAGTGCGGAAGCGTCTCCGTGGCTCGCTGGAGAGCTGTGACTGCGCTCAGCAGGTAGATTTCATTGGTGAAGAGGTCCTTCCTTTCCTTCAGAGTGTCTAGCACAGCAGGCATCAGTCTAAACACAGAGAAAACATTTACACCTCTTTGTAACTTTGTTCTCGATGATAATTTATTTTAGTGCGTACCTGTGGAGCTGGGGGATGGCGAGAGCTTTGAGGGTGCTGATAACTTCAGCCACACACAGCAGAGCACTTCCCATCACGTTCTTCTCCTCATCTTTACTAGCCACGAGCTCCACCGCTTTATTAAGCACAGGCACGAACACCTCCTGGTGTTTAGAGCCAAAGTTTCGACAGAGGAGCTTGAGGCTGTACAGCGCCGTCTGTCGATTGATGGCGAGTTCTTCTTCCTGTGCTGCGCTCTGTTCTGGACTCCCAACACCAATAGCCATAAGGGTTCCGACAAGCTCCAGAAGTGCCTTAATCTGTTACGGTTACATGGTAGGGATGACATGAGGAGCTAATTAGTACATATACCCCTACACATTTAAATGAAAACTTTTTTTTTTCACCATGAATATTTAAAAAAAATGTTGTACATGTGGTCTTGAGAGAGTAAAAACATTGCGAATTTTGTGTTTGTTAGAAGAGTAAGGCTAAGGAACAGTCTTTTTTTCCTTTTTTTCTGAAAATAGTTGTATAACAAAATAGTTGTTTTAGAGAAACTGATTCATGCTTTCATCTCCAGCAGGCTGGACTACTGTAACGCTCTCTCACCGGTCTTCCCAAAAAAAGTATTAAACATCTCCAGCTCGTTCTGAATGCAGCAGCTGGAAAAACCAAACTAGAGAGTGAGAACACCAGTTCTTAAGTCTCTACACTGGCTGCCGGTCTCCTTCAGAATAGATTTTAAAGTTCTGCTGTTCCTATATAAGTCCAAACATAACTTAGCACCTAAAAACACATAGCAGACACGATCAGTGAATACACACCAAACAGAGAGCTGCGATCCCTTGGTTCAAATAAATTAAATCTCCCCCGGGTAAATTCCAAACAGGGAAAATACTCCTTTAGTTACCATCCGGCCCACAGATGGAACCAACTTCCAGAGGAGATCAAGGGTGCCAACACTTTAGTCACGTTTAAATCCAGACTAAAGACTCACCTGTTTAGTTGCGCTTTTGTCGACTGAGCACCAACATCGGAACAACTATTTTACCTCCGCACTTCACATTTTATTCTTTGTTTTAATCAATGTTTTCAATTTTCAGTTTTTAATCACTGATTTTATGACTTTTTAAAGCTTGGTTTTATTAAATGTACTTTCTTTTTATTCTTTGTTTCTAATGTAAAGCACTCTAAATTACCCTGTGTACAAAATGTGCTATACAAAAAAACTTGCCTTGCCTTACCTATAACGCACACATTCAGTACTCCAAATAACCAGAGGAGGTGCTATATCCCTGACTCTCATCCATTTTTACATAAAGGCTGCACATTCCACACATGTGTAGCGTTTAGTTTAAAGAACTTTTTTTTACCTGTTCCTCCTGCCATCGGGTCTTCTGTTGGAGTTTGTTGTTCAGTAACTCCATGGCTTTCCTTCTCACCGATGCTAGCTGATTACCCATCAGTCCTCTCATCACCGTAATGAAGGTTTCCATGGGGAGGAGGGCATTCATCTGAGTTTAACAGAATAGATTATAAATTCAGTCATGAACTGCTTATGCCAGGGGTCTCAAAATCTGGTCCTGGTGGGCCGGAGACCTCCACATTTTTGGTTCAACCATCATGAAATGCACATGTTGCAATAATTGAGGCCCTTTCAGCTAGAGTAGTGCGCATACTAGAGCAGAGTTCCAACTAAAATACGCAGAGCTCCAGACATACAGGTTGGCTCAATTTTTTACTCCAACCCTTAAAAATGTATATAAAACTTTTAAAGACCTTTTTAAGACTGTTAAGAATACAATTTATCACAACATCAAAAACACATAGAAAACTTTTTTGCATAATAAACAGTATGCTTCAAGTACACGGTTTGAAACCCTAACCATTACGTTTATGGTTTTGAGCATTTATGCACATTTTATGTCTGGCAACCCTTACAACCCTAATTACATATTTTAACATTTATGAGTCTTATGTCAATATCTAGCAACCCTAACAGTCACTTAAGATTTTTAGTGTATAAGCTTAAACATCGCTTTTATGTTTTTGAGGATTTATGCACATTTTCTGAAACTACAGCAACCCTAATTGTATAAATTTACAGCAGTAGTATGTATTGTGTATTATTTAATGGTTAAATAAATAAAGCAATATTGTCTCTTGGCTCTGTTAGTAATTTTTAGGGAAAACACTTTCAAAAGTCCTTCAAAAACAAAGTATGTTACTTAATATCAAGATAAATGAAATTGAATCCAATGATTCCAATGATCCTACCATTTACAGCTGTCAAATTGTAGAATGAGAAAATACAAATAAAAACGAATCAGTTGTATATTTGAGTTTGTGTGTTATGGTTGCATTGTGGGAAACATAGTGTTGGTGTGTGCAAAACACTGGCGTGAGGCAACAGTCTGTAGGCCGGTTCAATAGTAATTAAATATAATTAAGTATAATTAAATAATGGGCCTTGACTTTGACATATATGGTGTTAAGGAATATTTGTCTTCGAGTATTGTTCATTCGCATTGCTCCCAAAGACAAAAGACTTTAAGACAGAAGCGTACCTTATCCAGGGTGTCATAGGTCTTGGTCAGCAGAGCTCTCCAGAACTTAGCTGTTGGTTTGTCTGAGTTATCCTCCACAGAGCGAGCGACTGCATTGATGTAGCGCAAAACCTCCGCCAACAACCTGATGAGAACCACACTTAACACCGCTCTACACCACCACAACCAACGTCAAGAACCAGCCAGCAGCAACTCACTCCTGCTGAAGCGCTTGTAAGCTAGTCTCTGTGAGGTCTTCACTGTAAGCCACCTGCCGCGAAACAAGATTTTATTTAAGGTGTTCGTTTCAAAATATCAATCCTCACAAAGCCACTGTAAACCTACCTTCTCAATAAAACTGTTGGAGGCCAGTAGGTGAGCCATGAAGGAGATGGAGAGGAACTTAAAATGGCGGAGATCTTTGGCGCTGTGAGCCTCCACGCGGAAAATCAACTCCGAGACGGATTCCTCTTTCACTACGTTTCTTCCACGCGTCTTCACTTTCTCTGGTGCTGTAAAGAGAGGATGATTAGATCACCCGTGTTGAGATTCTATCAACGCACTCCATTTTCTTTAGGGTTTTACAGTAAACAAGTGTTTTCTGCTTTATAAGCTTCTTCAAAAAAATGTGCAACTTTAAGTTGAAATAGTTTTTCAAATCTGGCACGACAACGTACAGCGAGAATTTTGTGAGATGTTGCTGTTTCACAAAAATGACATTTACAACAACTGGTTGTAAACTTTAACTTATTTGAGAGATGACAACGGCTGTGTAAATGAAAACGTCTTCTTTTCTTTCTTTCTCTCTCTCGCCTTCCGTCTTCCCTTCCTGCCTACCTTCTTCTTTTAACCTTTCTTCCTTCCTTCTTTAATTACCTTTTTCTCTCCTTTCTTCCTTCCTTCCATCTTTCTTTCCATCCTTCCTTCTTAATATTTTATTTCCTTATTTCTCTTCTTGCATTATTTCTCTCCTTCCTTCTTATCTTTCTTTCTGTCTGTCTTGCCTTCCTTTCTTCTTTCTATCTTTATTTCTTTCCTTCCTTCTATTCTTCTTCCCTACTTTTTCCTTTCTTTTTTCTTCTTTCTTTACTGCCTTCCTTTTTAATTTCCTGAATTTATTTTCTTACTTCTTTCTCTCCTACCTTCTTTCTTTCGTTATTTCTCTCTCTCCTTCCTTCCTTCCATCTTTCTCGTTTTTTTTCATTTTCCTATTTCTTTCTCTCAATCAGCTTCTATGGCTGTTTTCATTCGGAAGAACAGCTCGTTTTACTTTGCTTTTACAATTAGATAAAATGTCTAAATAAAGTTTTTTCTCAAAACTGTAAAACTATACTTTAATTTACTTGATGAAAAACATATTCTGGAGTAAAAAACTGGTTTTGTGTCACAACCATTTAACAGATGTTTACAGTCTAGAATGTTCCATCCTGCATCTTGTGTAAACAACGTAATTCAATCGATTGCGTTTCCTGTGGTTCAGCCAATAGAGCGCGGCACTGGCAAGAACATGACTGTGGCCTACCAACGAAAAAAGCAACAAAAAAACCTCACTCGCAGCTCAAATGCAAACGCTGTAAGTAAAGTCTCAGTTAAAGCAGAGATGTACTGCGAGTTATATGTTAAAAGTCTTCTTTTTAAATGAGTCATGATTTTTACTCTGTGTAGGTATAATAAATACAGTACAGGACACTTAACAAGCATGTCTTCTTGCTACCTTTTCTTATTACACGAAGAAAAGTGATTTATTACCTTCCTCCTTATCTTGTGGAAGAGTCCTGAGATACTGCAGGATTTTGACGAGGGATGTGAGCTGCTCCTTCAGCTCAAACTCACAGCACATCGAGACCCAGAAGTCCTGATCTCTCTCCACAGCCGACTCCTGGAGCAAACACGTTTTAAGTATCTTCTTATCAAGCATGCCTGTTCAGGCCTGCAAATGCATCAGTGAAAAATGATCAACACCTTTTCAGCCCCGGTGAAAGTGGCAGAGGTTTGTGTGATGTGCTGTTTGAAGAGGAGCAGAACCAGGACCCAGAGGAAGCGGGCCGGGCCCAGTGTGCCCAACAGCTGGCTCATGATGGGCAAGCGTCTGTGCTCCGGCACGTGAGGCAGGGCATCAACGAAGACATGAATGATGCGAGTAACCACAGTGTCCATGTGGCTCTCGGACTGGGCACTTCCACCCACGTGGGCCTGTGGCGAAACAAGGTTGGTGATGCATAAAAAATATTTGACTTTAATCCGTTCAATTAAGCAAATCAACAATGTTACAATATCAAAACAAAATTCCTGTGACTTTCACTTCACTTTTCCAGGTTGAGTCATAAAGTTGAGTTTATAAACAAAGGAAGGAGTTGTTTTTGCTGGATAACATTGGGTTCTGCAGGTTTCTTAATGACAAATTTAACACTTTTTAATAATTTAAAATTTGTTTAGTATTTAAGACCATTTCCTAAATCTCTGGCAAAAGCAAAAACTTAAAACAAATGAACAAATAAGACCGGTGAAAATAAGACCGAGTCTTATTTCCCAAAGGCTGGGCTTAATTTGAGCCGGAGCAAACCAGAGTGCTCCGCTATCTCGTAGACTGCTATCTCGTAGACTGGGACCGGCACCTAAGAGTTTGGATCCGGGACCTCCTGTTATTCCAAATCTATAAATAATCTCTGTGTAACACCTCATTTTATGTAGTGATGCGTCGTCACAAACGAACCAGCTTTGAAGTGGATGACAAGAACTGGTTTACATATCTTGGAGTCGATTCTCTCTCTCTCCAGTCTCCTCTTTCTGTCTTCCATATTCTCTTCCTCTCCATGCTCTCTTTCCACTCTCTGTCTCTCACGTGGAAGTCAGGTACTTCTTTCTCTTTCTCAGATGGATCAATATTTGGGTTATTGGTCAGAATGTCTAATAAAAAGACGTACAGTCTGTATTGCATTGGGAGTTCATTTTCGTTGGGAGCCGAATCGAAACAGTGCTGTGCATCTAAAACCTACCTACAAATAACCATAATCTGTGGCATACATCATTTCTGGACAAATTAAATGTCTTACACTTCCTATCCCAATAAATCCAAAAACAGCTAAAACAAAATTATGCATTCGAATTAAACAACAAACCTTTATAAGAGCCGGAATGATGGCCTGAACGGTTTTGTTGATGACCTGGAAGCTGTAGGAATCATCCAAGCGCATGATACTGGCCCCCATGAAAGTGAAGATGGGCATGACGTTATGGAGGACCTTCTCCTGGACACAGAGAAGGAAAGCTGGAATACGTTTAAGGTCCTTCAATATCAAGGTTTATTAAAAGCTAACTTACGGGGAAGATTGCTGCCAAAGTCCCGAGCAGAAGCAGTGCGTGATGGTGAGTTTGAGGCACGTCTGACGTCCTCACGCACTGAACCACCAGCTCCACATTGAACTTATCTTCTTCCAGCACATCTATGTCAAGGGATGAAAACGGAATACCTTAAATCAGGGGTTCTCAATCTCTTTCACTCAGAGACGAACTTAATCTTCCAGTCAATGTTTTGAGGCCCACTATATACACATATGTAAGGTTGAGTCTTGTGAATCTCATTACTTTTCTCATCACAGAAATATATCTGCCCTAGGCTTGGGTCGATAGACGATGGCAGATACATCGAGATGCTGAGCCATCTCAATCGTGTTGGGCTGGGTGACTGACTTGCGTGTGTTGGTACCACTTCAGCAACAAGTTTAAGTGAGTTTTTGTGATACTTAGTTCGGGTGGTTACGTGTGACTTCCTCTTTATCTTGGGCAAGCAAGGCTGCTTTGGGCATCATCTTCACGGTGCCGTTATTAATATATGCCTTCGATCTGCTCTGAGATGTTCAGGTGAGCTGTGAGTTTCGTGTCTTGCCGTGAACTCCTCACACCACTTCAGACGTGTCTCGTGGCTGTCCTCTTTCATACGGTCTAAAGCCAAAGTATTGCCAGATAGGTGAATGTACTCCTTTTTTGTACTCCTTTTGGTAGCCCGATGCTCCATGACGTCTTCCTCTCTTCATGCACGTTTTTGGTTTCATTTACATTACAATTACATTTATGCATTTGACAGACGCTTTTGTCTAAAGCGACTTACAGTAGGGGAGAGACAGTATGCAATTTGTTACACAGTCAAAGTCTATCTCAGCTTTCTCATAATAAAAGTTATATCAATAAATCATAGCAAGAAGAAAATAAAGAGGAGGAAAAAAGGATTTTGAATTTGTTTATGGTAGGTGTTCCCTGAAAAGAAGAGTTCTACTTTATTTTTAGTTTTCCACGTTATTTTTTATTTTTGACCGGTTTCTGTGTGGCTTGGAACGAATTACGCATTTTAGTCAACGGATTTAGGATTAGTCGTGTAAAACGACATACGGAAAAAAACAGCATAAGAAGGCCACTCCGGAAGAGGTTATTTTCGTATCTTGAGGTATCGCTTTTATTTGTTCTAAGATTGATCTATTGATATTTTTATAATTACAGACATTTCACTTTAGAGTTTTTGATCATGTGAAATAACGGTGTGCCACTGATAACCACAATAACCAGACGGCGTGCCACTGAGAATCACAGCCTTAAATAGTTTATGTTTGTGGGAAAAAAAAGATACAGTGCTCACCAGTCAATAAATACATGCTTTTTGCTAGCAATAGTGTCTTGAGATCAAACGTCAGATTTCAATACCTCTGCTGATAGGTCCTCCATCTGGAGCCAGCTTCTGACAGACGTTTAACAGACAGATGAGGATGAGCTGTTTGGTGTACTCTATATTCGTCTGTTCGGCTGCAGCAGGCTCCAGACACCTACGGAGAATTAAAGCAGATCACAATCACATACGTTGAGAGGATTCTTCCTTCAAACTGCAAGCAGCTAACAAGACTCCGGAAGTCAGGAAGAAAAGTTCAAAAGAATTATATACACATTAATCCCAGAGTAGGTTTAAAAAGTTTAACATACCTTGAGAGCAAATTAAACAAAGCGGGGACAAGATACTGGGCTCTCCGCAGCTTCTTTTTGTGTTGAAGCAGCTCTAAAATTACAGTAACTCTTGGCCAGGAAACAACTCTCTCCTCAGACACCGCTTCCGACGATTCTTGTGGTTTTCTGAGGATTAAGCGTTAGAATGTAATTCGTATAATCTCACGTGGAGTTTGTTAAAAGGAGAGCGCCTCACTTCATTGTACTTCTGCGGATTTGTTGAACAGTGGGTTTAGTCGAGCCTTTTAGCTTCTCTGCAGGCGTGAGCTCATTGGCGACCAGCTCAGCATCCACTGCAATCTAGAAATTAACAGAATCGTTTTCTTCAGGTGATTTGTTTGAGCTGAGAAACAGTGTGAGAACTTTCCATCATTTTCGAAATAACCAGAAATGTGCAGATCTGGGAGAAGATATAAGGGGGTTTGACTCTTCTACCATTTTAAAGACGCTGTTGATGCTTTGTGCGCATGCAGGGTTTTTGCTCCCCACCAGCAGGTCAAATAAAACAGAGAGAATCTTCTGCTGGACCTTTTCATCTCCTATAGCTGAGAAGAACGGCTTCGTAATCTGAGGAAAGGTTGAAAAGAAATTACAGTTAACTACCAGGGATTTAAACATTTTGCAAGCCCTGGGTGGAATTAACCATTTTCTTTCAGTGACATCATTTACATAATGTCAGTAAAGTTGCTTTCAAATCCTAGCTGCATTCAAACGAACAGTTTCCTAACAACACAGCAGCTTTCAAACTGCACCAACCTGCTCCAGAGCAATGATCTGGAAACTAGACATTGTAGAGTAGGGCTGCGCGGAGGTGTTTAGGGCCCTGATGAAGATCTCTAGGCATCGAGGGTCTTTGACCAGCAGAGGGGCCGTCGTCTCATTGAACCTGCTGAGTAAAAGCTGCAGCAGGATAGCGTCATCTGGGAGGAAGGTACAGGAGCCTTGGGCACACTGCTCCAAGAGTCGTTCCACCACAGGGAAGAGAGTAACCAAGACGAACTGAAAGAAAGAGCATTCACACAACATAATCTTCTAAATCAACAAACAGTCGCTAAAATAACGCACAAGACTTTGATGAAGGGCTGTTTAGTCTGAAGGAAAAAGACTGGAAACCAAGGCAATGAAAAGTTTGAAGCTGATTTAGTCCTTGACCCTAGGCTCAAACTCTACCCACCATGAGTTTAAGCATGTGTTCTCATATGTCACGCTTGATTCGAGACTGCCCATGAGGTGTTGGACTGTGTCTGTTTAGAGCGCCTCAGGAAAGGCAAGGGCGGAAACAGTTCACATGTTTTCTGAAGGGTTCATAAAGTCAAATTTAAGACTGGTAATAATCAAAATTAAGACCTATGTCAAATACATTGTTTGAACCGCTAACCATCATTTAAGGAATTTTTCTCAAACTTTGGCAACCCTGACCATACCTTTTACAAAGTTGAGTACTTACAGGCATTTTCTCAATCGCTGGCAATACTAACAATAACTTTTTTATGCTTTTGAGCATTTATGCACACTTTCTCAATCTCTGGCAGCAATTCTTTTTACATTTATGAGTGGTATGTCTCATCTGGCAACCCTAACAACCTAACAATAAAATTAAGATTTTAGGCATTTATACGTGTTCACACGCTTTTTCTCAAACTCTTGCAACCTTATCCATGACTTTTCTATTTTGAGCATTTATTTATTTTTTTTCAGACTATGGCAACATTGACTGAATGAATTTTTTTTTAATTTGCATCTAGGAGCATTTTCTTAATCTCTGGGAACACCAAAGCTAGAAATACACAAATTAAACGAGCTATACATGGACATCAGAAAATAAGAACCGTTAAAGGTAAGATCTGCAAAAGTGAATTTAAGACTCACTATTTTGGTGTTATAGACTTATCAAATTGGTGTTAAAAGACCTAACAGAAATAATGAGTTAATCAAATTAACCAATTATAAAAAGATGACCAATTAAAATATTTGCAGACTGGAGAAATCGCTTACTGGATATTTTATATATTACTGGTTAAATATCTGCATCCCATGATGTGAAATAAATTCTGACTGAAATGATCAGTAAGATATCAAAGTCCTAGATCTCGTAAAATTTGCTATTCCAATTTCCTATTAAAGTTTGCACCAGCTACATCCCCAAATCAAGAACATTCTGATGAAATGTTAACATGACAAAAATGACTGTATTCAGAAAAAAATGTGAACGATGAAGGTAAAGCTTTTACTATAACAAGTTACTATTTCTTTCCTACAGCAGTAAAAAATTCCAAACGATGTGAAACAGATTCCACCGAAGACAAGTTACCTCTCCGTCCACCTCCTGCAGAGCTCGGAGAAGGCTTTTGGATGTGTAGGAAGGGCAGCAGGGCAAGAGCACACACTGCAAGAGCTGACGGATTGATCCCATCTTTTTATTCTTTACTTTCTTCAACACAGCCTCCTCACAGAACGCGGAGAGCGCCTATGGAAACATCCCAGCTATTAACGCCTTAAAAGCTACTCGTCTGTATTCCGTATTCCTAAAGCAGATATAAAAAATACACAAATAAAGAAGCTTGACTGACCTGTGTGAGGTACGAAGAGTCTGCAATAATCTCCTCAGAAGATTTGAGGAGCTGCTCCAGGAGAGGATGGTAGGGAGAGGAAACGACCCCTGAGAGGCACTGGAGCGCCGCTAGGGCCGCTCTGCGAACTTCACAGACGTCTGAAGACAGACACAGCAGCAGGGACGGCACCACTGCGATGGATAAACAGATTCATTAATAGCAGGGCGAAAACCTATTAGACTGATTAAAATATATATTATATGTGCTTTTATCGAGAGAGATGCTTCAGGGTATACCTGGTGAGTTTACAGCGGCCAGCAGGTTCAGGGTTTTAATTGGCTGGCTGGCGAGGAAAGCTTTGCCCACATAAAGAGCCTGTGTTTGCAGAATGACACTAGCTGGACAATCCAGCTGATCCTCCAAATTATTGTTTATGCCCCACAACAGAGACAAGAACTTAAACAGGACTGTCGGCTCGTTCAGGTGCACCTGCAAAACGAGCCAAAAGAGAATTTCATCAAAAACAGCTGAGAGCTGTTGAGCAGAAATCCTCACTTGTCTGTGCAAAACCGCAAACTACAAGTGATGCGTGGGTTTATCCGAAATGAGTGGATACGAGTCATTTAAAAATATTTTTAATGACATTTGGGGTGCTGTCGGTCAGGTCACCTTAAATAAAAGTGCCAATTAAACCTTTATAATTTATATAGTACTAGACACATTTTTCTATGAAATACATAGAACTACACTTTATGACGCCACGATCGAGTTTGACTGTTCAGCTTCAAATAAAACATTGATGAGCGGTTTGTTCAGGAAAGGGGTTTTCTTCAGCTCCTGCATGCAGGCGCTCGAGACGCGTGCTTCCCCTGACGAGCTCATAGACACAATGTCGGCAAACATTGGCTTAGTAAAATTAAGTTTTATTCAGTAATTTCTGGAATTGGTTCAACATCTACTGTGTGAGATTAAAGGCACCACAAAGAAAGGCAAGTTCACGTTCATATACATCTTATAGTTATATAATATAGTTCATTGCATTCATCAATAATATTATGCATCTAGACAGCTGAAATGGAAAATGATGGGTCGCCTGAAGAACTGCCTGCTCTCACCGCTGCACTTGATCAGGAATCAGGTTGGGTACAATATTTTGCTTTTTTATTTTTTTGGTCCGAGTTGCAGACGGGTTAGTTGAAAATGTCGGTTGGGTGCAGGTTGTTTATACATTGACCTGGGCATCACTGACAGGTATCTATTTCTAGTAACAAATGTCAAGAAAATGTATTTTGCTTTAACACGTTTGTTTTGACAGCCCTAATTATGATAACGAATTTCAAAGAAAATAAACCAAATCAGCAACCATTTTTGGTAAGTCAATTATATTTGGATTTTGACTAAAAGGCACTTATAAAGAGGCTCCAGGACCTGCAACAGAGGTTGCATCAGGCTCCTGAAGCAGCCTGTGAAGGGCCCTTGACTGGCCCCTGAGATCACCACATCGAACAGACGATAGAGGAGATGCAAGTAACAGCAGCTGTCGGCCTCCATTTTCTCTGTGTTCCACCAGAACTCATCTGAAAAACAATTTATATGTAATTTTAAACATTTATAACTCTTGCTTACTTAAAAATAAAAATCACAAAAACAAACAACTTTAAATAAATAAAAATGTGCAGACTTCTAATAAATCAAGAGTTCTGATGAGACTAGCGTTTGTGTACCTTTTGACATGGAGTCTGGAGACTTGAGAGAGGTGATGAAGAGCCTCAGCAGCGAGAGCAGGAGCAGGCTTAGTTCCATCTCTGCCTTGCATCCGGAGCTTGCTCTCTGAAGATACTCTCCCAGAGCCGCGCACACCGGCCGACACTCTTGGGCACTTTCCTCAGAGGCCTGGCATCCAAGCAATGAACAGAAAAATTCTTTTAGGCTCTGGTATAGCTCAAGTGGCCACTCTTAACAGAGAGAACGCCCCCGGGTGGCTGTTTGAATGAAAATAAATAAATAAGCTGCATCATCATATGACGGCTCACAACATGAGGACAAAAAAGTTGTAAAAATACTGTAATCTAGAGAATAAGACTGTAGAGTTTGAGGAGAGAGTTTTCTATATTTGAAATGGAAAATAAATCGAGAAGGTTTTTTAATGCTTTGAGAGACCCCTTTGACTTACAGGTGACAGAGATGGGTATTATTCTTATCTAAATCTAAGCAACCAGATGCTTTTTTCTAGTTTTCATCAACAAGATGTTTTTGTGGAAGTTTTTCCACCTAAAATACATCTAGATTGATAGTATTATGGTTCACAAATTGAAATAAATATACATCTTCAAATTCACACAGTACTACCCGCCTGAGTAACCATAGCAACAGTAAGAGAAAAAAAATGGTGGACTACCCAGTTCAACTTCTGGCTCCTTAATATTACCAAGAGGCAAATTTTAAGGCTCAATTATGGAGATTATAGTTTTATTTATTGTTTTTGGTAGCAAACTAAACCCTCTGGACCACTTTTAGGTATCTTTTCATCCATAAGTTCATCGAAAGCACAAACCGGTTCCAGCTGGATCGTAGCGAGCTGCTGCAGTGAAGGTTCCAGGAGTTTATAAACACTCTGTGCGATGTGTAAACTCCGTGTACTCTGAACAAACTGCAGGCTCTGGAGCAGAACTGAGCTCAGCAGCACAAACGTAGCTCTGTCCCGCACACTGCTGCCGAGGCGCCTCAGGACATCACACACGGCCT
Organism: Danionella dracula; assembly: GCA_900490495.1. Classification (NCBI taxonomy): domain Eukaryota; kingdom Metazoa; phylum Chordata; class Actinopteri; order Cypriniformes; family Danionidae; genus Danionella; species Danionella dracula. The sequence continues at coordinate 2,383,596 of UELW01000123.1, forward strand.
CCAGCTGTCAGGTACACACAAGAGAAGACGGTTTCAAGCTAGGTATGAACACAGCAAAAAAAATTGGGAAAAAAAGTTAAAGCTTACAGTGTTTCGTTTAGTGACATTATCCATGTTGGCTAAGTTCTTGATCAGGGTAGTTGAGAGCATCTGATTGGCCACCACGAGCAGATCGGACTCTGAGGTTTTCGCCAGAACTTCCTTCAGCACTTGGGGGAAAAATATGAATTAATTCAATATTTTCAAAAATGAGTTCTATGGCTATTTCCAGGGTGAGAGCAAGACGAGGTATGGAATTAGATTAGATGTTTTTGAACCAGCTGTTTCTAAAAAAAATTGTAAAACCCTACTTGGATTTGTTTGATTAAATTAAGTTCTTGAGTTAGCGGAATAAAAAGTTTCCAGATAGGGGTTAAAAAGGGACACTCAAGTAAAATGTGCTTCTTATGCCACTTTTGCTCCAAGCTTTTCATCAATGGCTCGACTCTCTGCTTTTAGGGCTGTTTCCACTGCTTTCTGTCCGCTCAACGGACATTTTTTGCCAGCCGAGTCGACCTGAAATATGATGTTTAAATCGTACCAAAAGTCACACTTTTACAAATGATATTCATATGCACAATAGGAAGACTTGCACAAGCAGGAAACTGAATTATTCTTTTTGTTGAAATATTTGTAAATCTCTTTGTTTGGTTAAAGATTCGTTTCATAAGTCGGATATTATCTTTGTTGGAAACGTTTTGGTTTGAAAGTTAAATAAACTAAACTAACTGACATACGGGTTATCCAATCACTGCTGTGGTCCAGGAAAGGAGGTCCCGTCCCTTCTTAAACAAAAATCAAACTCACTCGAGCACTACGAGTAAATCACAAGAGCACATTAAGGACCGCCCCTTTCTCACCAGTGTGTCAGTGCTCTCTCAGGTGCTGTGGCATGCATCTATGCTTGCGTAAATATTGCATGTGATTATCAAAAATACACGTAACAATAAGGGCATTGATTTGCTGTCAAACGAAGTGAGGTGTGATGTGTGCTGATTGATCAGTCCCCAAAAACCGCTGATAGGCCAGAAACATCTTGGCATGCGTCACAACACAACACACTTAAAAAAATTGCTTGCTTATCAAACTCGTAGTGCCACAAACACAACGCCCGAAAACAGTTGCTGTCAGGATTTTTGAGAAACTTGTCAAGTTGAACGGACAAACGAGGAGGTTTAGCCGTTTCTATAAAAACCACTTACCAAGAGCCCAGCCCTGAGTCAGAGGATGCTGGGACAGCAGAGAGGTTTCCGCAATGCAAGACGCCATCTGCAGCTCCACAGATTTCGGTGCAGCACTCAGAACCACCAGGAAGGGCAGCAGCTCCCAGCTAATGTGAGCCTTGAGATCAGGGTCACCTTCAGTTAAACGGGGATCGTCCAGAACCTGCACGGCTTCTTTTAGAACCAAACACCTGCCGAAAACAAGATGAGCTCAAGTTGGAAAAGAACTCAAAGAAATATGTCCAGTTCTTTTAAATAAATGGTATAACTAAAGCACTCAAGTTAGGCTAGAGCAAATATAACTCGAGAGTTTACAAAGTCTGACTGTTTAAAAATACAAAGAGCAAAGACATACTTTGACCAAAAACAAAGAGTCTGAAATAATGTTCACAAAATGTCCAGGAATAGAAAAATGTATGCAGAAGGAAGACAGAAAGATTTCAAGAAAGATAGGAAGGTGAACATAAAGAAGGAGACTGCTATGTCTTTTAAGTTACAGCTCCACACATGTGCCTTTGTCACAAACAAGAGAACGAACCCTCCAAGAAATGTTTGGAAAGTGGAAAGCTTTATTTAAAAAAATCATAATAAGCTATTGCCAGAATTACATTTAAAGTAATGTCCATTTGAGTAAGTAAAAACAAGTCATGCTGGAGCGCATGCAAGTCTCAAAAGCGCATCAACACTCAAATACCAATACAGCTTTTTTGCAAATGAACCTACTAATATATTCTCACCTAATATAACAGTGGATTTCCCTCTCAAGGGTTTGTTTGTAAAAGAGGATTCAACCCCAAACAGATCTGCAAGTTCTGATAACTTCAAATAAAAAGAAATAAAATTTTTCAAATGTATTTTTTTTTTCAGAATATGGACCTGCAGGATCAACACAATCTCACACAATCTAGTTTCCAGTTAAATCATGCAAGTTTTTAAATAACTAACCAATCCGCTGGACTGACGGAACGAAGAAGTGAAATCAAACAGGAAACTGTCTTCTTGGCATCCATTAAGCTCACGTGAACCTTTCAGATAAAATACATAAGATATATAAAATTAGAATCGAAGCAAAAATGTACTTAAATACCTTTGTGATGATGCTATCTGACCTGCAGTGATCTTAAAGCTGATATCACAACCTCAGGAGCATCATCCTTAACTCTTTCCAGCAGAGCATCCTTCAGGAAGTCCTCGTCGAAGCTTTTCTGTTCCATTTCCACAAACAGAACAACATTTTACATTATCCTCATCAAACACGAGTTACTGTGAGGTTCACAGACCCACTGAAGTTTGCTTTAAAATTAAATAGAGAAGCTACGAACATGTGCTGAAGTGAGGATCTTGTTCAGGTATTCCACAGCCATATTTCTCACTGAAGTTAAAGGATGCTTCAGGCTGAGCATCAGAGAGGTTTCTGACTCGGGCAGAATCTGAAAAACATATTTTAAAAAGGAATATGAAACCATTTAAATATTATATGACCAGTTTGCACAGTGAGTAGTGTGCTTTTTCAATGAAAAAATGTTACTTAAAAAGAGGATAAATAGCGAATCACGAATCGTGGACACGATTGAGAAGCGAGGCTAAAATGTAATAACGCTCTCAAAAATGGGGGAAAAGTCTAAGACAGAGTTCGGTTTCATTTTGCATAATCTTTTACCATAATCTTAACTAACTATTCATTAATTTAACGAGTCACGAATTCACATTGAATTAAAAAAAGTCTAATGTGCACAAGTGCTAATTTTGTGTTGAAAAAAAAAGCACATTTGATTTAATAATGAAGTGAATTATACCTGGTATTTTCCACAGCTCACAGTCAGAGAGATGAACTGATGCAGCAGGTTTTTCTCGAGGTCAGAGGACACATTTTTGACACGACATTCCAGCACCACCTCCAGGGCACACGAATACCTGGAATGAACCAGCAACCGTTAGACTTAGCGATCACTCAGAGTTATGATGGAAAAAATTCTATGTTTAGATAAGTTTGAGATAACATTAGCTTCTTTCAACAAGTTCAGTTTGTGTTTTAAAGTGTGAAGTTCCAAGCAAACCTTGGATTCATCTAATGACAAAAAAGCATCCATCGAATATATTCTAATTAAGACTTTTTTTATTTTGGAGGTTTTAAAACAGACCTGGATTCGAAGAGTCGAACTATAGGTTGAATTCTCTGATTGAGAGCTGAAATCTCGTCCTTGGAAAACTCACAACTACAGGAAAGATACTCTTCAAGAAGCAAACTGTGAATAAAACAGTAAAAAACACAACAGATCTTACAAGTCCCATTGAAATTGAGAAATTGTTGAGAAACTCATACCTGGCTGCAATGTTCTCCAGGTTGCTGGACAGATGGAGGTTCTGCAACACAGACTGTAACAGTCTAGTAATGTCTGGAGAGTCCTCGTTTTGTTCCTCATCTGTAGGGAATACACCAAATTACAACATAAAAACAAGGTTTTTATGAACACTGCACAATAAAAACTTTTAAGCTGTTTGGTAGTCTTGCAGTCAAGACTGCTTTGGCCGAGACCAAGACCCAGCCGAGACTGGAGAGTATCAAGACCAAGAACTAAAAAAGAGTCCATTTTAAGTATTGTGTAAAGGATAGAGTACGGGGGTAACCCATGCAAGAAAATTTCTACTTAACATTCCCTCAAAGAATGAATGAAGTTACAAATTGTTACTTGTTTAGACAAAATAGGCTGCTGATTATTGTGTTATTTGATGAAATAGCTTTTGACCTGTATAGCCGAGGCCGAGGTCAGAGACTGCCGAGACCGTGAGAAGACGGAGACCGCAATCGTTGGTTCCATGACAAGACCAAGATCATAGAAAATGGGTCTCGAGTACGACAACACTACTGTTTGGCCCTTAATCTGGACTTCCACTGTATATTTCTAAACGCACCTGGAATATCCAGAAGATTTCTTTCATTTTTTTCTTCCCATCTCTGGAAATGACACATATACAAACATGTATATAAACTTAAAATTTCATATGCAAAACCCATTGACAATTAAAAGTAGGCAACATCTTTATTCAAGTTGAATTGCAAAGTCTGCTTAACGTTAATCGATAGTACGAAAAAACTTGCATCTTTGCACCTTCCCAAAGTAATTAGCTGTTAGCGATAATGTAGCTTAGCTGCTCAGGAAAAATGTGGCTACTTCAGTCTCTTCATTTTCGTCTCCGCCTTCAGTCGTCTACATCTTTCAAAAACATCACCGATGCATATCCTCATTTTGTTTCTCAGCCCATCAATAAACGTTTTTAGGTTTGGTCCCAAAACTATATAATTCACAATGTGCAAGGTTTGGCAAATCTGGCAACCATATTTTACGCTTTTAAGGCAGGAAAGACAAAAGGTCACACACAACTGGTACCACAAAAGCCGTGTTGCACCCTAAACTTCTTACACCAACACTTTCAGGTATACTAATACTTAAGCTCAACATAGTCGCTTAATGTATCAACACATAATAAACATTTTCTGATTCATATTTTTTGGTTCAATTCTTCCTTTAATACTCTTAATATCTGGCCTATTACTTCATATATGACAGCTCTCATTTTGATAGTAATGCACAGGCAGAAACCAACCGTTGTGGCTCATCCCAGAGCGAATGAGATGAGGCAGCAAGGAGCGCAGGAGAGGACTGATATCATGGACCGCAACTATGCTCTGAAGAATTGGCACCAGGTTCGGGAAAGCACTTAGGGACCTAAGCGCTCTAAAGGAATGGAAAAAAAGATGAGAATTACTTTGCCAACACAGCGTATAGAGTAGCCTAAATCTAACTCACTTCAGAGAGAGCACCACATCTTTCTGGCTCTGCAAAAGAACGATGATGCAGCTCAGGCCCTCTTTTCCCAGCTGGGGTGTTTTTCTTAGAGACTTGCTCAGCTGGACGGTCAGAGACTCCACCAGCTTAGCCTCCATCACCACCTTCACGGCCATCTGACCAACGATCATGTATGAGGCTGCTGTGTAGTCTGAAAGCTTAGATTTCAGGCCCTAGGGATGGATGGAGCTTGCAGTGAATTAAGGCATTTTAATCAACAGTAAATATTGTGTCCTCAGTACTCCTACCAGTTGTATAAACGGAAGCAGTTTAGCAACAACAGGGTTTGTTATCTTCTCCATTGCATCGAGAGATGAAACTATGGTGGATGCGTAAAAAGAGAACATAACACGCAGCTGCGGACAACTCCCATCATGGACCAGATCAGAATAAGCCTGGAATGATCGGATAAAACGTTAAAAAGGACAGTCACGCTAACAAGGATATTCTAAACCAAACAGAACCCAGCCCTAGAGACTTACCTTTATAGACTTTGTGACCATAGTGCAAATGAAATCCATGAAGCCTAAATCTTTATAGCAGTGTGTGAGCAGAGTTCCTCGTGCCAGTGGAACACCGGGTTTCTGAGGACAAATCGTAACCGTTATACTAATGCGGCTGAGGGGTTCACTTACTTTTGTACATGCAATAACTTAATCTTTATCTCCTTTGTCTTACATTTTTAACCCTGTCTACATGGGACAAGTGCTGAGACCAGACTTGTGGAGAGAAACGTCTGTCAAATTCTCAAACGAAGTCACCCAGTCGTTGAAGCACATATCTTCACATAATATCTGTCAAATTAGTGTACTTTGAGTCTCTGATTATCTGAGATCTGTGTTTTTCTTTTTGAGAATGCTCAGCTTGAGTCGGAAGTTTAAGGATGTCAGCAACTATGTTTGGCTGAGGCTTAGGGTGAACTTGAGATACTAAGCGATCAAATAAAATAAAAATAAAAAAAGAGAGCTCTTTATAATCCGTGTAATGAGTCTGAGACTACTGTTAACATCTAAAATTAACTATAAAATGCTCGAAAGCTTCTCTCAGAAACACACTCTACAATCTTCAAGTTTGGGTCAAAATTACTTGATGCAGAACCAGAAGGTGAATCTGACAAAATGTGGAGCTTTTCTGAAAGAAGCAATTAATAATTTCATCCTTATTATCAAAATGTACCTTTAAACAAATAAATGTAAATAATTTTTAAAAGTTTTATTTATTTTCTAGTGTACAATTATGATTTTCAACACCGTACAATTGCTATATAGTTATATTTAATAACATTGAACAGTGTCTTCCTTACAAAAGGAATTATATATGTTTTACATATAAAAATAAAAATATACATATAAAAACAAACGTAGCCCAATGCAACTCCTTATTAAACTTCCGGGTCACAAGAGCATTCCCAAAGTGCAAATTCTAAAATAAAAAGTGACGAAACTCGTAATTCGTTTTGCATTTTTAATTTTGAGAACACAGTTAAAAAAAGTTTTATTGCTAATCCTTTCTTTTTATTTTTGTTTACAAAAAATAAGGATTTTTTTTTAATCAAATAAACGAATGATACACAGATTCTCTTTTTCGGTTGTCTGGATAATCTTTCAGTTGACAGAATATAGCACAAGTGCACTTGTGAACCAGAAAGAGCAATGGATCACAATGAAGAGTTTCCATGCATTATTTCATATGAGACACAGTTTACTGTTCATGACATATTAGCATCCAATCACATCCCAGTAATTACAGCTTTAGTCTCTTTTGAAAAAGCCTCTAGTGGTCAGTCGATGAATTAGCAAACACTGGCCAAACACTGACAGGCCAATAGGCACTGAACTGGGATCACAGAGGGGCTTGGTAAATAATACAAATCACACAAGGTCCCTAGATAACATTACTATGAGAACAGTGTTTTAGTAGAAGAAAACAAAAGAATATCAGAGCTGGACAATCTTGCCAAAGAGGTTCACAAACAATTAAAGTAATGGAAAGATCTTCACCTGAATTCCATGCAGCCAGTGCCACTTGTGAGTTGGATCGGCGATGTTTAAAGGCTTGATCACTTGCACAAACACTTTAGTTTCGTGGTATGGCAGAACACACGCGATAAGACTGTCCATGTTGTACAGGTGAATGTGGAATCTGAAAAAAAAACGGCAAAGGATCTCAAAGAAGACTTCCTCAACTACAATAAATCCTCATTTAATCTTGTCTAGGTGAGATGTCACCAGTTCAATTCATTTCATTCTATCTCAACACATGTGACACAGATGTCTCTGCTTACAAATAACAGGAGCATCACATCTTTGAAACCCATTGGTCATAGCACCGCCCACTACCCAACCACATGAAGCGCTAATGCAGCTCATCTCATTGAAGAACGTATGCACGAACTTCTTATCAAAATAATGTTTTTTGTCGCAAATTAAAGTACAATCAAATCAGTATAGCTATGACAAATTCACCCTTTAAATTATTATTGGCCGTTTATTTTGTGATTACTAAATAACACAGAGAACATTTTAATCCTTTAATACAAACATAATTGTTTCTAGTGTGCCTTCTTTCAAAACTAGTCCGTAACTCTGACCCAAGCTCAGACAGATACTAAAGACAACAAAAATGCTAACCTGTGAATTAGCCACTCGATGCATTTGAGAGCAGGCTTGAGCAGGAAGTACGGCGAGAGTCGAGTGAGGAACAGCGAGATGCTCTCGTCAAGTTTCTTGTTGACCTCTTTGGACTGAACGCTTCGCTCTAAAGTCAAAGAGGCTTGACTGAAAAGAGTCTCCTGAAACTCCACGAACGCAGGCTCAATCCCCATCAGCTCCTCCAGTCCTGTGCAGCCTGTTCAGGTTAGCCAAGGACACATGAAAACACATTAGTGCTTATAACTGTAAGCCGGCATGTTTCAGAGAAAACGCTTCATGTTCTTCTTCAAAAATCCTATGCAAAGTTAATTTGAGGAAACTACCAGAAGACAAAAAGTACATACAATGTACTTCAAACGCTGCAATAGTCCTTCTGTATTCTACTATAATGCAGCTTTGAAAGTTAATAGAGGAACATAAGTGTATTCCAGGATTCGCATGTGCTCAAACCTGGTGGTTAAGAACTCTAGGAGCCTTAATTCCAAGTTTTGGAATTACACTCAATCAAGTCAAATATGACTCTTGTTGTTAGTAACATCTCAAAATACCTTATCCTTAATATGTATTTTATAAGAGACCAATAGCTGGATTACAAGCTTTGATTTTTTTTTTGCACTAGGACTTTGTTATGGGCACTAGGATTATGTATTTCTTTAATTGAGTGGAAAAAAATATTTAACATTAAGCCTTAATTGGTTAACCAGCAATTTCAGCAAGGTCAATTGAATAAAACTTTAAAACAAACACACATGCTCTTATTGAAATAGCACCTAATTCGAATTTCGCCCCTGCAAAACACAAAACAAATGATCCCAGATCAGCAAGTAACTTCTTCACTCTCAAGAACACCTCATTGTTTTGTGACAGTGGCAACTACGGTTTTAGAGAACCACACCCCCAGTAACTCAAGTTTTTAATGGCAATACCATGCCACCAATGCATTATTTACATCCAGATATGAATAGATTAAAGCTTTTTATTACACTAAATACTACTCCTTTATTGAAATTAAATTGGTTAAGTATTACGTCAAAAAAAAAGAAAGAAAAAAGACAAGGATGTTTTTGTGGTGATATTATTGAGAGTGCGGCCTCAGGGTCTGCAGGCAGATCATTTTGAGATCAGTTGCTATGATCACAAGTAAAACTGTGGGAGTGTTTAATCACGTTACACATTTGTGACAATGCAAACAATGAAATATTTGATTGGGGTTATATTTATTGATCTTTGTAAGTCACCATTCAGACGTAAATTGTGAAAACACTATGATAGTGGAAATTATGGCACATCTATTTTACAAGAATTCACACACAAGACATCTAAAGTGAAGTCATCTGAAAAGAAAAGAAACAGCAGACGCATACGCCCACAACTCACCCAGTGCATAGAAGGTTCTGCGGTCCATGTTGGCAGCATCTTTTGGGTCATAAAGCACCGACACCACCTCTCTTCGGTTGAGCAGGTTTGGGTCATTCTGGGGCAGTGCCAGCCGCTTCAGCTGATGTGCTAAAGACGTCATCTACAGACGTAGGAAGAGGAGAATATTATATATAACATATATTAACGGAATTTTTTGAAATTCAGATGACCCCCCCAACATTTACATAAAATGTTATGTAAAAAAATCATAGCAATTAATCTATTACCATGCTTCAGTCATCAATTACATGTCAATATGTAAGTATATTTGTTTTGGATGTAAAAACATTATAAAACTGTGCAAATGGCTACCATCAATAAAGTCTGATTCAAACGTCTGTTGACTATTTTAGCTTGTTAAGATGTTCTTTAAGTGCAACTTTTATTCGTCAAGATCATTAATTTAATGTGACGTGCATCTTTACTGACTTTAAAATAGGGATACAAACTAAAATTACTAGCCTCCTTATGATTAATGCTTTCTTGAACACCTTCTTCCGGTTATGAATAAAACGTTAATTCCCAAAAAGGGAAATTGTGTTGCTATTAAAACGTAATTAATAAAATATATCCAAAGTAATGTCATTATTTAAACCACCTAAACCACTAAGAAAGACATAAGCGTTCATTTGATGTCCAGCTAGTGTTTATTTGTATTTTTTTTTTTAAATAAATACTTTCTGATCGATCTTATCTTAAACATAAAGCAATAAACGAAATAGATGTTTGAAACAACTGTCTACGTTTAAGTAAAACGGGAAATATATTTATTTACCTTTGGTTACAGTCTTCGACCCAGTTTCCACGTGTGTATGGAGGCGAACGTGTTTTCCTCTGTTCTGCTTTTGGTGGCTGAGGCGTTACTGCTTACGTTTACTGCCACCTATTGGGCCGGAGGAACGACAAATTATACAGCGCTTTATTTTTCATTTACTGTACACTGGTCTTGTATAATATAATATAATATAATATAATATAATATAATATAATATAATATAATATAATATAATATAATATAATATAATATAATATAATATAATATAATATAATATAATATAATATAATATAATATAATATAATAAATGCCATTAGAGGGAAGTCAGGCATCCAAAAGACAAGACGGAAGTCACACAGCAAGAAGACAAGAAAGTGTTTTTTTCTGCTATGTTGGATAGGAAACATTAACATAAATATAAAATGCTTTAGTATGTACAATAAATAGAATAGAATAGGTCAGAATAGAATAGAATAGAAAGGGAAAAGAAAGGAAAAACAGAACTCTACAGAATAGATTATAATAGAATAGAAAAGGAAAGTAAAAGAAAAGAAAATGAAAAAAAACAGGATAGAACAAAACAGAATAGAATATGAAAGAAATAGAATAGAATAGAATAGAATAGAATAGAATAGAATAGAATAGAATAGAATAGAGAGCGTGACCCTGCAACATTAGCTCCTCGGCGAGGATGTAAAATCGGCTCTCTTTATGACCCGGCGCGTGTCTGTCTGTGCGGCCGCTGCTGCTGCAGCATCACTGAGAAGCAGATCTGCATCTCTCTGAATCAAGAGATCAAAACCAGGAGGATTAATCTCGCGCAATCTGTCGCGAAAATCCGGTGCGCATCACTGCTTCACTCTCTCTCTCTCTGTGTCTCTCTGTCTCTCTCTCTCTCTCTTGAGCGGCTCATGTTCATTTATTCAGACATTCATCAGCGGGTTTTTCTCCCCACGGACTCGACGCTGGTGCGATGCTTGTGGCATGCCTCTGACGGACACTCCTCCGCGCCGTGATTCAGCCTCCTCTTCATCAGATTTCAGCGCACATTGTTGATCATCGCGGAAGAAAAGCGACCCGGAGATGCTGGCATCGCTTGGAGGACGCCTGTAACAGACCATGATGAAGACCGAATCCTCATCCTCCTCCAAGCCAGCGAGCACCACCGCGCTCCGCAGCCCGTCCCCGCACCGCAACGCGTACGAGGCGGCGGGGATCCAGGCGCTCAAGCCGGCGAGCGACATCTTGAATAACGGGGACGCAAAAGATGGCAAGACGAAGCCCACCAGCCGCGGCCGCACATACGGCTCCAACGTGCACCGCATCAAAAACATGTTCATGAACATGGGCGCATCCTCACCCACTGAGGCGGAGGACCCGCAGAGGGCGAACGGCGACGCCAAAGCGGTGCGTCTGACGCTCCCCAGGGCCGGGAGCCTGAACGAGAACGTGGATCACAGCGCACTGCTCAAACTGGGCTCCAACGTTTCCGAGCGCGTCAACCGCTTCGACCCCAAAAGCGACGCGTCGCCAAGATACTCCAAGCTCCAGGAGACCAGGAAGATCTTCGAGCAGCAGAACCAGGAGAAGCAGGCGGCGACGAATCGCGTGCTGCTTAAAAAAGAACGCGCCGCTGGCTTTCAAGATGCGTCGCGTTTGGATGTGGTCGCGCGCTTTAACGGCAGCACGGAGTCGCTGGACAGCCTGGATGCGATCGGTGGGGCCTGTGAAGCGGTGTCACCTACCGTCAGCCAGCTGAGCGCCGTGTTTGAGCGCGCCGCGGAGCTCCGGAACAACCTGCACCGGCTCTCCAACACTCCACCGCTGCCGCTACCTCTGCGCAGCCGGGGGATCGGCGCCCTCAACTCCAAAATCATCTCCAAACGCGTACGCGCCGTTCCTCCCGGGGCTAACAGAGAGGACGGGGTGGATCAGGACCAGGAGGAACCAGATGAAAGGTTCGGCAGCCTCAATGGAGCCTCAGAACTCCAGGACAGCCTCACATCCATGGATCAGGAGAGCTTAGAGGAGAACCTGAAGGAGGAACGGAGTGCCAATGAAGTCAAAGCTCAAAGCGGTGGATCAGAATCGAAAGGTACTCTTATTTCAACCGATCTCCAAGGGTTGGGAAATGTAGGCGTTACTTCTAACGGAGAGGCCTTGGGAAGGGACGATGAGGATGGACGTGCATGCTCCTCTGTGGGGGTCTGTAAGAAAGAGGATGAGGAACAACTTCAAATCAAGGATCACTCCACGGCTGAGCTGGTGGATATCAGTGCCTACAGCGCAGTGGGAGAAGATTCAGGGGGCAGCCAGCATGAGGATGAGGAGGATGAAGACGAAGAGGCGTATGAGCCAGAGTCCAGCTGCTCGGAGGTTCCTGGATTACCTGCAGAGGAGGAACCACCCTCTAGCCGGAAGATAAAATTCAGTGTTGATCCTATTAAGGTGAGTTAACACCATCTCAAAGGAATGATGTAATTTTAAATCAGTGCTAGCAGAAGATTGCAAACACTTGTTTTGGTTCTTCAATGGAACTCATTCCAATCTAGAGAGGCTGATGGTATTAAGTGTGAGAATACTCTTTGTGGTGTATTGATGGCACTGTTGGGTTGTGCATTTTTGGTTGTACAGAAAATGATTTATAAAATAAAAAGGGGAAACATATTTTTGACACATTTTTGCCGCTGTTTAAAGAGATATCGAGCAAATAAAAAAAAAAAACAGGAGAGGCGACCTCTAGCATGTTCAGTGGATTGGTGGTTTCCTAAATGAATTCGTTCTCGTTGAGTTTAAGAATCTCAGAGGCGCGTCTGTTAATTTATTTTGAGTTAGAGCTGTGAAATATATATTAATACTGATTTCATTTGTAAAAATCCTGCAACTGTATCTAAGTTTGTTGGTTTTTATGAGGGGCTTGAGTGTATAATTCTGAGATAAAGTAAAATTTTAACTCTGATGTTTCAAATTGAATAATTTCAAATTGAATTTATGTAAAGACACTTTTCTTAACTTTCTAACCAAAAGCAGTTGTATAGAGTTTTTGGGAGCCTGTGTTGATGTTTAAAATCACCAAAACATACGTTCCACGAGATGTTTTTCACATCTCCTGTTGATTGGCTTCAACTTGGATTTGAAATCTGGATTTTGAAATCTGTATTTTATCTTTGACTCATCATTATGCCCATATTTTCCCTTTGATCCCATTAATATAATTTAATAATTCAGATTAATCTAAGCTTTTATCTAGGATTTTTCTTTCTTTGTTTTTACCTCATTGTACATTGTACATAAGTTTATGTGTCATGTTTTCAACTTAGCCCAAATCTGTTTTTACCATTTTATCTCATAGTTCTAACGTATCATCTAATTTGATATAGATTTTTTTTTAGTTTTAACTCATAATTTTTTACTTTTTATATGATAATTCACAATTTCCTGCTTTATTTTCTAATTCTTTATATCACAACTATAATTAATAAAAACAATTTTTACCACTAATTATTTTCTTTTTAATATATAGATTTTTTATCTAATTTTCATGATTGACCTTTTAAAACCATCATATTTTGCAATCATTTAGACTATTTCAGCCTTAATTTTTACTCACCTTGTGAACATTTTGCGACGTTATCTCATCGATTTGACATATATCTCATAGTTTGGTTACTTAGTCAGGTGTTTGACATTTATTTTAATTAATATTACAACTTACAAGTCGAAATAAAAGAATAATCTCAAAATGTTGTTATTTACTAATATTTGATTTAATGAGATTTTTCAAAAACACATTCAGGTGAATGTGAAGTGCTGCTCACAAACAAAATTGAGTTTTCTCTGATGGCAGACACAAAATTGAGCCATATCTGACAAATAAACTTGGAAATACAAACAAAAGGTTAGGCTCCAGACATTCAAAGGCGCACTTCTCTGTGTAGAGAGGTTCTCTGTGTAAAGATTGGAGTTACAAATTTGGGTTTAGTTGCTATTACTTCACTTTATTGTCGCTACGTTTGAAGAACAAAGTGCTTTCGCCTCGGAAGGTATCCATGTTAAAAACTCATATTTTATGCTCAAAAGAAACACATCAAGTCCCTAATCATGAGAGTTTTCTAAAATCACATTGACAGTTTGACCTTCACAACAACTCTGAGGGGGTGAATACAGTCTAAAAATAGCAACAATTAGTATACAAAAGTACTGCAGCCTATAGAACTTGTGGCCCATATTTTTCATGGCCTAGATGGAGTTAGACGATCCTTCTAAGTGTGGAACAGATGAAAATTTTATAAATCGGCTAAAAATATTACACTAATGACACCAAATATCATTGCTTTTAAGATGACAAGACATGAAACTTGAATTAGATTTGTGCTGATGGAGGCAAGATTTTCACCTAATGAATAATTTCCATGTGTCTTAAATAATTTTAGCCTACTTAAACATTTTCTTAACTTGTATGTAAACAAACTTTTCCGTTTAACTTCTGATGAGGTTGATGGCTGGACGAGGGTGTTCCTATGGTCTCATAGCGACTGGTTTGTGTTGAACTGTATTGAATCTTTTTGTTCAGCCTTTGTTAATGGTTCCTGTAGAAGCCCCTGACGAGAGGTTACTGTTAGAATGAGATGGACAGAATTAAACACTGTAGCCTGTCAGACAGTTTGTCTTAGGATCTTGCCTCCTCGATTATGTTTGACGTTTATTCTGGGCAAGCTCCGACCTGACGTTCGTGACGGAGGGACAAAACAGACATTAGGCAACAGGCAACACGGCCGTGCAGCTCAGCTAGCTGCTCTCAATCTGACAGTTGCCTGATATTGGGATTGGAAATGGGAAACCTTGCATATCCAGGCCTCTGTGAAAGTTTCTAGGAGACTTGTGATATGAGGATGGGTGGTGCAGGTGTGGGGTGGGGTTTTTCATATGTTAATGACTTACAGTTAGTACTCCTTTCATAGACTGGAGGAATAGAGTAATAATAATAATAATAATAACAACTCAACAGTCAGAATCCCCCCACAATACAGAATCAATAAAACTTGTATTCAAAAAAGGTACCTGTAAAAGCATTAAATAATAAAACTTCACACTTTAACATGCTCCGGGTCCAGTAGACGTGTAGGGGGCGTACGTGTGGGGTCATAAAAAATCTGTTCTGATAATGTTTTTTTACAGGAAATGAGCCAAGCCCAGTGAATCTCAGCTTCAAATAATAAATGCTTGTTTAATTTTTCTTTTGATGAAAACTGAAAATGTCCCACAGACCCGAACACCATACAAGGGTTAAAAGTGAGTTTTAGGATGAGATTTAAAAAAACGCAGGCTTGTGCATGCCTGAGTTCCGCAGCGTTGGTGCATAGACAGAAAAAAACCCATTTTCATAGTTTTAGTGCGAGTGCGTGGTATAAACGGAAGCTTTGACTGAGTGGAGCGGAGCGAACAGTTGTGTATTTGCAGTTAAAAGTGACGACTAGTATTCAGGAACAAGGTAAGGGAGGGCTTTATATGTGAGATTTAGGTTTTTAAATCAACACAGAATCAGACCGGGAGCTAGTGGAGGGATTTAAGAACAGGTGTGATGTGTTCATGTTTTCTGATCCCGGTCAAAATACGGGCAGCTGAATTCTGAACACACTGCAACCTGTCCAGAGTAGAACTAGAAACTCCAGCCTGGAGAGCAATACAGCAATCCAGCCGATACGATTATCACGTTTTTCTACACACCTCCTGCAAGCAGGGCCTGCACTGCAGTAGATGTTTTATCTCAGTACTTGAGCGCTCATGTGATGTTACACACCAGTCGGAAAACAAAGCAGTGCATCAATGCGTCAGTTTCAAACACTCTTACTCGTTTTTTTGTTTT
Source organism: Danionella dracula (assembly GCA_900490495.1). NCBI lineage: Eukaryota > Metazoa > Chordata > Actinopteri > Cypriniformes > Danionidae > Danionella > Danionella dracula. Next base: position 2,399,417 of record UELW01000123.1, read on the forward strand.
CATGTAGTGCGTCAAAACGCTGTGATTGGTTCCACTGATCATGTGACTGAACAGACTGACAGCAACACAGAACTGCAGCATAGGACGCAGTCTAGATACATTTCTCTTGTTCTAAAAAGAAGACTTTACTGTGGTCTGAACAAACTGCTTAAAAGGCAGGCAAGGATCCAATGTAACTCAAAGGTTCCGCTTTTTTTCTTACAATAAAGAAAAGTGTTTTTAAAAGTGTATATCACTTCTTTAAAGCAAGCAATCAAGTGGTATACAATAGGACCGAGATGTAACACACCACATTTGCACGGGACCAATTGTAACACGGGAACCAATCAGTATTACTTCAGCATGGGCAAAATTTACCTTATAAATCTGTAAAATGATTTTTTATATATATTTTAATACACTTAATAATAATAATAATAATAATAAGAAGAAGATTTTAATACACTTAATGTATAAACTTATTTGAATAAACTCAAATTTTATTAAAAATGTATCATTTATGGTAAATACTGAAAAATGAGTTTTCCCAGCGATGGGTTGCGGCAGGAAAGGGCATCCGCTGCGTAAAACATATGCCAGAGAGTTGGCGGTTCATTCCGCTGTGGCGACCCCGAAAGGGAATAAAGCCGACATGAAGATGAATGAATGAATGAATGAGTTTAATAATACCATAAAGTTTGATGTTTATTCTTTTGAACTTATGTTAACTTTTTATGTAATAGTTCACATTTGTCATGATTTTCACCAGTGACCTTTTTACCTCATTATTCTAATTCTTTATCTCACAAATATAATTGATTTAATTCCTCTCCATTGTTTCCTTTTTCAGATTTAGTTTTCTGTTAACTTTTCATACAAAATTAATCTTTTAAAATCATCATATTAAAACATAATTTTGACTATTTAAAGCTTACATTTTACTAACCTTATGAAGTTTTTGCAATGTTATTTCATACTTTTAACATTTTATCTATTTAAGAATACCATAAACCTTTTAGATTGTCAGAAAAAATGTTTATTGAGAAAGTTTACATTTCCACAAATAAATCTTCAGTGTGCTCTCTGCAGTTGGAGTGTTTTAATAAAATGTAATTGCACTGTAATGGTTCAAAAATAAGATTAATTTTTATACCTATTGATTGATTATACAAATATTACAAATGCATGACATGATTAAACACTACTACAGAACTTTAAATTCTATATCAATATAAATGTGTTAGCATCAACCAATTATGAGCTTCTTCACTCCAGAAGTGTGAACACAAGACTTTCTACTCTGAGCCTCTCGGATGCTGAGAATGAGAAAACATCATTAATCCTCTTCCTGTAAGTGAGGAGAGTAAAAATAGCTGACCTGTGAAGAAAGAGGGATTTTTGAGGTTGTGCAGATGTGTCAGTATTTGTGATAGCTAAAAAAAATCAGTGAAACAAGACCGTTTGAAGCAAACTCAATGAATCCGTTAGATGCTAATGAAGTGAAAAACAGCATTCCCGATAAAGAAAAATCAATGTCCTTCCTCTGTGAGCTGCTGGGTTTTTACAGAACGGACTTCAGGGAGCAGAATAATAAGAAGTGTTTAACCGTAAGCTATACGCAAAATATATTCAGATTATGACTGAATATTTTAGCAGCTGCTCTAAAAGATAATCAGTCACAATACAAGTTTTCAAAATAATGTGTTTTTTTTTGTTGTTTTAAACTTTTTTTAGTTTTAGGAAAGGGTAAGGGACTCCCACCAACTGGGTTCAGTGAATGAGAAGGTCCTGAGAAACATTTTCACACAATATGAAGTTGTGCATTAGCCGCTGTTTATAAGGATGCTGTTTTTTTTTTGCAATTCTGGTGTGGATGCGCAGTTTGTGAAGATAGGAGGTTGTATATTCTCTGTCTGTTCAGTTAACATACCTTTAGGAATCTTTATGTTAGCTCCAATAGTTAGCCAGCACAGAGATGGGCTGTTTTAGGTAGTTTTAGAGTCATATTGCAGGAATCTATTGGGTCAAGGGAGATTGTATAATAAATATCAGTTTAGTATGCCTTCCAGACAGCTGATAGAAGTGACACAGCACCACGCTGAATGTCTCCCTCTCCTTCTCTCCCTTTCACGCTCTCCTTCTCTTTCTCGCTATCTCTACATTTCTCTCGTTCTCTCTCCTTCTCACCCTCTCCATCTCCCTCTCCATCTCCATCTCCATTTCTCTCTCTTTCTCTCTCTACTCGCTCTCCATCTCTCTCTTTTAACAGAATAATATATTCTTTCATTCACCACAGCGGAATTAACCGCCAACTCTCTGGCATATGTTTTACGCAGCGGATGCCCTTCCAGCCGCAACCCATCGCTGGGAAACATTCACACACACATTCACTCTTTAACACTATGGACAATCGTTCTTATTCAATTCTCTTATTCCGCATGTCTTTGGACTTGTGGGGAAACCGGAGCACCCGGAGAAAACCCACGCGAGCACGGGGAGAACATGCACCGTGACGCTCAGAATAATATATATTTTTATTAAATTAAAATGTATTTACATAGCATACAATTTTTTATTTTTTATTTAATCCTTGACTCTTCTGTAGTTCCATTGTATAGTAATCGCTGAACCTTTCTGAGCTGATATTTTATGGTTTCAAACACAAAGAGTGGCTTCGGATGATTTAATTGCACATTGGTGAAAAGCATGCACTTCCTTTCCAAATCTCTTGAGGTTTCTGTGGCTCGATAGTGTAAAAGTTACGAGCAATTCCTGTTAGAAACTGGTAATCAAACATGAGCAATTACAGAATACATTAACAAGTTCAAGCATTTTTTAACCAAAAAGACTGCATACACAGTACACCTCCTTTGAACCAGTAGATGCAGTAAAATACTTAGTACAGTGAGTTTGTAGAGTTTCCTTAGTGAGGTTTTTTTTCAATTGGACTATAGAGGCCCACAGCCAGAGGAGATGAGAACGCATTCAGTCACTGCCAAGCTGCGGCTGCCTTTGTGTCTGTCAGTAAGTGGCCATCTCTCTCTCTTCTCTTATCTATTGTTATATATTAATAGTCATATGTATCTCTCTCTATGTCTCTATATATATCTCTGTACTCTCTCTCTATATATATCTTCTATCTCTCTCTATATCTCTATACTATCGTCTCTGTCTCTATCTCTCTATGTATATCTCTTATCTATATACCTCTTGTCTCGCTCTCTCTCTCTCTCTCTCTCTCTCTCTGTCTCTCTCTCTACCTCCTGTCTCTGTCTCTCTCTCTCTATGTCTCTCTCTCTCTCTCTACCTCTCTGTCTCTCTCTCTCTCTCTCTCTCTCTCTCTCTCTCTCTCTCTCTCTGTCTTTCTCTCTCACTGTCTCTTCTTTTCACTCGCACTGTCTCTGAAACACTTAGTGCCTAGAGTTGAAATGTTCAATTTAATAAAAAATATTGATAATGATGATTTTTATGTTAAATATATATAACTGGCACATTGATTGTGCCCGGCTTCTATATCTTGTTTGAATATTTACACATGAAATGAAAAGCATTTGTGAGAGAATGTGCTCAAAAGAATTTGTAGTATTTTGCTTCTAAAATGAATGAGGAATAAAATGGGAATGTTCAAAGATATCAAGCCCCTCTCTCTCGCTCAAACACAAGGCCTGTTGTGCAGGCTCGTTATTGAAGCTCTCTCTTTAGACTGGAGAGTTTCAGGCTGACCTAAGAGGCAGATCTCACACTAACCGCTTTGTTCTCATTTTCTTTCCTGCCTCTTTCTCTCTGCCCCAATTTGGCTGCTCACTTCTTCTCCTCTCTGCGTCCTTCCTCAACCCATATTTATTTCAGGTTCATTTTCATTCAAGTCCACGTTTGGTTTTGGCTTGCAAAGTTACAAATCATCATTCCATTCTATTAGTCGTCTGCTCATTACCTTGCTTCTTTATTTCCTCTGTTGTGTTTGGTCTTTAAGAGTGTTTTGATATTTCTTATCATGTTTTCAGCTGTTAGTTGCACACGTGTGTCTAATTTTATATCTTAATTTTTGTCAAAATGGTTAAAGAAAAGCTACTTTGTCATTATTACTATATTAATTCCCAAGATATTATTTAAATAGTTGTAAAACATTCTGTGGTTAGTTTTGATACATTTACATTTACATTTACATTTATGCATTTGACAGACGCTTTTGTCCAAATTGACTTATATTCGGGGAGAGACAATATGCAATCTGTTACACCGACAAAGTCTATCTCAGCTTCTCATAATAGAAATTGTATCAACTGATCAAATAAACCAAAGCAGTGAGGAAGTAGAGGAAGAAAGGAAAAAAAATATTTTTTTACAGTAGTTGTTCCCTGAAGAGAAGAGTTTTCAGTTGCTTTTTAAAAGCTGTTAGTGTTGCTGCTTTCCTGACTGGATCAGGAGTTTGTTCCACCAGCCAGGGACAGTGAGAGAGAAGATAGCCAGGTGCCAGATAGCGAGGACCTTGGTTTGACAGCCCATCCATTGCTCTTAAGCTTTGCTCACACTGGAAAGCAGAATGTCAGGCGTTTTATATGTAAAGTCAATGAGAAAAAGCAAGTACACGGGAAAAGCAGACTCGCGGAGTAGAGATTTATTTGTTGAGACACTGAGCAGACTTTCTTGCAGATGCAGGAGAAGCAGTTCAGAAGGTGAGCGACAGTTTCTAACCAACCTTAATAAAAACCAACCCAATCTCCACATAACAAACACTTACGTTGAACATAAAAGTATAGACACAGCCTGAAAAAGAGCATGACATTATAAACAGGTTTCTATATTTTTTTTCAAGTACTAATATAAAGATATATATATATATATTTATATTATATTTATTTCATGTGATTAAATACATTAAACTAAATAGTATACAAAAAATAAATATATTAAAATAAATGTTAAACATTGGTATAGAAATATAGTGTAGATGTATAAAATATTTTACTATATTTTAACAATATATGTTCAAAATACATTTTTGTAATATGCGGGAAAAAAATATGAATGGAAAGAATATTTACATGTCTATATTGTTTAAAATATATTTAGTGCATGTCTATTTTCTATTATTACTTTATTACAGTGAAATGAAGGGAAATAAATTAAAAACTCTAAAATTTAAATCCATGTGTCTTCCTTATACTTAAAGTTTTCAATAAAAAATAAAAATAATATTAAAAACCAATCAGCTTCCTCTAGACTAGTGACGTCTGGAGGAAGGTCTCAACAAAAAAAGTGGAGAAATTCAAAATTTCAGTGTATTAACACCTGCTGCTGTTTCTCCATACACAAGCCTTTTACAGACACAAAAAGCAAACTGATCTCACTTTGAATAGAGTTAGAGAAGAGGAAGAGAATCTGGTGGGCTTTAAGTTTTCTACTCACATTGGGAATGTAAAGACACTCCGTTAGCTTTAGCCGCTATACTAGTATTGTACTGTTGAAGAACTGCTGTATTTAAAGTTGAAATGTGCTGGAAGAAGAGCAAGATACAGAGAGCGAGATGTATTTAAAGAAGAGGAGAACAGAGACTGAAGCCTGTCCTCCAAGTATTAAGCTTTGCTCACACCAGCAAGCAGAAAAGCAGATAAACTGCGAGTACAGCGCTAGGGTGATCACCAAAACTGCTACCAAAAAGCTAACCAAGCCAATGCACCAAAACAGGTGCTAGAAGGCAGAGCTTGAGTCTTTGTTTTCCTCTCCTCAAATACATTTTCTATCAGTATCTTCCACTTGTTTCGACACATGTTAACGACAAATAAAAAGCAGCTCCACAACCGTACAATGCTAGCTTAATGGCTAAAGCTAACAGAGTCTCATTACATATCGCTCAATGTGAGTAGAAAACTTGAAACTCACCAAATACTCCGACCTCTTCACTTTCCTCCAAGCAAGATCTGTTTAAGTCTTGTTTTTGTAGAAGGCTGTCACACAGCACCGAGTGTCTGGACTCTGGGATTTATTTTTTCTCTGGAGTCTTCTCTCTGAACAACTCTCTGATTCTCTCAGATTTTTTTTTTTTTTTTCAGATTTCTTCAAAATATTTTTGGTTTTCAGAATTTCCTTCCATTTCTTGTAGCCACAACACTGGGTTATCTGATTTCTCCAACACCACAAGAAAACTTTATCTGCTCTGCTTTTTCTGATTTTCTCATTGACTGCAAAACATCTGTCAGTCTGGTTTTTCTGCTTATTTGCATGTATAAACCTTTGCAGCAGAGCGCCCAACCTCTGCACTGAAGAACTCGGACCTGAACCGTCCACAAGAGGATAGCGAAGGGCACTTCCTGTAAGTGCTTGTTTTAGGGAGAGAGAAATTATACAGTTCTAACACCCACAATCATGCCGTGCCTTCAAACTCCAGTCAAATCCACTATCTTCTAGCACGAAGACTTTTTAGAATGCATTTTGGTGCTATAATTTGCTCATATTTAATTAGACGAGAGGCTATTATGAGCCATGCATATTAAATGTATTTGAGCAACAGCAGGTGTCTATTCACCCATCGCTCATTCTCCACATTGTTAGAAGAAATCCCAGCTTGCTTTGCGGTATTTCACCATATGCTTGGTTAGTAAATAAACCCTGAGAACAGCAGTGTTGTTGAGCATCTCTTGTCATCCAATGAGTACTTTTATTGATGCTATGCAGCTACATCACACACAATCAGCCATGAGAAGAAGCCTCCTGGGATTTTTTCATTATTAACAGAAAAGGTTCTAGTTTTACAAACAAATAATTTCCTTGTTTTGAAATACACTATTGCAGATCGTATTTTAAAAAAGCCATCAAGCCAAAACAACAAGAATAGAAGGTGAGTTGAGCGGAGGAGGGGTTTTGCAGGCCATCTGTTATAAGAGATGTGACCTACTGGCACTCTGACACAACTGGAACACCACTGTCTGCCTCTCTCTATCGCTCCATCTAAATCCTTAATCCGGTGTTTGTGTCACCGGGTGGGCAGCATGAAAAATGCCAGCCAGAGCGTCTAGCTGATGCATGTGTCACGGTGACTGGTCTCAGCTGCTGAAGCGGAGGCTGTAAGAGATGCTTTGCTTGTGGAGAAGAGGTACAGCAGAGTTTTTATTTCAGAAAACATCGATCATGTCAATCAACTGAAACATTTAAAGAGGATTATGTAGAGAGGGGAAAGGGATTTGAAAGAAGCCTGCCCGTTATAAACCATTACAAATCCTTTTTAACATATAGTATGTCATCATAAGTCAACATAACCTGATACGTTTATATATAATAATTATGGCATTTTATTTTGCAGCATACTAGATAAACGTTTATTTCATTTAAGTGGGAGTCTGCACAATTTTGCACAAATTTAAATGAAGTCACCCCGTGTTTCTGCTGGGTCTTAAAAAGTTTAAAATGTAAAATCCCAAATTTTAAGCTTCATGTCTTTTCACAGGTCTTATTTTTCTCATGTCCATAGAAAGCTCCTCTGATATGTGTGTTTTGTTGTTGCTTGAGAGTTTGAGAAATGCTCATAAAAACTCATAAATGCTCAACTTTGTAAAAACCATAGTTTTCCGAGTTTTGGGAAAACCTTCTGAAATGCTCAAAAACATAAAAATGATGGTTAGGGTTTCAAACAATGTATTTGAAGCATACAGTTTTTTTATGCAGAAATGTTTTATGTGTTTTACGATATAGGTATTAAATTTGATTGTTAACAGTCTTAAAAATGTCTGACTTTATGAAACCCTGTAGAAACCCTGAAACCCAATTCCTCTAAGTAAGCTCCTCGTGGCTTGTTTCAGGGTACTCTGTGTCTCTTGAAATAGGGTTGCTACAAAAACCAGCAATCTCTGCGCCGTCCAGGAGTGAGTTTGAAAGCCATAGTCTTCAGTCAAAGCCTTAAATACAGTGGTACTAATAATTGGCATAATTTCTTTTGGTTTAGATTTTTGGCTTCAGCTTACTTTATTCCAGTGTCATTCCGGTGTATCCCTAGTCATAACCGTTAACATGTTACATGGCTTAACTTGTGGCTAATTCACAAAATAGCTTGTTTTATGTTGTGGGAGATAAAAGCACTCAAAATACAAAACGCTACCATCAACCAACACTTTCGCATTTTGCTTTTAGTGACTGAAATCGTATATCAAATCATCAAATCTGTGTTTAAAATTTGACAAGCAAAGTGAGTGTAACATACAGTAGAAGGTCACCTGATGCACTAATTTGTTTTTGGTGTTCCAGAAAAAATCTTAGAGACATACTTTGATGCTTGAGTACCCATTAACGCATTGGTATAGTAAAGAGTTTTTTCCTGTGTAAATATATTAAAGCATGTGTTTTTGACGGCAGGTTAAGTTGCAGTTGCATGCACCTACGCCGAAAGGATTATATAAAGCTGTCAGGGAATCATCAAGGACTGCTGTGAAGTGGGCACCTGGTCTGCCCACACAGTTTCGCTTTCAACAGAAAACCACTTCAATTCCACACTCAAGTTGGAGACAAATTGTCTTTAGCTTAAACAAACAAGAAGTATTTATGAAACATATCAAGCAGTCCAGACGTATTCCTTTTACTCAGAAAGTCATGCATTTCATGTGCTCTTTAGAGTAGATATTTATCATGCAATTAAAAACTTTGGACAATGAAATGCATACAATTTCGACCTCAGGGTTGCAGGGTTCAAGGATATATTTTGAAGCCTGCATGTCAGTCTTTACAGATTATGTTAATACGTGTGGGAGGATTACAATGCACAGAACGAAAACAGGTCTGTGTCTGTCAGAGAGTTGATAAGTGGTTTGATGAGTGTGAAAGTGAGGATTGCACCCTCACCTGACCTTCAGTAAAGTTTTCTTGTTGGTGCTTCAGTTATATAAAGTAGAAAACTAATATTCTTAAAAGGCAGCCTCAGCTAAGGCAAATGCTATAGAATAGCAAACAGCTGAAGCAACAGGTGTTTAGCAATACACAGTATGCATATTTCATCCTCTAACAGTCCGTTTCATCAGGTCTCCCATCAGGAAAAGGTTAAATATTTTATTTGCTATAAAATTAAAGTAACTCCCCACTTTGACTTTTTTACACGCACACCAATGATATACCTCCTATTATATACAGTACAGACCAAAAGCTTGGACACACCTTCTGATTCAAAAAAATTTCTTTATTTTCATGATTATGAAAATTGAAAATGGTAGATTCAAACTTTTGGTCTGTGCTGTATACCAAGGATGTGTAGCCAAGGATAGTATACCAAGGACAGGAGGGTAAAAACTCTTCAAAACTGTTAAGGTTTAAACTAGTGTGCAGCTGATTAAAACAACTCCTTACCTTCAGATCATTTGACAAAAGCCATCAATCAATCTAATGCAAACACCGAAGATTCGTGAACCTTTGCAGTGATTTAAGAGGGTTTACATCATTCAAAAACTAAAAGTGATGTCTTCTACATTGGTGATTCATTTGAGGTCCTATTTTCAGGTGTTCACAACATATTCCAATGAGGACTACGATAGGAGGAATGAAGACGTGGACCCCATGGCCGCCTCTGCCGAGTACGAGCTGGAGAAACGAGTGGAGAGGCTGGACCTGTTCCCTGCTGAGCTGGAAAAAGGTATGAAGTCATTCTCAGAACCTTGTGAATGGGAGAGACAGTATGTGTATGAATTAACAAACAGGATGCTTAGAACATATGAATAGATTCAACCAACCTGCAGACAGTGTGCCTTCGCTATAGTTGGTTTTAAAGAGCGCTTGGTGGTCTGTAATGAAACCATGAGAACACTCAGGTGGTGTTAATTGAAAGCGAACAGCTAAATCCCTTTACAAAGGTCTATTCCTCTCAAGGGCCTTGTTAAAGTGTACTTAAGCTGTGAGCCAAATGGGAACTGCGTAGACATCTATGGATGTAATGTGTGGTGAAAGACTTGAGTGCATCTATACACTGCCTACACCAGCCTAAACCTACAGGGTCACATGTGCACGCTCGACTAAAGTGAACAAGATGTAACTCTACTTTGCTTTTGTCCTTGAACAGACAATGAGGGTTTGGGAATCAGTATTATAGGGATGGGTGCTGGAGCAGACATGGGTCTGGAGAAGCTTGGGATCTTTGTTAAGACCGTCACTGAAGGAGGAGCTGCTCACCGGGACGGAAGGTAATTTATAACCGTAACGTATTACTTCTTGGAGTAACTCAACAGTGTAACCTATTACGCTTCATTGTTATGTATCTAGTTGCATGCTCAGAAACTAATAAAAAAAAAGATTGAGAGCGGTACATAGTAAAGGCTGTGCTATTTCCTGTTCAAAGCAAATCGGAGAACACAAAACTCGCATTATTGTTACGTTATCTGAGATAAGGCTGAAAAAGTAAGGATGAAAGTAATTGTCGAGTTTAGTATTTCTCTGAATATACGTGTCAAAAAACATCACTAGCAAAGATATTTAAAAGCCTTGAAAACTTCTGTGAAGAGGAAGACATTAGAGGGGGAAAGGGAATAGATTGTGAATAAATATGTTTTATTCACAAAATTCAAAGGAATGTATATCGTTTAAATTTTGGACCAATTGGATTCAAAATATTAAATCTTGGACCAAATATTTCTTGTGCATCATTCATTTCAATGCTTTTATATGGTACTCATAATGGCATCAACTCAATTCTTTATTAATTGTTTCAAGTACCATAAAAGTAATACATATTCAATTCATTAAATTTTTAAGAGAGAAAAATTGTAGGGATTCATTTTAAATGACATTAATAATAAGAATTTACAATATGATATTTTGCAAGTTTCTTGCACAACACTGCTAATAAGATTATTATTTGAAATGTATTTATTATTTGTATAATTTATTATTAAATAAATATGATTTCTTTCTGGAACATTTTGTTGAAGCCACTTTCTCCTTATTTTTGTTTGACTCGAGGAAAAGCAGAAGATGTTTTAAAATGAAGGGGCCAGATTAAAAAGTCTCACTGGTACTAAAACGGAGAGAATTTGGAGGTTTTTTACTCAAGAATTACAAGATTAATCCCTCTAGTTTATGAACACCAACAACTCAGTTTGATTTGATTATTTAAAGTTATATTATTTTAAATAAATTTAAAAAAAATGGCCCTGAGACCTTAATAACCTTTAAAAGGCAGTATTTAGAGTAAACATTGTCTTTAAATAACCTCAAATGGTTGTCCTCCTCAAAACCTAAGCATGTGTACCTCATGTTCCTCTCACTGTCATGCTTCTGCCACACTTCCTGCCGGGTTTTGCTTGTTGGCACAGAGAAATTACTTTCTTCATTGAGATGAGCTGCATTAGAGCTAGTGGGCGGTGCTTCGTCTAGTGGGTGTGGCTATGACTACTGAGCCGTTTTGAGCTCCCAGAAAAAAATATATTATTACACAAACATGCTTGAACCAATCTGAATATGACTTGAGGTATATTTTTGATGAGGGAACAATACTAGACAATATCTGAAATCTTGGGTTTACATGATACAGTACCATGTTTTACTTTCAGGATACAGGTGAATGATTTGATCGTGGAAGTGGATGGGACAAGCCTGGTTGGTGTAACTCAAAGTTTTGCTGCGACTGTCCTGAGAAACACCTCTGGAACAGTTCGGTAAGATGAGTAAAATAACAAAACAGACACTAAAAATTGCTACTGAAAATTATAATTTTTTTTATGTTGTTAAAGTTGAGTTTTTCCAATGGTTTGCAATTGTTGTTAAATCAGTTATTATTTTCAGTTCACATACAGACAGTAAATTAATTCCATTAATTTATACAGAATTGTGTCTTTAGAATGATATTAAATTATGTACATGGACTATTTATAAATCTTACATGTCTAGTAAGCTTGTAGCTAAAAACAATATTTATGGGTAAATCAAAAGGGGCGATAGTATAAAATTATAAATTGCGAAAGATCTCACATATTTCTTTATCACAACTTCCAAAGCTTTTTAGAAGCTGTAAAAAGGACATGAAAGCTGCAGTAAGTTTCAAAATCTATTTTATTTTAGAGTTCTGGACCTCTTCAAACAACATCAATTCTTGATGCATTTATAAGGTTTAAATAGAAAAACATCGTGAGGTGAACACTCCCACATAGTTACATTTTTTACTAATGTAAAAGATATAGAAGTGTAAAATTGACTGTTAGGAAATACTGTATGTACTGTTCTTCTTTTCCTTCCTTTATTCAGCTTTCAGTCAATGGATGTCATAGTGACCGTTGTAATTATGTGTCACAAAGATTGCATTTAGACGTGGAGAATAGTACTTTTCATTATGATAGATGAGTGTTAACGGGAGGCCAGAACAAGAAGAGGGTTATGTGAAGCCAGACACTGAGTGGAAGTGACACAGAAGAAGATTGAGGACAAACTAGATGAGCTTCTGTATAAAGGGATGTCAGATACATGAATTTGTCATCCCATGTGCTGTGTAGTATCAATAAAATACATTTTAATGGGAAGAAAAACTAATTTGGGAATAATCTTTCAGAGATTTTTTTTTGGGTCTCTTTCTGCTATGTTTTCTATAGTTTCTAAATTGTCTGCGCTGAATTTGCTTTCAATTAAAACTTCACTAAGCAAGATATAAAAAAAACGTAGCTACAAAACGAATTATAGTGTTATATATATTTTTATTTTCGCTTAAATAGGCATAACAATTTTTTCCCCCTAAAAATATAATTGATAGCCACTTTTCAGGGAGGCTTTATGTGTTTTTATTATTATTTTTTTTTTAAGTGGTAAAAAAAAAGCTGTTGGCGTGACCAACTTGTGTGCGTCAAACATAATTTTTGCATTAGCCGACTCACATCTCATTATTCACACAGCAGAACCCAGAACATTCTCTCCATCGTCACCACATTGGTTGCATCTTTCCATTGAATTAACATGTAAATCACTCACAAATCATGCAACTTGAGGTGAACGTATTCTAAGAAGTCAATACTCGGTTGAGAGCTCCCTCTACTGGGCATTTTTGGAGGATGATCTCTGTTTTGAGCTTCAAACTACAAAAAAAAACTAAAACAAAATTCTCCATTGGTGCACCATGCAGCTCCAACACAATGGAACAGACTCCCCCTGGAGGCACGCTTCAGTACCAACTTATAGAACTTCAAATGGAGACTGAGCACATTTGTTTAGGGCTGCTTTTGGTTGTTTTTAATGTTCTATGGTTCTACTTTTAATAGTTTTCATCTGCTATCTATTGAATTATTTTTTACTTTCTTAATTGGTAACTCTTGTATCTATGTGTATGTTTATAGTTTGTTTGTTCACTGGGATGCTTCTGTGTGTACACTGGGATGCTTCAAATTCTGGATATGGGTCGCTCCATATTTGGTCAACTGGTCACTTTCACTTCACTTCTCTTTTAATGTTGTTTACTCATTTTTAAACTTAATGTAAACTCACTGGTACAATTTCACTATAATCATCTACTTAAAATGCCTTGAAAGTTCTAATTTTTCATAACAAGATCTTCCATTCCATTTAAGGCTGTAATTTTAGGTTCTTCTGAAATATTTTTCAGGAACCCAATTTTGTTTTAGAGTGTCTAAGGTCTGCGACTTCCATCCCTGTTCCCAGGTTTATTATTGGTCGAGAGAAGCCAGGGGAACAAAGTGAGGTGGCTCAGCTCATCCAGCAGACCCTGGAGCAGGAGCGCTGGCAGCGAGAGATGATGGAGCAACGATACCGAAACTATATGGGAGACGAGGAGGAGGTCTGTGTTACCTTGAGTGATCTCATTAGGGTTTTAGCTACAAGTGTGATGTGTGCAACCAAAAATAAACACACCATAAAACATGGTTTAACATCTTTCATAAAATTGAACCTCTTGAGGCTTAACATTTTATTGGAGAAAACGTACTGATTTCACGAGGCGGGTGTTAGACATAGCCTTTATCCACCCTTCCAGCCTGGTGATTACGGTTCTGATGAAGATGAAGAAGATGAGACGAGCCCCTCATACCCCAGCGCCATTGAGGTTTTTGACTTGACTGAGAACGAGGACACACTTTCACCAGTGGAAGTCGACCCAGAGAAGCTCACCCACAAGTATAAAGAGGTAAGCTGCAAACAAAACTGGACATTGAGGAACTGAGGAGATGCAGCATGTTCTTAAAAATGTAATAATCATAACGTACAGCTGATATTCTCTGCTCATATTTTAGATTGATGTTGCATTAAATTGTTTTAAATCAACATTATTCAGTCTGGGTAGTCAACATGAATAATAATGCCTTCAATTTATATAGGGCTTTTCTAGAAATTCAAGAACACTTTACAATTATCAGTGCATTATTCATTCACTCTCGGTGATGATAAGCTACCTTGGTAGCCCTCAGCTGCCCTGGAGCAGTCTGACAGGACGTGGCTGCCATTCTGCGCCTACACCCTCCTGACCACCACCAAACACCCCCACCAGTCACACACATTCACCAATCACACCCCACCACTCACACACATCCACCAAACACACCCCACCAGTCACACACATCCACCAATCACACCCCACCAGTCACACACATTCACCAGTCACACACATCCACCAATCACACCCCACCAGTCACACACCACCACAAACACCCTCCACCAGTCACACACATCCACCAAACACACCCCCACCAGTCACACACATTCACCAATCACACCCCACCAGTCACACACATCCACCAAACACCCTCCACCAGTCACACACATTCACCAGTTACACCCCACCAGTCACACACATTCACCAATCACACCCCACCACTCACACACATTCACCAGTTACACTCCACCAGTCACACACATTCACCAATCACACCCCACCACTCACACACATCCACCAAACACACCCCACCAGTCACACACATTCACCAAACCCCACCACTCACACACATCCACCAAACACACCCCACCAGTCACACACATCCACCAAACACACCCCACCACTCACACACATTCACCAATCACACACATCCACCAAACACACCCCACCAGTCACACACATTCACCAATCACACCCCACCAGTCACACACATCCACCAAACACACCCCACCGTCACACACATCCACCAAACACACCCCACCAGTCAACATCCACCAGTCACACCCACCAGTCACACACATCCACCAACACACACCCCACCAGTCACTCACATCCACCAATCACACCCCACCAGTCACACACATCCACCAAACACACCCCACCAGTCACTCACATCCACCAAACACACCCCACTAGTCACACACATCCACCAAACACACCCCACCACTCACACACATTCACCAGTTACACCCCACCAGTCACACACATTCACCAATCACACCCCACCAGTCACACACATTCACCAATCACACCCCACCAGTCACACACATTCACCAATCACACCCCACCACTCACACACATCCACCAAACACACCCCACCAGTCACACACATCCACCAAACACACCCCACCACTCACACACATTCACCAGTTACACCCCACCAGTCACACACATTCACCAATCACACCCCACCAGTCACACACATTCACCAATCACACCCCACCACTCACACACATCCACCAAACACACCCCACCAGTCACACACATTCACCAGTCACACCCCACCAGTCACACACATCCACCAAACACACCCCACCAGTCACACACATCCACCAAACACACCCCACCACTCACACACATTCACCAATCACACCCCACCAGTCACACACATTCACCAGTTACACCCCACCAGTCACACACATTCACCAATCACACACACACCAACCCCACACCACACACACATTCACCAATCACACCCCACCACTCACACACATTCACCAATCACACCCCACCAGTCACACACATTCACCAGTTACACCCCACCAGTCACACACATTCACCAGTCACACACATCCACCAAACACACCCCACCAGTCACACACATCCACCAAACACACCCCACCAGTCACACACATCCACCAAACACACCCCACCAGTCACACACATTCACCAATCACACCCCACCAGTCACACACATCCACCAAACACACCCCACCAGTCACACACATCCACCAAACACACCCCACCAGTCACACACATTCACCAATCACACCCCACCAGTCACACACATTCACCAGTTACACCCCACCAGTCACACACATTCACCAATCACACCCCACCACTCACACACATTCACCAATCACACCCCACCAGTCACACACATTCACCAATCACACCCCACCAGTCACACACATTCACCAGTTACACCCCACCAGTCACACACATCCACCAATCACACCCCACCACTCACACACATTCACCAATCACACCCCACCAGTCACACACATTCACCAATCACACCCCACCAGTCACACACATTCACCAGTTACACCCCACCAGTCACACACATTCACCAATCACACCCCACCACTCACACACATTCACCAATCACACCCACCAGTCACACACATTCACCAATCACACCCCACCAGTCACACACATTCACCAGTTACACCCCACCAGTCACACACATTCACCAGTTACACCCCACCAGTCACACACATCCATACTGGGCAATGTGGGTGAAATGGTTTGCCCAGGGCCACAATGGCCCAAACCGTTTGAAAAGTAACATCACCATAAGCTCTATAATGAATGGTCAAACATAAAATAAAATAAAAACATTTCATAAACATTAATCTGCATTTGTTGTTGTGTTGTTTATTGCATCTGTAGGCAGTTTGTTTGATTCTTCAAGGAGTGGACATTTGAGAGAGACACATGTAAACAGTGTTCACTAAAAAAGTAGCTTATAGCTTTAGCATTAGTTCAACTGTTTCTGAGGATGCTTGTGGCTGCGATTGTTCCTCTGCAGTCGTTCCTCTCAGCTTGTGTTGCTAAGCTTTACAGCTTTGAACTTTACAGCTAACAGAACATAATTTCACCCTTGGCTTCATTAGGTTTTTCATTACTGATTGCTTGAATTCACCTTCATAAAACCTGTGAGGGATGCATTGTTTGTTATTTTGAAAACTTTGCATATTTAAATGTGGATGAAAGTCATGCTACAGTAGTGATGCTTTGCTTTCTGCTAAAACCTATGGGTGATGTCATGCTTCCTACATACATGCTATATACGTTCAATAGACTTTCCACATTCGAGTTTGCTATTTATCTGAGGTCATCTTTGCGATGTTCAAACAATTCAGAAGGAAAAATCTTCTAAATAGGTGTATCCTACAGTATGTGGTGACTAACAAAATAATCTGTTGAATGATAACAAAGGAAGAATGCTCCCAATTTAAAAACGTATACTTTATATACTTCCTTGTTTTTACATTTTGTTCAATGCAAGTTTTTTCCCTCCTTTCTTGTGAAAGCTTTGCTTTAACTTTCGCTGAAGAGAAGCAGAATTACTCATTTTTTGTGTTCGTACAGTTGCAGATTAAGCATGCTGTAACTCTGGCTGAAATCCAGCAACTCAAGAGGAAGGTAAGAAAAATCTCAATTTTAAATAGAGCTAATTTGCAGTTTGTATGAAAATGTAATAAAGTCACAATTTGTTTCCATGCATATGTGCAGTTGCACCATGCAGAGCAGGAGAAGCAGCGCTGGCGTTGTGAGAAAGCTCAGATGGAGCGGAGCATGCAGGAGAACCGGGAGCGCATGGAGAAGCTGGAGGGTTACTGGATGGAGGCTCAGAGTCTGTGTCAGGCGGTAGATGAGCACCTGAAGGAGACTCAGGCGCAGTACCAGGCTCTGGAGCGCAAGTACAGCAAGGCCAAACGCCTAATCAAGGAGTACCAGCAGAAGTGAGCCCCACATGCTTATCAATTCCTTATTTTTTATTATATTTTCTGGGGACTTCTCACATATCTAAACAGTCTTCTAATCCGCTAGTGTATAGCAGCATCCACCTGGATGACCACAGCCAGTGCACACCACAAACTAATGTAATAAGACCAAAATTTAAGCCCCTCTGAATGTCTTACTAGCAGCCTCTGCCAAAAAAACCCAGTATGCTATTACCAGACCAGTTAGTAGGTGTTGCAGCATTACCAGAGGTTGTTGTGGCATGAGATTGACATGGTTGGGTGCTAAAATGTAAACCGTCAATGATTATTCAGGGGTGAATCTTGAGTTTGACATGATTGGATAAAATCGCACAAAATGACAACGAAGTAATTTGCAAATGTTTGCGCACTTGTTTACATAAATTAGCAATTAATTGGAATTGGGTATTAGAAGAAGGTTGATTGTCTTTGCTTTTAAACAAATTGCAGTTCCTTGACCAACCACTTGAGGGTGACTCCAGAAGTGAGCAGGTTCTTTCACTCTAACGTTAAAACCATTGACTGTATATAACATGAAGAGAGTGTTTATGACACCACCCGTAGGTTTCTGGCAAAGTTAAATGAAGTTAAATGAACATGCTTTTTTCAGCTCCATAATTTGTCAGTTTTAACATTGGAGTGAACGCAGAGAACTTGCTCTGATTTGGAATCAGCCTCAAGCAGCCGCTCAGGGATCTGCAGTTCAGTCACTTCCTGTTACGCTTGAAGAGAGAAAGCAGAGATTGCTCCTTGGTAAAAAACTAACCAACTTTGAAGATGAAAAAAAATGTTTCCACCCTTGGCTCCATTAGATTTGTTGATTTAAATCAACAAACCTGATGACCATTTGACCTTTATGAACACTCTGAAGGGGGTTAATTAACGTCAACAATTTTTTATACATTTAAATGTAAAACTTCAGCCAATCAGAGGCCTTCATGCGATCATGTCCTGGCTCTGTAAGCGCGTTCTCGACTTTTATTTATTTATTTTTTTATTGCCAACAAATAGAAATACAACGTATAAACATCAAGACATCCAAAAAACTGGTAACAGAATAAAATACAGAAAGATACAAAAAAAAAAGAAATAAAACAAGGGTTTACACTTTGCATATTAGTATAAATTCAACTCTTTGACATACAATAAAGTATTTTTGCATTTTACATGTTACGCTGAACTTTCCCAGCGATGGGTTGCGGCTGGAAGGGCATCCGCCGCGTAAAACACATGCCAGAGAGTTGGTGGTTCATTCCGCTGTGACGACCCCGAAAGGGAAGAAAGCCGACATGAAGATGAATGAATGAATGTTACGCTGAACCTATGGGTGACGTCACTATCTCTACATCCATGTTATGTATATACATTTACACACCTGGCTCCATTAGGTTTATTGATTCAGATTGCTAGTTTTGACCTTCACGAATTAAATATTTTAAAAACGTGCTTGTTTTAAGAGATACAGAGTGATTCAAAAAGAATGCCACAACTTTGAAACTCGAAAACTCTGCAAAAAAAAGAGAACGAGTGCTAAAATCTTTCTGTCGCCGATTTAAGGAAGCTCTGGAGTTTTATTTCTCTGCTCACTTGGTCGTTAGGAGCGCTGTTTGCCCATAAAACCTTAATTTCTGTTGTTAATGCAAAGATGGCGACTGCTCAAGAAAAAGCTTTTTGTGTTATCGAGTACGGCAGAAGTGAGTCGCCGTCAGTTGTTCAGCGTGCATTTCGAACCAAGTATGGTGTTCAGCCTCCTGATAGGTGGTGTATCAAACGCTGGTACAAACAATTCACGGAGAAAGGGTGTTTGTGCAAAGGGAAAAGTTCCGGGCGGCCGCGCACGAGTAAAGAAAATGTTGACCGCATTCAGGAAGTATTTGCTCGCAGTCCAAACATATCGACCCGCCAAGCTAGCAGAGAGCTGCAAATTCCACAACCGACCATCTGGAGAGTGCTGAGGAAAAGGTCAGTGACAAACCTTAGCGTCTGAAACTGGTTCAGGCCCTATCCAAAGCTGAAAATACTCGAGTTCTGCGGGGTTGTCCTTGAGCAAAAGGAGACATATTACTTGTTTATTTCGAAGCTAGTATTTAGCAACAAAGCTACATTCTATTCCCCTCTGCAATGCCTGTTCGTTTTACGCAATAACATCATACGTCGAGCGTAGTTGCTAAGCTACCGTGCGTGCTTTCTGATTGGGAATCGCGTGGGATACGCACGAATCACGGGGTACGGCGACCCAGAAAGTTCAAAAAGGTTCGGGATTTAGAAAAAAACGCCAAAACGCCGTTTTTACTTCATTTTCCGTTTGCCTTCATTTGTAATCTTTATATACACTCATTTCGAAATTTGAAATCAATACAGCAGATTATGAGATGGTGCAAATATAGTTATCTATTTATTATTTACTAATTATAATGATAACTGTTATTGTTAATTATTATTATTGTTCGTTCTTAATGTTAAATAAACAATGGTAGTTTAGTAGTATATAAAGTCAGTTCCACCCTTGTTGACTGATATGTTAAAGTGTCTGACTGTTCTCCAAAGCACGCTGCGCGATTAGCCTCTAATTCAAATAATTTTGGGGGCTACTATGCGAAACGACATGGGATTGGTTGTTTGTCATGTCAGTCAAATGGCTTCATGGGCGGGTCTTGACCAAAGAAAGCTGCCAAAACCCCCAGAACTTCCTTCTATCTAAACAACTTGGTTTCCCTCTGATCTGATTCACACTCAAAGCAAGCTCTACCCTATTTACGAATCCTTTCTTCCAACTTGCTATTTTGAGTCAAAAGCATGAAAGGTCATATTGATAAGAACCTGACCTAGAGTAGTTAGAGGAAATTAAATAATTTCATTTTCGAAAAAGCAGATAAAAAATATCTATTTGAAAAAGAAATACATTAGATCAGTATCCTCTGTAAAAATCTCAACTCTGCAAACTGACTGTTTTCAAAAAGAGGATTGAGGTACGTATAGTTAACACATTTTTTTATTCATTAAGGGAGATTGAGTTACTCAAGCAGAAAACGGCTGAGCAGACCAGTGAGGATAACGAAGCTTCACATAACGAGGAAACAGAACAACTTCAAGAAAAGGTAGACTAATGCAACTGCTTTAAACATGTTTCCAGGTTCTGTTCAAACGGCTGCTTGTTTTTTTCTCTTTGTACAGGTTACAGATCCCGAGGATCAAGTCGTGGAGTCGGTATCGCAGGATCCATCATAAATTCAAAGCCAGTGTTCACCACATCAGTATACTGGATTTTGTATTATCGGTATTCCCAACAATATCCTACATCCATGCTTATGTTAGATTTTACTTCATCTTTTTATTATTTCTTTGTTTTGTGAAGCATCCTTTTACCCCACAGTGTTTGAAACTCTTTGTTTTCACTCCTAATAGTTAACTCTTGATAACGATTTCTCAATTATAGGTTTGCCAAATTTTTGCCTGTAATTATCTACAGTACGCAACAAGATCAAATCAGGAATGTGGTGGAATGGATGACTAATTATTTTAATGAAACTATATCGATACAGTTTTAGTTTCAATGTCTGATAATTGTACTTAGAGAGATTTTCTCTAAGTTCCCTACCACTAACTCCTGTATCTCGATACACATTCCCCGTCGTCGTCCTGTATTTCCTTGCACTCTTTTAAGGAGCCATTGTTCTATATGTGATAAAAGTATATTATAGATTTTTAAAATGTATATAAAGAAATGTGAAGCACATCCTTTCATAGCTTAATGGAGGGAACTTAAGGTAAGCTGTAAAAAAATCAAATGAAAGTAAATTTTTGTGTCATTAAAGGCATAGATCACCCAAAAATTAAAGGTCAGTCGCATAGTTAATGTTTTAAACATAACGGAAGGACTTTGGACTCAAATGTAAAAGATTTAACCATCACTGACCCGTTCACATTTGCACATAAATGAATTTGGGCAAATACATTTCTTCATACTGGAAAAACATTGTTTCTATGTTAATTCACATTAGTAAGCAGTTTATATGTGGATTGGTTAATTTCTGGTTTATAAGCATCTATATAATATGCTTATTAACTTTAATTTCATGCTGTATTGAGGATCAGTTAATATTTTATAAATGAAACATTTCATTGTTAAAAATTACAGTTTGTTAGTTATTAGTAGTCTTTAATAGTCCTCTTTTAGGATGAGCTCATAAAAACAGTTAATTGCTAAAATAGTAGATTAATTAGTTTAAACTAGTAATTGTGTTATAACTAACTGAATCACGAGTAGGAATGTGTGTTAGAAAAGCATTTATCAGCACACTGCATAACTGTTGTTATAAATCTGAATAATAAGGTGACAAAAATGAGATTTCAAATAGTGTAGTAATAATAATAATGATAATCGTTGAATCATTTACAACTAGTACCTAACTGTTTTCTAATTATAAGTGATTACCTGATATTAAATACAGCATATTAAATAGATCAATAGTTTTATTTAAACTGCATACAAATGTGTTAACATAGAAACACAGCATAAAATTTTTTTTAGTTAGGCTTAATTAGGCAAATTAGGCTTAATAAACACTTTAACAAAAGGTATTCTTCTGTACATCGGCCCCTGTAGATTGAACAAGGATAATTATATTTTCTGACTTCAAAAGGAACTCTGTTTCCTAAATTAACCATCTATTTAAATTTTATTCCAACTCCATTTAATAAACCAATCTGAACTGTTAATTATTTTAATCCATATTCTGCCTCTTTTTTGTGAAGCTGCTTTGAAGCAACTGCAAAAAAAAGCACTAGATACATTTTCATTTATATATTACCATAATTTATGTCCTTAAATTAAAAAACTATGAAGTAACAAAAGTGTTGACAATGAAAGCTCTTTTTTAGGGTGAACCATCCTCTTATCTGTGTAATTAGCTTAGCCTTACGATTTAGACTGGACCTCAGTGTTTCCTTAAGCATCTTTCTCCAGAGGCCTATAGCAGTCCACACTTTACCTCTCGTGCAAGTTTCTGTGACACAAACCTTAAAAACCAGCTGCTGCCTTTTTTCTCAGTATTACTTCTGTTCACTCACTTTCCAGTGTTCATTTTGAGATAAAGGGATGTTTGCTAGACATCCATGTAGAGGCGGCGGTGGCTCTGTAGCGTGGGCCCGCTCGCAGCTACATCCTGTGAGACTGTACCAGGTTTATTTACAGTAGATTAGCATCATTACAACAGATGATGTTTCAAATAAAAAAAGAAACCAACATCTCAGTGTGGTTGTCTGGAAATGGGGGTTCTCACAAATTCTAAAGTATAGTTATGTTATTTAACCAAATCCAGCACAAACATTGAAAAGCTATTGAAAAAAACGGCGTTCCAATCAACAGCAGTAAAACCAGATTCAAATCTATTTGTAGATATATTAAAGTGAAATGTATGAACAACAAACGACCGTGATGGTAGTATTTAGTACGTCAACTTTTGTCTTCACGCAAAGACTAAATTAAACCGAAGAGGCATGTATACTTTTTCAGCAGAAAGCTTGTATTGGAAACACGCTCGTGTGGTTTGTTAATGTGATTTTTTTAAATAAAGTCAACTGTGGATTTGTAACCAATGTTGCCAGGTTTCTTCATTTTTAAAGACCACTTAATGTTGGTGTCATAATATCATCAGATGTCGTTTCAGACCCAATATGGCTTTGTTTCTCTTCACAGTTTGAGATCCTCCTGGAGACTTCTGTCAGGTTGCGGTGGTCAAGAGAGAAATGCAGACCCCAATTGATAGTCTTTAAATAATAATTTTTTAAAGAAACAAAGCAAAACCCACAAGGGGGGAAACAATGAACAATATACAAGACTGGATTAGACAGAAAGACTAAATAACAGCAAATCAGTTGAAAAAAGCAATAAAAGATGACGCCAGTAAGACCTCAATAGTCTGTGTGTCCATCACACAATACTCAGATTAAAATAACAAAAAAAATTAAAGGTATTGATCCAAATCAATTCAAATACACATTGATTAAAATATTTTAATGAAATGTAATCTACATTTTAAGGTGCTTCATGCAAAGTTTACAATCCAATACCCCAAAATAGACCTGCCCAGAATGTTGGTCTTTCTGATAGGCTACATGCTGTTTTGGGACCTACCAGCTCGTCCAACCTAGCTGACTTGAGAAGATGCTTGTAGCACCTTTAAAATGACATTAAAAAGCGAATGCATCTTGCCGTATTACTAAACATAAGTTTTGATTCCCTAATAAACATAAAAAACTATGGAGTATTTTTTTACCTAGAAAAATGAATATTGAGAGATGCAGAGGTGCTGAGCATAGTCCTTTATTTTTGGATTATTATTATCACTTTGTAGAAGAGCTAGCTCGATTACACAAGATCCTGAGTAACTGAGATATGACCCTCTTCTGCATTTGGATCAATAATGATGAGCGCACTGCCTTCATGCACATCACTGCATCATCTCAACACACCGTGGATCTTGAACATGCGAGGGTTTCTTTCATCAGTCCAAAAAGAAGATAAGAAAACGCTTGATCTTTAACGGCCCATACATTTTACCCCTTTTAATGCACCAATACTAAAGGTTTCAAAGATATTGAACTTAATTTGATGTAGATCTATAAAATGTATTTATTGCTGCTATTTTGTAACATTAAACAGCAGAGTCACATTTTAAGGAAATTTTAAGTTTTCAGGATTTACTATTTTAGTGTTCATTTCACCACAAAATAGCAACAACAAAAAAAAGGTTAAGAACAGCATAAATAGAAGCAAGCATTATTGTTCTGCAAATCACTTTATTAAAAAAGGTGTAACCCTAGCCATAAATGCTTCCAAGGCTGTCTCTAGACTAGGGATGTATGCTGAACATTGATTTACATATTGAGAGAATAGGAAAAATTGAACTGCACAAACCAGACACTGGCAAGCAGCATCTAAAGTCACTTTGTGGCTTTCCCCTAGCAACATTGTAAAATCAGATTATTCTTGAAATAAAATGAACCTGGCTCCTTTAGTAGACTCGACAAGACTGTTAACTCATCCTTTAAAAGTAAACATCAGATTTGAAGTAACCGAGTACTTTAAATAAAATGTTGCGATTGTATATTAAATACTGATGAAAAGCAGGCAAATATCTGTTTTTTTAAAACCAAAGCGTAAAAAGTAAAAAAAAAAGTGAATAAATTGCTGATGAAATTATTTCTCATACATTTTTATGATAGCTATACATAAAAAGACATTCTTATGAATCCAGGAATCCTATGACTGTGGGGAATGAAATCCTCCACTTCTTCAATACACATATAGTAACCGTTCCATTTACACAACTGTTTAACTCATCGTGTGGACATTTTGAGCTTAAGAAAATACACTTTCACAAGTAAAAAAAAGAATTAGTGTGTCTAAATGTCAGTAAATGATTTACCTTTCAAAACTTTTACCAAAAGCTAGTCACACAAAAATATAACAAAACAAGAGTATATAATGTGTTAATATATACGAAACAGTTCATAAAAGTGAAAAAAAACCTCATCTATTTCCTTCTTTCATCCTCCGAAAATGATTAAAAATATATATATATTTTTTTTTTACATATAATGTTGTTGTGTTGTTGTTCTCTAACTGCAGAGTCAAAGCACCAGAGAGACAATGGAGAAAAAAAATTCACTTCGTAAGTCAGTGACTCCAGTGGCTTTCATTTCAAGAAGCTACTATACTGGGTTTTGCTGGCAAAAATGCAGGAATAAAGCAGCACCACTGTAATATTTATGATATCTGATGACATTAAATTGACGCAGACTAGCATGGTTAACTTTTTTTAACTTATTCTAACCAATCAGTTTGTACACAGACAATACATGCCAAATATTGGATAAATAAAAGCTCTTACAAATAAACATTAGAGACTGAAGCAAAAGGGTTGGTTCTCAGCTGCTTTATTCCTCACATCAAGGAGAACCATCCCTTCAGGAAAGAACCACTAGTCAGGCAAATCAACTTGTTTTTGAACTCCGTCTAATCGTCCATTACTTGCAATGCAAAAGATTGAAGTAGCAACACCTTTGACTATTGAAGAACATGGAGTAGGTGTAGAGAAGATCAGAACAGAGCGAGAAAGTTAGGAGTGCATTTTTTGATGGTGCCTGGTAAGATGGTACCGCCGAGTAAAGCTTTTTCCACACTGAGTGCAGGGGAACAATTTGGTACCCATGTGAAGCTGTTGGTGAGCTTTAAGACTCTGCGGCCGACTGAAGGTTTTCCCACAATCAGGACACTGGCACGGCCGAACGCCGGAATGCTTCCGCTCATGCCTCCTCAAATCCCCCGACTGCCTGAAGCTCTCACCGCACTGGGAACACAGGAAGGGTTTTTCTCCTGTGTGGGTTCGGAGATGGACATTGAGCTGGCCAGAGTGGACAAACCCCTTCCCGCACTGCTGACACATGAAGGGTTTTTCTCCCGTGTGGATTCGCTGGTGCTGCTTGAGGCTGTTGATCCAACTGAAGGCCTTTCCGCAGTCTGTGCACAGGTACAACTTCTCTCCTTGCTTGAAACAGCTGTGGTTCTTGAAGCCCTTGATGGTGCTGAAGCTTTTGGAGCACTGGCTGCAGCTGTGAGGTTTATCAGTGGGGAAATCTGCACCCTCTTGGGAAGTAAGATATTTGGCGCTCATTATTGGATGGTGGCGGCGGATGTGTTTGAAAAGGTAGCACTCATCAGTGAAGGAGAAGGTGCAGTAGGAGCATGGTAAGATGGCAGGGTTGAGTTCACCAGTGCTCTGGTGGCTGGACTTGTGACTCTGATGGATTTGTTGGTGACGTTTGAAACCAGTAGATTGGGAAAATGATTTTTGACACACTGGGCAGCAAAAGGGCTTGTTCTTAGAGTGCATTGCTTGCTCGTGACGACGGAGACTTGATGGAAGGTTGAAGTAAAGATAGCAATGGGAGCAGCAGTGAGCTTTGTCTCCTTCCTCTGAGCATTCATGGGCTTTGAGAAGTTCAAGGCTTCTGAAAGCTTTGAGGCATTCCCCACAGATGTGGTAGGGCACTGGGGTTTCTTGCGACTCCTCTCCATTATCATAATCATTTTTTGAACACTCGTGAGCTCTCAGGGTGACCAAATCAGAGAAGCTCTGCTCACACCCCATGCAGAAGGGTGAAATCTTCAGAACTGCAGACTTGTTTTTGGGAGGTCGACCTCGTTGTCGTGCGGCAAGCACTTTTTTAAGATAACTTCTGCCTTTAAAGGTGTTCTTCAACAACCTTCTTGGTCGAGATCGTGGCTCAAAGGTTGGGTCAAGCTTCTCTGTATGAACTTCTAAATCAAGGATTGACCCGGTCTCAATCAATTTCAGGTACTCTCCGTGGTGATGCATTTTAATGTGTTGATACAGATTACTCTTGGTCACAAACGAGAAGGAACACTCGCTGCAAGAGTATAAATCCGAGGTACTGTGTGTAGTTTTCACATCCTTTTCTGTCCCATGATTGGCTTGTTGGTGTCTTTTGAGCCCTGTTCCTTGACTGAAGCGCATATTGCAGAAGCTGCAACAATACGGCTTCTCTTTGGAGTGAATACTGCGCTGATGTCTCTTCAGATGGCAGGCTCTCAGGAAGGCTCGACCGCAGTCACCACATATGTTGATTTCTCCGGAGCCCTCAGAAGTAAAGTTTTCCTCATCATGCAAACCGTTACTGCATGTACTAGACAACTCGTCTAAATTTGCTGAGGGGAGTCCATTAAGGGTTGAAACCTGATCTGGCATTGGCTGCATAAACGTTGTTAGAGTTGCATTGGAGGCCACAAGGCACTGGTCTAATTCTGTGACTGGTGTCTGGAGTTCAGATTCCAGAGGCTGAATCTGTATGAAATGTGGAGACTCATCGGGGTGTGAGCATTTCACATGGATGCGCAGATAAGTTAGGGTTGAAAAAGAGAAACTGCAGTAAGGGCATGGGCAGATTTGGGTTGCCTCCTCTTCACTCAATCCTGAAAACAAAACCTGAGTTACTGAAAAGCAAAAAGTCTATCATTCAATGTTGGAATTGTACTTACTTATTTAAATGACTAGTAAGCAAGCATAAGACGTTTTTTTTTTAAATATCATATTTTGAAAAGTACTGCAATATTGCAGTTGAAGGAAGGCCTGACAGACTAGAATTTCTGTTAACTGTTAACATTTACTAATATAATTACACTTTTTAAAAACTGTTGGAATACTGGATTTGGATATTCCTATAAGGAACACGCTTATTTTACATTTATAAATAGTGTATTGCCATTTTTCAAGTAATTTCAGTCATTCTCCAGACAAATTAGCATAGCTTAGCATAGACTGTTGATTCAAGATGGCACCAGTAGCATTGTAGTCACAGAGATAGTAAGTATCCAAGTATTGTATGTGAAAACTTGAGGGAAGATGTGAAAAAGACGCATTATTTTAAAAAGTTAAAATAAAATAAAGTGTCCTATTAATTTCAAAGAGATTTAAAACCCATTTCAAAAACAAACCCTTATTGCTATCTATCGTTACTTTCAATAAAGAAAACACTGGCCACTTTTCCACTGACCTGTTTTGTTACATTGCGGTTTGACTGTGTTCTTCTGGTTATTATTCTCCCCAAAGAGAATATTTATATATCCCGGTATTTGTTCTGTTTGTAACTGTTTGAATAAGGGTCTCTATAGCGAGCTGAGTCCAGTAATATGATTCTCTGATTGGAAAGAAAAGGGCGATGTTTCTTCATTCCATGTCAGCAATAAAACAAAAACTTTCTTGGTGAACCCTTATTAATTATTGCTCATTTTAAATACACATGTTTCATAAAAAAAAATGCACGAACACAAGTTTAAAAATAATTTTCAGTTTAAGATTTAATAAGCATTCTAAAATGTTGGCAGTAACATATTTATATAAGGAGCACTTTAAAAGAATATCTATCATAAAATAATTCCAAACATGAAGTAAAAAAAAAAATCCAATTCGACATTTGGTAAAAACTATTTGGTTCAACCTAGTCTTGAGTAGTACGATATGTTTTATTGCAGGTTGGAATCTTCAAAAACTGTGATGTGACGTCCTGTTGATCACTGATTGGTCAATTGCTGAGCTCACAGATTGGTTATAAAGAATGGACACTGCGCAAGGCATTAAAATGTGCAACACAAAAAATGTTGTATAACCATATGGCATTATTCGGGCAACTAGAAATATGTCAAAACGCTTAAAGAAAGAAACTAGTAGTTTGGTGTGTGGCTGCAGATATAGTTACCTTGAGAAACACATTTGTTCTGCCAGATCTTATCCCAAATCTGTCCGAGACCATGACCGTATTCCTCAGCGTACCAAACTCGAAGTTCCTGTCCTGGTTGGATAGGATGACAACATCGGAAAAGAATACGTCCATTTTGCTGAAACGCCACAAGATTCTGCTCTGTCTCACTCCTTGAGCAAACTACAAACCTAAAACAAACAATAAAAGTGTGCAAAATTCATTCATTCATCTTCTGAGCCTGCAAATTTATTATATACAAAAAGAGCTACTCACTTCATCCAATTAGAGTGAGTGTCTTTTTCTGCATTTATGTACGTGAACTGATTATTTCCACATGAAATCTGGAAAAATGTATCATGATTAAAAAAATTATAATAATAATAAAAAAATATATATATAAAAAAAAAAAAAAAAATATATATATATATATATATATATATATATATATATATATATATATATATATAGATATATACATTAAACAACAAATTGCACCGTTCAAAAAGCACAGAGGCTGATACTCACTACCCATGAATCAGGACTATCCAGAGCTTTTTCTTCACTGATCATTTCACCATCAAAAGGTCCAAAATGCATGCCAAGGGGAACAGTCTGTCCCTGATTGAAAACCCCAAGACCTGGTTTAGAATTGCCAGATCGACCAATCACAAAACCTTTTGGAAGTGTTAGCAATGCTCTCTGAGGGAACCCCACAGCTGCTGGAGAGTCGCAGGTAAATGAAGGAGGACCGTGGACCTCACAATGCTCAAAAAAATGCTGCTGACACATCTCGCAATCTGCCGAAAACATAAAGAGACATAATTTTAATTTATGCATCTAATAACTCGAATTTTTTTAAATTAAGAACAGCCTTTGTACAATAGATAAAAACCTAAATGGATTTAAAACCAAAATATTGATTTTTGAGAATTATATATTTTTTTACAAGTTACAATCAATATTTTATATCCTTACAGAAATGTAGGTCATCAAACATATTGTCATCTTGTCCCACCACAATCACAACTGAGGTGACGTTAGTGATAGATCCTTGAATTTGCACATTCTGCCCATCACTTGCTGGCAAATCTGTTAAAAACAGAGATTTACACCTTGTTATCAATGTTTTCTTTAACCCAGCTAGAAAAAACAACTGACAGTTTGATACTTTAACTTTGGCATTATTGGTTTGTTATGAATAAAAACAATTAATCCAACACTAAGATGTCAAAACTATCAAGCAAATTTGACGTAAACATAATCATTAAAAGACAAATGTCGCTCGACCCAAAAAGGCCAATTAAAATTCATTATTGCAAACCAGAAATGCAAAGATAATTAACGTTTTCATCTGTGCAGTCAAGAGCTAACCACTGACTGTACACAACAGGAGATAACGTAACTTAGCCTGTCAAGTCGCAACAACGGTACTTGATAAAAACAAACAAAACTCACCCGGGCTTTGCGGCATAATGTCGCTAAAGGCAGAAATAGCCGCTTTTCACTCTTAGGAATGGACGTGCATAACAATTATGAGGCTTTAAAGCGAGCCAACTAGCATTAGCTACATAACGTTGATGAACCAAGCTACCAAACAGGAAGTTGTAATACAACTCTGACGTAATCTTCCAGTGACGGACGAGTCTGGAGAACTCCGCGACAGCTAACCCTAAACCAAAAGTGTTCAAACACTATACAAGGTGTCTAAATGCTCTAGCAATCTAATAGAAATGAGGAAAACTATAATGTATTGTTTTTTTTTATAAAAGTTTAAATACATTTCGAAGGAGTTGTTCATCGTAAATCATACATAAATTATACAAACCATGAAGTAAAACACAAGGGGGCAGTCATGTATTACACAATATGGGCCTCTTTGAAACGATTTTGTATCGCTGTCTGAATCTGATCTGTTGCATAAATGTTTTACTATTAATTATTTGTGAATCTACATTTTAACTACACTAATCTCTCTATGTTCAACTTAACTGTATCTTAAAAAATAATATTGATCCAAATTTTTCTTCTTTAAATTATTTCTCTGCTTTAAAATCAAGAGCACTAGACTTTGTCCGCTTAATGGGAGAGTGGTGGTTTTATGTGGATGGGCAACAGGATAGCACATCTTTACTTCCTTTATACTCATTTTTGTGCTATGTGGTAAGATTGATATGTTGAACATAGCTGCGCATTTTCAGGTCAAAAATAGCTGTTGTGGCTCAGCAATTTTTCCAATACAATGGTAATAGTCAGTAGTTGAATTTCCTTGTCAGTTCAAGTCAATTTCAATGAGAAAGAAATTATATTTGTTGCACTCTGTACAGATGTTTCATTAGAGTTTAGTGACTCTACTTAGTGAAGCTAAATGTATAAAGCTTAAATAAAACTTTCTTATAGTGATTGTATACAATTTTTAAACTCTACTTTTTTGACATTTTCAAAGATAAGCTGTTATAAGCACATTCATTAAATATTTTACAATCAGAAACCAATAAACTGTTAAAATAGGAAGATTTTGAGAACCAAATGACATCCAGAGGATCTCAAAACATTTATAACCTGATTAAAGGTAATACATAAGGATTGTGTTTCCTACCATTAAGTCTGTAAAGTGAGAAATCAAGTTAATCTGCTTCTCTGTCAGTCTCAGATACACTTTCTAAATGTGTTTTCCAGTATGAAAGAACTCCATGGTGTTGGGTTCTTCGTTCAGTTATTGTATTGCTATGGATTTTCTATTTTGTTTTTCCCAAGGTAAGAACTTTGGAGGACGTCAAACCACAGAAATGTGCACAGTATTCCACAAGTTTTTTATTCCACACATTTTTTTGTGATTAAAAAATATAATTAAGTAATACATAACTCTTCCTTTACCTATTTCAATCCGGCCCAAAAGAGAACTAAATGAATGTAGTTGAGAAAGAAAAAAAAATAGGTCACTGTGTGTTTTATTATGGAATTATGGATCTCTGGAGGTGGACTTGTGACCTTGAATTTCTTGATGCTTTATCACAAATTAATTCTAGGGTCCTCCAAGAATACTCTGTTCTTCTTTGTGTAATCCATGTTGCACATACAAAGTACAAAAATCCCACCCTAAATCACAAAAATGTGTCTCATGGTTGTCAGTGCAGTGCCAGTTTGTGTGAAATAAATTCAAATGCATATTGTTAGACTAATGTGTTTAGCCTGCATCAGTTACATTCCTCCTCTATAGAACCTTTTCAGCAATGCATTACGGAATTGAGTAGTGTTGATGGTAAGCATAAAAATGTATTTTCTTTCAAGCATTTACACGACACATTTCTGGCATGTGTCCAAAGTCTCGTATAATGCAGCCAACTGTACACAGTAAAATCCTGAGAGTAAAATTAACTCTATCCAGAGTAGGACCAAATTCACTCTAAATAAAGGGAAACATTAACACTTAAACTGACTTAAATCATCAGAGAGGTTATCATCTAAATCATTGATTATTCAGCACAAACTTGTATGTAGTAATAAACGTTTGTATTTCACATCACATTGTAACAAAAAATAAGAGTTTAACTTAAACGTTTTATGGTTCAGGTTGATGAGCTCATTGTTATTTTAACTCTATTTAGAGTAGGACCAAATAGACTCAGAGCAGTGTCAATTTAACACTCTAGGTCAGGGGTGTCCAAAGTCGGTCCTGGAGAGCCAGAGCACTGCACATTTTTGGCTCAACCATCATGAAACACACCTGTGGCACTAATGATGGTCCTCTCATTGGCTGAAGTAGAATAGTATGCATACTAGAGCGGGGCTGCAACTAAAATGTGCAGGACAGTGGCTCTCCAGGACCGACTTTGGACACCCCTGCTCTAGATTTTACTGTGTTCCAGTAGCTTTCTTTGTTTGTTTTGCCTCTGCAATCCAGCATCTTGGTAGTTTATCTCCTTTAATATCCGATGGTCCGAAGGCAAGGGATGATCCACTCGAACTTCTACAGCATCCTATAGCTCTGTGATGCTGCAATTGTCACTCTTTTACTGATGACAACCTGTGTTCTAACCACTCTCTTGCTGTTATAGTGGGTTCTCTGGTGCTGTTTGGCGATCCACCCTTTCGATGTATCATCATGTCCGATGGACCACATGATGGTGAGGTGGCTTGAACCAGACCAACTTAACCTGATCCCTACTTGTGATATCATATGCACCCCTGGATCCACTTCCCAGAGGGACATCTCTCTGGGTCAGTTCATAATCTCTTCATGTATTTCTCTGTGGCAGCTCCTCAATTGTGGAATGCTCTCT
Source organism: Danionella dracula (assembly GCA_900490495.1). Lineage (NCBI taxonomy): Eukaryota > Metazoa > Chordata > Actinopteri > Cypriniformes > Danionidae > Danionella > Danionella dracula. The sequence goes on from UELW01000123.1 coordinate 2,432,785, forward strand.
CTGCTGTGTGTGGGTGTGGCCTGTGGATTTGAGCTAAGCTTTCTCAAAACTGTGGTTAGTCACAGTTAGTTTGTGATTGAACTGTTTCACATAGGGTCAGATAGATTTGGATTTTTGTTGTGCTCTAAACAATTGAATCCTCATTCAGAAACGGCATTTTGTCTTTCCTTGGGATGTTTCTGTGAGATATTAAAATTGGTTTGATGATATGAAAGGTTTTTGAGTGATAAATATGCCAACAAAAAATACAAAAATACTTTCTAACAACACTATAGGTTCGTTTGTCAAGTACACATATGTAAAAAAAAACAACAACAACCATAAATCATGAAAAATCCATTTCGTACCGTTCATGTATGCACGGCACAATCTCTGAATGATTTGATATCGGTCACAAAAGCACACTTATTTCAGCTTTCTTTTGAGCGAAACGTTTGAGCGAAGTGGGCTTAAGAAATGTATGCTTATGAATAACATTATGCTCAAATCCCCATTCCATTAGGGTTAAGATAAAAAAACGACCACATTTTTAGGTCACTTTGAAGTTTGTTGAAAAGTGGGCGTGGCCTATATAATTTATGCAAATTTGGTATCATGTTAAATTTAAGATAAAAATAACAATCTCTTCTGTCAGTAGCTTACAGTGTGTGATTTTATATCTGTAGAAAAGTTCAAAGAATCATAATAATACGTTCAAGAGCTAGATCAGTAAGTTGGCTTTCTGAAGTTATAAAAAATAAACGACACTCAAATGTAACATGAAATTCATACCTAATGATCTTCTGGGTTCTTCTACTCCACTGACTTTCAAACTCAATTAAAATCGAAGCAGAATACTAAAGAATATAGAAGTAAACAAATTTGAATGCATCCAAATGTGGAGTAAAATCATTTTTCTTGGTTTCTGATTCAGTTTTCACAGTTGTCACATTATGAGAACAAAAATCTTTAAGTCACATTTAAGAAACTATTTGTATTGTGTAAATATACCTCAAACTCAGGGAAAAAAGCACAGCATGTAGAATATTTATAACTACAAAAAATATATATATTACAGTAAGTGAATGTATGTATTATTCTATAGAATGCATACTATTTTCCAAGTGGACTGACTTGAGGTTCAGAAGTGTTAGGTTTATCACAGAGCTGCCCTTCGTGGTAAGGTCACGACGAGAGCAACAATCTTTAGATGACTCTGCTCCACTCTGATTGATTCACAGCTCAAGTGCCAAAAGATAGTGAAGCTGAACACTTTAAAGATAGTCAATGCTTAAATGAGTAAGCAAATTCAGGCATCTTCATAAATTCAAAAAATATGATATATAAATAAAATGATAACAGATCATCACTTTTATTCTCAAGCGCTACACAATTGCTCTTTATGTTCCCATCTCTCTCACAAACAAACACACTCTACAAGGTCACAGAACAATCAGTGAGAGCAGACCCCCCCCCCCCCCCCCCCCCGCCTCCCCAATGGTCATCATGTCAAGAAGCTGTCTGCTATTCAATGTAATTAAAGTGTAACACAAAGAAAACGTGGCAAACAGTACGAATGAATGTGGCCTTCAAGTCATGCATGCTGCATTCAACAGATCTTTGATAACAGGAACTGCAGGGAAGAAATATTTTGCTTTAGGAGCACACACACTTATACTCTAGTATGCAACAATAGAACACTTTGAGCCTCATAGCACGAATGCAGGGGGCCATCTGTGATCTTTTCATAGAAGAACCTTTAAAATGTGACCAGACAGACACCACAGGTTTAACAGTCTCTCAAGAAAAATAAACTCTTTATTTTAACCCAGAAATAACTTTCCTATTCGATATTCATTTGATAGCTTTGCTTTATGTTTAGTTAAAGTTTAGATTTGATAGATTATGTTTAAAATATCGATCGCCAAATACACATCTCGTGCGCCTCGCCTGTATATTGTCCTGCCCCCTGCTGATTGGTTATATTTTTATACTGTTTTACTCTGGTGAATCAGCTTTAAAAAGAATTGTCATATTTGGGGGGAATATGAAACTGGAAAAATGCAGAACACCACAAAAAAGGTTTTACATTTACAGAAAAGCAAGATTGAAGTTTAGGATCATTAAATGTTCCATTATGTGATTACATAGCATATTTTCCCTCTGGAGATTGATTTCAAAACAAATAGTGATCATTTCATCAGAGGGTCCTGATCAATATCTGACTCTATGTGTATCATAAGCCAAAGACTGTTACTATAGATGTTACTATAGATCATGTTATGCAAGAAACAGAGTTCATTATAAATCATCAAAAACATTGTATATAATGTTAGAACACCTTAAAAGTACCGTAGATGATTTTCAGAAATCCTTTACCAGAACTTTGTTGTAATTACCAGGCAGGTATAAAAAGGAATTTGTAGCCAATCAGCAGGAGTTATCTACAAAGCGCCATTGGTCTACACAGCAAAAATCACAGTGTTCAATTAACACTAACGGAGTCAACATATATAAACATTTCTGTAGTGTTAAATGTAGCACTAATTGTAGTTTCATTAACTCTGGTATATTATTTTGTATAATAAGACATTGCAGAATACACTAAATGTTATGTTATCCTAAACAAACACTGAAACTTAAACTAAGTTTTAAACTTATATATACACAGCAAAATTTCCTGTGTGAATTGCCTTACAATGAACATTAACTGTTTAATTTTTACATGATTTATACACACACACACACATTTTTGTAGCTTGTGCCGATTAGAAAGGTTGTTCATCAGCAACTCAAAAATGAATATTTCTGTTTTGTATGTTTCCTTTCTTTTGCCATGTGCACATTAGGTCACATAGAGCATTTGAACAAAAACCACTTGTACCGAAAATGATAATAATAATAATAATAATAATAATAATAATAAAGAAATAAAAACTTTACATGAAATACTGTGAAAATAATTTTCTTTGAATTAAAATTGTTTGTAATAGGATGCAGCAATGGTTCCCATGGCTTACAGAAGAAACAAGAAGCACTATCTATTAAAAACAAATGGTGACTCAATGGTCTTTCATTGAAAATGCAAAGAAAGCAAGAGGTTGTTAACATAAATGTAAAAAAGTAAAAACAAGATGTATTGTTTTTACCATTTAAAAGTTTAACATAAATAAAATGTATAATATTTAAATCATCAGAAGTCTAGATCTGAGCTGTACTCATTCAGTATAACTAAAATAATATATAACTAAAAGTATAAGATTTTCTTGAAACTCCTGATGCTGAGCAGCTGGTTGCATGGAAACCGGTCATCAGAGTTTATACTTCTCTCTCTCTCATCTCTTCTCATCTTCTATATCGCTATTTCATAGAGCCGATATTATATGTATATATGTCTCTACTCTATCTTTTCTCTATTCTGCTCTCTCTGTCTTATGTTTCTCTCTCTCTCGGTCTATAGTGTATTCTCTATTATCATCATTCTCTTCTATCTCTCTCTCTCTCTTCTTCTCTCTCTCTCGTCTCTCTCTCTCTCTCTCTCTCTCTCTCTCTTGTCTCTCTTCATCTCTTCTCTCTCTCTCTCTCTCTCTCTCTCTCTCTCTCTCTCTCTCTCTCCTCTTCTCTCTTCTCTCTCTCTCTCTCTCTCAGACGTGTTCTCTGCTTGCTCTCTGTGCAGATCTCCTTCTAAAAAGCAGTCGGAATATTTGCACTCAAGCCTCTGAACTCTCTTCTTCACAGCGAACGGAGGAAAAAGCCAGAAGAGGTGAAGAGAAGAGGTCTATGAGGACTGTGTATAAGAAATGTGAGTCAGGCTTCTTAATGAATGAGAATATCTTGCATGAGGAGTTTGGAAATAAGACACTCGCCAGTGTTTAGATACTTTCAAAAGGAGTAACTTGCAAAATAATTGTTCTTACTCCAAAATAGTAATTGTCTAAACCTAATATATTTTTAGGATTATATTAGTCTCAGAAGATTCCTAATTCGAGTCACAACTAGGAAATGACTTCAAAAACACAGGTAATGCGATTTGGCCTTAAAATTATCCATGCGATGGACTGAGGTTCAAACGCAGCACAGTAAAAAAAAAACTAGTAACTGTTTATTCACTGTAAAATATTTTTTTTTCTAGGTAGGATTGCATAAAGAAATGGCAGCTGCTTCTTGCATAATTATTGTAATGTTGTAAAAACATTTTAGTATACATCATTTGAAATGTTTTTTTTAATAGATATGTGTTAGAAATTGAAAGAAAATATATATATATTTTTTTTTTTCTTGTCGGTGGCTTTGTGGGGTGACCCTAACTGGGGTTAATTAGCAGGTATGAAACTGTTAGAGAACCAACACCTATTTATGAATATGTTACAATAAGCTTTGCTTTAATATTATTTTCTGCAACATCCTTGTGTTTTTTAATGAATGGATGAATGAATGATGTAGAGACACATATTAACATTATTCATTACATATGACATTATTTGTCTTATTTCAAATAAAATGTATTGTTTATAAAGAAAGTTAGAAAGCAACATCTTCAACAACATAAAACCAAAATCTTACTTTTTTCACATCACAAACCCTTCTTTTTCTATGAAAACATAAAAGAAACAAAACATTTGATTTGATCATTTGTGAGGACGATAGTCAAAGAATGCAATTAGTTGATAATACTGTGTCAAACAGTTCAGTGCGGCACAATTAACAAAGCTCATAAAATCCGTTCTCAATCTATAGTGTGTGCATGACTTCATTTGTCTATTCCCTTGCTAATACATTGTAATTTATGGCTATTGATACAGTGCATGTCTGCGTAAACTATCTCACGCCAGCTGCTGTCAGGGGCACTCAGACATTGTTTGAACTGAATTATTAAAAGGAGCAGGAAGCACAGCAGCTTGTATACTAAGATTATTACACCTTTAGTCAGTTTCTTCAGAGAAACTGCACCCACTGATCAGCAGCCACACACATAAAGTATAAATAATAAAAGAAACCCTCTTTTTCAGAATACAGAATCAAGGTGAGTAATAGATATGAGTTAACATAGCAGATTTTGCATTTAAAATAGTTTAATGCAAAATACTTGTACCCTTACTATATTGCAATATTACTCTAGAAATTAAATGAGTTATATGGCTCTATGTTAACTGATTATGTTAAATAATTGTTCATGTAGTAATGGAAGACGTTATGGTGTACACCATACAGGAGGCCTCAGATGACAATTAAAGTTAATTTGGTTCTTTACGGTTTATATGTAAAGCCTGTAACAATCTTAAGTTTATATTTCTGAATGGTTCTGTAAAATTTTTGTCTCAACGAAACCACTTCCTTTAAAAACAAGCTGTTTTAGACGCTGTGCAAAAATGACTCCGCTCACCACGCCCCTCTCTGCACGAAGACATGTTTAGCTGTCTATTGTGTTTTATCCATCGTGTTTTCAGTTGAAACCTGCATGAGCGATATAATAGATATAATACCAATACGAAGCAAAAATGTGTAATACATATTTTTCTTCATGAGGAATGCATGGCGCAGATCCTCAGATGATCTCATGTAAGAGTTTTGAATAGTATTTGTGCTAAAAAGTTCACAAACGTCATTTGGCTAATATTAGATAATTTAGGTAGATGTTTATGGTAGTTTCAAATAATACACTTACTTGTTCTGGAGCTGGATCACGTAGAGTTGGTACAGATCCAAGTTTCAGTCTCAACTTCATTGCAAATCCTGCTTTGAACTGACCCACAGTCTGAAGCCAAATTTCTTGACCAAACAAACATGTGTTTTAATAGATCTGCCAGAACATTTATTTTATTAATAAAAGTTAGACACTTGGACATTCAGGTTCTTTTGTGTACTTCTTTATATCCCAAAACATCGTAGACCTTTGAAGCCAAGGCTACTCACAAGCAAAATGCTGGTCTATTATGTTTACAACCTGACACAGAGGGGCGGAGTTTATGGTAATGAATGGGAGGGCCTCACAGTATTTTACAGTCCTTTACAGTGAGTTTCACACCGGCTCACTCTCAGAGAGTATAAAGCATTTTTTGTGATTAAAATAAAGCTATTGGATGGATTTTTAGCATTTTAGGGAAGAATTGCAGTCCGAACAGCTGGAAAGTTTTAATTTTTGATCTGCAAGGACCATCAATAAAGGAGACCTCCCCAAGCGCCACCTCCCAATGCCCCACCACAAATCAGAGAATTACATATAAATCTTTTCTTTGCATTCTAAATGTGCTTAGTCTTCAGCTCTTTAAGTGGTTGCTAAATAGCATCAAAAAGGTTCCCTTTAAATGGGAGCCAAATAACCAGATGTTGCGCTGTTGTTTTAAAGTGTACCATAATAACAGCAGTGGTATTGTCAAAAAATTATATGATTGTCGAGCGAAAGAAACTTTTTAAAATATTTTGTTACTTTGCCCTCTCGCTCTCCTCCTCTGTTGTGTTTCTCTTCCTAGCTAGTATTTTTGATGCATGCATTCTAAACATTGCTAGTGCTATGTTTTTATGTGGATAGTTCTTTAGGATTTGGACACATACGGCACTTGACGGTCCTTGTATTTACATAACGTGAGTAAGACCGTCTTGAGAATTGATATAAATAATATTGCTTTATTAAATAAAACAAACATGCTTACTGTGGGAAAATAACAAATGTGTTTTACGGAGAGAAGAAAGAGTACACAGTAAACATTACATTTGAATGCTACTGTTACAGAGAAATGGTTAAAGATTCCTGGTTTTCCTTGCCTTAGCATTTTCTGATGGTAAGAGCATTTCAAAATACTAAGTTATAGAATAAAACTGTAAATAATGGTTTATCATTGTAAATATTCCATACTCTACCATTGGTGTTCAAACAAATTGTGTAGACTTTGGTTTTGTTGCATGTTATGATTGACTTATTCTAGGCTCGGCTGGGGCAGGTGGCATTTCTGTGTGGAGTTTGCATGTTCTCCCCGTGATCGCGTGGGTTTACTCTGGGTGCTCAGGTTTCCCCTCAAGTCCAAAGACATGCGGAATAAGTGAATTGTGAATAAGCCCATAGTGTTAAAGAGTGAATGTGTGTGTGAATGTTTCCCAGCGGCAGGGAAGGGCATCCGCTGCATAAAACATATGCCAGTGAGTTGGCGGTTCATTCCGCTGTGGCGACCCCGAAAGGGAATAAAGCCGATATGAAGATGAATGAATGAATGAGGTACACTATTGAGTTACCCCAAAAAGAAACTATTTTTCACAACACACCACTATGCTTCTACAAGAAGTGAAAACCAGTGACAAAAGAAGAAGAAGAAGAAGAAGAAAAGCCTAATTTCAATACTTGGCCAAATCTTAGCTGTTTTCTGATTTGGTTAACAGTCTCAGAATAAAACATCACCCACGGGGAGATCCATAGTCTGTGGAGACAAAAGCATGCTTTTGCTAATGAGCTGTAAAGAAGCACTTGATTAATTAATTAATCACTTGATTGAGTGATTGACTGGACGATAAATCACTTGAGCTCTAAATGTCATGTGACTAATCAATCTGAAACTGAAGGGAAACGGTCCACGGGAACTGAGATTGGCTAATTGCGTCAGAAGGACGTGTCTTTGTAATGGATGCCTGCTAAAGGAATAATTTCTGAAGCAGAGTGGACACAGATTGGCTTAAATCTGCTACTGTTGTCAAATGCAGAGAAAAAATTCTAACAAAATTACACAGCGGTGTTCCATGCCACTTATTTTCATCTCAGATGATGATATACATGGAGCAACATATATTTATGCTAATCTATGGCTTCAACATATCTCTACTTGTCTCTGCCCCACCCAATTTTTAACTGGGATGCTTGAAGTCAATAAATATGGGAACCTATATTAAATGGCAGCTGCGAATTTTATCGAATGGGCATGTTTTCATGATTTTTCCAGAGTTTTATCTGTACTTAGAAACTTAGATAATCTGTTGAGCTGAGGTTCAGAGATTGAATCTCACCCAAACACTATGATTCAGATTTTATAACATTATACCATATAGAAATAGCTGTTAAATTAATAAATGTTCCGACAATTAATGTAAGTTTAAAAAAATGCTTATTTTAAAAGAGAGAAAGATGAAAAAGTGGAATTTTCTGCCAGTAGATTCTTTGTTTTTTACAGAATTAATGGCACAGTGTATTCTGCAACATTCATGTTCTTGGTATTCCTCATTTTTTGTAAACGTTCTCAATTGGTGTTTCTGTTTTTTTGTTTAAAGTATTAGTTGTTGAGTCAGTTTCCTTAATCAGGGTTTTGCATTCATATTTTCTATTACTATTCTATTATTTTGTCCAAAGCATCTTACAGTAGGGGAAAGACAATATGCAATTTGTTACACAGTCAAAGTCTATCTCAGCTCGCTCATAATAGAAGTTGTATTAACTGATCAATAAACCATAGCAGGAAGAAAATAAAGACAGAAGAGGAAATTTTTTTACCCACATTAGTTCAAATCCTCATCATTTGTAAACTAATAGAACTGTAAAGTGAGCGATTGAAGTCTTGTGTATATCCTGTCTTTTGGCAAACGTGAGCTAGACTAGGCACAAGTAGAGCTCAGAGAACTTAACCAGTACTATGTAGCATCAAACGTAGATCGATGGAAGAATTTTGGTTCCAATTCTAAAGGAATACATCCGAGAATTATAAAAATGACTTGATTTTGAGAAATTCTTGATTTTCTTGTTGTTGACCAAATCAATCGAGACTTGTGCAGAATATTTTTTTTTTCAAAACTACACAACGCAGTAGTAAAAGTAGTTTCATGTCAAGCAAGCCCTTATCTCACGATTTTATGCTGCTGTTCCAGTATAACTGTCTTCATTGGTCTTTCATTGAAGGGTCACGTCAGTTTTCTTCGCTAAAATGTTCTGTCCTGCGCCTTTTAACCTCATTTTTTCCTTCCTCTCTTCTTTCTTCTCTTGTGTAATGTAAGACCGGCTCCTCAGATTCTCTTGTTTGCTCTCTTGTTCTCTCTGTTGAATCATGTAAACATCCTGTGTGGTTTCTCCTCACCCCCTGCATGCTTCTCTCTCATTCCTTCTTTCAATCTTAATTCCATCCACCTCTGAGCTTTCATCGATTTGTGCTTTTCTGTTTCTCTCTCTGTAACACTTCTCTGCAGATGCTTTAACTCGTCTTTCAGTGTCCAGCATACACTATGTGAACCCTGTAGTGAATTCATGAGAGGCATGGCCTCCATCTACCATCATGTTTTTAGGTCACAATCTCTTTACAAAAGAAAACGATTTAATTGCAGACAGGCTGTCTTGGTTTGTTTCTGGCAGGAGAGGGCTTTGGTCACTGGAGCATGAAAGCTTGATGATGTCTTCCTTTCACTCTCTCTGTTCTATCTCTCTCTCTCTCTCTCTCTCTCTCTCTCTCTCTCGATCTCTCCCCCATATTTAGCCTTCAGTCAGGGATCTCTTTGCCTGCCATTTCAACTGCTTTAGTAGCCTTATTCGCCCCTCCTTCACCCTTTCTTCAGCAAACAGTCACTTCTCTAGGAGACTCCCACTTGTTATGTGATACTAAGAGGTACTTAGGGATCGATTTCTTTTTAATCTGCTTAAGTGGACAGTGACGGGTTCACTACCATTTGTCAACTACAAAACCACCGTTTGGTGATAAGTTTGTGGAAAATTGTCAATTTTGCACAAATTAAAATAGATGTGCTGCATTACGTAACAAATACTTGTGGATTTAGATCTTTAAAATTGAGAAACTGAGGAAAATTATTAATTAATATAATAATAAGTTATTTTTTGGACGTAGTTATGCATGTATTCTATGCGAAAAAACACGTAGGTTTCTTGAAGCTAAACTCAATTGTTGCTCAGGCTATGTCAGGCTCCAAAAATTGTTCTCTCATAGTTGTTCTTGGGCAAACAGACTTGGCGTTGATGTAATGGAGAGAGAAAATGCTCTGATCAATGAGGATTTTCACTCACCGGCCACTTTATTAGGTACACCTTTCTCGTACAGGGTTGGACCTCCTTTACATTCAGAACTGCAGTACTACTTTGAAGCATAAATTCAGCAAAGTACTGGAAACATTCCTCAGAGAATATGGTCCATATTCACAAGATAGCATCATGCAATTGCTGCAGATTTGTCAGCTGCATTTCCATGACGTGAATCTCAAAGGTGCTCTTTCGGATTGAGATCTGGAGACTGTGGAGGCCATTTGAGTACAGCGAACTTGTTGGCAGGTACAAGAAACAGTCTGAGATTATTCACACTTTATTGACATGACACATTGTCCTGCTGGAAATACCCATAACGGATGGGTATTGTCAGTAACAATACTCAAGGATGCTGCGGCATTGATACGATGCTCGATTGGTACTAATTTGCCAAAAAATGGGCCAATAAAATATCCGTCACACCCCTACACCACCATAAGGCAAACGGTAAATGCAGAATTCTGACCTTACCGTGCATGTCATTCTCCACCTCACATTTAAAAAATAAAACATGAAAAGGATAGAATTACTCACAGTAAACTCTAGAGAGTTACAAATATACAAATACAAAAAAAAATCAACTAATATTTATTCCAAATTTTCAGTGAAAACATTGGCTTTATTTAGACATTCTAACTCAATATGATAATGTTTTACTCTATTCAGAAAAGGACTAAATACAATACACTCTGAATAAAGTTAATTTGCTCTCAGGATTTAGTTTTGTCAGTGAGTTTTTTTTTGTGTGTGTTGTTTTTTTAAAGAGAGGGCATCTTCTATACACCAGGGTCTACTGTAGTTTACCAATCTGTAAAAAAGAGGGAAGGTGGTTTACCAGCTGTGGCAGGGGCAGACGAAACCTTACCATTCACGCTCGCTCATGTTGACAATTAAGTGTCACCATGTTAAGTGGCAAGCAATTTTTTGGACAGTGAGAGGAAACTGGAGCCAACCCTAGCAAGCGTCAAGTAGACATACAAATTTCATCTAGCATTCCAAGATCATGAGAGATTTTCTTAAAGAGGTAACAGTGCTAAAATATCCCACACGGAAATATAAACATATCTACTTTAATATAGGTTTTAATAAAGGTTTTTAATATATGTGACATATAAAATTGGTAGTTTTCCTATATTATACATACACATATGCTCATATGTGTACTTAGCCTTCTGAGAACCAAGAAAGAAAATATCTTCCAATGTCATTTTTTTGTTATTTCCTGCCTTTTTAGAGCAGTTTAGTCCCACACAAACACATGAGATATTCATGTAAAGGCCTGGGTCTCCACTATTGAGGACACCGGGACATAGTAAGGTAGCTCAAATGAGTAAAAACATATAGACCAAAAATGTTTTTAATTACAGAGGACATCAAAGAATAGACTGCCTCTCCAGAGAATATATGCGTACTTACTATATGCGTACTTACTACTTGCTATATGCATGTGCATTTTTCCCTACATGTTATGTTTACCTATATATTAGTAAAAGTAATCAAATCAAATAGTACAAAAAAAGACAAAACCCCCCATGAACCTTAAAAGACTCAATTCACAAAATACATTTCTTTCTTTTCCACTATCTTCATACAAGAAACAATTGAACTTTTAATGTTTCAGCAAAACTTTTTTGGTTTGTTCTTAGTTATTGCCTTGATAACTGAAAATTTGAGCTAGGAACCATATAGGACAGTCGTCAACGTGAGATATGTGCTATATAGGGAACATATCTTGTATGTACACATAAGTCTATTATGTGGATATCAAGAAGCAATACAGGAGACCTATATGGCCTGTGTATGCACTTATATGCACCTCACTTTTGCCTGTTGGTGGCATATATACGTATATATGCAGCATATCTATTATCATATATGTGCATACAAACTGCATATAAAATATAAAAGCATTTATATCCTCATATAGGTTCTTTCCATGTCCAATATCTCATCGTCTCTATTTGTTATTGCTTCAGAAGGCATAACATGCAACATCAAATAAAAGTTCAGATAATTCACATACCACGTCATTTGGTGTCTAAGTGAGGGTCGCTAGAATCTGCAAGCTTGTATAAATGTGTTATCATATATCCAAAGTTGTAATTTTCCCAAAAAGTTCAAGCTTACATGTTTTAAACACTGAGATGTTACACTAAACACAAAAAGGACATTTTGGAAAACAATAAACTGAACTGAAAGCTTACACCACTACTCCCAGTACAATTTGCATCAATGATTTCACCATTCTGCAGTTTTCCTCAAAAGGTCCAGGTGTACAGTAACTGGTTGCATGTCAATGGTGCTGCCTTCTGAAGCATGTTGTTCTGAAGATTTGTAAAGTGATAGCTGCTTCTTATACGCTGCTGATATATTCATGAACTGTGGTGGCAAGCTATTTTTAGAAGGCCGGACAAAATAAATAAAAAAAGTGTGAATTACAAGAAGAGCTGTTATTCAATTTGTACTTGCACTTTAGGCAAAACGAGCTGGATCTTAAGTGAAACTATTATTATGGATTACTGACCAACACCTGTAGGATTACATGTCCAGCATGGCCACTGGAGTTCAAGTGGCAGGCAGCGCTCCTTGGCTTTCCTCTGTTGTACTGTACTTCATCTAGTCAGCTGCCTCGTCCATTTGCAATATTTAGATTTTATGTGTGTTCACTTGGGTGTTGAACTAAAACGTTAAAAAAAATGTATTAAAAAGTAAACGGCTATTCAAAGATGTGGTCCAGTTTCAGATAAATATATGATTTAAAAAGTGATTTTTTTAGTGTGAAGGCTGATCTGACCTAAAACATTTTCTGTAAGTATGAAATAATATAAATGGTGTGATTCACCTTAAAGGTTATATGTTTTTATTTTTATATATATATATTTTTTTTTTTACAAAATGTATAAAACAAAGGTGGAATGCTAGTCAATCTGCAGTCTATTTGCCTTTTTCAGAGCAACCAATAGAAATATAGAGGTATACGCGGTAAAATAATTCAGAATTTCTCCCTAAAATCCAGTGCAATTTGTTACAAAAATACATGTAAACTATGTAAAAGTGTTACATGTAGACTGTATTAAGTAAACTTTTTTTTTAACCTTTTTGTGGACGATACTGTTAAAATAATAGGCTGACAACCATTAAGCAAAAAAATATGGGCCAATTTAAGTATCTACGATGGTATTCCACATTACAATAAAACTGGCAGTCAGTTCAGCTGTCATTTCTGAAAACCCTGCTTTGTATATACTTTGTAATACTAATAGATTTTTTTCAAGAAAAATACCAGCCAATTAAATTTCTCTTTCGGTTGCTGTTTCGCTTTGAAGAGATTTCTGCATTTTAACCATCTTGTTCTGAGGCTTTGTGGTCTTTTGTCAGTCCCAGAATACATTAATGCCTTTGGGAGAATCACGAATCAAGCCTGCATAGCCATATTCCTATCACGCAGCACTTATGAGGAAGAACCACTTTTTTACTGTTATCAAATTGAGTGGGTTTCCTTTGAAGGTTTTTAATTGTGTGAGCCTAGCTTAGCGTGTGTAGCAAAACATGGCTTAAAGCCAGCAGAGAAATAATAATAGATGAGTCCCGCTGCTTTGAACAGCAGACACAACATTTTCCATCAGTAAATTAAAACTGAAAGGTTAAGCCATCAGTCAGCTTATTCATTTTTATTTCTGGGCTGTGTGGGTTACTACTTGTACTACTGTGTTTGTGTTTGTGTCTGTTTGTGACACATCATGTAGGTAGGGACAGTGGAGATTTTAGATTGTGAGTTGATTTTAAGTACTGTCAATGTAGACTACACACTCAACCTGTGCCTTGCAGAGACCTTTTGAGTGGCATGTGCACAAATAAAAAAATCGTATATTGGAAGTCCGGAGTTTTTTAGATCCAACTATGATCTAACATGCATGCTACTCTATCTTCAGACAAGCCAAGAGAACTTTAACTATTGAAACAGGTGTGTTTTAAGATAATTGGACAAACTATCTCACCTCTTTTGCATTTTAGCACGATGTATAGCAAGCATGTGAGCTCTTGTGCTAAATTGTTGGTGCTATTTTAAGCTGATATATGGCTAATTAAAAAAAAAATAATTAATCCGTGACAAAAAGGTTATTTGGGCAGAAGATTAACTGTTTTTCACAGTTTATATTTTTTTCATTAGATGGTGTTCTCATGTTCAGAAGAAGTTGAAATTTCTTTATACAACAAACTTTCTTTGCACGTAAATTATTTAAACACTAGTTATTTTTCAGATTTTTATATCTGTTTAGTAGTTATTTTGAGGGAAGAAAATGTGTACGGGAAATAGTTACGGCTCCACTGTGTGCGGACATGCACATATGAACTACATTTCCCAGCAGGCTTTGCATCAGGTGACTGAAAATCTTGGCTGCTATTGGAGCTAACTACATGAAACTATAACAATAGAAATCACTTGCGAAGCTTGTGGGTGGTCAAATGCCAGTATTATAAAATCTAATGTAGTATTATAACAGTTTAATATGTATTTTGAATTAAATATTCCAAATGATTTATTAACATTATTTTAAATAATGATCCACAAGGTCACTTTTGGCATCAAGGGGGAAGTTCTTGAGGGCTCCCTCTTTACATGCCTGCACTTAGTATTAATTAGTTTTAGAAACTCATATTTATTATTAAAAATTAAGCTAAGGATAACGCAAAGAGTTCTTCCAATTTCAAACCCCTTTCAATTGGGAAAATTGTTGCAAACTTTCTCTTGTTGGGAAAAATGCCTGAAAAAGAAAAAGAGCAGAATTTTAGACATCAAATTTGAGGAAAGTCACTTTGATTGCTGCGATTACATCATGAATGCGTTCTGTATCACCAAACTATATATGGCCAGGAATGAACCCAAGAAACCAATGGAACAGACAAACTCTCTGCCAATATTTTCTAAACAAAGTTCAAGGGATGCACCACTCCAAAGATGACCTCTTGGGTTATATCCAAAATATCTCGAAATCTGTTCAGAGAAGAAACTAACCCCTTTAGGGGTTTGGAATGACATAGGGAAAGTGATTAATGACTAATGACTAAATTTACACTTTTGGGGTGCAGTATCAGCATCAAGGGTTAACAAGTATGACAATATTAATACTTCATCTCCATTAACTCACTATCTTTATCAATCTTCCAGGCTTGCAGGCTGTTGGAGGCTCTGATGTTGGGTACCACCCCCTGGATGTTCTCAAAACAGCTGGTAATCTAAGGAGATTATGCTCCCCATGCCACAATGCTGCTTCCCTCTGATTGGCTGCTTCGCCACTCTGTGGTCATGTGGCTACTACTCCACAGCTTGGTGCTGATGACACTGTGTTTCCACAATGCTGCCACTTCCTGCTCCAAACGATGCTACTGCTCTGACAGTGAGGGATCGTTTGGTGGCAAGACAATGCGCTGCAGCAACCTGCATCTTTCAGAGATCCCTCAGGACATCCCCAACGACACACGCCGCCTTTACCTGGACTACAACCTCCTGACCAGTATCCCTGCCAATGCTTTCCATGGTCTTCCACACCTAACCGAGCTCGATCTATCCCATAATGATTTGGCTTTGCTTGAACCAGGAGCTTTCAGAGGCTTAGCAGCCTCTCTACAGTTTCTGGATCTCTCCTCCAACCAGCTCACAACACTAGACCCTGATTCCTTCGAAGGTGTTCGAGCAAGATCCAACCTGACTGGAAACCCCTGGCACTGTGACTGCAGCCTCCAGACTGCTCTTCCTCATCTGGACCTGGAGCCTGTGTCTTTGACTGGCATCATCTGCCAGACTTCCGAACCGCCAGATTCTGGAGCCCAAGGTGTGCCTTTCCTGCTGGCCAAAGACCTGGACCTGTGTGTGGTGCTCAAAAAGACCACGGATGTGGCCATGCTTGTGACCATGTTCGGATGGTTCACCATGGTCATCTCCTACGTGGTCTACTACGTGAGACACAATCAGGAAGATGCCAGGCGCCACCTGGAGTATCTCAAGTCTCTGCCCAGCAGGCAGGCCAAGTCTGAGGAGTCTTCCACCATCAGCACTGTGGTATAGCAGCAGGCCAAGTGCTTGTGACATGTGGAGGAAGCTTCTCAGGCTCATAAAAGGCAATGGGCACACTGGGCAAATCAACTGCAACTGATTAATCCCTTGTAGAATCTGAAGGAATGGCTTTGAATCAAAGAATGCTCTCTTCCAATTACCACTCAGGATTGATTCCAAAGAACCAGGACGAATATCTCATATCAGATTGTTCTTGGCCATTAGTTGTCTACAAATAGGATATGCGAATAACATTCAGAGGTGGAAAGCAAATAAAGACATGCTGATGGACAGAGATGACTGCAGAGGAATGGAAATCACAGGCGGCATCTAATCCAATTCGGATGAATAATTGATTCGAAAAATGGCCAAGCTTGAGGTTCCTCTTGACTAAGAGGTTTGTCTGCATTGCATGCTTTTAATGGAGGCGTTGTCTGTTTCCATCCTTTTTTGCAGTTGGATCCCAATTTAGCAGGCAACCCATGGAGTGAAAAGCACTCATCCTTCTGGGCATTAACAAAAAGGACCGTTTCGTCCCTGCAGGCACCATGAAAATTTAACAGAGCAACACATTCTCACATGCATTGATTCTTTTCAGGAGCAACAGTAAACAGGGATGCAAAAAATCTTGCCATTTTGTTATTCAGCAGCTAGGTTTTTAGCCAAAGACTGCAAGTGGTAAGTTATGAATCCTGCAGTGTTAATGAAGACATTGTGGCTTGAGAAAAAGCCGAGCTTGTTATTTGTTATCTGTAAGATAATTCTCTGCCGTTCTCACACCCTGTGGCACTTTAAGAGAAAATCCTTTCATGCTAAAAGATAATGAGACAGTGTTGACCACCACATAGTGTGATGCGCTATAGAGTGGTCCTTTGTATGTCACATCCATTACTGTGCGTTTGTTCAATTCCTCATGTGGAGTGCCAGGAAAAATAACTCTGAATGTCTGCCAAGATAAATCGGTTAAAGTCCACATTCGTGTTCAGCCTGTTTGATTTAATGGCATCATAACGGAATGAGTCTCATCCATAAATTAAGTGTCATTTGGTTAATAATATTATTGTTGTTTTGCTGACTTGAATGTGCGGAGTGCTTGAGAACAGGTCAGTTCAGTGATTAAATTGGAAAACGTATGTGTTTATCCCCATTTAATCAAAAGATTTCTAAAAAAATATTACTAAAACCATTACAAGAGTATAGAATGTAAAGCGTTAAGGATCGCAGGATGATGCACATTTGAAATTTTCCTACTGTTAAATAATTCTGTGGAACCGATAATCCAAAAATGAAAGGTTCCATTCATTGAGGCTCAGTTTTCCATATGAGGATATTTTGACACTTAATGTTCTTTTTCAGCTAAACGAGCCTTGTATTTCAGTTAGCGTTATTTATTTTCTCCGGCATGTTCAATGGGTGTTTTACATTCTTGTAAAGGTGTGTCTATGCATGCAATTTTGGACATCCTGAAGAAGCGTTCAAAGTAACCAGCAGCCTCAGAGGTGATGGCCTCATTTACTCTTCCTTCCTGGGTTGCTACGAGGCAAATTTTCTGGCACTGGACCGTTGCCAAGGGAACCTTGAGGAATCTTCAATGGCATGGATGAGCTCCATTCCTACGGGAGCTCGAGGAGAAGAAAACATGACCTAGTCTAGTTATAGAGCCTAAAATAGTTTGGTAAAAAAGGTGCCTATCTCAGCACACACCCGGAACCCAGTCCCCAGTGCTCCACAGAGTCACACAAAAACCTGTTTTGTGTCATCAGGAAGCTACTCCGATTGTAATCCATGACAAATCTGTACAACCATATGATGAGAAATTCTGCATTTTTAACACTTATTGTATTTAACACTTGTGCTTTGTTCAAATTTACTACCTTTTCATTAAGTTAGGGGCAGGGCCGCATTAAGGTCCCACAGGCCCCGGGGCTGCAACATAGTTTACCACAAACAGAATTCTGAATGCTTTTATGTTTATTGGAGAAATTAGAACAACAACCAAATTATAACAAAACAACTAATAGACTCTGACCACATGGTTTTTTATTCAAAATGTCTTAATTTTACTACTCATTATAAAATATTAACGTTAAAGAGAGATGAGGAAAGGAGAAAGAGAGAGAGGAGAAAGATAGAGAGGGGTGAGATGAAAGATAGAGAGGTGAGAGAGAAGAAGGAGAGGAAAGGAAGAGAGGTGAAAGAGAGAGAAAGAGAGAAGAAACAGAGACAAAAAAAAGGAGAGAGAGGAGATAGAGAGAGACAGAGAGAAAGAGAGAGAGAGAGGTTTGTGTGTGGCCAACACATCATTAGTCAACGTGGATCCCTATTATTATTTTTGTTTTTTTCAGATGGTCAATGGCCCCCTCGGAGCCCTAGTAAGCCCATGCACTAATGTGGACTTGGTTACAGGACAAAAAATTAAAAATGTGTTTTTTTTGCCATAAATCTGTTAATAAACCTCAGTACTGACTAAAACTACCAAATGTTTAAAGAAATTCACATTTTTTTACTCTTTAATTGCCACAAAAACACAAAACGACATATTTTCAATATAAAAGGGAAACTAAGCCTTTAAATGACCTTGGTCTTTGGCTTTCCCCCTCATTTACTGCTAGTTAAAGAGTCAAAAACTGTTTTTTTTATTTGGTACTTTTGGTAACTTGGTACACAAAAAGAAAAAAAAAACATTTATCTGCCATTTTTTTTTTGTCTCTAACCAAACAAAAGGGCTGTGAATTTCACTACTGTTTTTGTAAGCATTTGTCCAACATATGTTTAAAATATTATTGTCATAAATAGTTAATGAAAAAGAGAATATTATGGCCAGATTAAGGCACAAAATCACCCGGTTAAGTGTATAATTCAGAGTGCATGACCAATCCCAATTCAATGCTTTTGAAATCCCTCTTACTCGCAGAAGTGAGTGGCAAACACACCGCAAGCTCAGCATCAAAGACAGAAATGTAATGAGCGATGCTGATAGCTAACAAATCAAGAAAATGAATCCCAAGACCCCTCAAAGGGTCAAAAATGTCAGCCATGCTGTGGATCAAGCAAATGCAGATCCCACCTTCAAACAAAGGTGCAAGCTACCCCAGCAGAGTCAGATGAAGCAGGAAGGACAGGATTGTAATTAGGAAAAACTGCAGAGGCAATTACACGCAAGATGTGACAAAAATGCAAAGCAAGTAAATGGGATCATAAATGCACAACAATGAGAAATGATGAGCAGGTGTGTGCAATCTTCAGTGCAGGAAACCAGGAATAGCATCTATCAAGAGAGAAAAATACGAGGGCTTTCTTTGGAAAACATCACAACTTTTCTTTAAACTGGGAGATAATTGAATGGCTGATTTGATCTAATAACTGATCCAGTTAAATTCAGTAAACACACAATACTGTTAATGTATGTTGACGTTATTAAGCTGTTTGTCCATCCATCTGGTGGTTATTCTCAGTCGCTATTTAAAAACTATTTGTCCTTGTTTAGTCTAGACCCTCTATTTCTCTAAATCTTTACTATTTTAGTAAAAAAGAGCATCTTTAACTTCTCCGCTGACAAACTGAAGAAGAAGACAGCAGGCAGGTGTTAGGGATAAAATGGCACCTGTTCAATTAGTGGAATCCCAGAATACAAATTTCAAAATACAGATAAATTGGTATTATAAAAACATACTGACTACATGAAATGAATAGTGCATTTGTCCTGTATTTTTTACACACACACAACCTCACACACGTTGCTTCCTGGCAACTTCCAAAAAAAATGCCCATAAAATAATGTTGCAATTAACAAAAGTAATAGAATAAATGGACACATATTTTCCTTCTTTTCTTTTTGGAAACCTTATTATTTGTTCTCCCCTGGTAGAACCATATAAATTGTGTGAGATCAACGATGTTTGACAGCTTGTGTATGTTTACACCCAAAAGCCCAGCCGCTGACACACAACAGGCATCATGGAAGAAACCTGGACAGTGGTCGCAGACAGTTCAACAGAGGAGTAAGATAACAGGTCCAGGAGGTGAGACTGTGTGCGCGCGCACGTGTGTGAGTTTGTGCTTCAGCAGAGGGGTTGCTTTGACAGCTAAAGTTACCATTCTCTGCCCAACACACACCTGCTTCCTCGGGTTCATTTACATCTCAGACTGGCTCACCTTGCACTCGGCTCACTGAGGTGCACACTTTTGTACCTTTTAGGTACTGCTTTGGACACTTTTAAGACAGCAGTGCGCAAACCTTGTTTAGGTTTAAGTAAGATTTTTATTAAGTAAGAACTCTATAATGCACCAAAGTTGCTTGAAGCAGATATTATGTGTGCCAAACAACTCCTGGAGCACTACCACGGCCATGCAAAGGTTAGCTGCAACCCTAATGAAACCCTGGTCAAACTATTCAATCGTCTGAAAGCTGTGTTTTGAAGCACAGGTGGATCTAAACTGTGACCCTGCAGGAGTTGAGTTTGACACCCATGTTCAGTGCCTTGTTTTATATGTTCCATTGGCAACACTGCCCTCTATAGGTGTGTATTGCGGTTAGCAGATTCCATTCTTTCAAAGTTGAAAAATGACAAATGAAATGTGTATTGATTGCTGTACTAACAACAACTAATATTTCATTTATATCATATGAAATCAATGAAAGATCCCCAGTATAGAGATTTTAGAATGCGTTTAAGCTGATCTGGTTTTATAGGGCCTATTTTTACAAGTTGGCTCCAACCTATTGTACATTCTTTAAACTCTTAATAGTTGCTCTAAGCATAAACAGCCAGAGGACAGACTGTACACAGACTCTTTCAGGTGATTCATTATAAGAAGGAATCGCTCAACATGTTTTAAAATCATTAGGAAATGTATGATGGAAAAAAGTGACCCAAAACATTAATAAAAAAAATGAAGGGTCAGTAATCGTTTTGCTCTATCTAAAAGAAAGAGCAGCTTTATGCAACTGGAGGGTTTTGCAGGAACCCACTGAATTTAGCAACAGCGCTCTTCCTCTTTCCATCTTTGGAACACTCCATTTCTCCCCCGGTTTCACAATGAAAACAGAAGAAACACTAAATGACAACACAGAAATGACCCTGAACTATACATGATGTCATGATCAGCAGTGTAGCGTGTTATTTATTTATTTTTTTCATAGTCACCTTTGTTGCCATTTCCCAGACAAGCGTTTTACCTCTGCTTCCTTGGAAAATAACTTCGTGCTTTACCCCGGAGGGCCTTTTCTCTAATGAAGAAACTGAAGGAAATGAGCAACTCTGTCTCCACCAACTCTTCCATTTGTCTGATACATCGATTGACCAATCACGCATAAAACCATTAATTCATATATTAAATAGCTTAAATAACTATATAAGGGTGTTTCTTCAAAAAGGTGCACTTTAATGTTCTTTAACAATATCTTTAAAAAATACCTATCAAAAAATCTTTGTCTAACAAAAAATAAATAAAAACTCCTTTTTCCCTTTTTACTACCTTTCCTCTATGATTTCTTCATACTTTTTGATGTCTATAAATGTGTTAAAATCACATTTTTCTCCTTGTCTCACACCCAAGCTTTTAAATTTCATCAGTTTAAAAAAATATTAATTATTTTACATTTTTAAAGTATATAATTTAAGAATTAGAGAGTTAAAATACATTAAACTATTCAGTGAAAGACTAGCAACAATATTACATTTTATACAAAATATAGCTGTCACAAAGCATTAAACTTTCCCTTTAAGGAGTTTTTGTAAAAAGTGTTTAGGTTGTTTCCATAAAAATGTTCAGTGACATCACGGCACATGTTGGACATGGAGGAAAACTAACATTTGCACATTTAAAAGTGTTTTTGAAAAAATACAAAATAATTGAAGTTTATTTAATGTATTTTAAGTACATGAAATGCTAACAATAAAAAAAGCTCATCGCTAATGCTATCATATTTTTTCACTTTCATTCGCACTTTGGAGTGAAAAATAGTAGACACATTCCTCCAGAGTTTAGCCAGAAATCAACTAATTGATATGGTATGACACTCAACATGAAACCTGATTAGTGCATGACCATCTAAAATAACTGCAGCATTAACAAAAAATAAGAACGACATGATTCTCTAAACTTTTGCAAAAGGGAACAGCTCCATTCTCACGTTGATCATTGCCAGAAAAATCTTAGTTAAAGCCATTATGTTGAATGAAGGTTCAGTTAAAAAAAAC
Source organism: Danionella dracula (assembly GCA_900490495.1). Lineage (NCBI taxonomy): Eukaryota > Metazoa > Chordata > Actinopteri > Cypriniformes > Danionidae > Danionella > Danionella dracula. Next base: position 2,455,019 of record UELW01000123.1, read on the forward strand.
ATTTCATATTTTGCATAATTTCTTGTTGAAAACTCTGAATGAATGTAACAGGTTTGGTCCTGTTCCAGATGTGAGCAGAAATTAGATTAATTGAAAAAAAAAAAAAAAAACCCCACCTTGGCAGCATGGCGAGCCATTTTTACATTTAAACCTGTGACTTTAGTGACCATAAAAATGTAAAGAGGTAATCATTATATTCTGACGAGTGATAACTATATTTTTTCTTAGTTATAAAGACATTTAGAAATGTCTGGAATTCCAATTGCACTAGTAAGAAAGTGAATTAGAATTCTCAAAAATGTAATTTGTATATTAACTGAAATAGTATAAATGGCTTGCCACACCGTCAGTAAAGCTATTTCAATCTTTGTTTAGGAACAATGCATTGAAAAACTAAAATTAAACACATTTTTTGGGCTTTGATGAAGGATCTTGTGTTGGGAAATACATCCTGAAAACTAAGAAGCAATGCTTTATAAAAGAGACGGCTTCTCTTTGTGAGTAAACAATGGTGGACTTTACGCAAATCGTCCGTCAGGACTGGTACGGAGGAGCATGATTGTACCTAAGGTATAGTAACTAATTACATTTACCTAGTAAAATTTAATCGTTAATTATTACTTCATTACATGTTAGTTCTATCTTAATTGCTTCTTGGTTATATTTGGTACCATTATTCAGCTACTAATCATGGAAAGAAAGAAATATTATTATTATTATTATTAATTTGGCAAGTGTTGCAAGTTCATGAGATTAGTGTTTCTAATGATTGTTCAAGCAAAGTTGCTTCACTATTCTGTTTGAGCAGTTAACAGCATCTTTATATAAACTCATGCTACCTACGCACTACTGTATTTGAACACTTATAAAAGTTGCATGTCTTGTATTGTTTATTTGTATTCAAATATATTTATATATTGTACGTATGTAGTGTGGAAAAATAAAATGAGTTACATTTTCAATTCCATTTTTATTTACATACAGTAGTTGTTTATTTATGGAATATTGCATGAAAACCAAATACATATAAACATTATTAAGTCGTAAATAGATAACGTCATCACTAGCGTGGTTCGAACTGTGGAGTTTTGGGGTTAAAACTATGGTTTAAACCATACAGCTCAGATAAAGTTATGCTATTAGGTCTTTAATTTTCTGAACAATGCATCTTACTATACAGGTTCAAAAGCAAGGTATGTAGCTGTTTGAGAAATGCTCTCCAGATCAGGAGTAACAAGTAATTAGAGAACATTTTTCATGAGCATTTTTACTCTTACTTAAGTGAATTTTTTTGGTAGTTACTGTTACACTTTCTTGAGTAAATCTCTTCACAAGTACTTTTTGGATACTCACCCACCTCTGGATTATAAGCACATGTTAATCAACACTGGGGAGAAGGGACTTTTATGTCACAAACGTCAAAACTGATCGCCCGGAAAACATGGAATTTTGATTCCATTTTACTTTGACTGATTTAACAAAAAGAACTTGGTGAATTTGACCAACTCTAACAGGAATGCCATACCTTTCACGCAAAGATTTATGTTCAAACATCTCCTAAAAACTTTTCATTATAGGTGTCCTTTAAAGTAGTTCAAATGCAGAAATACAGTTGATACAATTTCTGAGATAGACTTTGACGGTGTAACAAATTGCATATTGTCTCTCCCCTAATGTAAGTCGCTTTGGACAAAAGCGTCTGCCAAATGCATAAATGTAAAATGTAAATGTAAAATGATTAGCTAGAAAATTCCATTTTAACAAATGCAGATGCATTTGTCAAGGGAGACACAAAGTTACAGATCATCTGTCTAAATATGATTTGAAGTTATAATTTACAGAATCCCAGCAAAACTCAAAATATGAAACTAGCCAGAAACAGAGCCCTGCAAGCATTGCTGGTTTACTGGGGCAGCAGGTCTTCAGCCAACCTATTGGACAAAATACCAAACATGTGATGAAATACAACAGCTGATGAGAAAACAAATTTGTGTTACACATATATGGTCACACACTTACAAAAAGCCTTCTTGAAGGAAATTTTCTGTGTGCCTCGAGGTAGCTTCGCGGAAAGAGAATTTTTTACTCATAGGATTTTTCTCTTTTAAGTCTTTGTGACTAAAAGCAGTGGTGTTAATCACAGAAGACGTCAGCCCCGTTCTGACACAATCGTCTGGCAATCGTCGGTTAAGCGGCGTGGAATTTCAGGACTGGGTTCATTTGCGCCTCTGCAACACTGGATGGCGTTGTGAAGTAGAACTCTGTTAATGTTTTGCATTCTTTAACATTTACTTCAGTGTGGGAGCATTTGAGAAGTAGGAAGAAATGTTTTAAAACTGAATTTGCTCAATGGCAAAAATTATGTAAATAATAAATCACAAATAAGATAAGAATAGTAGAAGCAAAAGCCAATGTTTAAAAAAGTAGATTTTCAGCAGCTTAAACTTTAATGCATTGAAACTTTTTTTTCCCACAAGTTAAACACCAATTCTTATTGATATACTAAAATTAAAAAAGAAATAAAAAAATCAAAGTCACATGGTCAGAATGTTCTCTTGAAAAATAATCAGCAAAAAATATAAACATCCTTTATTTAAAAAAATAATACTTTTTTGCCAGACAGATTTGACACTATTTTGGTTAACATACATTCGTTTCCCCCATAAATGGTTAAACACAACATAAACAACACTTGCAAAAATACATTTGTCCACCAAAAAAATCTAAACAAAAAGAAAAAGTAAAAAATAGATGTGGGGCTAGTTCATGAGCAAATACAAATATTCCTAAATACAATGAACCTAATTAACTTTCTTCAAAATTCCTCAACTTCTCAACACAACATACTACATCTAAAACATAGAGAAAAAAAGATTTTTTTTATTACACATAAGATGAGATTAATTCACATGACTTTCTTCTTTCGTATGAGGATCTATGTTTGCACCTCGAGCTCTAATTCCCTCGCACATTTCATCTCTATCTCTACATTTGAGAGTCATAATTATTTCCAGACATTGTAGAGTGACACACGGATCTCCAAGCTCTGAAGTAATATGATGGGTTATTATTGGAGGCTCATCAATAAGTGCAAGCTCTGGCTGAAACACGTCAGTGTGAGAGAAAAAAAAGGAATTTCCCCGCAGGACGTATAAATTCTCAAGCCATCAGCACTTCGTTACAACTGGAGTCTGGTGAATTTGGGCTTTTTCTTTTTGAGTGCCTTTCTTATAATAATGCACTTTCAGGGTAAGCTTCTCGATTATTTAGCTCCATGACAACATTGTTCTTCAGAATTAGGTTTGGTTGCTGATTATTTGGATTAGTCAACAGAGTTTTACTTTGATTGAAACTGACTTTTGCTTACAATGAACCACAGATGGGTTAAACTACACCAGAACTTTTAGAGGGTACTATTGTGATGGTAGTGATATTGACGATTTAAATGTAAATATTAATTCTGTACTTTAAAATATACAGTTAATGAGACGGAATGATTGCTAACAAGTATCAACCAGCTATTCCAGTAACTCTAATCATGTGCATTTTGGAGTAAATATGAAGTAATTTATGAGAAGTCTTGTGTGTGATCTGAGATCTGCGTCAGACAGTTACGCACTTCTAATCCTCTCTCTCTCTCTCTCTCTCTCTCTCTCTCTCTCTCTCTCTCTCTCTCTCTCTCCCCCCAGCTGCTCTGTTTTGCACATTAGTAGGAACCCTGCTGTCTGCCCCTGTTCCTCAGACACTGAACGGAATGAATCAAACAACAATTGATGCGGCACACAATATGATCAGCAAAATTCTACAAGAGATTCCGGCGACGCATGATGCGTGGATCACCAGCAAGGTAAGGGTGCTGATTTCAGAGCTTGAACCTTTGCTGACAGCGAGGAGCTTTTTTTCAGAGCTTTTTGGTTCTATTCAGAAATCAGCTGTTTGTTTTCTAATGGAGAAGCTTGTGAAAGACTGAGATGATCTTTAACTGTGTACTTCTGTTGAGGCTTGGTGGTTTGGTAGTAACTCTTTTGGTGGTTAAAAAAAAATTCTATTTATAGATCATATACCGTAACATATACTTTAACTTGGAAGTGTTTTAATCATAAATGTAAACCCCTTAGACTAAATAGTTGGAATCTGGCTGCTTTTTTTAATTAAATGACAACTGAATGGTTTAATAATAAAAATGTATCTTGAGTGTATGGCGGGATTTATCGTCTGTATAGAATTGTAATTCTAAAGAATAATAATCTATTTCATAGTGTGGATCTAATCTAATTTTTTCAACAACAAAAAAAAATGAGCAAGAAGGGAAAATCAGTCTAAATAAAAAAATCTAAAATCACTAATAAAAAATAAATGTTTTGGTCATTTTGACTAGACTGTAAATAACCATGAAACACCTGAGCTGATCAAATTTATTAGTGTAGTAAAAACATTTATTTTACATTTTTCACATCAGCTAGACCTTTCAAAACATAAAAATCTAACGGAATTCAGTAGGCAATGTGTTTTCAGTACAAAAGCTGTTTTCTTTTTTTTAAAATGTACAAAAATGATCTAAAACTCAAAAAAATGTATAAAACTAAAAAAACTATACCAGAATGAATCAATGATTATTAATAAGCAAAAAAGTGTCTTATTTCAGAGTTTTTATCTTAATTATAGATAATATTTATCCCAGTAAATGTTGGTGCTATTATTATCATCAATGTGAAATTGGAAGTGACACTTAAAGCTGACTCCAGAAGTGAGCAGATTCCCATTGACAACCGTGGTAAAAATGAGCAACAACCAAAATAAAAAAACAAACATGTTTCCAGCCACTAGCTCCATTTAGTGTATTGATGCATATTGCTTGAATTAACCTTATATTTTTATTAATTAACCAAATATTTTGCTAATTTGTTTCAGTTCTATTAAGATTTTTATTTTTGCATAATTAAAGATGGGGGTAAGTGAAGGTGATGAAGTCTCGCTCTTGTTATTTCCGAACTACTAAATTGTCTTTTTGCCCATTTTTTACTGTGGTAGTGGCGCTTAGTCAAATAGGAAAGATAATTTAAACTCCAAACCTCATTTGCTTTTTGTTAAAACCTGTGGGAGACTTCAAGCTCACTACGACCATGTTATATAAAGTAAACATTATCAAAAAAGTATCTGCTTTATATCAGAATGAAGTGAATCACAGCCTGTGAGTGTGACACTGATTTAAAGGCAATAGCTTTTTTTACTTTATTAAACAAAATAATGTTATTCACATAGCAGCATGTATTTGAGTCTACTTAGTCTTATCCACCCCTCCCCGCTTCAACAAAGCTGTAAAACTACAGCAGGCTAAAAGAGGTACTGATACCACCAGTGCTGAAAAAATGATCAGGGTTTGGTGATCACTCTAGTTCCTTAAGAGTTGAATTTGTTAGATAAAAATGTGTGTTTTTGGGCATTTATTCTATATCAAGTTTCTAATGTCAGTAATCAGTACAGGAGTAGGCAAAGTCATTCCTGGAGAGCCACAGCTGGTTTTCGTTCCAATCTTTAGGAGAAACGAGTTTCCTCAAACAAGCCAAAAGGACTTAAATTAGTAGAATCAGGTGTGTGCCACAAGAAGGTTGCCCAGCTCTGTTAAAGTAGCAAGTCTTTCCTTTGCAATTGAAAAGTTGAGAATTTCATCTCTTTACATTTAAATAGTGTTTCTACCCAGCCATGTGCTTGGGGTGCATCATACAACTCCAAACTAATCACCACAAAGCTTTACATAAAAGAATACTGTAAACCTCACTCATCAGCACGTGCAGGCACCCAGAAAAGCACGATGTCTGCTAAATCTCCTTTGCTCCGGCATGTCCATGAATCACTCCTAATCCTCACTGTGATCTGACTGATGCAATAACGTCTGGTGTGTTGAAACATGCTCAAATGCTTTTCTCTGCCCTCCACAGAGTCTGACTTTGGGGAGCAACAGTGATACGCTCCAGTACTTGAAATCTATGATTCCGTCCTCCCCTATCCTCCCAAATATCAGCGAGATCAACAGCCTGGTGAGTAACAGGAAGCTTATCAGCTCTCATTTAAGATGTTGAGTCAAGAATTTGGATTTGCATGGATGGGGGTTTATTTAACTGTTCCTTACTGTAAAAATTAAATAAACTGTGTTTAAATGTGCACTAGAATGATATGAAGACACAATTTTACTGTTAATGTTTCCGATTTATTACTTGCAGACTGACAGCAGGATATCTCTATACAGACCCTGTCCACACGTACCTGATTATGAAATTTTTTTTTTGCTTGGTTATCCTGTGCATCCATACATAATCAGGATTGTTTGAAAATGGCAGCAAAAAAAGACATTTAAAAATGGTGGGTTCGTCATTGTCGAGTGGACAGTGTAACCTATTTTTTTGGGCTGTAGGCAGGGCAGCATTAAGGTTCCATGGGCCCTGCTGCTGCAACTTTTATTTAGGGCCCATCACTAGGTCTGAACACAAAGAAAAAGAAGGGAGAGAGAGCGAAGAAAGAGAGAGGAAAGGACGAGAGAGAGGAGAGAAAGAGTAAAGAAAAGATATAGAAAATGAAGAAAAAAAGAATGGAGAAAGAGAAAGGAGACGTTTGTTTGTGACAAACGTCATAAAACATTCTGCGTTTCTATTTTTTTTGCAGTATGTTTTTTCCCTCCTAGTGCTTATGGGCCTCCTTGGAGGGTAGGCCCCGGGGCTTGAGCCCAAGTAAGCCCAAACATTAACATGGCCTTGGTTTTGTATAGAGTTTTAGGTGGATGCTTTTGAAAGGGCTGCGTTTGTTCTCAAAGCCTTAAGGCTAATGGTGGAGGGAGAACGAATTGTGTCTGTTCACTGCACTAAAGCATTTCTGATAAGCTCAAAATACACACTTAATATATTTAATCACAGAACAAAATGCAGGTAAATGTTAGTGATATGCAAATGTTTGCTCATTTGACACAGATGCAAACACATCTGGAATGTAGAGTTGTAGAGATCTAAATAGTTGTTGGTATAGAATGGCGAGAGAATCAAGGGTGGTGTTATTATGTTTGTGTGAGATGCTTTGCCCTGGCATTGACAATCAAAAGTGAAGTTTGCTCATACCAGTCTGACGCATTATAATTGTGTATTGAATTAAAGCTAAAAACCAATAATTATTCAGGACTACCTCATGGCCCAGGTGCTCCTATGAATCCAATAATAATGATTGAGATGACAGAAATGTCTGCTAAATTAAAAATGTTCTATAGAATTACAGAATTTTTAGTTTTTAACAGAATTATCTGTTTTAATATAGAAAAAAAATCCCACTAACTGTTTTGCCATTTTTTTTCTCCGATTTTTTTTTTCAAACACTGTAGTTTTAAGAAATAAAACATTTCTCTGTTGTTTTGCCAGGAGAGCGGCCTTGCTAACATCTCAAAGGGACTTCAGCTTCACAAACAGCTGTTGGACGAGCTCCTCAAATCGAGCTCGCTGCCCAAAACAGAGCTGATCGTAGAACTCGTCGCGAACATCGATGAGCTTGACAGTCTAATTAAAAAGGTATGCAGGTCAACTGCTTTAGTGCTGGCTTGGAAAAACTGCTTTTTACTCACACTTCCTAAAATAATGGGGTTGTTTGCAATTTTCCTAAAATGATAGTCAGGTCCTGTCAGTAACAAAACAAACCCAAAACCAATCAACTGATATTGATAAATCAATAAAAATTATTTTATATAGAGCTTTTTTTGCAGTTACTTCAAAGGCCTAATGTGGATCAAAAGTTCCTACTCATAATTCCATGAGCTAGATATTGAGTTACTATATACTGTTAACGTAGGAGTTCCTTTTATAATTAGGAAATATAATTATCCTTGTTCAGTCAATGAGGGAAAGTTTAATAGCTGTGAAAGTCACTAAATTATTAAGTAAGCCTCTTTTAGCAATTTTGTAGAAGAATATAGTATCCAATTCACTTATTTGTATGTTATTAAGAATAAAACTAAGAACTCGTTTAAAAAAAAAAATCACCAGAAGTGATCAAACTGGATGAAAACTGGATGAAGCTATATTAAACTGATTGTGTATGTTTTGGTTTCTGGAAAAATTTTGATGTTCTGGAAACAAATGCATGCCACACCTTTAAACCAGAGCTGGCTTCTTTCAGCTGAGACTAAAACGACAGCAAAGATTTAATTCAGTCAGGCATCATGTTGCAGTTAAGATAGCAGAGCTTAGTCTATAAACAACACAAGTCGAGCTAAACTCGCTGACCTCGTCTCACATTATCATAACAAAAAAATGTTTCATTTATTCATGTGTGGTGAAACCGAAAACAGAAACTGGCAAAACATTGAATTCTGCATAACTTAAACTCCGGTTACAGAGAGCTGTGTTTATTATTAGAGTTCTACTTGAGTCATGATGTGGCTAATAGATAGTTCCTTCTTTTTTTCCCAGTTCGCTCAATTAGTTTGTTCACTACATGCAAATCAGTGAAAATCTGTTAAATTAAACATGTTACTTTGTCGCCAACTTACGCAAAAAAATTTGTTTTAACAGTTTTCTTGCAGCTCAGCTGGTAGAGAGCTATCAGTCTTAATGCGCAAATGAAATAAACTGCAGTCATTCGTCTAGCCTCTAGAGGCTGACTCCAGAAAGGAGCAGGTTCTCATTGACAGCCATGTAAAATGCTCAATTTGTGCTAGGTTATTTAAAATTAGAAATTTAAATGATATTAAAATTAGGTTCCTTGATGAATATTGCTTGAATTGACCTTGATGACAACTCTAAGGGGTAAATATTTTTAATGTCATATCAAGTTTATATTAAACTTGGTTATATTAAAGTTTTACATAATTAAGGATGGGGAAATTTGAGTAATCAGGATTCATCAAGCAGCTGGTGATGACTTTTCAATAAAACCTTTTTAGTTGACTTTTAAAAGGTTTACTGACTTTTTACTAACCCCAATAATTGTAATTCAACAAAATAATGGCATCACAAAGCAACTGTTCAAATAAAAAGTTCTATTTAACAGAGTGCACTGTTACACAAAGCCTCTCATGGAAAAGGCATCCGAACAATTCATAAAACTAAATTAGTTTAGACGCGATCTTAAGGTTGTGGGGTTCCATTTCCAGGGATAGCAGCAACTCTTCAAATCTATCCACACAAAGTAAGCTGCTTTGAATAAAAGCAGTTTAAGAATCTTTGGTATGAAAATCACTATCTTCCAGATTAATGGTTCTAATCCTGGGGTCTTTCTGCTTCTTTCTGAAAGGTGTCCACCAATTTCCTCTCACAGTTTATACAAAATATGCACTGCGAGTTGATTGGTGTTAGTAAAGTAGCCCTGAGTGTGAGAGGGCCTGCAAAACAAACACTTTGAGCGCCTAGAAAGGAAAATGTTAGGCATATTGGGTAGGTTCAGGTTCTGTTACAGTGCAAAAGCATTATTTAACATTTAAAATTCTTCATGTGTCTGTCAACAGCTTCAGATTCAGGCAGGATTCGACTCGTCGGACGATCCTTCCCAGAACCCAGAGCGAGATCTGCTTAAAAATCTGACAAGTGATTTCAAGACCCAGGCTGCGGCGCACTTCACCCTGCAGCAGCTCCAGGAGTTCAGCTGCGAGGTTCTGCAAAGAATCACGTCTATCTCCTCTGCAAACTCTGACAGGGTGAACTAAACTCCCAGATACTGCGCAGCTACGAGCAAACACAGCGAGGGAATGAGCACGCCAACTTGTTTCTTTTTCACTTCATCATTTGGTGGAAACAGATCTTTAGATATTAGTTTTTGTAATGGAGATATTTGAAAGCTATTTCTCTATGGAGAAATTGTTTTGTACTCTATGGAGTATGCATATTTGGAAGCTTTTGCTGCTGAGAAGAAACAGTGAACAGAGAAAATAACTTGGCACCTTGTAAAAATAACAATTTGGTGCATATTTTGTATTTATTAGCTTTAGGTTGACTTTTTTTACTCCAGGTGTTGTTGGAGAAGGTCACATGTGACAAGAATTTACTCAATTTAAATTTACACCGACTTGAGTTCAGATTTTTATGATGTGTCTGACCTCAGAGTTACTGAGCATGTGTGGGAAGATTTCACTTTGAAAAAAGTTTATTGTTTTTTTTACAACGTTGCAGTTTACAGCACAATTCCTTTGATTTATCTCAAAGATATTTATTACATTATCAGTTTGGGAGTTCTCTTGAAAGGTTGGTTTGACCAAAAATGTCCTCATTTACTCTCATTATTTAAGTAACTTAGGATTAAACCTGATGTTCATCTTAACCAGGCTGTGAAACCTTATAGTGATTATTTCACACTCTACTTCAAGGCTATTTATTGCATACATGATCATGTTTCTTAGAATGTGATCTGATCGCTGGACTGGTCTCCTGATCTCTACGAGAACAAACAAATGGCTGGTTTAGTTAATCATTTCATGTGATGTTGTGTTCCTGTTTGAATAATTTTTATCTGGTTGAACCCAGCTGATTTGCCTGTGAACAGTATTATTTATTTACTTATTTATTTGTATTTATAAATTTTACATGCAAGCATGTCTCATAAATGGAATGCCAATTTGAAAGAATGAATAAATACATGTAATGAAATGCACACCACTGTCTTTAGATTTTTATTTGGTACATTTAACCCCTTACTGCTCATCTTAATAGAGTGAAGACCACTTCTTTTCTTCAAAAATAACAATGTGTAAACAAATATTTAAAAAAACTTTACGGAGTAATTAAAATAAACCCAAAACTGAGATTTCTAATTCAAGTAGGGAAACTGAAAAGAATGATAAAAAAAAAACTTTTTCTTGTTTCACACAAATGCAAATTATGTTGTTTAGCAAAGAGAAATTCATTTATTTTTCAAGTTTCTTCAATTATATAGCTTATTAGCAAAACAACAAAGGTTTTCAAGCATACTTAATTTTCAGAGAACTTTGTTTAATCTTAACTAACCTGACTTAACTAATCTGTGGATGAATAAAACATAATGTTTTCCTGAATATTAATTTTTTCTTTTTGAAACCAAATATACTGTTACTGGTCAAAAATTGACTGATTAAACTGAATCTTGGCAAACATAACAGGAGACTTTGCACACAAAAAAACTGCTGATATACAAATAAGGGAAGGAGTCTGTGTCTATCATTTTCAGCAGCTAACAACCCAAGGAAAATGTATGTTTTTGTATGTTACACTCACTAAAGCTCTAAAGACGCTACGGGTTCCATTTGATTTGAGTTCCTCGAAAGCATAGTGGACTTAACATGTACAATTTTCGTTTTAACATGTTTCAAATTTTGGGCTTTTGGTTAATTCACACTAAACGCCATTCCACATCTCCTCTTTGGTTTGGACCACTATTTAAAAGCCAGCTGTGATTTGTGTTTAGTTTTGCAAGTTTTAAAAGTATTGTTAAACGTTATTTTTTTGTATTTCATGTTTTGAGACCCCATATAATAGGTCTGTAGTATTTTTTTTAAACATTTTTATTTGATCAATTGCTTATTTAATAATCATTTCAGTCATACAGTTTCTATGCAGCTCAATTAAGGTTTACAGAGCAATAATTTAGTTTTTTTTTTTTACTCCACATACTGGCTTTTCAGTTTGACAGAGGAACTGTTTTTACCAAACGCAGTTGTGTAACTTGCCGTAAAATTGTTACTCCTTAATGCACATGAGGACATGATGAAATAAGAGCTCATCTTACAAACCTCTTGGCAGTGTTTTAAATTTTTCATCACAGATTCCAGTAATTTTCTCGAGATTTTAAAGAAGTGGTGATTCACTAAAAGACATAATTTTTTTTTTATTAATTCTCACTTATTTTAGCTTAAAGAACATTATAACCAGAAAAGTATTCCTCTTTTTTTTCTGCTGAACTCAGCTATTTTACCAAAAATATAAAAAGGAATCCCAACTAAATATAGAATTAGGCTTAACACAGACATCTGGTGGATTAAAACTCACAAAAAGCATCAAAAGACAAAATAAATGGCATTTTGAACTATGTTACTATTTTATTGCAATTTTTGTAGAAATGTACCAAGATCATAGCAACATTTTATGTATAAAAAAACAAAAATCAAATCACAAACGTAGTCCGAGGCTTAAAAATGTACAAATCACTAAATTACTTTCTGTTTCTTTTCCAAATGCAGGACACAGATGATGATGTAAAATCCACAGATGAGACCATACAGTCAAACCAAAACTAACGCTGAGGTGGCCGTGAGTGCTGCATCATACCTTCAGCAGTTACTGGAAGAAAAAGGTTCCTCACAATCACACATCTATGAAACCCACATGTTTCTAGAGGTGTGAGGCTTTGCATGTTCGTTAAAGAGCAGCGATGGCTTTAGCTGCCATCCTCCGGCCCAGTGGCAAACTCAGGTCTGTGATGGACAGCACCGTTTTGGGCTGAGCCAGAGCCTTCAGCTTCACCAGTTCAGAGACCTGAGAGGAAGTAGATTTTCAAAAACTCAACTCTTACGAGTAACGCCAAGTCATGTTGTCAAACGCTAATCACATCTTACTAATTCATGCAAGCAAACCACTATTGAGAAAACAACACATGCATGGCAGTGAGCTAGAAAAATGCTAATTGGATGTTCATTTGATTTAACCATATTAGCGGAATTAATACAAGCCATCATGAAGTCTATAAAGATGAATGCCATACTAGCAGCGCAATAAGTTCAAATAGAAATTAGCTAATAACATGCTGGTTAAATAAACAACATTACAGTGAAAAACTATGATATACACACTAGCAACAAGTTAATGAGAAAATGATTCATAAATGATATTGAGATGTTAAGGAATGCTAGCAACATGCTTCCCAGATAGTAATTTGGCCTATCCACTATAAACAAGATAGTTCAAGCCACCAGGAAGTCAATAGCATTAAATGTCAATAGATGGCAAAGTAGAAACTAGCTGAAAACATGCTGATTAGGTTAGAAACTTGCTAATGACGAGCTAATTTACTGTGCTGGATTTCATAATGCATGCTCTTGAGAAACCATTCATGAATGACATTGAGGTGTTGAGTTATGCTAGCAACATGATAGCAGATTTCATGTAAAAAAATCATGCTAAATAGTGGCTAATTTATGCAATTTAAATGTTAGAGATACTAATTATAATATTATATATATATATTATAACTAACTAACATTACATCATGCTAGCAAAGTGCTAAGTCAAAGTAGCCTCATTTATACTGATTTATGTTGGTAAATTGCTAATGAAATGTTAATTCATGATAACACATTTATGAAATTGATTGACTTGACTTTGAAGAAAAGTCAAGTGAGATGTAAAGTCATGTTTAACTACAAGTTAAAACATAGTAATTCAAGCGCTAACAAAACAATGTTAACAACATGCTAGTAGAAACGTTAATCATGCTAACAACATGTTAATTAATGAGTGAAAATAAACATGCTAGTAAAAGTCAGTAGTTACAGTCAAAGCGCTAGCAGCACACAAAATAATAATGTAACAATAATGAGATGTTGACAAATTGTGATACATCTCCATAATATGAACCAACTAACAAAGCACCAGACAATGCGATCAACATGTTAAATCGTATTGATAACATTAAAGTGATCAAAACAGTCTAAAATGTGTTTAAAAACAGTTTCAAATTTGTCTTACTCAAAGATTAAGTTTCCTCATTTAGCTTTTTAGTAATGATATAACTTTTCCAACCACAAATTGCTCATCTCGCTGTTAAGAAATAACACATGAAACACCAAAATGTGTTGTAGGAGCATATAAACAGTACAGAGAGGATTTTTACACATCTATTTTCATTTCATTTTTACAGGTTATGAAATGTTGATTTTTTTTTTATTTCTTGCATCCCAGAAATCGTCCGTATAAATGAGAACAAAATATATTGTAAAATCAACAGTATTTATAGTGTACAACCACAAAACAGCCTTCCCTGAACTTTGCTGAAATGCTGCAGAAACTCTGCTCACCATAGTAAAGGGCATAAACTGCAGGATACTGCCACGGCTGCCCTGCTCGGAACACTCCACACACTCTTCAACGAAGCTCTGCACAAACTGTGTGTGAGGGCCTGCTGTCTTCGAGCCCATCAGAGACGAAATCAACAGAAACAGATTCGCTGGGTAGAAAATGAGACATGGATGTCATTTCACAAGTTGTGGCAACAAGATATAAAGTATATAAATGTTACAACCATCGTAACTGAGGCAGTCTCTTTAAACACTATTTTATTAAACTATTTTTTTTGCTCTGAATAATGTAATTTCAGAAGAAATGCTGACTGACTTTAGTAAGATTGGCAGATTAAATTAGTTGTATTTCTTGTCACTAAATACACTAATCATTAAATAAACAGCAGAGACTAAGTGTAGTCTTCCCTATTTTGTTTGTTAACCATTATAGGAGAGCATAGTTCATATAGTCAACATATTCATTAAACACAATGCCTATTCATCCCAATATATTGTAATGGACACCATTTTTTTCTGGGTGGGATCCCCTATAATTGCTATTATAGGCACCTCCCTATAAGGGTCTGGGCTCAGCCCCCTATGTTCTCAGTCCCAAGAAACGCTCTTGTCCACAAGATTGCTTTAACAACTTGATTTATTAAATGCCACTATTGATGACAGCTGATATTTCACAGCAAAAATTGAGACCAATGTAATAAAGAGCAGAGGGTAATATCATTTGTAAGCCAATTTAATCCAACACTAGAAGATCAGGGAAATAAAGTAGCACTGATGCAAAAAATTCAATGAAAAAACGGAGAGCTTTCAGAAGAGAATCAAGCATTAAAATCTCATGGTCTCATCTCAAATATCATGGTTGAAAACAAAAAGTAGCATGATCTCCAGAAAGATATGCTTTTAAGCTAATTAACAAGCAATTTCTTAAAGTCTCCATTCATTTGTGTTTAAATGCTGAACAGGTATTCAAATATTAAAGCTTGGACATGAGTTGTGAATTTACCTGTGTATCCTGCTGAAAATATCAAAAGAATTATTTGAGCTGATGACTCAATCAAAGTGTTGCAAAGTACTGTTTGACATTTCATTTGAGCTTTTAGAGTTCATCCAGAGGTCACCAGCCCTCCTTTGATCTTTAAACTTTCTAAACCATGTGAAAAACTTTATCATGCTACTTTATTTTTAAATATATTAACCATATTGTGCAAGGCAACGATGCCACACATTTCTTTGATGGAACCAGAAATGAGCTTGACTCAAGGGGTTGAGACAGAGAATAGGGGGCGAGAGACCTTACATTAATACAGATCTTAAACAACAACACTGAAAATTTCAAGAACTATCATCAAATTATCCGTGAATCTCAAGGAAGCACACACTAAAAAGTGCCTTATGTGTGAAGAGATCAGGCTTTTCTTTTGTGCTTGTACCGTAAAAGTTAAGAAACATTAAAGTGATACCAACCTAACACTCTGTTGAGAGGATCTCTCATGTTGACGGTGTGAAGCTGAGAGGCGGACAGGGAACTGCTCATGGAACGGTCACCTACAAAAATGATAACATCAGTTCCTTTGGGTGTGGGTGCTTTTAGCAGTCTCACAGTGGTACGTTATGTGGAAACAATTAAAAGGAAACAATGCCAGGTTTCACTTAACCAAATCCTGTTAAACTTCCCTTTCTCTGAAAACTGCATGACAAAATTACATGACTTTCATTTCAAACTCTCCTATTTTTTTAAGAGAAAGTTCTCATTCACTTCTTCCTTGATGGTTAGTGTATTTCTATGAAAAGCCTTAAATGGAATTTATTTTAGATTAAATTATTGTTGTTTTGTAATTGTATACTGCACATCATTAAATTAATCGAGAAAAAAAACTCTAGAATTTTCTTTCTACATTTGTTCCTGTGTTAGCTTTGAGTTTAAATGAAGATTTTTTTTGACCAATTGCAAACTTCCTGAGTTCTACAAACCAAAGAAATGCAAGCCAGGATTGGATGCTAACTTACTAGTTGATAAAATTCGTGTTTGAGTGATTTAAATATTTAAAAAGTTGTCGGATTTGTCAATGCCAGTGGCAGAGTTTTTTTTGGTGCTTTCTGCTCAGAATTTTGGGAAAATTCAATGGAATTCAGTGGAAGGATTTTAAATGTATGGGAGAGCAAAAATAAATATATAGCAAATGATTTAAAATATCAATTTCATTTTTGTTTTTCTAATTATTGTTTTTGCAATATAACTATTGGTGGGCATTATTTACGAACCAAAACTGCTAGTCCAATCAACGCTCAATCAGATAGAATATTAGAAAAATCTAATATTTTGCCCAGATTATAAATAGTCAGCGTCTTCTCTCCATCTTGTGTGTGAATGAAATGAGACTCAAACGTGACACGCATGAGTAGAAGAGGACAGAGTAAATGTTTTTCATGTTAATGCCCAATCAAAGCCAACTTTTTTAGCATCAAACAATAACAAGAACGAGATGTAACAGTTCAAGAATTACAGAATAATGGAGGAGGTAGAATCCTGTAAATCCTGCAAATATTTCAGTAGGAAACATGAGACAACACCTATCTGTAAGAAAGCATGTTTGAGCTTGGTAATATAAAAGTCAGATATATTTATATGTAATATATATAAAAGCAGTCTGGGCTGGAATTAAATACTGTGAATGCAAGTGAACTGTTCGGACTGCCAGTAAAATATCCTATAGAGGCCTAAAAAATATGTCTAACTTTGGCTTCAATCTAAACATAGCCTTAGAAAAAAAAAAAGAACATATTTAGCTTAGAGGGAAGACGATCTCATTTGAATGCTGTTTTATTATTCTGGAGCAGTTTAGGGGAATTACCTGGACTGGACAGCATGACCGCCTCATCCTCGTTGGAGCTCAGCAGACGCATGAGTTTTGATGGTTGCGTATCATCCAATGGGAATAAGCTGGTGTAGTCCTTTAAATGAAAACAAACAAAAAAAATGTTAAAAAGATACATAACCGCCCTTCGAATTTCTGGAGCATAATGAAAGTGTAATAATGTATTACTAAATATAAAGTATATAACGTTTAAACAGTCAATATGACCAGAGTTTGCAGGAGGAAAAAGTTGACCAACCTCTATATCCTCTCGCTGTCTCTTGCGTTGTCGTGTGGATGCTTGAACCTTCTGATAAGACGAATAAGAGCTGAGAGCACACCACACCGACAATCTACAACACAATTGAGAGAACTTTCAATTATCTACAAACATATTTTGCAAAAAATGTATCATAGCTAAACATCAGTCAGTATGTTCAAAAGCTACTCTCAATAAAAAGTAGGCCAGTTTCACGCAAATGTTTGATTTTCTGCAACATAATTCAAAGGAAAATTTTATGAAAGGATGTCTGTTCTTGAGTGTCAGACTGAAAATAGAAAGTAAACAAAACAAGGAACTAGAGTAAGGCCAAGATTCATTCACACATCAGCCATGACTCCTCCTTTCTGATTAAAACATATATTTCTTTAATAAATGGATTAACTAATAAATTCAGCACATGATTAAATTGTAATTAGTAAAATGTGATTAAAGATCTAAGCAGCCTCTTGTTATGAACACAGGGTTTCTACAGGTTTCATAACGTCAAATTTTAGACTTTTTTAAGACTGTTAGGATTCAAATTTAAGACCTAAACCATAACATGCAAATCTTTTTTGCGCAACAAAAAGTTTGCTTCAAATATATTGCTTGACTTTTGTGTTTTTGAGCATTTATGGAGCTTTTTCTCAATATATGGCAACCCTTACAATAATATTTGTGCTTTTCAGCATTTATGCTCATTTTATAATCTCTGGCAACCCTTACAAACAAATGTACATATTTTAAAATATATGAATCTTATGTCAATATTTGGCAACTATAACTGTAACACTTAATAGATTTAGAGCATTTATGAGTATACGAGTATTTTATTAAACTCTGGCAACCCTAATAATAACTTTTATCATGATTTTGAGTGTATATCAGCCTTTTCCCAAACTTTGGCACCGCTAACATCACTTTTATTTTTTAAATAATTTACAAAAGTGTTCTCAAACTTACGCGACTCTAACCATGACTTTTATGTTTTTGAGCATTTAAACACATTTAATCCGACTTTGGGAATGCTGAACACAATTTGTACATCTTTTGCAGCATTTAGAAGCATATTCTCAAACTCTGATAACCTCAAACCAACAACAAAAAACACATTATACGAGCTTTACATGGACATCAACTTATTGCTGAAAAAAAACACACTTCTGAAATGTATCTAAAATAGAATTATTTATCAGTTATCTGGCTCACTACTGGTTGAGCTATGGCACTGACTTCATTTAGTTCTGGCAAAAAAAGTGAGGACCACATCTTGCTTGCCAAAAATGCCACATAGGGGCCTAATGAAAGTTGTTATTAGGGTATAGAACAAGGCTAGATTCACACAAGCAAATGTAGTAACTCAACACATGCTTAAAACAGAATGATTCAGACAGAAACATGTCATTGTATGTGTATTTTAGTATAAGTATAAGTTTTACCTTCTACACCAACCAACTGAAAAAATATAATGATAGTCGGCTGGTGTTTGTGATATACTGGAACATGTTAAATCAACAAACTATCCCAGAATGCTACACAACTTTCAAAATCCACTGTAAATCACAAAAACAGACCAAACAGAATGGTTTTACAGTGTGCGATATTTACTTTGCAAGAGCTCTTCCAGCCGGGTCAGCCAGGCTGTGCCAGTGTGCAGGGTCGGTTAGGAGACGTGGCAGA
Source organism: Danionella dracula (assembly GCA_900490495.1). NCBI lineage: Eukaryota > Metazoa > Chordata > Actinopteri > Cypriniformes > Danionidae > Danionella > Danionella dracula. Next base: position 2,473,827 of record UELW01000123.1, read on the forward strand.
ATATGACCCAGCAGGGTGAGGGTTATCTGCTGTGTGTCCAGGCAGAAGATGCTGTACAGCAACTCTACCACACGAGATGCCCATTCTTTACGCGTCTCCTTCAGAAGTTCCTAAAGCAGTGAAATTGTGGAACAGTAAAAAAATAAAAACTTAACCCTTCATACAGGTGACTATACATGGTTTTTATTTACCTTCACCAGGTTGTTGGTAAACCAGTACACCCCTCCCATATGAAGCAGGCTTTCAAAGACATGGAATGCATGCGAGTCCACCCAGCCCTTCTCCAGAACTTTTCTGAACTGGACCTGCAGAGCCTGATGAATGGGCTGCCGAGCCGGCAGGAGGTTCCGGTAAGGAATAGCCTCCTGACCCTCAAGAGCAGGTCGCAGGGACAGTCCAGTCTGCTGGAAGACATCGGCACACATGTGCTCCAGAATAGAGCTCATGATCACCACACTGAAGAGGGACGAGAGAGGGGCGGTACAAAAGAAGTTTTACTGTCTATATTCTATAAAACTTTGGATTAAAACACAAACATAAAAATGTTAAGACAAAAATAAAATGTTGATGAAAAAACATTAACTATCATTAATGATAAAAAAATGCCATCACTGTAGCATTAATAAATAAAGCATAAACATAAAAGTATCTAAATAACAAAAATAAATACATATATTAAATATACAATTTAATAAACACATTTATGTAAATGTTTACATAAAATATGAATAAATAAATGTACAAACAAGCTCAATAAAAACACACACAAACAACGAATAAGACCATTATTTAAATAATATATAAAATGTTAAAATAAATGCATAGTTAATAAAAAATTACTTGTGATTTGCTTAATCAAACAAACACATCTTTTAATATCAGATGAGACTCTGTTTGTTTAAATCACTTGTTATTTAAAATGGAATGCATTAATACTAATAGATTTAATGCATAAAGGAGCGCCTCACATCCTTCAAAAGTCACTGTCAAAAATGTATTCCTGCAATTATCATTCCACATTCTGCTACATATTTAAATCAACAGATCTTGTGAGTGCTGGACACTTTAATAGCTATTGCTTGCTCCTTTATTGAACAAAATTAAGCAGTATGCATTTTCAGTGTCTACATGGTTGTATGTCTATTTTAACTACTCCTCTTAAAATTTCCACCTAGGGTAAATACTGACACGAAAATATCTGTCAAAACCAATTGAACTATTAAATTCCATAGATACAATTACTTGAAGTAATTAAAATAATAATCTAGAATTTAAATCACACAAGAATAAAAAGGGAGGGAAGCATACCGCTCATGGTAGAATGGCAAAGTGTTTTCTCCAGAAATGGGAGTCATGAGCTGACGAATCATAGTTTGTGGTTTTTCTCTTTCGTCCAATCCCAGCATCCGAACATGAGCCACCAGCCACGCCACAGCACAGATAGCCATGCTGCACACCTTCCCCTTGATGTTATCAGTGATCTTCTATGCTCACAGAGACAAACGAATTGAGCTACAGGTTTGTTCTGAACGATTGTCCCAAAAGAATACAAAAAGCTTTACAATGGCATGCAGAAATGGTTTTGTTTTTCACCTGGACAGCCTCCACTGATAGGACTCCATTCTCCCAAGCATTCAGAACCTCCAGAACTGCTGCTGGAGTGCTGAAGCAGATTTCATGCCATTTCATTTGACTGGGCAGAAGAGAACAAGTGACACATTATAATTATACACTCCTACAGTCCCTCCAGAAGCCTGCGTTCAGAAAAAGATCAGACTACAGACTCGTGGTTCCGTTCCACAAAGGCAGAAAATCTCTCTGCAGAACCTTCTCTCTCACTGTCCCTGGCTGGTGGAACAAACTCCTGATCCAGTCACTAACACAACACTAACAGCTTTCAAAAAGCAACCGGAAACTCTTATCTTCAGGGAACACCTACTACATAAAAAACAAAACCTTTTTTCCTTTTTATTGATCAGTTGATACAATTTCTATTATGAGCAAGCTAAGATAGACTTTGACGGTGTAACAAATTGCATATTGCCTCTCCCCTACTGTAAGTCGCTTTGGACAGAAGTGTCTGCCAAATGCATTAACGCAAATGTAAATAATTAAACAGGCAAAAAAGGTCACAAAAGGTATTTTTAGAAAGAATTAGGATAATAAAAAACTATTAACAGGAGAAACAAAAACTAATTTTGTGTGAACTTTTTGTTAATGTTGGGATGGTAGTGAGTAATCACTCACACAAGCTTCATCTCAGAGGAAGAGTTGAGCAGGGCCACCAGGCTCTCCACCTTCCCAGACTCAGGCCTGAAGCACGGGTGGTCTGGATTCAGAGTCTTCCCTTCCTCTGGCATACACGTCTGCAGCCACGTCTCAAAGAAGGGCATCTCGTCTGATGGGCTCGGCTCTGAAAGAATCACCTGGACAAACAGGAAGTGGGTCACCGTCATTTTACCATGCTACTCAACATGATCAGATTCGACTCTGCAGCTCACCGTTGTGTGATGGGTCTGTGTGTGTGTGTGTGTGTGTGTGTGTGTGTGGAGACTGACCTCTGACCCATAAGTCTGCACTACATGACACAGCATGAGGAAGGAAATGTCAAACAGCTGAGCCCGCACTGATGCAGACTTTGCTAGAAAGTGTATAAAGAGTGATTTGTTAAAGATGAGTACTCATAGCAGAAGTAAAAATCAAGTTTGAAAGAAAATTGTAGCACGACTTACATCCTTCTCCACTAATATGCTTTGGAAACTCATTAAGCCTGAAAAAGAACAGACACTTCTCAAATTCTCTCTTGATGTATAAAGAGAATAACGATACGTAAATGGAAAATTAACAAATCGAATAAAAAGTTTTACAGATTTTGCCATTAAAACAACACCATGCTGACATGACTGATGTATTTTTGTGTATGAAATGTGTGAAAAAGTAGAAAATGTACCAGTTTATAACTAATTTCGAATCTTGGGTCTCTGGTTAATAGAGTTTTTAAATTAATTAAACTGGCAGTGGGAAAAAAGTACAAAAAAATTGTATTAACAGAAATGTATTTAACAAAATTCATTATTGAACAAAAGTCTTAAAAGTGCGGCTTAAATTGGTAGTTTTTCCATTTGTTTTGTTAAAAAGGTTGTTACAGTTTTGCATTAAAAATACCATTCCGACATGTAAAGATTAAAATGACTGATTTGTTTTTATGATTCATTGTTAAATCAAAAAAGAAACTAACAAAAGGGCTTTCGTTTAGAGCATTTTAACATTAAATATTTAATTAGTTTTAACCCTTGGCTAACTAATAGTGTTTTAAATTGTGCTCCATTATCTGGTAATATCCTCAATATGAATCAAACTGAAGTAATGAACAATTTATCTTGAAAAGAATGTATGGATCAAGTTATTTCATGACAATAATTTTGGTTAGTGTAATTAAGAGTGTAGTCTTGTTTTCTTTTCTTACTTGATGAATTTGCGAGCAAAGGACTTGAGTTTTCCAGTGGCAGCAGCAGCAGCCAGTAGCAAATCAAGACTTTTCCCTGAAAGCATGTGACCCAAAACCCCCAGCAACCCCTCGGGGGACTTGGAATGATCAGCATCCACTGTCTAAAAAGTAGAGAGAACTAAATTAAACGGGACTACATTTTTTTTACATACAGTGTTAAATATATATAACAGATGTTTGAGCACACCTTCTCATTCAAAAAAATTTTGGGACTGACTGACCTTCATTTCTTAAAGTAACGATGGCCACTTGTTTTTCTTTAATTAGCTGCATTTTTCTTGCCATAATAAAAATTCTAACAATCTATTTAGTGGGAGTATCAGCTGTGTTTCCACCTGACTTCTGCACAACACAACTGATGGTCCCGACCCCATTTATAAGGAGAGAAATCCCACGTAATAAACCTGACAGAGCTCAGCTGTCAAGTGAAGAGCGTTTCAGGAGACCACCTCTTGAAGATCATCAAGAGAACACCAAAAGTGTGCAAACCGTAATCAAAGAAAAAGGTGGCTTCTTTGAAGAAGCTAGAATGACATTTTTTTAGCTGTTTCACACTTTTTTGTTATGTATACAACTCCATATTATATATAATACATAAATACATAATACATTTGCATTAAATAAATTTGTATTAAACCATTCCAGAAGTACCTTTAGTATGTTGGTGACGGTGGGTTCGGCTCTAAGGATGAGCCCTGGATTGGGCTGGATATTAGCATTCTCTGCCGTCTTCAGTCTGGGTGCATTTTCCCTGTCCTCAGTCCTAATGAAAGACAAAAAAGTAATCCGTTTAATTTTTATGAAGTTTAAGCAAAAAGTAAAATAAAAATCAAGTAAATCATTGACGTTTACCGTTTAGCTGTAAGAATGTCAGCGTTCGCCTCAGAGAGAAGTCCCAGTTTATTACACTCCTGCAGTAACAGACTCAAGCAGTCACAGCTACACAAACACACAAAAACGCAGCTATCAACATCCTGTTGTGCAAACTGTTACAATATTGTGAAGAAGATAATTTCATTTAAAAAAACTGAGTAAATGTAAAGAAGACGTTTCAATGACAATACTGCTATAGCTTACTTGCATCTCTGGTCAGCTTTATCCAAGAGAGGATTGAGATTCAGAAGATATTCGAATGCGATGCTCACATCATCAGTGAAATCCTGAAAACCATGCAGACTTATGAAACTAATGACATTTATTATCCAGCAGAGTACATCTTTCAGATGGTCTCAGCAGAGAATGATTTGATTTAAAACACAAGATTGTGAGTGTACCTGTGTCTTCTCTCCTTGAGGGTACTTCTTAAGTCTCAGTAGAACCTGAGGAATCTGAAAATTAATGACAAAATAAACAAGGCTGAGTTGCAATGCTTAAAAAAGACGGATAAAATACAGACTAATAAAAAACATGGCTATGAAAGTTCTGCAGCAACTACTGAAATCCCCTCCTCAAGCTCTAAAGCTTAAACTTAAAATAAGAAAAGTTTGGCGACTCCATCTCACCTTTAGGAAAGTGAAGGCTGTCCACTTGAGCTCCTCTGTCCCCTCTGGAGACTCGATGAGTCCGGTGAAACATGCCTTCCAGATCTCCAGCACGAACAATGGAGTAGGTATCCGCTAGAAAGAAAAGCAAACACTACTAATAACAACCCTTTTCTAACAGTTTCCAGAGCAGAGGATATCAAGTAACATTTGAGTCACCTGCATCCGCTTGATCATCATCAGCTGCTCCACCAATGGCTGCATCTCTCCAGTGAGGTTCATGGTTCTCTCCAGCATGATGAAGGCATGGACCGAAGGAAACGATGTGTGTGTTGGAGGATCACTCTGAAGACTCAAAATCTGGGGAATACTGGGAAAAGCAAACCATTTCTTCAATTCTTTTGCCCAATCACTTTTTTCTTTGCAGTTTGATTTACTCAAACACACTTTTTTAAAGTAACGTTTCCGCAGGTGCAGAGGGAATCGGTGGCTACAGACTTCCACAGATTGTAGTGCCTAGGGATTACTGCTACAATAAGATATTCTTGTGGCTGATATTTGAAGAATTGAGCTATTGATAAACTCTCAGTTTTACTGCCAGACCCGATTTCCTGTTTCATTCCAGTCCGTTCATTCATCTTTTAAAGGGTTCTCACCTCTTGACCAACGAAACGCACTCCTCCAGATTTTCCTTCAGTGTCTGATTAGTCACAGGACTGATGTTTTCCATCAGTTTGAGCAAAGCTTGCTCTACATTGCTCCAGGATGCTAAAGGGACATGAGAACAAATGGAAATTCAAATGCAAAGTACAAATAGAACCATACAGTTTAATCCTCTCTAACTCAGACCTCATTTTCAATCATGAGTCATTTCAAAGGAATCATATGATTGTACATAATCTTACCAAACTTCATTTTACCACAATTACTCACTGAATCTTGTGAATTATGAACTATTTTTGCTTTTGTATGTGGCTGTGGTATGTGTATGCTATTGTATGCGTCGTTTATAAAATTCTAGTATGCTGTGTGACACATGAGCTAATCATGCAGCAAGTGACAAAGCAAATGTGATTCGACTACTGGATTACAAAACAAACCTCACTTCAAATATAAAGCAGGCACAAGGGGGTATATGAGACAGCAATACTAAAAATTGTGAAAACAGACCTCATTGTCCAACTTGTCACGAAGCTAGGAAAAAGTGTGTTTCCCAGCATTGTGTATGATCTCAACATTGTTCTACCAACGTCAAATCAAAAGCGTAATGCTTGAAACACTAGAGATTATATCAATTCAGACTGATATTAATATATACAAGGTTTCTTGAGGTCAAATTTAAAACTTTTAAAGACCGCTGAGAAACAAATTTATGACCTATATCATAACATCAAAAACACATACGAAACTTTTTTGCATAATAAACAGTATGCTGCAAATACATTCTTTAAAAATACTAACCAAGAGAGAACGAAGGTTTTGTCAAACCCTAACCATGCCTTTTACAAAGTTGACCTTTTACAAAGTTGACCTTTTACAATTACATTTACGTTTTAAAAGTGAATTTAAACTTTTTTAAGGCCTACATTTTGGGTTTTGGAATTTTAGAATTTTTTAGGCCCTGAGGAAACCCTGTATATAACAATGTATGATACATCTAATATTACATTTTTAGCAATAGTATATTATAAGAATAGTATATGAATGAATAAGTCCAGTTACATTCTTAATGACATCATGGTCATGTGATGTGATGTAACAACATAGTATCTAAAGTCATTAGCTGATGACACATACCCTCAAGACATTGGCCTCGACTCACTCAAAATGTGTCCTCTTTTGATTGAAATATTACATAGTTATATATTATAGAACTTTCTTAACTTAAAAAGATTGCAAAATTAGATGGATTCCATAAAAATGGGTAATAAACATTACCTAATAGAATACACATCTGTATGTATACATTATACAGCTACTGGTGAATGCAAGACTCTAAATTACTCTTAGAAAGGGAATGTGTCCCAATGACTCCCTGGCAACCTGTACAGTGTGTAGTCTGCCTTTCTCTGCAGGTAAGCTGGAGAACCCATGGTCACAAACAAGGATTAAAGCTTAAAAATGATGGTCTGATGGATGGATGGATGGAAAGACATAAGAACCAAAATTAACATATCCACTCAGGAACTTCAGTGCTAAAAATAAGTACACTTCCGCACCTTGTTCTTCCAGTCTTGCAATGTGCACCATGGCTCTGTTCTTGGTGCTATGCAGGAGACTGGTCAAGCGCTCCAGACAGCCCCTCAAACTGTTCTCAACTTCAGGTGCTGTGCTGGGCTCCCTCATCATCTCACAGTAGAACGCACAGCCCTGAAGGAGCCAAACCACCGTACACAGTATAGCACGACACAGCCCCATACATTCCTCCGCCTTTCCATGGCAGCTGCGAGAGACGAATAGTCCAGCATCTTCAGAAAACACACTCTTGAATATAGTTGTATAACTTAAAGAATTTGCTATTCTCCTTCCTTTTTGAACTTTATTTTTATGCCACAATAAGGATTGTGCAGATATAGTAGTACTAATTTAAAACATGATAAAGTTATCTGGCAATGAATGCATTTAAACTGCATTCAAATGAGATGTAGGGGGAAATGGACAGCTATAGACATCCGTAAGACAAAGAATAAAGGTCTAAAGGATTAATTGAACACCCTAAAAACATAATAATCTAGAGAGAAGCGATTGACTTAGTGAAAGAAGGGTACCTGAGTCGGCTGGAAAACATGTCCATAATCTCAAGCAATGATTTCATGCACAGCTCTCGAGAAAAATCATCAAACTGCAAAGAAACAAGATCAAACATGTTTGTCAACAGGTCTGTAACAAGAGTCCTGAAATTAAAAAAGCAGGTTTTAGTTGTAACATGCTGGTTTTCTCCAGAACAGTTGGAAGAACTTTGAAACATATATTTACGATATTTTCTGCTGTTATGCATGTCATTTATAGTAAGTTACTGTATAATGCTCCAATCTTTAGAAAATAACTTTGAGTCAGTGTGTGATCACAGAATTGAAAGAGTTGTGTCCAGACAGAAAAGTGCTAAACTAACAATAGGTATTTGATTTGTCTTTGGACAACAGCTCTGAACAGAAGAAAGAATGTGCATGGATGGTACTTACTAACCTTGCTGACTGCAATCAACACACTGGAATACGACACCATCTAACAGCGAGAGAGATGACATATCTTTAACATCATACCAGCACTGAGCTAAGATATTTTGACATTTTACTGACATCTTGTGGTAAATAAGTGAGATCCATCGAGGATAAAACTAGTTGTGCCATAGCATACACAATAATGTTAGCAGGATGAAATTTGTGGGAAAAAATCGAAAAACAGACTTCTTTTTCACCTGTGAGCTTATGGCATACTTCAGGTAGGACAAAATCAGGGGGTTGGGTGATGGACCAATCATAGCCTGCTCCAGAAGAGCCTCTGCAATAGGAGAAACAATAAGCAAGCTATTATGGAAAATGTAATTTAATAGAAAAGTGGGAAGAAACTATCATTAGACCATTTTAGACATCACATTAAAGTGCCAGAGGGTTTACAAAAAATAATAATTTATCAATACATTGTTTTCAAAAGGCATTGTAGTTTTTGTTATATTGCAAGGAAGCAAATCTGATCATTTATTGACATGTTACAGCAGAAGGTCTTGAAGCATGCCTGGCTAACACATATATGTTAAATTGATACAATTTTATGTTTTTAAGGATTTATGAAAGTTTTCCCAAACTCTGCCTTTTAAAGTTTTCCCAAACGCTGACTCTGCATCTGTCCCCATTTTCTCAGGCTATGGCAACTCAAACCATATTTTTTTACATAATTTTTAAGCATTAAAGAGCATTTTCTCAGTGTCTGGCAAACCAAAGCAACAATAAAACACATATCAGATGAGCTTTACATGAACTTCAGAAAATAAGACCTGTGAAATGTGTGTATGTAAAGACATAAAACAGTGAATTTAAGACATTTAATGTCTAAATATTGACCTTAAAGAAACCCTATATATATTAATGTATAAACCATAGAATATTATAATTTTTCGAGCAATAGAATTGTGAAGTAAATTGAACAATGGGAAGTAAACATTATGGTCAATTACTTTAATTATAATGATAGCAAAAATATATATATATATTGCACCTTAGAACGTTTTTGTAATATTGAGTTAATTGCAAATCGAATCTACAAGGTGTTTGTGAGATAATATCATGGTTTAAGCCTGTACTGTAAACAAACACATTTCAAATTGAGTGCAAACAAATGTATAGAATAACACTGCAGTTGTAAATGAACTGTTTTTCAAATGTTTGGTGCCACATCATAGCATTATTATCAATCAAATTATTGCTATTGTATCTTATATTGTCTGTTTTAAGCTTTTTGGTGTCCGTGTAAGTACTAGGAAAAGAGACCATAATACATGCATTAAAAGTAACAAGTCAAAAAGTATAAAACGCCAAAATCACAACATAACCAGGATTTATATGATATGACTAATTTATTATTGAGAAAATAAACCAATACCTGCTAGATTGAGGTAGTCCCATGTGACCCCTTTAGGACAGTTCTTCTTGATGTTAATGGCCCATTGGTAATCACTCCAGCGCTCTTTCCACGCCTGTAGAATAGCCTGTTTCAGGTTCACATTCTTCATTCTGGCAGTTGCTCAAACTCTGAAAGAAAGAAATTAATTTTGTTTTATCCAATGTATAGCACTGTACTCGTACCTTGCTAAATTATCAGCATTTCTCGTTTAATTTAACGTTAAGAACAAGCACAATGCTATTACACGCCAGTTTGTGGTTTCGTATTTTTGAAAATACGCTTACCACAAAATATACACAAAAATATTAAACAAATGATAGGTTTAATTTTGCACAACAGCCAAATGCAACGCCGCCATGTTGGACTTGAAGATTGGATCATCTGATTGGCTCAGGGGGTCAGTTTGTTGAAGTATAGATCAATTCGATTGGGTGTTGATTATCGAATCCTGTGAGTCGGCAGCTAGAACGAATTCTTCAGAAGAAACCATCACAAAATACATTTCACGGAACCCAAATAATCGTGCAATCATTGAATGTATATAACATTGACAGAGTGTTCGTGACGTCAGCCATAGGGATCTGGCGAAGTCAAAAGAAGCTCAAAAATGGGCGTAGTCAGAGCTCGAAAACGCTTCTTCAGAGGCGGGACATGGCTGTAGTGAAGGCGTCTGATTGGCTGAAAATGTTATTATAATTTTTATAAACAAACAAATAAAAAAATAATTCACCGTTAAATAAAAGAGAGAGAGAGAGAGAGAGAGAGAGAGAGAGAGAGAGAGAGAGAGAGAGAGAGAGAGAGAGAGAGAGAATCTCCCCAAAATGTATGTATATTATGTTTGTAATGATCCCAACCGACTACAAGATATTCATGGCACACATGGATCAGCAAGTGAATAGTGAATATTAACATTGTTTCACTACCTGGGCAACCCTTTTCAAACAACCAGTTGATTTCACTGAGGGGAAATAAACATTCTCCAATTGTATCTAACTTGAAATTGTATCTAACTTGTTGAAGAAAAAGATTGCTTGTAGACAACTTCTTGGTCTGATTTCATAAATATTGACTAGTTTTATTTATGTATATCTTCACAGCTTTCTGATCAATACATCCAAACAATTAATCAAAGTCAAGATTCAATCCAAAGGTTCCAGTATTGCTTCTGAAATAAAAAGTCAATATCCATTTTTTGGCAAGTTATATTTATTACTATATCAATACATTGTGAAAGCCAATGCAACATATGACATTAATAATGGCACCTGCAGCATATAATATTAAAATGATTTTTAGACATCAAGAAGTCAACAATTTTTGTCCATCTTCCCCGTGTCCATTTTTCCCACTATCCCGTTTTCCATGAACACCGTTCTGTCGCTCGGCTCTTTCTTTACCAGCAGCAGAAAGCATCTTCTTTTTAAAACTGAAATCCATGGCACGAGTGTTTTCACAGTCATTCTGAAAATTGTAGAGAAGGATATAAGTAACTTTTTTTTTTTACAAAAACATGCAATACGCAATCACCACCATATGTTTTTTTTAAATGAAGACAAACATGAACTATATTTAAATTACATTCACATAGAGCAATGATTATCTATGCGCAGCACAAAACACCTTTAATATGATTACACTCTACTTCAATTTGACCTATTAATTTAATATTACAGTGCAAGCACAATCGATTCCCTAAGTGTTCACTTCTGTATTTTTAGAGGACCAAACCAGGCCTTTACATCAATGTTCATCCAGTAAATTAGGGTTGAGACTTAAGACCCTAAACTACATCTGCAACATTTCTAAACCATTTAATTTTAGCATAGACTCATGCATGTAAAGCTGAATCCTTCGAATGATCGAAATGACAATTTGCTTTCATTTTTAGTAAGAACACAAACATTTATCTCGCTCAATGTAACTAAAAAAGCATTATTAATGCAGCAGCTTAGGTTTATTTGTATAAATGTTTACTGCATCAGTTTTTTTCTCACCCCGTCTGAATGCTCCGGAAGGCTCTGATAGGGTTGCTCATTCTTGCAGGGTCTGCAACCTTCCAGCAAATCCACAGAAGAATCAAAATCCTCATCCGTGCTGGAGCCCTGAAGAAAACAAAAACTAGTGCTTGTTGTGCTACTCTTTACAATTATGATTTCATCTGAATACTCTCCCATCATTCTCTTTTTGCCCATATAGAAGTACACAGATCAAATGGTGTCAAAGCAATTTCAAAAGTGTTCTGTTTTGGGTTTTTTTTTTTAAACTTTGTTCTAAACAATATGACATTGTAATCTGTAGTGAGAGTAGAGAGCAGGTGGAGGGACACCTGGAAAGTTGGAGGTCTGCTCTAGAAAGAAGAGGAATGAAAGTCAGTCGTAGTAAGACAGAATACATGTGTTTGAACGAGAGGGAGGGAAGTAGAACAGTGAGGTTACAGGGGGCTGAGGTCAAGAAGGTGGAGGAGTTTAGGTATTTGGGGTCAACAGTCCAGTGCGACGGGGAGTGTGGAAAAGAGGTGAAGATGCGAGTGCAGGCAGGTTGGAGTGGGTGGAGAAAAGTGTCAGGGGTGTTGTGTGACAGAAGAGTGTCAGCAAGAATCAAAGGAAAGGTGTTCAGAACAGTAGTGAGACCAGCTATGATGTATGGGTTAGAGACTGTAGCAGTGAGGAAGAGACACGAGGCAGAGATGGAAGTAGCAGAGATGAGGATGTTGAGGTTCAGTTTAGGAGTGTCAAGGATGGACAAGATTAGGAACAAGCACATCAGAGGAACAGCTCAGGTTGGTTGTTTTGGAGACAAAGTCAGAGTAGCCAGATTGAGATGGTTTGGACATGTGCAGAGAAGGGATAGTAGTTATATTGGTAGAAGGATGTTGGAGATGGAGCTGCCAGGCAAGAGGGCAAGAGGAAGGCCAAAGACAAGTTATATGGGTGTGCTGAAGGAGGACATGAAGGTAATTGGTGCAAGAGTAGAGGATACTGAGGCCAGAGTTAGGTGGAAACAGATGATTTGCTGTGGCGACTCCTAAACTGGGAACAGCCGAAAGAAGAAGAAGAAGTTCTAAACAATAAAAATAGGATTTTTTTTACTATGGAGAGAAAACAGAGCCAGAAAGCTGTGCATAAACAGGAAGGAACTCACAAGTCCATTAGAGATGCTTAATAGGGCAATAAAACAAGCACTGAAATGAAGGCAGAGATTCAACTCTGATAAGCATCAAGCTATCATGCTGCCTGTTGGTTAAATCACGTTTGGTGCTAATGTATTTAAGTTATTGAGTTGAGCCTGTGATTGTAATCTAGGGATGGCAGACAAGGACAAAGCCTTACATAGTTTCAAAATAAAGGTAAAGCACTTGCCGGATCAGGTGTCTATTAAGATTGCAGCTAAACTGTTACCCCAAAGAAGTGATTTTGACACGTAATGTACGCTATGATCTCTCCTAAAAAAAGGGTCATAGCCCTACACAATTTATCTGTAACTCTGGCTAGTATGTATACTCATCTGGCTAGATGTCCAAACTCAGAGGGCCGTAGCCCAATACACTTTACCTGCAACTCTGGTTAGTATGCATACTAATCTGGCTAGATGTCCAAAAACACTTATTTTGTTACTTTCCTTTGTATGAAAATGCTTCTGCTCTAATCTAATTCAATGTATATGCTAACCTATGCTAGAAGTGCTATCAAAAGATTAGGAGCAGGGATGAATAGACCCCAAGAATGTTAAAAACCAATACCTATAGTAATTTGGGACATATTAGTTTGATAAGGCTTTAAGGCTTTGACCATACTTTAAAAATATTATATTCAGAAGAGCAATGCGTTCAGATGCACAGTAAACGTCAATCAGTGTTCATCCAACACGAACCAAAGTAAAAAATGTAAATGTTCCTGAGGTAATGTTACCTGTACAAAGGGTTTGGATGGGGACGGAACATTCTTGGGGGAACCAGAGCCTCTTAATCTATCACTGAACCAAGAGAAAGGCACAAACGGCGGCCCAGAAGAACGTGATGACCGGTTCTCTGCTCTGTCAGTATCTCTGCAAAAAAAAAAAAAAACACAACACAACTTCTATTTTTAACAATACACATAGTAAAACTAGAGAGTGAGAACACATTTCTCCAGTTCTTAAGTCTCTACACTGGCTGCCGCTCTCCTTCAGATTAGATTTTAAAGTTCTGCTGCTCGTATATAAGTCCAAACAAAACTTAGTACCTAAATACCTAACAAACATGATCAGTGAATACACACCAAACAGAGAGCTGAGATCCCTCAGATCAAATAAATTAGATCTACCCCGGGTTAATTCCAAACAGGGAAAATACTCATTTAGTTACCATCCGGCACACAGATGGAACCAACTTCCAGAGGAGATCAAGGGTGCTAACACTTAAGTCAATTTTAAAACCAGGCTAAAGACTCACCTGTTTAGTTGCGCTTTTGTCAACTGAGCACCAACTTCTTACCAGCTATTTTACCTCTGCACTTCACCATCTTTATAAGTTTTAATCAATGTTTTTAATTTTTCAGTTTTTTTTATCACTATGACTTTTTTTATGCTTGATTTTATTACATGTACTTTCTTTTTATTCTTTATTTCCAATGTAAAGCACTTTGAATTACCCTGTGTACTAAATGTGCTAAATTTGCCTTGCCTAAAACGAAATACTAAATACACAAATGTGACAGACTTTCACACTCACCGACTTCCAGCTGATAGTCTGTTGGATCTGTCTTTCCTGACCTTTACATATGTGCGGCGTAAAGTAACCCTGTCCAACAGAAAACAAGCATGTAACTGTATTTACTAGTATTTGCCTTGATGTAGGCAAAATCAGTCAAACTATTAAACATCATCCGAAATTTCTGTCAAAAAAGTGTGCATTTTGATACTTCTCGGTCATGCAGAGCCACAGCCAAACACTGTTTATAAAAATTACAAACCTTCACATTACATTATGAAGAATTCACTTGACTTAAAGCCATTGGAGCATCATGTCTAAATTATATGTTGCTCTCAATAGCAGTCAGTAAACAATAAACAGATTAAAATTTTATTTGCAGGTTTTTTTTAGAATAAAAAAACGATGTAATCTCATTATTCCAATGATATCGCTTGTTATAAAATGTACATTTTTAATTACTGACAGCTAACTGTGAAAATATAACTTTAAAAGCGCCACCAATTAAAATACAGAATGCAGATTTATCATATCATATACAGTAACATTCTTTGCATCATTATTCCCAACTTAGGTATATTTATCAAATGAAATTGTCACCTCTCAAAAGTGTTCCGAAGATTGAGAAGAGATTGAGAAGACTAACCCAAGATCCAGAAAGCGTCTTCTGGTTTTCTTGTCCAGTAGTACAGTTGGGCTGTCTGGCTCATCCGGACCCGTGTCATGACTGTCATCTGGAAACAGATTCAATTTGGAGCTAAAAAGTGCTGTCATAATCATAATCACAAACAATTAATATCACCCACTAAAACCTTTAAATAACTAAACAGATGGTATTAAGTAAGTTTGAGGTCATGTTGAATCAAAATGTCATTAGGAATGTTTTCTAGAAAGTTCTCAGGACGTCCTGAGAAAGTCACACTGTGTAGTTTCTTAAAGGTTAGGGGACCTTCATTATATGACCAACAGAGGCCCACATGGGGACATTTTGTTAATTTCCAAAAATGTAATTTTTTTGGCATTTTTCCAGGAACATTAAACAGCAGCATTTTCATAAACAAAAACAATTGTTTTAATAACATCCTGAAAGTTGTTAAATGTTCAGGAACTTTTTTGACCTTACGCATTGACTTCTATGGGAGTTAATGTACACACAATTTAATCATGAGAAAAATGAAAGATGAAATGATTTCAACAGTCCCAATTCTTTTTTTTAGACATTAGCTGTTACTGTTGGTGTGGTTTTAGTTGATGTCTTGTACTAGACTAGCGATTTTGAGCTTACATAAATGAATCTCCAGACTATCGAAACAAAGCATTTGTTAAAAAACATTTCTTTATTTTATTGCTGTTGAAAAATTTTCATGCAATCTTGATGTGTCAACAACAATTGTAGTTTGGCTAGAATAGTTAGATGTTTGACACGATAGTGAAACCATGTAAATATTTCTTTTTTTAAGCTACATTTATAGTTTGATCTGTTATTTTTTATTTAACTAAAGACGGAAACATTATCTGGCACCTTTATTTTGACGTTTTTATTCCAGCTTTTTTTCAAATTGGCTTTCCCACCTTTTTGTACAAGTTTAAACAATTTAATTGACTTCCTGTTTGCTTGCCTCTTCATTGGATCCAATCCTAAAGTCTGTGGCTAACGTCATCTCTACTGGGATCAAGTCCTGGTGCTGAAATTTAACAAAAAAAAGCAAATGCAATTCCACATATTCTTTGACATAATTCCACTTTTTTCTTTTGTAAGAAACTGAATTATACCTTTGTGCGATCAGCTTGAGAAGACCTAACTATTTGCAGTAAGCACAGGAACCAACAAGGACTGCCATCTCTTCACATGTATATCAGGCAGAACGGGAAGATTGAGCCAGATGTTTCTGAGATGTTTCTGAGATGTTTCTGACCAGGTTATGCGAATTAAACAAACAAGCTATCCTTTTAGAGGAGAGTCGGAAGTGACTTCACAGCTCGACTCAGACATTTGAATGACAATGCAAAAGAGCCAAAAACTGGTTTTGGGTGACAGAGTGATATCTGCCCCCCTGTGTTTACTGAATCTGCATATAAGTGTATTTGAATACAAAAGGCCCATGGGACTATCCCTGAAGCCTTGTTTCACAAATACATCACACCGGCTTTGTCTCTCGATCAGCCACATCTTTTCTCTGAGAAAGCTAATTGTGTATGCCTTAAATCTCTAAAACTACCACCAGCTTTAACGGATGTTCTCTGGTTTGTATTTCAGGTTAGGTCACTCCTCTCTGGGAGGAGATTGGTCTGAAGAAGTGTTCAAAGGCTGAGAATAGCCAGGGCTCATGGACTTTTGTTTCTGAAAAGGTCCGTGATAGAGAGAGCTCTAGAGATCCCTCTATCTTGTAAGTTTAACTTTATTGCCTCTTTTTTTAGAATGATCAGTTCCAAATTAAGTATAGATAATAACTTTTTACTTTTTTTCATATTCACAAGTTGTAAGTTGGTTGAATCTAATGTATTACTTATCTACTACACATAAATTATAATAAATGGTTGAACATTTTACAGTCATTCTTATTTTACTGAAACACTGTTAAGGGTCAATTAAAGGTCATTGAGAGGGTTAAAACTTAATATTATCATTAATAATTAGCATTCTAATTTATAAAATTGTAAAAGATAAAACCTTTAAAAATCCATTAGGGAGTCATATATACGAATTTATGTGAATTAATAAAAATCTTTTAGCACTGTTCAAGACAGAACACGTGAGCCTTCAGCTCTGGCTGGTATCCGTTTAAGGGCCAAGCACCGGGACCAAATCGAAAAGAATACTTTTAAAGGGCCAAAATCTGTTAAAAATTATCAAATTATTATATTTTACGTGGAGATATCTGACATTTGCTGCAGAATTTTAAAGCGAAATTATCTGAAACAAACACCTCATTTAATCAGAATAAATTTTTTTTATCAATTATTCACTCGTAAGCTAATTCATAGAGCAAGAATTTTACTTTATACTCCCAAAAGAACCAAATGTTTTTAAAGGCAAAGCACGTGAGATTTACCTAATAAAAGTTGTGCTCGAACTGTGAACTCTGTAACATTGTGTGATAAAAACGAGGTAAAAGCAAAACATTTTTGATTCGTTCATCTATATGAAGTAAATTAAACCCTTTAAGATTGTAAAATTGTGTGAACTGATGAAAAATTGTCAAAGCCAAAGGATAACTGTTATATATTATATTGATACTTTAAAACCACTTTTAATTGTTAACATTGCCTTTTAACTTTTAACCCTGTCTGACTAAATATATCTTGTTTTATTTATTTGATCTCTTTTGTTTTATTGTCGTACTTCTGTTCACCGTTCAGCGCTTTGGCAAGCCAGCTTGAATAAAATAAAGTAGATTTTTATTATTAAATCAAAAAGCAGCTTTTGGCAAACCTTCACTCTGTGAGTATTCTCCATAATGTAGAAGTGGTTGGCTCCCCTCGCGGGTTTTAAGGTGACCCGTCTGACACTGATGGACTGGAGAAGATGTCTCCGACTGGGCGCAGGGTCTGGAGGGGGACTTCAACGGTGTCAGTGGCAAAGTCTCCTGTGAGGATGTGCTCAGGAGATGTCTGTAGCTCCTGCGTTCGTCTTGCAGCTCCCTTTCACCCACCACAGTGCAGGGGTCGAAGGTGAAGGCTCTGTCTCTCCGAGAGGAAGGGGAGGAGAGGAGCAGGTCAGAGGAGGGGGAGGAGCAGGGAAAGGAAGGGTGGAGTGGAGAAGACGAGGTCTGGATGGAGCTGCCATAACTCTAAAAACAGATAAACACAGACATCTCATCAAATGTGGCTGTTTGTTCTAAATAGACAGCGCACACTGCTTTTCTGTTGTCTCATGCATCTTACTGTTTGATAATTTGCTTGAGGCTGAGATCATTAATGATTGTTTATCATCCGGTCTAATTTTAAGCTGACATATTGGGAGTTGATGAAGGGCATTTCTCACCCTGCAGTCCCCCGAGGAGGAACCCTTGCGCATAATTTTCCAATCTACTGACCCCCACTGAACTGACTTATGATGCAGGTAATGGTGATTTATTGGGGGTGGAAACAGACTACAGATGGACAGTCATTGGTTGGAGTTCTATGTGGTTCATGCACGGTACAAATCCTGAGAGGCAAATTAACTCTGTTCGGAGCATTTTTAGTCCTTCTGTGGATAAAGTATAACACTCAAATTCAGTTAAAATTTCTAAACAAAGCTCCAATTTCTCTCTGATACTTAGGAATACAAATTTATATTTTGCTATACAAAACTCATTAGTTCTTTCTCGATGTAAAAAAATAGTTTCAATTTAACTATATATAGAGATGAACCAAATAGAACTCAACTCTTTAAATGTTACTGTGTACCTCACTATAATGTAATTATTTCTGCTTTTTGTTTTTGCAAGTATGACTATTTAAGAAACCTATAGTTTTAATTACTTTAATTTGGGTTGACTTGTTCTCCCACCAACTATATAACTGTAAAATGATGGATAAAACTCACAACATTTAACAATTTTAGAAGGAAAATCTAAAAGAAAAGGATAAGGTTTGCAGGAACGTAAAGAGTCACTAATAGAGATTTCTTTTGTAAACCTATATGATAAAAAAACAAGAACATCCTAAATGTTCAAGGAACATCCGGTTTTGGATTGTTTGGAATATATATAATTTTTCACAGGGTGTGTCACATGATTTTTCCATCTTTCTTGGTATTTGGAGCGGTTTATTGCTAATGTCAATGTTTTTAATGCATACATCTGCATCCCCCTAAAACAGAACCCCAGTGAACAGTGCAAAGTTATAGTAATAAGAAAACCCAGTTCATGCCTCTTATAAACTGCACATTCTGTGTCTAATAGTCACAGAAGCTTGAGTGCAAAGTGACAACTAATCTCAATGGAGAACATATGCGCTGACGTATCCAGAAGCAGCAGCAGAACCGTGTCAAATAAACAATGAAAAGAAAGTGTTTTTTTTGAATGTCTCAAGTTTTTTGGCTACCCAAAAGATGAATGTATTTGTCAGAAATGTATGGATTTCCTGTCTCCCAATAAGCAAAGCCCTGCAGGGGGCGTGGCGAAAACATTGGAGGCACACAGCTCGTTTTGCAGTGCACAAATATTTGAGGTGATTCCAGGACATTGTTTATGATAAATACTGCCTTTGGAAGGTTATTAAGGACGCAGTTATATTCTAGAGGGGTCAAATATTTATTATAAATGATTTAGAGGGGCTCGATAGGGCACCTTTAAATGAAAACTAAGTTCAGAAGATTAAAAATCTACATCTACACCACCATGCAGGTTGAGATTGAGAAGAAAGAGTAACTATTACATCAATAATGATGTATGTCAAAGCAAACACAGTGTACAAAAAGTACACACCATTTTTTCAAAGCCGTCCTCTCCATCGATCGAGCACACACTGTCTCTCAAGCGTGTTCGGGAGGGTCGGTGCCTCCTCGTTTTGATTGACAGTTGTGCTTTGGCTTTCTGTAGGCTGCTGTCAAGTCGTTCGGTCTCAGGAACTGCTTCTGTCAGATCTAAGGTAATACAAGGTAACACATTTTTATGGCATGAGCTTTTTAGCTCTTTAGTTCCTAGTTACAAAAGCTGAATGAAGGCACAAAAAAGCAACAAATATGATGAAAACCAGGACAAAACACAGATGTTCATGTCTAGATTAGTGATCCTGCTATCCATACTATCCATAAAACGCAGTCGTGCTTTAAAGCAGCCCCCAGGCTCTATTAAGATGTCAGCTGCCGAGATTACTTATTTGAATGATGGACAGTCATTCCTCGTGGTATGCCCTAGGGGTGCATGTGGTGTAGGGTCAGTGAAACATACATAGTGAGTGATGGATGCTGGTGGTGTGAGGTTATGCAGTGCCGTTTGATCCACAAATTTTAGGTTTTGTCAAAAGTTTTCATGTGTTTTCTAAGTTTGTAAATATTTACATACAATTTCCATTCATTCTGCTACTGTATGACACACATTCCTACTTTTAGTAATTAACTAGTTCATGGAAAAATGCCCTGTAAAAGAGTTACATCCAAGAATCAGTTTTTTGAGTGTAATTAATTTGAGGAAAGTGTGCACATGTTGCTACTGAAGGGTTAGCATTAGAGTAAAACTAAACATTTCTAGAAATTTAATACTGATATTCCACACCAGGGTTATCCAAATCCAGTCCTGGAGTGCCGGAGTTCTGCACATTTTAGTTGTAACCCTGCTCTAGTATGCGTACTACTCTAGCTTCTGCCAATCTGAGATGACCTTAATTAGTGGAACCTGTTTGTGATGGTTGAACCAAAATGTGTAGGTCTTCGGGCCCTCCAGGATCTGATATGGAGACCCCTGTCCTACATAATGAAAATAAGTAAGTCTCACAGTGTGTATTTTGCCAGTAGAGGTCACCTTTCAAGAACAAACAGGGATTATTGTTTACTGGCTGGCTGATTTTGTTAAAAGACTCATCAGTCAATGACTCACTGTTCTCCTAATGACCATCACTGATTGACATTTGGTAACTTTTATAAATGACAAGAAATTGCTTTAAATTTTTTTCTCTCTTTCATCACACTGCCATTTTTGGTAAACAACAGTGTTCTTGTTTAGTCATTAGATCAGACAAGTGTTTCAGGCAGTTCTTGAAGCATCGACACCAACTGCAGGGCACTCTTTGTGAACCTCCCCCACATTTTTTTTTAAATAATTCCCTCCAGGGTGTGGTTATCCCTATAGCGTGAACACTTTAGCACATTAATGTGCTTGGACACAGGGCTTTGTGATCCTCTATATTTTATATTTTGCCCTTCCTTGTTCAAACGATCAATGGTCATCTTTTGGGCATCTTTCAAGTCAGCATTCTCGGTTGTGAAACTTATTGAACCAGACTGAGTGACTATATAAAGGCACTTGCAGCTGTTTCCGGTTAATTAGCTGATTAGATTGTTCTAACAGATGTCTTCAATATGAATCATTCTCAAAATATTATGAACTTGATCAGTTTTCCAGTTATAATCATGAATATTAACAAAAATATACACTTTGAATATATCAGTCTGCATGTAATGAATTAATTCAAATATACAATTTTCAATTTCTGACATAAATTTGTGAAATGTATCACTAATACATCAGTGTTATTCGCAAGAGATTTGTGTGGTGCATTTTTGTGTTTAATATCATTATCACTTAGTGTATTGCAAATTAGTGTACTGTAATCTATTTTTATACCTCATTCTGTCTACATAGCAGTTTTGCTTCATTCAGCATGCCACAACCACTCCTCTTCAAACTAGCTTTCAGATCTCTGCACTGTTCCCGTGATGACGAAGACACTGACTCAGCAAGCTGCACCGTGAAAGTCTGTACTAAAACACCATGAAACTCTCAGCTATAATATCCAAAAACTCTCCAAAACCTGTTCAATAAAATATTTACACCTTTAAAACAGCTCATGCTCAGAAAAAGCATTTGGCCCTGGTGTTTTTATGAGGCCAGACTAAAGCTGCTCTCAGCTGTAATGTGCTTGGTGCATTGGGAATGTGGAAATGAAGATCTGCCCATTAATGGAGGGGGGGAAGGGATGAAAATGCGGGAGAGGTCACTCACCAAACACATCCTCTTCAGCCTCGGCCAGCGGAGTGGAGGACATCTTCAATCTGAAATAGAAAAACCTGATAGATTAGCTGAATTTGGGAATGAGAATATAATTTTTCTCTCTTTTCGACTGAAGAAGTACAGATAAGACCCATTCGTTACAAAATACTCTTTTTCTGGCTGCAATTTTGATTCTTGTTCCTTTTTAAAAATCACCATTGGGACAATTAAGGTAAAATTAAGGTCAAATATTGATTTAATCTCTGAAAATATTTTTAGGAAGGTATTTCAACACTTTTCAACACGCTCTTCTAAACTATTATTTACTTCCATTGTAAAATTGTGATGCAACAAGGCACCTGGCTTTGTCTTGGGTGAGCTAGTATCAGCAGAACCCTAACAAGCAGGCTTGTGTAGGTACAGAAGAAGGACAGGGTAGGTAAAATACAACCCCAAAACTCTTGTAATGACACCCCAAAATCACTGACCAGCTGGCCAGGTTTTGGCTCTAGTTGGCTACCACAAATACAGGGTCCAGGCAACAGTTATGTGTAGTTATGAAAATCTTAAAGAAAATGAAAAACATTTGGTTACAAAAAGTTTAGAAATAAAGGCAACCTCCTTTACCTTCTCGCTATAATAACTTTTACAAAAGCATAAAGTGCCAAAAATGTAAATGAGAGTAGCAAAGATATATGTTATATTTACACCAATAAAAATGCTCATACTATATTCAGAATAAAATGTGAATACAATTATTAAAAAGTAATACATTTTATTTATAGTGTATTTTTATTTATTCGATTTTTATTTTATTGTACTGTATTCAGATAAAAAATAAAACTAATTTCTTTTTTTCATTCAAATGAGATTTTATTGAAATCACAACTCTTACTTAATATTATTCCTTAATGAAATAATGGAACCTTATTAAACACTGGCTCATTTTATATCTCCTCTGGAGTTAATAAGTAGTGTATTACAGTTTTGGAATCTAATCAGCTGATCTCCGGACCGCGTTCTAGCATAGCTTAGCATAGATCATTGATTCAAATGGCACCAG
Organism: Danionella dracula; assembly: GCA_900490495.1. Taxonomy (NCBI): domain Eukaryota; kingdom Metazoa; phylum Chordata; class Actinopteri; order Cypriniformes; family Danionidae; genus Danionella; species Danionella dracula. Next base: position 2,496,823 of record UELW01000123.1, read on the forward strand.
TAGCATTGTAGTTTAAGAAATTGTAGCAGAATTAATAAAACAATTCAGCTTTTAAACCTTGACTCTTCTGTATTTGCATCAATAGTAATACCATTAAATGTTCTTCTAATCTGATATTATAAGGGACAATATTCCACTTTGATAGCACAACAGTATAACAGTGGTTCCTTTTGTAATAAACAGAATAAGAGATTAATTTACTCCTGACCTTACTACATTATTCAATGTTTTTTTGAGTGGATTTTTCCTTTAAAAGTATGAAAGATTAAGAGCAATGCCACTTGAATGATATAGACAAGCACTAAGGACAACTGTCTGTTTTTATAGGTTTATCATTTTCTGCCTTTTGCACATCCCAATTGATCTTGTTAAAAGTAAATGCTAACACACAATTTTTGGTTCAAAACTAGAGAACTGAAAATATGAAAATATGATGTGCAAATGACTATATAACTGCATTACACGTTACATAACCATGATTATGAGAAGGAAGCAGTTTGATGGTGAATTATTGTTTACACCACAATTAATAGTTATGTTTCTAAGGAGAAACTGTTAGTAGAACATGCAAATTGACTGCTGAAAATGTCCTTTTAACCCTTTATCCAATAATATTATACCAGAAGAGGTTGCAGGTTTTCCTGGTGATAGCTGAGGATGGATCTACATGACCCTCATGACCCTAAATATACATAATCGATTGTAGATAATGGATAGAACGACCAATGCCAGACAGCAGGGAGTTTTGATTAGGATAAGACAGTTCACGTCCATAATGACATACTTCAAACCCTTGATTCTTTAACGAAAGACTCGCATTTGGGATAAATAGTCGCTAAAATACCAGCTTCAAGGTTATCTGGACACTAACTTTGTATCCATATCAAGAAATCACTAGAGGCTCAATGACAATGAAAGCCTCTTGATCACAAGTCATCTCACAGTGATGGAGATTTGAAGCTAATGGCTATAAAACTGCCCCTTCCCGAACACACATTATCCCATATAGGAATTAAGGGGGTTGAACTGCTAAGTAGCTGACAGGCAGGGAATGGCAATATCAAACAAATCAATATGGAGAAGGGAGGGAATGAATTTGACCTGTGTGCACATATCAGCAAGTAAAATCTGACTTTCTATACATTGCTCACTAAGAGAGAGATGAGATATAGTCATCAATAAACTACATATACATGTGTAACATCTTTCGAAATCTTTATAGGAAGCAATGACATGGTTCACCTCTGCTGTAAGAACACCAGATGAAAGTCAGGACAAACAGAGGCACTAAATCATCAATATTTCATGATGACATCAGGATGGAAGCTGGGTGAATGCTAGATAAACACTCACCTCTGTGTAGTTTCAAGAAAAGCTCAGCTTCTGGGTTAAGCTGACATAGTGTTCTTCTGTCCTGCATGGGATGCTGCTGGAGGACTCATGGTCCTGGATGAGGGAAGAAATTACAGCGTCATCGGGCTGCTGTGCGTCCTCACACACACAAACACATCCTCAGCCACTGAATGTCAGACACTGCCATACACACCCAAGGACAGCGATGAAATGAAGGATGAGAGAGAGAGAGAGAGAGAGAGAGAGAGCGAGAGAGAGAGAGAGCGAGAGAGAGAGAGAGAGCGAGAGAGAGATGGGAGGGTGGTTGAGGCACATGGGTATCATGAATCAATTGTTATTACCACTCCAGCAACCAATCAGGTTTTATACAGAATTACCAGAAAAATCCATACGTACGTGTCTATGTTCATTAGGCAAACAAATACATTTTGTTTAAGGATATTTAACCCTAACGTTACATGAACCAAAAAACTATGTTGCTACAAAGGATACATTAAACATTATTTAGATTAAATGTAAAAAAAAATGTTAAAGATTGATAATACAATTATTACGTTATATCAGGCAAATGTGTTATTATGTAAAGTTGTTAAAATTACATAATTTACTAACACGGGATTCTAAATTTAAACAGATTTTCCACAAAAAAAACAAGCATGGCTTTTGTGCATTACGGCACGTTTTATAACTAAAATGTAATTTCTTCTTTTTCCTGCAAGAATATTAACGCAAAAGGTAGCATTCGCACCTACAGCTTTTATAATATTAATAACATTAACTGTGATGTTTGTTTATTTACGTTAGCGACACAGGAAATAAATTATTATTGGACATAGAGTTCCCATCTGCAAACGTATTGGACAAAACCACCTAAGGCGGGTCAAGTTCAAAACGACGCAATACGATTCGTCAATACAACCCAGAGCTAACCCACTCTTGATAGTGATTAGTCTACTTTTCGGCGGGAGACTAGCTCACCGTTGCGTTTAAACTTTCAAAGACCTGACCACAGTCACCACACTGTTTGCTCGAGGCTGTGATGAGGACGGTCGTTTAGAAACATTAGGGGTTTTATTCGCACATTAACACGTTAAAAAGTTTTATTCGACGGGTTTTGATATAGTTTTAAATAGAGCGACAGCAAGGGTTTAGCTTTTTTCAGTTCTTCACCGTGTTCGACAAAAATCAGAATGGCTGGAACTGAAGGACCTCTGAAGGTAACGTTGAGTCTTCCGTTAGCTAACGCTAAATGAGAGCGTATGTTACGTTAATGCACAAAATACAACAAAAGACTGCATTAATCTAAATGCAAACCATACACTCTGTTTTAGTGTTTAAGTACTAACTTAGCGGTGTTATGCCTTGGCTTGTACAAGATGGAAACGTTTGCTGTAACGTTAATCGACAACCTTAACTTTCATGTTTGTTCATGGGCTAAATAATGATCTAAACCAATTTAATAATGTATATTTCTCACTTGCTTTAACTTTCCAATTTGAAGTTTCTCGAAAGTCTTTAAAATATGTTAATTGCGAAACAATTGATAAAACAATACTTTTAAATAATGTGACAAATGTCTTTGCGACAGTTGTAGCGTCCGATTTTGCGCCCCATTGGAATGTACGTTCCCCAGTAACTGCGCATGTGCAGAGAAGCTCAGCTGGAGCGACGGAGAGCCAAACAGGACACATTTCCTTTCGGTTCATTCAAATGTCGACGTTGAGCTGCGATAAAGTCCTTAAAAGAAACTTGTTTGTTATTGTTATTCGTTTTCACAGTTGTGTTTGTCTTAAACGTTTGCATATCTTAACATTTTATCTTGTGTTAGGTTAGAGTTTAATAGAAAAACATTAAAAACGGACTAAGAAAACATTAAAAGGGAACATAAAAATATGTTCCTCCACAAATGCACAATCCCATGCACACAATAATAATAATAATACTAATAATGTTTGAACAAACACTTAACTTGTGCGATAAATATGATAAAATTAGTAAGGGTAACATAAAATATGCCATATATTACAAAGTAAACCAATACTTACAAACCTGCTCTAAAACACTTGAACTCCTTTTGATTATTTTAAAATCAACATTTCAACAAATGAATATTTAAAATACAAGTAAAAAAGAAATGCCGACTTCATATTTTAATATAGATTTTTATTAACAGCGTGAACCTTTTTGAACATTCTGGCTCTCCGTACACACAGCTGTGATTTGGGCGGATTCTAAGCGATTCACAAACTAAAAGTACGTACGGTTGCTTAGCAACTCCGCCCGATCTCTGTTGTTGTTGCGTAAAGGGTAACGGAAATTCCGGAGGGGCACCCGATCGGATGCGACACCGTTCAAACTGTTAACGTAAAAATCCATAAAAAGTAATTCCGTGATTGTTGAAGTCAGCACACCGTGCTGAAACTAAGCTGAAAAGGAACAAACCAGTATAATCATAACTTACTGAATCTGACATTGTTTTCTTCTCTCAGAGTCTGTTTGAGAACAAGATTGTCAGTAAGCAGAAGAAAGATGATAAGCGCCTGTCCGTGGAACGAATCTATCAGAAGAAGACTCAGCTGGAGCATATTCTGCTCCGACCAGACACTTACATTGGTTCTGTGGAGCCTCTGACACAGGTATAGAGAACCAAGACATGCACATCCACTAGCTCCCACTGCCTGTCTAATTTACAATTTGTTCTAATAATCAACTGAAATAAATCTTACTCATCTTTTGACTCAAATGTGCCAGATCGGTAACATTTAAAAATTTTGCTTGGCATGTTCGAGAGACATAAGATTAATATCGCCTCGTATAATATTCCAATGATATTGGCACTTTAATTTCAAATGACTTAATTTTCCACACTTAATTCTTTTATTAGCAAATGTGGGTGTTTGATAAGGATGCGGGGATGAACTGCAGAGAGATCACCTTTGTGCCAGGGCTCTACAAGATCTTTGATGAGATTCTGGGTAAGTTTGTGTGTAAATGTCAGCCAAAGCTAATATAATGGTTTATTTTATGTTTATAAACTTGAAGATAAACTTTTTTTTTTTTTTTTTTAATGTTCAGTATTACTAACCAATGGGTTGACCATAAACATTAAGGCCAAACTATCAGCCAAAATGCGTTATTGTTTTAGGCATGTAAAGTACAACGGGACTTATTCCTGCTTTCTTTCTTGATGTGTGATGGCTGTTAAGTTTAACTGCGATTCAGTCGCTTTCTAACGTTTACAACAGCATTTCATATTCAAAGGCCTAAACTAGTCTACCATAGTCAATATCAGCCAATGTGATTATTATGGAAAGCGATAAATGAGAAGGAAAGACTGAACTTCTTTTGACTTATATATTATAAACTTATATTTTGCTTCTTCAAAACTCGACATGTTGTAAATACAAATATTTGCATAAATAAAGCATGCATTTTCACGATTAACTAGTTTGTTTTCCGCAATCCTTAGCTCAAACAAAGTAAAATCCACTACCATAGTTGCCAAATTGCTTCAGTCCAGAATATGTGACTATTCCGCAGGTTTTGTTCTAGACATCATAACCCACACAGTTAAGTAAATTGTCTGACCGGATCCAATGTAGCACACATGTGCAGAAGAAGAAGCTACATCACTCATAATGCACTATTAACGGACATAACCGCTGAAGTAATGCCAGAAGTGCCTGTTCATGGCCACTCTTGAGGCTTTGTGGGCATAAATATTTAATTAGAGCCAGTTTTATTAGTACTAAGGAAAATTAAGAAAAAAATGTATGTAAAATAGCACAAATTGCAGTATATTGCCAAAAGCAGTTACGAGTAGTTGGAAGACTTCATTAAGCTTCAGATGTGTTCTTGGGCTCTTCCTGAAATTATTTCTGTAAAAATAGTCTTCTCCCGTGACTGGTTTCTGTGAGAAAATTTGTTTAAGTTGGGCTCAATGAACCCAGAACCCAGGTCTGATATGGGGCGTGGTACCAAAATTTCAGTGTTCGATACCGATACCAAAGGAAATCCATGGCTCTCGGTACCAATTTTTGTACCAAAGTTAAACACGAACGCTTGAATTGAACAAAGTGCTTTTATTAATACAGCTGAATAGTAATAAACATGATTGAATAACTCTCTCTATTGAAAAACGTAAAACTTTTTATAAATTAATCACAATATGCCAGGACTGAAACGTACTTACCTGCTTGAACTCCATGAAATCTTGGGGTTTGTCTTTGAGGTGTTTTATTAAGTTGTAGGTGTTTCCTCTTTTCAATATAAAACTTTGCCAGCATTGTTTGTAAATTGGTTTATGGTGGTCTGAAATGTTCCCTTGATTATCAGCCGCAAAGCCAAAGTACTTCCACACATTGCTCTTTGCTTGTTTCTTCTCAACAAGAGCAAGTGCATCATCCGCTCCGCCGGTCGCCATTTCTGTTTTCACGTTAAAAGCACAACTGGGTACCTTACATTAAGCGTGACAAGAACCAGGTTGACCGGGTCCTCGGTAGCAACTTTAAAAATCCTGGTATTGTATCCTTTTTTTTAGTGCCGACTTGGTACCAAGTACCGGGACTTTTGACAACACTAGTTGAACGTAACATTAGCCTCAGACATCACCCCAACAGATTATTGGCTAAACAACTAATGTGTTCAGTACACTTTAAATGAAACACTTCAAGAATTTTGAAGCCGTGATTTGGTTGGTTCAATTGATCTGGATTTCCAGCAGAAATGAGTTGCCATTTCATCTTACCAATATTCATGGGAGATATTTTTTCTGATTGTTTAAATGCATTTTGTTTTAAAGTGAACGCTGCTGATAATAAACAGAGGGACAAAGCGATGAACTGCATCAAGGTCAACATTGACCCGTAAGTACAAACTGGTCTCTCATAGGTCAGTGCTGTTGGTGAGCATAACTGTAAGTGATGACTGGATATGTGCAGAGAGAACAACACCATCAGTGTGTGGAACAATGGGAAGGGTATTCCTGTGGTTGAGCACAAGGTGGAAAAAGTGTATGTTCCTGCCTTGATCTTCGGCCAGCTCCTGACCTCCAGTAACTACGATGACGATGAGAAGAAGGTTACAGGTACATCTGCAAAGAATGTTGGTTCTTGTTTTATGTATTGATATTGCTTGCTTCATTAAAGTGGGTGTTTAATTTTGTCAGGTGGGCGTAATGGATATGGTGCAAAACTTTGTAATATCTTCAGCACAAAGTTTACTGTGGAGACGGCCTGCAGAGAGTCAAAGCATTGTTTCAAACAGGTGAGTTTGATGCTGGTGTTCTAGGTGTTTATATGGTCGTGTTGAGTCTTTCTTCTCTTGACTTTATCACAAATTAACTTGTATGGTTAAAGGGTTGGCCTAAAATGAAGAAGGCTGTAAAACTTTTAGTTAATGAAAGTTTTCAAAATGTTCTATTATGCCCGTTTGAATAGAAAAAAATAAAGTCCAAGTTGATCTTTTCGGTTGCTTACATAAGTAAAAACATGACATTGATCAATCATGGTTATCAATTGTTAAAAATTGAGCTAATCAGTGATTGGTGTTATCAGTGCGGAGTATATATGGTTTAACTTGTTCATTAGTAGTGTTTGTTTAAAACTATTGCGTTCCAGAAGAGCATGTTTTAGAACTGACCCTAATGAGAACCAATAATAAATATATATATATATATATATATATATATATATATATATATATATATAATTATTTTTTCAAGAGAAGTAATTTGACTTTTTGTCCAATTCTCCAAGACATGGTTTGACAACATGGGCCGGGCAGGCGAGTCTAAGATCAAACCCTTCAGTGGTGAAGACTACACCTGCATCACGTTCCAGCCAGACCTCGCCAAGTTTAAGATGCAAGTTTTAGATAAAGACACCGTTGCGCTCCTGACTCGACGAGCCTACGACATTGCCGGATCCTCTAAAGGTGTTCGTGTCTTCCTCAATGGAAAGATGCTTCCTGTAAGTGTTTTCCTATCATTTGCAATGGCACATTAAAGATCTCGTTAATTTCCTGCATTTTTCTGTAACAGATTAAAGATTTCCGCAGTTATGTGGACTTGTATGTAAAGGATAAAGTGGATGAGACTGGTTGTCCTCTGACTATAGTCCACGAGGCTGTGAATGAGCGCTGGGAAGTGTGTATTACGCTCAGCGAAAAAGGCTTCCAGCAAGTCAGCTTTGTTAACAGCATCGCCACTACAAAGGTAATTCTCTTATTTCGCCATGTTCTTCTGTTTTCTACCTTGAGCAAGTAAAAACGAATCTATTGGTTATAATGTCACATTCAGAAAAGTTTTAAAGAGTTTTAATAATGCACTCTGGGTAGTACTCTTTCATAGGCACTACAATCTGCAGAAATCTTCAATTCTTCTTAGATTCTGTCTTCAGCTATATGGAACCTTAAAATGTGTGTAATGTACACTAGTTCTTGGGATAAATATAGAGCATGTAAATGCCAGGGATTCCGCTGAGTCTCAAAGTCTAAAATGTATCCTTAAACGCCTTAAATTCACTGTTCTTGGTGTTCAATGGGTTTTCACAGTTCATATTTTTCTGATATCCATGTAAAGCTAATTTCATTTTTGTTCTTTCTAAGTGTTGCTAGAGATTTAGAAAGTGATCCTAAATGATAAAATATAAAAATGATGGTTATAGTTTCAATAAACTAAGAACTTTTCATACATTCTAAAAAAAAAGTGAGGGTTGACAGAGTTTGAGAGAACACTCGTGAACAGTCTTACTTGCTCAACATCTTAAAAGTGATTGTTAGGGTTACGTAAGACTAAGATAAGTGTTAAACAATTTTTATTTGCAATCATAAGGGTTGCCAGAGGTTGAGAAAACGTACATGAATGCTTAAATGCTAATGGTTTCAAACAAAGTATTTGAAGTCAAAAATGTTTTGCATTTGTTTGATGATGGGATATAGGTCTTTAATGTGATTCTTTAACAAGTCTTAAGGTTTTAATTTTGACCTTAAGAAATCTGCAGAAAGCCTGAAATGCACCCAAGCCTTGTTAGGTTTCGGAATTGATCATGTCTTGTTCCTTTGGGTTTCAGGGTGGCAGACACGCTGACTATGTTGCAGACCAGATTGTTTCCAAAATCATCGAAGTTGTGAAAAAGAAGAACAAGGCAGGAGTAGCCGTCAAACCTTTCCAGGTACACCCAAAGCTATGCTAAAGCTCCCCCTTCTCCTAAATATTTTTGAGAGCACATGCTTTACTGATTTATGTCTGCAGGTCAAAAACCACATGTGGTTGTTTGTGAACTGTCTGATTGAGAACCCCAGCTTTGACTCTCAGACCAAAGAGAACATGACCCTGCAACAGAAGAGTTTCGGTTCAAAATGCACACTGAGTGAGAAGTTCATCAAGCAGGTGAGAGTTGTGACTTTGTTGATTCATGAAATGCAGAGTGATATAATTTGCAGGGCCTGGTAATTGTTGTGGTTTCTTGATGAAAGTCCAAAATCACATTTATACATGAGTCACTGTTGGTGTGATGTTGATCTGCTTTGGTAGGTTTGATAATTAGTTGTTCGTCTTGTCTGCAGGCTAACAGCTGTGGAATTGTGGAAAGCATTATGAACTGGGTCCAGTTTAAAGCCCAGGCTCAGCTCAATAAGAAATGCTCTGCTGTCAAACACACCAAGATTAAAGGTGTTCCCAAGCTCGATGATGCTAACGATGCAGGTGAAATATATATATTTTTATATTGAAATGTTTGTACGTGTGAGTATCCAAGTTTTTTTTTAATTCATTATTGAAACTTTTTTGTAAAGGTGGGAAGAACTCCAATGGCTGCACTCTGATCCTGACTGAAGGAGACTCAGCCAAAACTCTTGCTGTGTCCGGTCTGGGTGTGATTGGACGTGATCGTTACGGTGTCTTCCCTCTACGTGGTAAAATGCTGAATGTTCGAGAAGCTTCACACAAACAGGTATTTTAAGATCTGATTATCGTGACTAATTTTATTATGTGAAGTTTTCCATAAAATGCATCAAACAAATGATTAAAGAACAGCTGAATTTTTGTTGCCAGAAAGATGACATTTGTATACCTTTTCTTGTGAATTAATTATGTCTGTAACTTCTGTCATTATCGGCTAAACTATTCCGCCTAAAGAGCATTAGTAGAATAAAGGGAATCTGTAATTTCTTGCCACACTTAATCTACTACAACGTTTTAGCAGGCATATCTGCTACATATCTGGCAACTTGTGCAAACCTCAGTCTCAGATCTTTTGCATAATAACGGAGGATGAAGCATCCATGTTTGCCTATTTGAATTGATATTTGAGCTGCAGCTCATTTTTGTGTGTGAATTTAACCTATATTGTTTGTTTTCATATTTAAATAACTCACTTGAAATGCTGCACAGTGAGCGCCATGGACTCCATAGCTGTGATGCCAATTAAACAGACATGTGCTCTTATCCTACATTGTGTAATAATGCAAGTTTACTTATTCTCTACATTATGACCACACTTTCCAGGAGTAAACATAGAAACTGTCCTCCGGTTGTGAAGTAAAAACGAGGTAGCACTGGTGCAACCATATTTTTTTGGTCCCTGGTGCTGACAAAGTTGCAGAAAACATTTTAAGATGGTGTCTTCTACAGACTTTAAAGTAGAGGGTTTGTTCACTAGAGTTGCATCCAGTTAATGAAATACTTTGCAAACAGTTAAGTTAACCAGTTTGTTTAATTACTTTGGTTGATTTTTCCACAGATTATGGAGAATGCTGAGATCAACAACATCATTAAGATCCTGGGTCTGCAGTACAAGAAGAACTACAGTGATCCCGAATCACTCAAAAGTCTGCGCTATGGCAAGCTCATGGTCATGACAGATCAGGTCAGACTCTTGCAGTGCTGCATTAAAAGAAACCTTTATATTCTTAGTGTCTAGTAATGGTTGAGTTCCACAGGATCAAGATGGATCTCACATTAAAGGCCTCCTCATCAACTTCATCCATCATAACTGGCCGTCACTGCTGCGCCATAACTTTCTCGAGGAGTTCATCACCCCCATCATCAAGGTAAGAACCAATTCCCCTTGAACTGAAGATTTAAAGAATGATCCTCAAATATAACCATCTCCATTTTTTTCTCAAGGCTTCAAATAAGAAACAGGAGCTTTCCTTCTACAGTATCCCAGAGTTTACAGAGTGGAAGGAGAAGCAGAGTAACATAAAATCCTGGAAAATCAAATACTACAAAGGTTTGTCTCAAACACCTGTGGTAGTCCAAAAGCAAACGTAAGCAAGTTGTTTTGGCTCTTTTCATCAAGAATTTGTAAAAAGTGATTGGGTCACAGATAGTCATGGGCACACTTGGGTTTTGGCTAGGTTTACTGTATCTAGTTCAAGCAGGGTGTAACTTCTCAATAATATTTCTGTTTTAGGTTTGGGTACCAGCACATCCAAGGAGGCCAAAGAGTATTTTTCGGATATGCCCAGACACCGGATTCCGTTCAAGTACTCTGGGCCGGCTGATGATGAGGCTATCGCCCTGGTAAACACGATTTCATTGCTATGATTAAGTACTTGACCAATAATGCAACTCCAGGGCATTTTTAATGATTCTATTGTCTTACCTCAACATTGAAAGCAGGATTTGTTTGTTCTAAAATCCAAAAATCTAGATACCACACTTACAATGTGTTTTTATTTGATTTTGCATTAATATTAAAGCAAAAAAAAAAACGCACCATTGACATAAGTTTGCCTCCATAAAAGCAGTCGATTATTCAAGTAAAAAAGGCCCTGACTAATCTAGAATCATTTGTTGCATCATTCGTCATTAACTGTCAAAATGGTGTCACCGATGGTGCTTCAAGTATTGTGTGGTTGATGCTTTCAGTTTCAACTGCAAAAGTTTGAGAAATGCATGAGTTTTCATTTTTTGCAATAGAATTTTTTTTTAAGTTATAGTTAAGTGAACGTATTTAAATGGAAATGCAGTGACTGGACTACTTCATGTCTACAAAATTTTGGGGACAGTTTATGTTCATGATTGAAACTTGGTAATGCTTTTTATTTTTCTTGTGGTTTTGTTCTCTGTAGGCCTTTAGCAAGAAGATGGTGGAGGAGAGGAAGGACTGGCTGACCAGATTCATGATCAATAGACGCCAACGCAGAGAGCACAACCTGCCTGAGGTAACTCAATACGGATATGTTTGGCACCTGGGTCAGGATTTCCTTTTTTGAGCTGAAGTCTTGACCGAGTTTTGCTTGTGTAGGAATATCTATATGGACAGGAAACGAAGTCTCTCAGCTACCATGATTTTGTCAACAAAGAGCTTGTGCTTTTCTCCAACTCTGACAATGAGAGATCCCTCCCATGCATGGTGGACGGTGGGTAGTCTCTTCAATGTGTTCATTAGTTTCATGCCATCTTTTTTTGGAGATGTTTTAGTCTGTGCTGTGACAATAACTGGAATGATGTATGGAGAAAGCAAAATTTGAGTCAGGGAATTAATGCTTTGTTTTGCTTGTTCTTCAGGGTTAAAACCTGGCCAGAGAAAAGTGATTTTCTGTTGCTTTAAGAGGAATGATAAGAGAGAGGTGAAGGTGGCTCAGTTGGCTGGGTCAGTGGCTGAAATGTCAGCCTACCATCATGGAGAGGTAAGGAAGCTCTTTCTTTTTACATTAAATTCCCTTCATAGCACTAACATCAAATTGGAAAAGGTCACTCCTGTAAATCAGAATAAAGAATTAGTTTAAGTATAACAAGGGATGTGCATTCTCCAGATGCAATCACTTCTAAACGTGTGAATTTTTTTCAGCCCCCCCTATAAACACGAACTAAAAGTTTCATACATGTGTCAGCCAATCAGATTGCTGTAAAGATTGAAGAGTAGAGCCTATCAGTGAAAAGCCTCGGTTAACATTACAAATATGGTGGCCATGGTCATACGGATCAAACAGTCATAAATCAAACAGTGATATGAAATTGTAGGGGCTTGTTTGTAATAGGTGACGATAAACAATGTATATAAGAAAATTCAACATGTTTGGGGGGTAACCTCATATGTGAATAAACCCATTCAACAGCAATATAATACTGTTAGCTATGTCAAATGTGTGAGTGAAAGGGGCAAAAAGGGAGAACCACAGGACTGAAGTGGCATCTGTAGACAAAAATGACCGTAATGACCCATGAATTCCAAAATGGCCGATATCGATGTGCTGTATTTTCTTTCCACAGGCCTCACTCATGATGACCATCATTAACCTCGCTCAGAATTTTGTGGGAAGCAACAATGTGAACTTATTGCAGCCTCTCGGTCAGTTTGGTACCCGATTGCATGGAGGCAAAGACTCAGCTAGTCCCAGATACATATTTACAATGCTGAGGTATACACCGACTATTTTGTTGTTGTTGTGTTCTTAACAGTTCTTTACTCCTGAAAATTAATCCTTTGTTTGTCCTCAGTCCCCTCGCTCGTCTTCTGTTCCCTGCTGTGGATGACAACCTGTTGAAAAACAACTACGATGACAACCAGCGAGTGGAGCCCGAGTGGTACATTCCCATCATTCCTCTGGTGTTGGCTAACGGAGGTGAGGGCATAGGCACTGGATGGGCCAGCCGCGTCCCCAACTACGATGTTCGAGAGATCATTAACAATATTCACCGGATGCTCAGTGGAGAAGAACCCCTTCCCATGGTAAATACTTCATTGCTGTGCTTATTTCAAAATATTGGTTAAGGAATGACATAGTTATCATTTTTAACTTGTACTTTCAGCTTCCCAGCTACAAGGGTTTCAAGGGCACCATTGATGAGCTTGCAAAGAACCAATACTTAATTAATGGAGAGGTCTCAATCATTGACTCTACCACCATTGAGATCAGTGAGCTGCCAGTCAAAACCTGGACACAGGTAAGTGAATTGTGTTCCTGTTTTTAATTCATGCTATCTCTCTTTTTACTTTCATCTCTCAAAGCTTCTTTTATTACAGGGGTCACTCATTAATTGGTGTAGAATAAAAAACCTAGGTCTGGGTAATAAAACTATTTTATCGGTTAACTTGAGTGTATGGTTTACATCGATTTGCTGTTTTTGTATACAAAATAAAAATGGTTTAGTCTGTTTAAAAGGCCTTGATGTTTTGATTTTAAAGAGGTCTTGTAATTGGAGAAAACTACTTTATGTTTAAGGTGGGTGAACAAAGAATACACTTTTGTGCTTGTGAAATGTACTTGACAAGCTTTCTTTTTTATATTCAAAAGTGAAAGTGTTTTTTGGCACATTCTTGATTTTCATTTATGATGTTGATTTTACATGAACTGGAAAATAATCTAATTGGCTCTCATCACGTAGAGAGCTTTGTTTTCAGGTGATCATAAGCTGAATTTGACTGTTTGGCTTTCAAATAAATTCTGGTTTCAGTTCTACTTAGTTTGTAGAAAAAAATTGTCTCCTGTGTTCAGTCCTGATTGGAAATGGGATTCATCTAGGTCAGGGGTCAGCAACCCAAAATGTTGAAAGAGACATATTGGACCAAAAAAACAAATAGGTCTGGAGCCGCAAAAAATTAAAAGCCTTGTATAAGCCTTATAATGAAGGCAACACATGCTTTATGTATCTATATTAGCCTATTATAAAAATGACTAAGTTTGCTACGAATACATAATGAGCCTTCATGATTAAATGTTTATGTTCCCTGCAGTAAATCCTGTAGAGAACGACGCACCATGTGAGTACTCTGTTGTACGATTGCAATATTAATGAATTATGTTTCATTGCTTTGATGAAATTAGAGAAATGCAATAAAGAAATCAGATTTTTGATATCATTTTTATTTTGAGGATTCCAAAAAACATCAAAATGGAACGTGCACAACGTGCCCCATTAACTGGGCAAGAAACAATGCGAAAAAACTCATCATACATTTATAAAAATAAAACAGCAGCCTTTTGATAAGAAATATATAAAATCACAGCCACTTTGTTACTAAATACGTGCATGGCTTTCCTGGAAATGTCTTTCCTTGTTACTCTTGTTGTTAGACAACTTCCCAATACAGAGCAAACATTCAGGCAATCCTTCCGCATTGGCAATGAATGCAAATGATTCGGTCCAAGAACCGTTGAATACTCAGCTCTCCTCAGTTATGTTTCTCTTTTTCTCTTTGGGATCCATGTCCCACCACCACACAGCCGCTGGTTTGTTTACAGCAGCCACCTACCTGGCATCCTGCCCAACTGATAGAAACGTGTGTCGCGGGTGATGACGTAAATCGTCGCTGACAGTGCAAACGTTGAAATTAAATATTTATTCTACACTCTTTTACAGCATTGGAAAACGTTTAGAATGTTTGTCCTCCTATAGAAACCATATTAAGCAAAAAACATAATTACCTTTTTCCTTTTATTTTTTCCTTTTTCAAACATTTTTGAAAAAGCTCCAGGGAGCCACTAGGGCAGCGCTAAAGAGCCACATGCGGCTCCAGAGCCACGGGTTGCCGACCCCTGATCTAGGTTATGACAATATTGTAAAATTATTGTAGACTTTTTATTACTATTATTATTATTATTATTATTATTCCAGTTTAATTTATGAATCTTTCTTGGACTGTTTAACCTTAATAATCTTAGTGTGTTTAGCTTGTAATGTTTTCTTGTCATCACTTCCTCAGAACTACAAGGAAAGCGTACTGGAAGGCATGCTGAATGGCACAGAGAAGGTTCCTCCTCTGATCACAGACTACAAGGAATATCATACGGACACCACAGTGAAGTTTGTTGTGAAGATGACTGAGGAGAAACTGATTGAGGCGGAGGCAGAAGGTCTTCACAAAGTTTTTAAACTCCAGAACCCATTAACATGTCAATCTATGGTGAATATTGTCCTCCCAGTGTAGTTATTTCAATTTGTTGCGCCACTGTATAAATTAATAACACTTGCTAATCCTGTTTCAGGTTCTATTTGATCATGTGGGAAGTCTGAAGAAGTACGAGTGTGTTCAGGACATCTTCAAGGAGTTCTTTGAGCTTCGGATGAAATATTATATCCTGAGGAAAGACTGGCTGTTGGGAATGCTTGGAGCTGAAAGTTCCAAACTCTCCAACCAGGCTCGATTCATTCTGGAGAAAATTGAGGGCAAACTGGTCATTGGTAAAGAGCTTTTTTTGTTGTTGCTTTTTTCACCATTTGAGCAAGTGTTTATACGTGTATAAGCAATATTAATGGCCTGCTTATTTTTTCGGACAGATTCTTTAGATGATATTCTGAAGATCCTTTCACTGTTTTTGATATTGTGATTGAGAATTTTTTGTAATTGTGTCTGGTTTTATATAGTTCTTCTGATCTGTTATATGTTCACTAAGGTCTTTTTCTCCTTTTTATGGTTTCTTACAATATTATTCAGCTTAGTTTTCCAAAACAAAACTTTTTAAAATCTGAGTGGGATCCCTCTTAGCTTCCAGTTTCACATCCAATCCAATCCCATTCAAGTGGATGTTTTTCTTTTTTTAGTCTAGTGGATCCAATTAATAAGCCGGCTGTATTTCTGCATTGTACTTTTCTAAATAGTAAGCGAGTCATCTTTAAATCCATTTTTTGTATTGAGCTTTTTTTATTTTGTTTCCAGAAAACAAACCAAAGAAGGAGCTGATCTTGATGCTCCAGCGAATGGGCTATGACTCTGACCCTGTGAAAGCTTGGAAAGATGCTCAGGAGAAGGTGCATCACACAACCATCTTTTCTTTTTCACATCAAATGCATTTGTCAATGCTTCATGGCTTGTTTGTTTTTTGCAGGAAGTGGAGTTGGATGCTGGGGATGATGATGATGATGAGGAGAAGGAGAAAGAGGACACATCTGGACCCGACTTCAACTATTTGCTCAGCATGCCTATGTGGTACCTGACTAAAGAGAAGAAAGATGAACTGTGCAAGCAGAGAGATGCCAAGGTGACTTCTTTTTAATTAAAAGTAGTTTGGTTGAATTGATTCTCAAATGCTATGGCCTCAATGTATAGCCCTGTGTCTTGGCCAATTTACAGTATAAATTTGGCTTCCGTTTCACATTATTGTGTTGTAATTCAGTAAATGTTTGTAGTTTAATGTCCATATAATGCTTATGTCAGCGTTTCAAAGCAGCTTGCTTTTTAATAAGCCTCTAGATGGTGCTAATAATGCATGGACATCTTCAGGATGAGAGAAGTTGAGAAAATGTTGAAGGCTTCTCTGGTGTGAAAGGTAGCATTGTATTTTTGGACTCTAAGCTGCAGAACATAGGAATTCCTTAAATAGACAAAAGTGACCCCGAAATGCAGACATCCCCAAATTTGGTCCTAGTTTTCGGTCTTTATTTGCAGCACTGCTCTATCATACATAATATTTTCGAAATGTTTATTTAAATCACAAGAATGGCATTGTAATTTGAAATGCAGTAAAAACATTGATTGTGAAAATGTTACTATGATGATTTTTTTTCTTTTTTTTTTTTTTTTTCATTATTGTGCAAGTAGATGGGCTGTTAGGATAAAATGTTTTCTTTTATAGATGACCGAGTTAAACAACCTCAAGATGAAGAATCCTGCCGATCTTTGGAAAGCAGATCTAGCAGTGTTTATTGAGGAGCTGGAGGTAAAGACTGCTCTGATGTATTGCTTATTTAAGCAAAATTGGTGCAGGATTTCAAGGAGTCATTGTTTTGTGCACTTCTACAGCGTTTGGAACAGAAGGAACTAGAGGCACAGACTGCAGTTCCTCAGGTGAAGGGTAAAGTGGGCAGGTCTAAAGCGGTCAAGGTGAAGAGTGAGACCATGCCAACCCCTCAGGCTCGCCGCGTTATCCCCCGCATCACCAGCACTATGAAAGTTCAGGCTGTTAAGAAGGAAGGTGCCAAACGTACCAAAGCTGCAAAGGTGTGTGTGTGTGTTTATAACAAATAGTGTATGTGTTGGTTTGGACTCAGTTTGAGATCAGAAAATTTTTCTTCTGTACATAACCTCTTTATTTCCAAACCTTTTTGGCTGGTCACCCTTGGACAAGACCTTTAAATTGTAAGGTTTTGTGTGCCAAAAACGAAAACTCAAAGTCCTAATGGACGTAACCTCTCAAAGGGTAGATGATGATCATATATTAACCATATTCACAGTTATATCTAGGCCAAACCAATCCGTACTGATTCTGAGCCCAGCAATGGGTTAAGAATAGTGAACGTTGATAATGAGGTGTCAAATACTAAAAATTATTTTTACAGGAGCTCTCTGATAAACTCTAAACTTGACTTGTGAGTACAAAATGTGTTTTGAAGCAGTTTTTTGTGTGTGGTGTGTGTTTAGAAAGAGGCAGATGTGGTGAAGAAGATGGAGTTTGATGATGATACAGGAAACCAATCTGATGTAGGACTTGCAGGAAGAATTGCTAATAAGAAAAAACCTGCCAAAGGTGATTACTCTTTGATTTGAGACAACCCTATATGTTTAAATATTAATGCCAAAAACTATTCTCATCAGACTGAATTTGAAATGCATTATTAGTTTAAGCATCACAATCTCTAACCTGATAAACTCAATTTGGTGCCTGTATTTCAACTGTTTTTAAGTGTTGCTAATTTGAAGGCTCTGAATCATTTAGATCAGAATTTTAGTTTCCTTAACGAAATGATACATTTGACATTATGAACCCTATAAGTGAGGGGAACTAAAACATTGGAAACTAACCACCATCAAGTCCCAGTTTCATCTCGAAGATCCTTGAGGCATTATCATGCAATTATGATCTTTATTCTTCTCTAAAGCAGCGTCAAAGTCTGGTAAGCAGACCACCCTCAGTTTTAAACCAGTTCAGAAGACCAGCCCCGGATTTTCTGAGGAGATGCATTCTGACTCTGATATGGACACCCCAGAGGAAACGGCTCCCAAAGAAAAAAGGGAACGCAAAGGTGAGCTGTGCATTTAAGTGAAATTTTAAAGAATTTGTCAGGTTACATGGGTTTGCTTTTCTGAGGTCATGATTTTATTTACATTATGGCTGAATTATTTTTTTAAATAATAGATTTTTTTTCCCCACAAATAACTAATTTCACCTTCTGCAGTGACTAACTACAATTTATCGAGCAGCGAGGACGAGTTTGATGATGTAATAAAGAATAAATCAAAGAAAGCAGTCATCGAGGAAGAATCCTTCACACATGATCTCAGTGAGTCGTCAGACAGCGACAGTGATGCGTTTCCTGCTCGACCTGTTGGGTAAGCAAACACCTCGTGCATCTGTATGTCGAGGACCGATCTCCTGAAGACTGATCTCTGCTTGTCATTGTTCCAGGAAAAAACCACAAGCAAAAGTGAGCAAGCCAAAGGAAAATAAACCTAAAGCCATCAGCAAGCCTCCATGTAAGTACCGTGGTACATTTTTGATGAGACTTTAATTTTGTGTAATGGGACCCTGGTATCGCGCTGCATGGTTACTGTTGCCAGAGTTTGAGGAAATCTTCGTAAATGCCTAACAATTCAACTGATGATTAGGTTTTTGAACAATGTATTTTAGGGCTGTAGCTATCAACTATTTTATTAATCGGGTATTCTAATTGAAATGTAATTGATTAACTGAGCAATCGGATAAAACATATGTGGTGTCACTTCTGGAACCTGCTGTTCCATTCGCCCATAGACATTCAATGGTAGAAGGTGCTGAAACTTTGAAACATAATTAAAGCATTTTTGATGTAATAATAATCAATCAAGCAGAACATTATGTGTAGGCCATAACGTGCCATAAAAAAGGTTTGAGTAAAGGTGTCCTAAAAAATTGATTTTAAAGTGGAATGGGCTGTTCTGGAGAAAAAGTTAAAGTAGAATCCCCTGTGTTTTACCTTTAACTTTCGTTTCCAAACAGCAGTTTCCACTTTAGAGATGTTGTTGTTCTGTCTCGTTTTCGCCATGCTGACGCTTGCATAATTAAGTTATTATTAAAATGTGGAACAATACAGTTAAAACAATAAAAGAGTGGAACAATACAGTTTTTCCCATCAGTCTATATCTTGCTTTGATTACACATTTCTTGAATGAAGGAGTTCCATCATCTCTCTTCAGGATCCATAAACTCTGGGTTGGTGTTAAAAAAAATAACTGTACAACTTAAAAAATATGGCCGCTAAAATAATCCAAGTTGAGCAAATCCATGTAATCTAGAGCTTGAATTGAGTGGACTGAGAATGGCTAATGTTTGTGACGAACGTCGCGCAAGGATACATATAGTAAACAAACTGACCTGGGTCAACACCTTCTAGCCAATCACAATCCAGTATTCAGACAGACCACGTGATTAAAGGAACTAAAAGAGATTTCGTTGTAGAGGATTTTGCCTTAATTTAATTTTGTAATAGTTGTTTGAGTAACTTGAGCAATCGTTTCAGCCCTCATGTATTTGAGGCTTTCTGTCAAAAAAGGCTTATATTTTCCTGTTTGCCTGAAACCTTGCTTACCTGAACACTTCACTCTACAACCAGCTTCTTCTGAAGCCTCTGAAGATCCTGCCCCTAAAGCAGTGGCAAAAGATGCTGCCAAGAAACCTGCTGCCAAGAAAACAAGTGCTGCTTCAAAGAAGAAAACTGCTGGTAATGAACGTGTCCCGTTGGTTCAGACTTTAACACGCTGTTAACAAGTCATTCATACTCAAATCATTTCGTAATTTCAGATTCAAAACAGCCATCAATCTTTGATGCGCTCTCAAAGACCAATCCTACCATCTCCAAAGTCACCAAGAAGCCCACAGTTCTCATAGCCTCTTCTGATTCGGATGATGCTCCTAAAGCGGCCATAAAGAAGCCAGCGAAGAAGAGGAAGCCTGTGCTGAGCAGCGACGAATCAGACTCTGATTCAGACAGCGGGAATCTCATTGCGCGCCTCAAGGGAAAAGCCACTGCTGGGAAGGTACTTGACTCTTTATTCTTCTTTTTTTTTAACTGGTTGTTTATACTTTTGAAATGTTAAAGAAAAATCTTATTTAGGTTGATTTAACTGGTAAAATGTAGGTTATCTCTGCGTTTACTACGCCTGTAAGTCTTTAAAGGAGCTAAAGCTAAGCTATTAAAATGAATCTGATCCAGAGTTGCTTCCTGGTTTCAGAAAGCAAGGAGCTGGGATGATGAGAGCTTTCAGCTGGAGGAGAAGGTCGAGCCCGCTGCTCCTGGAAGGAGAGCTGCTCGTACCACAAAACCAATTAACTACGCACTCGACTCCGACTCTGATGAGGATTTCTAATATAGAATACTGCATATAATGTGGTAAATTCAGCTGCAGAAGCACATTTTAAATGCATCGTGTTGAGTTCATATTGTTATTAAGATGGGATTTAATTGGCTGTATAAAAAAAAGAAGCTAATTTTTATGTTATTCACCGTTGTTGCACGTTTTGTAGTATACTGTAGTTTTATGTATTGTCCTGTAAATATTTTAACTATTCTCTTTCCTGTTTCAAGCTTTATAATAAACAATCTTTTGCTATACATTTGGCTGCTTCTTTACCTTATTTAAGCCTCTTTCACCTTCAAAGTCTGGATTAAAATGTTTTTTTTTTTTCTCTGTTTTTAGTTCTAGCTTTTAAACTTATTATTATTATTATTATTATTATTACTCTTGTCAAAATCTGACGCCCACTGCTCCTAGCTTCCTTAAACTACTGTCTTTGAACTTTTTTCACATTACTTTTTATAATTCCTGAGCTATAAATCATTAACCCTTGTATGGTGTTCGGGTCTGTGGGACCCATTTTCAGTTTTCATCAAAAGAAAAATTAAACAAGCATTTATTATTTGAAGCTGAGATTCACTGGGTTTGGCTCATTTCCTGTGAAAAACATTATCAGAACAGATTTTTAATGACCCCACACGTACGCCCCCTACACGTTTATATTACACACAAGGTGTTCGGCTCTACTGGACCCGGAGCATGTTAAAGTATGAAAATGGTAGATTCTTTACCTTAATTCTCTCTTCCCACACAAACATAAATCACACATAAATGTAACATTTTACATTTTAGAATAAAATTGTGTGAATTAAAAGCGCCAAAATGCAATGGGTCCAGCAGAGCCACCAACCCTGCCAAAGTACCAATAATGGGAACACCACACATGGTTCAAATTCTAAACATAAAGGAATCAGGTTAAAGAACAATAAATAAAGTATATTTGCTGTTTATATCACTTGTTTCTTGGCTAAAGGAAATATTGTTTAAGTTTAACATAAAATGTTTTGATTGGGTGAATTAAAATCTGCAAAAGGCAATGGGTCCACGAGACCCACAAACACCGCCCGAGTAACAATAATATGAACACCACACAAGGGTTACTCAAACACCGCCTGAGTAACAATATGAACACCACACAAGGGTTACTCAAACACTGCCTGAGTAACAATAATATGAACACCACACAAGGGTTACTCAAACACCGCCTGAGTAACAATAATATGAACACCACACAAGGGTTACTAAAACACCGCCTGAGTAACAATAATATGAACACCACACAAGGGTTACTCAAACACCGCCTGAGTAACAATAATATGAACACCAAACAAGGGTTACTCAAACACCGCCTGAGTAACAATAATATGAACACCACACAAGGGTTACTCAAACACCGCCTGAGTAACAATAATATAAACACCAAACAAGGGTTACTCAAACACCGCCTGAGTAACAATATGAACACCACACAAGGGTTATTCAAACACTGCCTGAGTAACAATAATATGAACACCACACAAGGGTTACTCAAACACCGCCTGAGTAACAATAATATGAACACCACACAAGGGTTACTCAAACACCGCCTGAGTAACAATAATATGAACACCACACAAGGGTTACTCAAACACCGCCTGAGTAACAATAATATGAACACCACACAAGGGTTACTCAAACACCGCCTGAGTAACAATAATATGAAACACCACACAAGGGTTACTCAAACACCGCCTGAGTAACAATAATATGAACACCAAACAAGGGTTACTCAAACACCGCCTGAGTAACAATATGAACACCACACAAGGGTTATTCAAACACTGCCTGAGTAACAATAATATGAACACCACACAAGGGTTACTCAAACACCGCCTGAGTAACAATAATATGAACACCACACAAGGGTTACTCAACACACCGCCTGAGTAACAATAATATGAACACCACACAAGGGTTACTCAAACATCCGCCTGAGTAACAATAATATGAACACCACACAAGGGTTACTCAAACACCGCCTGAGTAACAATAATATGAACACCACACAAGGGTTACTCAAACACCGCCTGAGTAACAATAATATGAACACCACACAAGGGTTACTCAAACACCGCCTGAGTAACAATAATATGAACACCACACAAGGGTTATATTTAAACACCGCCTGAGTAACAATAATATGAACACCACACAAGGGTTACTCAAACACCGCCTGAGTAACAATAATATGAACACCACACAAGGGTTACTCAAACACCGCCTGAGTAACAATAATATGAACACCACACAAGGGTTATTCAAACACCGCCTGAGTAACAATAATATGAACACCACACAAGGGTTATTCAAACACCGCCTGAGTAACAATAATATGAACACCACACAAGGGTTACTCAAACACCGCCTGAGTAACAATAATATGAACACCACACAAGGGTTACTCAAAAAATCTTTTTTTCCCACTTTAAAGTAGCTTCTTATTCTGAGAGAACATTTTGAAAAAGGTTGTGCATTTATTGAAGTTGCCGATTTCTAACCGATGCACATTGATTTGTTAAATATTTTTTTGAAAAAAAGTTTAACAGTTTGTTGCGCTCATGTTAATGCAGTTCAGTGCTGCAGCCAGGAGATGGCAGAGGTGTATTATTTTAGTGTCTCTGCACTGTGGACGACTAAAGGATCAAATATA
The DNA here is from genome assembly GCA_900490495.1 of Danionella dracula. Taxonomy (NCBI): domain Eukaryota; kingdom Metazoa; phylum Chordata; class Actinopteri; order Cypriniformes; family Danionidae; genus Danionella; species Danionella dracula. Next base: position 2,520,085 of record UELW01000123.1, read on the forward strand.
CTGAACTCTTGTAATGTAGCCCCTGTGATGAAGGCATATTTACTCCACTTTTAACATGTATGTTTTCTAATGTTTATATTCCAACAAAGAACACTGGAATCAAAATCTGCCAAATATTACTGAGACATTTATTGAAGTACATCTTGACATTAGGGAGCTCAAGCGCATGCTCATTAGTGCCTCTAGAAGAATTATTGAAGATGTATTACACAATTCCCTTGGATTAATTTTCTCTAACATTTCCCTGCTGAGCTTTTGGATTAACCGGAGCATCTTGTGCAGGACATTGAGCTTAGTAAACTACGTTTTGTTAAACCAACATGAGTCCTCTGATATATGAGCTTTACAACAGATGCTATTTAATTGGATCTGGAACTTCTAGCAAAAGTATGTTTTTATTAGAGACATATACCTTGTGTAACTTGTGGATTTATTGTGTTCGAGGTCCATCTTGAAGCAGGTTTTGTGCAAATTTCAGGGTGAATTCAAACTCAGAATTTTTATATTTTAATCTCCAGTTTCATAGCAACTTAAAAAAGTATGGAATTGGTTATGCATACACGAACAAAATAAATTAATAAATGAAAATGTGTTTAAAATTAAAATGGAGTTCTATCCAAGTTTTGAAAAATTTTTTAAGTCTGTAATTTATTATTCACAAATTCTTGCATCAAAAGTGCAGCCTGTTTAATTTTGGCCAATAACAAAACGGTTATTCTGTTGACTTGTGACTGTTATTCAAATTCTTTATTTAGTTATAAATAATAACGTAATATCCTAAAGACCTTGAGTAAAAAAGTCATTATTTGCATAAAGTGGATCACATACGTCAGCCCAAACCAACATCTAAACTGATTTCTGTGTAAAGAATAAAAAAAAGCATTTAAACTATTTCATATTCTACTTCCAATGCGTTTTAAGTGTCTAAATAAAGTGCAATGATTATGTAAATACTGGCAAATAGCTGGTAGAATTCACAATTTATTAACTAATTTGTAAATGTGACTGGAATACAGACAGAAATTTATTGCCTAACATGCATAAAGTTAATCGATAGTACAGAAAAGCTTGTTTCTAATCTAGCAGAAGTATTTCGCTATTAGTACTAACGTAGCTTAGCCGTTCAGTAGCAACGAGGCTAGTAAAGCGTCACCCATTTAAAAAAATCTCCCAATACATATTGTTTTATGGTGTTCAATTAATATTCTCAGGTTTGTGTAAGTCAAATCTGCCCTAAGTTCTAAACATTTCAATAGCTTAAAAGTTGGTCAGAAGACCTCTTTGTGGTCTGTTTTCTCATTGTTTTTGTGTCTCAAAGTTTTAAAACATGTTAAATAAAATAAATTGATTGTCTGTAATTGCAATTCAAATCAAGAAAAAAAAAAGATGTTACAAAACGTAAATATCATCATCAAGAAAACTGGACTTAACCAATGTAGAGTAAAGTTTGTCGTCCATCATCAGCTGGTGTCTCTGGCGCTGGAGACGAGAACTGCTTCTTTCTTCGTCTGAATGAACTCTTTTTACTTCATCTTTTATACTCCTTATGATGCAGCCTGAACTCAAGTGTTCATTGGCTCAGCTACACCTGCTGATCATGCTGTAGGTGCATCTTCAGAGTATGCCAAGTTTATGGCTTGCTCACTAGCGCCCCCTCTGTCCACATGGCAGTCTCGCAGATGTCCATGTCTGACCTTTCCCCTACATCTCCTTTAAATGCAGTTTAAATACACTTTGTGCCAGATGACTATAACATGCTTTGGATTAGTACTACAGTACTAATAAAGATGAGGAAAATTCTTGAAATTATACAGCAATATCTTAGTTTTGTTTCTCGAGTCATCGTTACAGTTTTCCAAACATATCAAGGTTTGCCGGTTTAGTCTCCCTCAGACGTTATAAATTTCACAGTTCAGCACAATCTGGTATCCAAATGTATTCATGCCTCTGAGATTGGACAACCCCGAGGGAGGAAATCACACAAAATGTAAACACAAATCCAAAGGGTGTGTCCTCCCCTCAATTTCTAAATGCAGAAATAATTTTCATACCAATACTTTCAGTTCTATTGGTACTTGAATGGAACATAGTAGCTTAATGTCTCTTGACTCATAATGATAATTTTTTTTATTATTTTTTGTTAATTCCCTACATACCACAACCATTACATGAAAGTCGATAAAAGAAACAGATGCAAAAGTCCAATAAAACTCCAATCAAGTTTTCAAACTAGGACACTAAGAGATTGCACACTTACAGATCAGCTATTCTGCATAAGAAAGTGTGTACTAAAGAAAGAAAAGAGGCTTGTAAGAAGAGCCGGATAGAATCTGTAGCCACAGATTTTCCCCAGAAAACACTGAAATTTAGCTCAGAAGAACTAAGAGTGTGAAAGCCCAACACTGCAGTTCTTATGATTACTCTATCAGGCCTAGATTTATTTATTCTCCTTTACATTTAAAACCCTTCCGCTAAATTCCCTCAGCAGAAATCACCTCAACCATCTGCCACAATCCGAATGAGCTGAGTCAAAATGCTTTGGTTAAGTGATGTCAAAGCATATTGACTGTTTTATGATCCAAAAGGAGTTGTTTTTCAACCTTTATGAAGTGGCTTTCTCGGTAGCTCGAATAAAGAAAGAAAATCTCTTCTTCCAGCATGCTCTTGTGTATACAGTATGGTGTCTGCCTGCGGGTGTGTATTCACATGTATGCAGATTGGGCTCTTGTATCCCTTTGATCCGCATGAAGGGAATTATGGATGCTTTTTACGTAACCACTCTCCTGCTCAAAGAGAAAAAAAGATTAACGTATCAAACTTTATTCTGCTGTACTCGCAGTGTGTGCCCCCCCCCCTCTCTCTCTCTCTCTGATGCCCAGCAGGCTTGTGTTCACGGTGTGGAGCTGAGTCTGTATTTAGGTCACTCTCTCAAGCAGCGGTTCTGAGCAGGGAGAAAAGGGACAGAAAGCAGTTCTGGGAAACAGACCCCTCACTCCCTATTTTGAGTGGTTTTCATTGGGTGACGGGAGAAGGAAAATTCAAGATTGTCTGTGCAGTTAACAGCCTTCATACCTTGATTGTTAGGATATATTTCTGACCACTTAGCCACCTTGCTGGCCTCAAAAGCTTATGCTTCTGCTTCATATCACTTCTAAACCTGGTGGTGTGGATAAATTCAAATTCATCTTCTTGGCTCTTAAACATCTGTTCTATTTGCAATGCTTAGTAGAAAAATGCAGCGCTGTGCAGACTAAGAATAAGTGTCAAATAAAAATGGACACTTGAAATATTTAACCATTTCTGCTGATAATTTACAGACCAAACTGTTGCTCAGATAGACATTATGAACTATTTATTATTTAAGAAATTGAATTAAAATTATTAACATAAAAATATTTTCATACAGTTTAACATCTATCACAAAATGTGCTTCATAATGGCATCATAAAAATATTCTACTAGAAAATTTCTGATGTGAGCGTCACAGTGGCACAGTGGGTAGCACGGTCGTCTCACAGCAAGAAGGTTGCTGGTTCTAGGCTCGGCTGGGTTGGTTGGCATTTCTGTGTGGAGTTTTCATGTTCTCCCGTTATCGCGTGGGTTTTCTCCGGGTGCTCCGGTTTCCCCACAAGTCCAAAGACATGCGGAATAAGTGAATTGAGTAAGAACGATTGTCCATAGTGTTAAAGTGTGAATGTGTGTGTGAATGTTTCCCAGCGATGGGTTGCAGCTGCAAGGGCATCCGCCGCACAAAACATATGCCAGAGGAGTTGGCGGTTCATTCCGCTGTGGCGACCCCGAAAGGGAAGAAAGTCGACATGAAGATGGATGGAATTTCTGATGTATTTCTGATTTTTTTTCGTGTAAATGTGAACAAGCTGCCATCAACAAACTGTGAACGGAAAATCTAAAAGATACCATTTGAAACCTATTTCCACCAAGTAAAAAAGGGCTTTAAAAAGTCGAGGTTTTGAGATAAAAGTTTTTGACATAAGAAGTTGAAATTTGGAGATAAAGAATCTTTTCACATCGTTAGAATTATAGCGGGCGTCTGCAGGTCAGCAAGTCAAAATGTTTGATCTTCATCTCAAAATACACACTTTATAGTCAAAATTAGACCTTACCTTTATCTGTCCAGGAGTTCGTTTGATGGAAGAAGTGACATGAGGGAATATGGGCCTGCATTTCCCAGCAAGCTCAGCATTATGTGACTAAAAAGCTTCGCTGCTATTGGCTCCTAACTGACAGACTACAAAATGTTTAAAATTAGGTATTATAAAAATCTTTTTAAAACATGTTATGACAATTAAATTAGCATGCAAGCATAATCATAAAGATTAATTTATATTGACGATCTCATTAACATTATTTGTATTTGGACACCATTTACAAATTAATTTTCCAATAGTTTAATACCTATATGTTTACTTTATAAATGATTAGCTAATTCCTGTATCTAACTTGTTATTAAGCATATTATATAGATAATAATGCTTTATAAATTATGAGTGAGCTATTTGCTAATGCTTCATTGTTAATTTAGAGTGTGTAGCTATAATAAAGTGCTACCAAATAATCTTTTGAAACTTTTTGCCTAAGTACGGGTAATATCTAGCTATGAGAAGGATGATAATTATTTCTGAGTACCTTTATTATTAAAATTGAACGTTGAATGTGTACATTTATGATAATAAAGCTTACTTTTATTTATGTAACATTAATAATCAGAAAAATCACTTACTGTAGCAATGTCTAAGCTTCAAATAACCCACAAATTAGGGCAAGGGAATGTTTTGTATCACTTATAGTTGGACCAGACGTTTAACTCCCGCCACCATTTCATCAAAAGATAATGGAAACAGCATGAGGGTGCCTTGATTAGACTTTAGCTGGCAAGTAGTACTAGTTTCCATAACAACTGTACTTCAACAAATGTACATACTTGTTGTTTATACTATTATACAGCAGAATATATTAAACAGTGTGGTCTTTAAATCATGTAGTTTTTCTTCTGAGCGATCCATTTTTTTATAAATTAGTTCCACTTACAAGAAAACGGACATCTTGCAGTATTCATTTCAAGACTGATCTAAATTCCTCTCCAAGGCTTCTGAAAGCACTATGCAAGAATACCCGATATCGTTCCTTCACTGGTTCTCCCTCTACATCTCTCCTCTTTAAACTTGTCTAGATGAGGAAACATCTTTCTCCGTTGTCCTCCTGGAAGATGATGTCATCAGAGTCTTTAAGAGAATACACTGCAGGCAGATGAACTGTCTGGCCTTCTCTTGCCCCTGGAAATCGCTGTCTGATGTAAACAGGGTCAACTGACATAAAGAAGTTACAGTCTGGGATGTCTAGCGTCAGCAGGAGGATCTTGCTCTTTGTCTGGACGGGTTCTGCTGTATGATTGGATATGGTCTTCTCTATTTTGGGAGGAATTCTCTGAAATGAAGATCAAGCATGCTGTGTCTGGTTCACTTCCTTCTATGTTTTAGGTCAGTGTGCTTATCCCTTTGGATGAACCTGATGTGACTGTTTCTTGCTATCTGATTTGTAGGTTAGGTTTCATCTATGGGCACATGATAGAGGTACAGGAAGATCACTTCCCATCAATGACTTGAATGGACTAATGTTTTTTTTCTTTCAGAGTTAAAAAAAGGCCAAATAAATTCACAACACCCGAGATCAGCATTGTTTAGGTCTACGTTTAGATGTGTACAGTTTTAACCCTTCTGTCGTGTTCGGGTCAAATCTGACCGTTTTACAACTTATAATACTCATAAATATTATGTTTTACATCTGATTACCTCAAGACCTTATGATATCCTTCACACTGTGTACTTGAACATATAAAAGTGTTGATCACCTATTTCATTCAATTTTGAGTGTTTTAATCAACATTGTTACACCTGTGGTGTTCCCGGTCAAAAGTGACCGTCATAGGAAATGAATGGGTATCCAGAGTAAATTCATTCAACATACAGAAAACATCCCCATACACACTGCCCCAGCTCACTCACACACTCTCTCACACACACACACTCACGCACACACACACCACACGCACACACACACACACACGCACACGCACACACACACACACACACACACAATGTCTTTTGTGGGTACACATGTCTTTCTGCTTATGTGCCGATCCTCTCACGTGAACCAACTTCCTAATGATACAATGTATCATTAAGACAGGTGTCTATTATGTGAACCCATTTCTTTCCCACGCTTCTGTACCTATCACACGTGAACCACACCTTCCAGACTAATCAATGTATCATTTTTACACAACCCCATACTATAATAGCTCGATGTTTGCCTTGCATTCCTTTTACTCTGATCACAATGAGTAGACGACTGAAGCGTTTTTCTGTGGAAGAGGTTCTGGTCCAGGTTCTTGGGCATGATGAGGGCACTGAAATTGAACCAGAGATAGAGGAGGATGTCTCGGAATTGGAAGACATCACAGATTTTGAACCAGACTCTGAGGAGACTGACCAGTCAACAGATGGAGAGGGAGAGGCACCTGAAGAACAGGCACCTGAGGAAACATTTCAGTCCAAAAGTGGACACTTGCTCTGGTCATCATCCCCCCAGGACCGAGGAGGTAGAGCGAGAGTGGAAAACATCATAAAGATGACACCAGGACCAACGCGTTATGCAGCATCTCGTGTGGATGACATCATGTCCAGCTTCCAACTCTTTTTACCAGAGTCCATTGAGGGAATTATACTTGAGATGACAAATCTGGAGGGGAAGCGTGTGTTTGGGGACACCTGGAGAGAAATCGACCTGGTAGACCTCCAAGCCTACATAGGTCTGTTGATTTTAGCTGGAGTGTATCGCTCAAATGATGAGGCTACAAAAGTCTGTGGGATGAAGAGTCTGGCAGGCCTATATTCCGGGCAACCATGTCCTTACAACAGTTTCATGTCATTTCAAGAATTATTCGATTTGACAACAGAGATACACGATCCATCCGCTGGCGAAATGACAAACTGGCTGCTATTAGGAATATTTGGGACAAGTGGGTGGAGCGCCTACCACTTATGTACAATCCAGGCCCTGAGGTGACAGTTGATGAGCGCCTGGTTACTTTCAGAGGTCGTGTTCCTTCAAGGTGTACATTCCAAGTAAACCAGGAAAATATGGCATAAAGATCTGGGCAGCATGTGACGCCAGGAGCAGCTATGCCTGGAATATGCAGGTATACATGGGGAAACCTAGTACTGGAAGGACTGAAAAAAACCAGGGCATGCGTGTTGTGCTGGACATGACAACCGGTCTCCAAGGGCATAATATTACATGTGACAACTTCTTCACATCACATGCTCTTGGTCAGGAGCTACTGAAAAGAAAGCTCACCATGGTAGGGACAGTGAGGAAGAACAAGCCTGAACTTCCCCCTGCGCTGGTATCGACCAGAGGAAGACAGGCACTCTCATCACAATTTGCATTCACTGACACTCACACTCTTGTGTCATACGTTCCCAAGAAGAACAGAAATGTCATCCTGATGAGCACAGTACACAAAGACGCCGCTGTCAGCACCACAGAGGACAGGAAGCCCCTGATGATCCAGGACTACAACAAGAATAAGGGAGGCGTTGACTGCCTTGATAAGCTTACTGGTACATACACCTGTAAGCGGATGACGGCTCGCTGGCCTGTGGCACTGTTCCACAACATCCTGGATGTGTCAGCTTTCAACGCGTATGTGGTGTGGACAGCAATCGACCCAACCTGGAATCAGGGGAAAAGTTTCAAGAGGAGACTTTTCCTCGCAGACCTGGGGAAAGCTTTGGTGACTCCTCTTATACAGCGACGGCAGCACATTCCCCGCACACCAGCCTCTGCCTGTCTGGTTAGGAGCATGCGCACTCCAGCCCCAGCCGCTGCCCTGGCTGCTCTCCCCCAACAAGGACATTGCCAGAAAAGGAAGCGTTGTGGCCTCTGTGCCCCTAGAGACATCAAAACGAGCCTGACATGCTGCAAATGTAATGCTTATGTTTGCAAGGCCCACTCTGACCTGAGTGTCACATGCCACTCATGTGCATGAATACACACACAAACACACGCACACACACGCACACACACGCACACACACACACACGCACGCACGCACGCACACACACACACACACACACACACACACCCTGTTGAGTTTGGTGTTTGGTTTTCCATTTATTTTTTGTATTATATGTTCATTTTGTAGTTCATTTTCAGTGCCCAATTGTATTTTCACTGATGTTATTTAATGTTTACATCTACAAATTGTTGTTAGACACTACTTTTAAATGTTGTTCTCAACTAAAGAATGTTTAATAAAAAAATTGGTGGTGAAATTTTTTTTGTGTGCTAATTTAAGAGCAGTTAAAACAGACCGGTCAATTTTGACCGGGAACACTAAAGTAGGGGGCTGAATGCGAACACGACCGGAGGGTTAAACACCAATTTGAATTAGAAACAGGTGCTTCCAATCCCATTCTTCTTTACGTAAACATTCGTGAATAATATATTTTACAGAATTCTGCATCTTTCAGCAGCAGTCATAACGGATCCTATTCTGCTCTCGGCCATGGTTAAAAGATGATGCTTCCTTTTCTTCAAACAACTTATATTATACGCTCACAGCAAGTCGATTTTGATTGGCTCCCAGTGCACCTGTCAGTGCCTCTAATAATGATCCATAATTAACACAGTTTAATTAATAATGTAAAATACTCAGCTTATTATAGAAATAATTACCTACGATGTAATAAATAATAAATAAAATGAAATGATGATGTATTTAATAAACTAGCCCAACAGATTCAATATAAAAGCTGTGGCTGGATGTGACACATGGCTGGTGGTTTATTTCAATAATCTGAGCGGAATCATCAGTAGTTAATGCATGAATTAACCATTCAGTTATGATGAGTTACTAATGGATTGATGATGCGTTAACGTGTACTACTAAAAAACTTATTAACCCTCTACATGAGTCAGATGAGTCAATACATTAACTACTGATTAAGTAATTGTTAGTTTCTGATTGTAATCGCTTTTTTCAAAACGCACTTTAATCGTACACTTCTGTGGGTTAACCCTAACCCTTAATGTGCTATCATGATTGCTCTCTTTCTCAATCCTCTCTTCCCTCACTCCATCTCTTCCTGTGCTCGCTCAATCTCTCTCTGCGCTTGAGGAATTAGATTTTTGTCCGAATCTTGTTATCGCGTCTATGAATATCATATTAACATGCTCGATTCTTGGCACGATTTTACCTTCATAGTGGAATTTTGTGAAATGACACAATTCACTTTTGAAGTGACTGTTCATATCGCGTAGTGAAAGAATGACGTGAGTATGATAAAGCTGTGCATGTCAAATGGTTGGGACTAACACCAATGATGAGTCTCTTCACCTGATTTCGAAGTACTTAGAGGAGTACATCCAGACTGTATGGTACATCATTTAAAAAGAAGCAACAATTGAATGAAAATGACAATCCAGTTAGATATTATAGTTTGAGGACAACAAATGACAACCAAAAATCTGCCATTATCAAGGTGTATTAGTTTTTTTTATGTCAACTATACACAATTTCATAATTTGAAACATCTTCCTAGAAATGGAAGTGCTTTTCTGCCTGAGGCTATTGCAGAAGGAGTTTCTTGGAGCATATACAGGTGAGATTGTGATGAATGCATATCTGACGGCAAATTCTCCAGGGGGCGCCTGCTGAGCTCTGTGTGACGGCCCAGCCATAGGCCCCCCCTCTCTGGGTAACCTTTAAAGCAGGTCTGCCTGTCAGCCTGGAGCTTTGACTCATCCACAACCACTCTGCCCTTTTCTCTCAGAGACCGTCAAATGTGAAGTGACAAGAGGGGAATAGGAGACTAAATAAAAATAAATAAACAGGCAAATGAGTTGGCACCATTACTTGATGTTGCACTGGGGATATTGAGAATATAAGCTTAAACTTAAACAGATTGAGTTCATAAGCTAAAATGTAAAATGCACTGAATTGGGTTTAGCTAAAAAAACAGGAGTTTTAGATCTGACTGACAGGTGAGCTGAGTATCAATGACCTTTATCATAGGCATCAAACTTCAGCTCGGATTAGCTTTTGTTGCCATTTGAAAGCTGCAACATTATAGTGTTTGACCGAAACCTCCCAGACTTCCTGACAACCAGAAAGAGGGAGGGGAGATAAGGCAGCTATGTTGGTTGTACTGTTTATTAACTGTTAAATACTCTTATAAACTGTCTTTAATATCTTTTCACTATTATCCTATTATAGGATTCTATGAATAAAAGCAGATTTTTACATTGAAAACATTGAAATTTTAATAAATTCACTTTGTATCTATTGTTTAAATGCAACAGTTGTTTGTTAAATCTAAATACCAACACAATCATATCTGATGAAATTGGCTCTCTGTTCTTTAGGTGTATCTAAACAAAGCCTGCAAAGTGAGATATGACCACTACCATAATAATAAAAATAAAAATATTATAGGTGGATGTTTCGTCAACAAGAAAGGAAATCTTGTTCATTTCTATCAGCTTGAGTTTTATGACGTGTTCAGGTCAAGAATAGAAAAAGGTGCCTAAATGGACTCAAGAAATCTCTCTGCTTTTTTTGTCGGTAAACTCCACAATGGCTAGTTTATGAGTTTCCTTCAAATAGCACTCTAGAAAGCTCCTACTACACCGCACTATTTGTGCTGCAGAACCCACTCCACCTTTTCCACATGGTTTCAAGAACCCGCCTTCTCCTTCAATTAAAATTGAAGCTAACCAGACAAGTTCCGGTCTTGGACTGAATGCTCAGTTTGAGGATTAGCAATAGCTGCTAACTATACATACTTTCCCTTTAGTTAATTTTTACACATGCAGGTTATTGTCCGACCTGAAGTCCATGTAATTTGGTTTTCGTTTAGAGATTGCATTAAATTAATATAATAAAAAAAATAATACACATTGGCTTCAAAAATCTTGGGAGTTTAAGCAAACGATTGGTATTGGTGTTAACTATTGGTACCAAGTGGTATTGCATTTCAAAAGTCAGATAAAAGCTTTGTCAATAACTTTAAAAAATAATTGGAAATCTAGACGATAGGCTCCTGGAGTAGTAAACAGTGCATTTATATAGCCTCCTTACAACAGGTTTAGTGCTTTGTGCTATTTTTAAAGGATTAGATCGGACCAAAAATTGAACCCTGATGCACTACATTGGTTAAAAACCAACCAAAAATATTTGCTTGACTGCACTGTAAGGACTGTCATCAGGACTTTCGGCACTTCTTTTAACTTTATTCATCAAGGCAGGGTAGGGTAATTGTTGATCCTTGAAGTCTATTAATGTGTGATCTTTTTATCTGTTTTTTTATGGCTGATGTGCAGATCTCTCGTCAGCCTTGTTCCTGTAGTGTGGGATTTTAATAAATAAACCTTAATAGAAAATAATTGATTTAGCACCTGAGAAGACATGGCAGAGATCAAACTGATCACGATTGTCCTTTTGACTTTCAGTTGCCAACTTGGGTAGCACTTTATAAAAACTACAATCTATAAACTGTTAAATACGCATTAATTGATATTTTATAGAGCATTGTTTCTATGTTAATACACACAGCATTTTATAAATATACATTTAAATGCTTTATAAATTCTATATTAGCATCTATATGATATGCTTAATAACATTACCTCAATGCTTTATTGAAGATCTGTTAATAATTTATAAATTTAACAAAAATTCTCCAAATTCTCTGGTTTAAGTCACTAAAAACCAGTTTGTTACTAGTTGTGAGCGATTCATGAGATCTTTTTGAATGCGTTAATACATGATTATTTGATAAATAAGTATTTGAAAGCACATTCAAACTTATTGTTATTCAGATGTTTAGTAACATTTATTAATGTGAATTAATATTCACTTGAACACATATTCCTACTGTAGCTCAGGATTAATTAAACTAGTAATAAACTAGCTGCCAGTGAGCTCTTTTTGTGAGCTCATCTGAAGTCCTCACTTTGTAAAGCACCCAAACTTGAATGTAAAACACATACTTATAGCACATGTCTTCAATACATCTTATTCTAGGTTGCAATCTAGAACTATATAAAACTTTTTAGCATTTACTGTAGACAGCTTTGTAGGGATTTCATTGTTTATACAAAATGTATTTATAACATTTTAACTTGAGAGTAGAGCTGACTGAAAGTGCTAAAACAAATAACAAATAAGACATGGCTCTGTTGTTCCTCTGCTGGACCTCCAATCTAAGGGCTTCTGACCTAATAAATTAAGAGGATCGGAAATCAAATTTCCAGTATATTTAATTTGCTCTAATTTCATTTGATCTAATACTAAAACCAAACAGATTGTTCTTTCTAGTCAATGCTTTCTGTCTTCTGTTGAAATCTGATGCTCCTATCCGAAATCAAATTATTCCTATTCGAAAATAGCTTGGACTAATACGGATTTGTTTTCTTCATGGTTAAACTTCTCATTTCCTGTGTTTGCCCTCTTCCCTCAGTTGCCATAGTAATCCCTCGGCTGTTTTTTTTGTTTTGTTTAGTTAATCATTATGCTTTTATGTACTTCAATCCACTCATGTTCACTTTCAAGCTCTTTCTCTGGGCTAGCTGCAGCGCATCAGGGCCGACCATTTTCTCATGTATTGGTCACCTATTGATTTCTTCAAGACATGTCCTGTTCTTTATTTTTTAAATGTTTGTGTAATTTCAACACACTTATGATGTGTCTCTTCTTTTAGTTGTGTTGTTTGCTTTCTCTGCTCTTCACAAATTGGATGGGCTTCATGGGACTGTAAAACCGGCAAAGTAAACCTAGAAGATCATGGTCAAGTCTTAAGGTAAAGGTTCAAATACTAAATTAAAAATATTTTTTGAGCATGCGTGCATAATCCACTCTGATGAAATCTGCCAAAGGTGTGTTCTAACATCCAAAATTAAGTATTTTTGATTGGTCACTTTAGAAAACAGGTCAGTTTGAGTCCTGCTGTCCCTGAACCATTCGTTTTGTCCCTCTTAATCCGGTTTTTTCTGTCCTCGCTGACTCATCAGATAAATTCTTCCTCTCTCTGATCCACGTCACCCTAGATCACTCCACAAATCCTTCATTTGCTTTTTTGGCTGTAGGCAGAGCTGAAATCACAGTTATGGCAGGATTTCATTACTAACAGATTGACCTCATTTATAAATATTGACATATTAGCGACATGGAAGCAAGCATAAGCTATGTAATTCATCTTATGTTATTACAATTAGCAGATATTTGATTAGAATTGAAGGCAGGTGTTTGCAAATCACATTTAGTGACCTTTGAAATGGTGAAACTGGTTGATTTAGCATTCGAAAAGCCTGACAAAAAAGCAATGACGAAGAATGCCTGTTCCTCTATCCGAACCGAAATTCTAATGTTCATTTAGTTCAGTATTCCCAAAAGTAAAACTTGTATATTATTTCCATTCATTCATTACAACTAGAATATTGTGAAAAGGTTTAATAGACTTTTGAGACATTTAGGAACACACTTTAATCAATTAATTATCTCAAAACAACCTATAGAGGTCTTTAAATGGACTACACAGCCATGGGGGACAACCAGTTGTCCCCAAAAAACAAAAAAACAACAACAATTGACAGGTTGCATCAGGACCTTGCACGTTCAGTGTGATTTTATTATGCGATTTACTTGCAAAACAATAAAATGTTTTAAAACAGTAACATCTCAGGGATTGCTTCCACGATATGTGTTTTTCACAGAACAAACATGCATTTATTTTATTTGATTCTAGGTAAGTTCATCAAGCGATTTAACTTGCCATTTATTCACATACCAATAAAATGTTTTGAAATAATAACATCTCAGTGACTTAAAAACAGAGACGGAATGATGAACTGATATATCACCGTACTGCAGGTTTAGAACACTCCTCCAGGAACAGGGCAGCCTACACCTCTCCAATATCCGTTCTTCTGTGGCTTTTTCCTTTATACAGTATTCGTTCATTCTTCGAACGGTGCTTTTCTTCATTAAGAAAACTTCTGTTGAAATTACAGTGTTTTAAACCAATTTTCCTCACTTGATCTTCTGAAAAGAATCAATCTCTGTCCGCTCGCTCAACTCTCCTGCAGCCTCTGATCTTCTGCCCTCCCAGAGAACTTTGAGAGCCTAGAGGTTAATTAATAGTTAATTAGGTTTGTGGAGATTAATTAGTGCTTTTGTCTTGCTGTTACTGCACACCATTGCCCCCAAAGGAGACATCATTAATGTGTACATCCACGCACTAAACCCACTGTATTTGGTGGTCAACAGCACCGTGAAGAACAAGTGCTCAACATCTTTCTTTCACAGGGAGACTGAGGAAAAATTAAGTTTTGAGAAGAAAAGATGATGTGAGGATACTCGATGACACATGAGGTTTTCATTTAAATGGAATTAAAAGCAGATGCAATTTTATTATAGTATTGTGAAACAAGTTAACCAGCGCAGCATATTCTATATGAGTGTGGAGTGCAGTCATACAATAATTCATATTGCACAAACAGAAATGAAATGGTGCATTGACGTTTTATTCCACAAGACAAAACATTGCAAAATAATTATTTATGTCTGAACTTCAGTAAAGGAATGTTTATATTATGGTACAAAAGTGGCTTATGAAGTTGCAGAATCACAAGCAGTCCTTATTTGTGTTTCAGGAACTTCATGAACCCTTTCAAATAGAGAAGAAGAGATGCTTGGTTTGTTTTCATTGTTTTAAACGGCAATGTTCGGTCTGACTGCACAAACCTTTTCTTAATCATAGGCTTTACACAAGAGACAAAGAGCTTGTACAGAACTGATGACAACTGCAGTTCCTCAACTGCCCACTTGAGGCTGGCTCCAGCTTTGTAACACAAACTCATAAGCTCTCGATGTAGAAAATATCTTCTTTAACGCAATAAAAAAAAGTTTACAGTCTGCTGCAATCTGCTAACTTGCTCATTCTATGTCTGGTTTTTGATGTTACATAATTTCAGTTATGTCAAGTGTTAACATTTATTTATATACATTTAATCAAAAGATTGACAGCCAAAGACAGTCTTAGGTTACAGAAAATTAAATAAAGAAAAGAGAAAATAGTAAAACGTCACAGACACTACATTAATAACCATGCAGTCTATGAGATGCACCCAGCTGTCTTTTCATGTAAGTTTGGAGCTCTGAAAATAAATTGAGGATGCAAACACATGATTCTGAGTTGTTGCAGCAGAATTATGTTGCACAGGTCTGTTTCTTCTCTTGGCCTGAGGCCCTAGTGCATCTGTCCACACTCACCATTGTGCCATTTTCTGTCTCCAGTCTCAGCTTTATTTGAATAGACAGCCTCTCCCAGTGAGAGGCTCTGTTTCACTGCTTGCAGAGACCTCCAGCTGGTTAACACGGCACAGAAAGAAGCGCTGCTTGACTTGATGGATTCTTTGAAGATGAAGAAGAGGAAGGTGTGTCGGAGTAACCATGCATGTGTTTGAGAGAGAATTGGGTGCAAACCTGAACTGTTCTTGACATTTTATTGCTTCTCTCTCCCATCCATGCCAATCAGGCATTGCTTTTACTGCCACATTCACTATCAATTAAAGCTGTTCCCCAATAAAAGGGTACAGAAAGATTACTGACTTTTTTGAATAGCGAAAGCATTCAAACCTTCATGGCTTCAACCTGTTTCTATTTCTAGTTAGAATTCTAGTTTGGGTCATTATGTTTTGGTTGTAGTTTTAAGATATATTGATTGCATTCGCTTTATTTTGTTTTCATTTGATTCACATCCTTCGTTTGTTTCACTGTCTGTCTGTTAAACTATCTGTTACTGGCACCTGTGAAAGTAACTCTTCTAATACTTTCCTTCAGATACTGTCCTTGTGAGTTTATTCTCAGATTGTACTGTGTTGCTGTCTTTCTTTTAACCCTTTAACCCCCATAATGATACTGGAATTATAACAGGTTGCCTAGTGTTCTTGTCTTGTTTTTAATCTTTTTGTCATAACATGTTCTTTGTATAATGATTTTTGCACGTTCTTCTTTTCAGATTAAATAAAACTTTCAAAATCTGGTAAATATTTGTTATTATTATAATGTTATAAATTGATATAATAGTTCTAATATAATATAAGAATATAATATTTCTTCAACTGCTTTTCCCAGGGGCAGCAGTCTGAGTAAGGAAGCCCAGGCCTCCCAGACATTGATGTCCTCGCAGCTGGGCATTCCTTTAACTTTTGTCCAATAGGTATCCGGAACAGATGCCCAGTCCACCTCAGCTGGCTCCTCTTGATGTGGAGGAGTAGGCTCTACTCCTGAGAGTGCCAAGAGATGGAGCTAACTCTATCTACCCTATCTCTAAGGAAGCACCAAACTCATTTTGGCTGTTTGTTTCCAAGATCTTGCTATAACCTCCATCATTGTCTGTTTCCTCCATCATCTGTTGGTTTAGCTCTGCTTCTAAAGCAGACCTCCATAGAGACATTCAGAGGACAGTTTGTGCAGCTGAGATCATCGGGGCTTCCCTACCCTCTCTCAAAGACCTGCACACTACCGGTGTGAGAAAGAGGGCAAACAAAATCACTCTGGACCCCACTCACCCCAGCCACCAACTTTTTGAGTTTTTACGCTCTGGTGACAGCTTTAGAGTCATTAACACCCGGACTGTATGACACAAGCCCAACTTTTTCCTAAAGCTATCTGGCTGCTGAACTCATAGTTTTCTAGCATCTCACTCTGTTACTTTGTGAGATGCTCCTGGTGGTATAGAGACAAAACACGCCCTAGAGGAGATCCCAGGCTCCATATTCATAAAGAACGCTAAACAGGACCCCTCGAAGGACATGCTAAAATGCCCTCTCCAGGTCACCAAGTCCTTCTTTGGTAAAAAAAAAAAAAAAGAATAAAAAAATACTAGTAAAATGCACACCACAGTGAAGCTGTAAATTCAACTCACTGTCTTACAAACACGCCTGGCAGCAATAACTGTATGAGTGTGAGTTAGGTGACTTCTTCACATAGTTCAGCCAGGACGAGAGAGCAAAATCAAGTGGGGTCACTTGAGTTTATTCCATCCAAGACTTCTCTGTGCTCTCCTCCTCTCTTCAGAGCCATGATGCTTCATCTTCCCCTCCCTCCAACTCTCAGCCTCCCTTGTTCTGAGCACTTCAATCTTTTACCACATGCTTGAAAAGTCTGCCATGATGGTTAATAAAACAGACAGCAAAAATTCCAGGTATTTCAAGCTATCTTCTAAGAAAGAATTACTGACAAACAGGTCGTTTTCAAAGAAAAGTACAGAGGTTGAGCGAGTACAACGATAAGCAAGTTTATAATCATGGTTAGTACAACAGACATGTCCAAAGTGGATGCTGGAGGACCACATTTCTTCACAGTTTAGCATTCACCTTCATGGACCACATGTATTCACATTTTAGGGGTGTATGTAGAACATGGCTGAACTAAACCTTCTTTTTGGTTTTTGTCACATTTTGCGGTTTGCTTTAAAAATCTTTGGTCAGGTTTGCACAGTCAAAAAATCCCGAAAGAAAACTGAGAAACTGATCTTTGTCCCATCTCTTTTAAAAACAGGCATTTCAGTATATGTTAAATTTCCCTAATTATTCATTTAAGAGACATAGTGTCTAATGTTACCATAACATATATTTTTTTTACAATACTTTTATAGGTGGGAATGGAATAGGTTTTCATGCATTACTGTACTGTAAGCAAGTTATAGTGAACTCTATTTAGACAGAAACATTTAACCACGTAATTGTGTTAACTTCTCAACTGACCAATTGAAAACAAAGACAACAATAGCCAGCAGGTGTTCAAGATATAATGGCACTTGTTCAATTAGCAGAATATCCCAGAATGCAACACAAGTTTGAAAATATGCATAAAATATGTAAAATTACCAGGGCATTTTTACTTGTATTTTTATGGATTTTTCGTACATGCAGTATTCACAGCATTTTTCTATTGTTGATTCGTTGGGATAAAATCAAGCACCGGTAAATTAGAACAATTGCTTTCAGAGCAATACTCTTTACATAAAAGAAAAATGTTTGATCAAGTGCAGTTTTCAGGGAAGGCTCCTTAAGAGGGACACTTTAGGCATTTAATCTCTAGTCTGCCTGAGTTATAGAGTAGGATTCGTAATCTGGAGGAACAGTTCAGTACAGTGTGTTCAGTTCCCTAACTCTGTGTTCTGCTTCGGCTTATAGCTAGAAACTTTAGTGGATCTAGATAGCTTTTAAGGCATCTGGGGTATAACTAAGGCTGCTGTAGGGAGAAGGAAATGTATTCGCTCATAAAACGCTTTCTTGTGGCATGCATACATTTGGAGGTAACACCATCCCAGAACACATTGCTCAGAAAAGGGAAGAGGGCTTTTTATGGTAATTACATACACTAACAAAATTACTGCTGAAAGGTACTGCCAAAAACGAGTCACTGAAAGTGTTCTTCTAACTTTATCTTTTAAGTAAATTAATGTTAATATATTTCAATTTATATTCATTATATTTATATATTTAAAAAAATATATAATGTTTTGCTTACATTAAAATGCAATTTTAAAGTTCAGTATAGTCTTGTTATAACCCTATAAAAAGATTTTTTATTGTTGCAGTTACACATTACATATTAGAAATTAATTTGGTTCATTGATATGTACTAAATGTTTGGGGTGAAAAATTAATGTTTTTTTTTATTTGACCAAAAAAAATTGTCATTTATTGACTTTTTTATTTTACCATAAGCAAAGGTCATTGACTTAAGCTTAAAATGTAATAGTATTGTTTCTGAAAAAAGTTATTTAATGATTCGAACACACACACACACACGCACGCACACACGCACAAACACACAAAAAGTATATATAACATGTTTTAATCAATTTAACTTGTTGCATTTGATTACAAAAATGGCTTTACAGAAATTGTACCGTGTAGAAAAAAAACTAATGTTAGAGCAAATAAAGTTTGATACATCGTTCAGATACATTGAGGGAACGCTGGTATTCTCTTATTACATTGGAGATGATTTACTCCATTCGATTATTTTTGGCCACTGTTGTGATCAGTGTCGACATGATTGATATTTATGTCATGATTGGAATGTCTGACTTTGCCATCTTTTTCTTTGTGGTTATCCAAACATCTCAGTGAAATTATCGTGATTTTCCCCAAGCGGTTTTCCCTGTTTTTGTATACATCTCATTGCTTTTTGAAGGTTGACATTTCTTTTTATTTTAAATTCTTTGTAGTGACAAACATGATTTAAAAAGTAGCATACACACTATACAGTTACCACATCAGTGGCAGAAAAGGCGTGAATGTCTGAAAGTCCATTCCAAAGGTTTGCACAAGAGATAAGCTGAAAAGCAATGCACAGACTTAACATTTCTCACATACCAGACTTCACATTGAATGAAGTAGTGCCATTAGAAACACAGCTAAACAGATCTCTCATATTCTCATTATTAGCAATCATCTCTGCAACGTTTAATGTTTAAATCTCTTAAAAAAAAATTTCTTTCCATATCTCCTGATTGAGAAGTGCTTCAACTTCAGAGCAAATCGCTGTTACATGTACAACTTTTCCTAACTTTAGAATATGAAACAGAGAATAAAGAACAGAGAATAATTGAGAATAATGTATTTTGTTTGAAATCTAAGCAGTTCCGTATGTTTAAAATGCAATGATTTGTCATTTTACTTACACTGGGGCATGTGCCCATGTGTTTTTAAATGACAGCCATGGTCCTGCTCGTGCTACAGTTTTCTGCCATTAAGACTTTTTTTTATGCTAAAATTATATTGCACAACTTTTCTTTATAGCTTTTTACACTGGATATCTAACCTGATCAAAGAGGTGTATAGTTCTCAGATCTACTGCTACACCACTCAATTTCAAGTAAAGATGGAGGAACCAGCTTTAGGAGAGAAATTGGCACTTGATCTACTGATTTGCAATGCACTTGCAGGGCTAACGTCAATGGCCCAAAACTTTTATTGCATCAATTTGCAAACAACTTAGCACAAGCACAAATAGAAGCCAAAAACTTTCATCCCAGACCAAACAAGCAAGCCACTCATGTTTACAAGCATCATAAGCAGACATGTGAATTGATACTTTTACAACCCACATAAAGGCTAATTACCATCTAAAGCTGTGTGGTGGTGATTCTGCCAGCACAATTTGTTGTTCCCCCGGGAGGGCCTCGGGAAAGGGTTAAAGCTGCCTAACGTTCACATCTGGGAGCCGTTTAAAACATTCCACAAGGCTTACCACATGTTTTTAGATGGACAAGATCTGGCCAAAGGCTCGGTTGTCACAAGGGTTGATGGGTGGAGGAGGAGAACGGAAAGCTAAAACTGAAACGATATAATGGTTTCTCCTCCGCGCAGGTGGGTGCAGGGAGATATGGAAGGCTGATAGGGGGAACCGTGGTGGGTGTGAGTATGTGTGGACCGAATGTGATTGCTATGTTATCTCAGTGCTATTGTAGAGTCTTGTTTGGTTTTCAGATAACTTGCAGTCTCTGTAACCGCATCCAGATTTTACTCTGATAGCGATCTGTGTTGATTCAGCCCCTTTAAGCTTTCAATCTAATTCAAAACTCTGGGGTAAAGACCCAGTCCTGTCTGATGTTTTTTTTCTTTATTGGTCTCACATTTAGTGGTCTGGAAAATGAGGAGTGTGTCTACGAGGGGAAACTGACTTCATCTGGCATATCATGTGTAGCACCCAACAAGCATTACCCGCAAAAATGTTTAAAAGCCTGATGCAAAGGTGCCAAACAGTTCATGCTAAATATTTGGAAAACAGCTCGCTCAATAAAACTCGATTTGGATGTGTTCCAAGGAAGGATATTGAGAATTAAGGTAAAATATGTGTAGTTTAGAAAAGAGGCTAAACTAGAAACAACCTCCCTGAAATTCACTTCATGGTGTCACAATGCAGATTATCACATGATTCTCTAACAACGTTTGATCACAAGCACCTGTCTCCACAACCTCTAAAAGACAATCATTCTTCTTGAATTCCTTTGTGTCATCATGTCAGATCTTCTACGTGTTAAGTCTTGTTCCATCGTTTCTGTATTCCTATGTTTACTTTTATTTATTAGATGTTTAACTTTATTCTGATTACTCCTCCGGTACCTCTTGTCCAGACTGACAACTAAAATATAGACAGAAGCCTTTGACTTGTCTTCCATCCTTCCATTTTCAGTACACCTTTAAGCTTTAGGCTCAGAGGAGAAAGGTGTGGCATCCACTCACTCTAAGGGCAATTTTGAGTCTTCAATTCATCTGAAGCATGTTTTCGGACTATCGGTGGTGCATTACAGAATTGCCTCGAGGAATCTCTTCACGAAGGCCTCAAACTATACCCACATCAGATTTTAACTTAATGTCGCCATCCCAATAATCCATTTTGAGCCAAGAATTCTCAAAGACATAATATGTTGCTTAAAAACGAATCTACTTAACAAAAATACTTAAATCGTCCTCACCTGGAAAATTAAAAGGACATTGACTTCAAATGTTCTTAATGCAACTTAAAGCCCAAAAGCTTCGGATTGCAAGTTTTTTCCCTCAGTCTCAGAAAGGCTAATTTTTTCACCTTTGTTACATTTGTCTCCTGTCAACAAGGGTTTACACCTTAATAAATTAGAGTGTACTTCCAAACTCATGCTTGAAATTTCTGGAAGGCTTTTGAAAACATAATTCTTACCACTATGCTCCAGGGTTTAAACAGACTTTTTGAGGCTTGATCGAGTAATGAATACACAACGCTTTGATTTGAAAAAAAGAAAAGAAAAACAGATGAAATATTACTGTAATAATATTTTAGGAAATGCTTTTCTACACATTTGAACAGAAATGTGGCTGATAGATTTGTGGAAACAGCACCATACAATGCTAAAAATCTGTTTAGCACAATTATTTAGGATAGAATTTCAGAATGCTTGATTTGTGACATCACAAACCATTGGAATTTGCCAAAAACTGTACTTAAACTTGCCCCCTTGTGGCAAGGCAAGGAGGCAAGTTTATTTGTATAGCACATTTCGTACACAGGGTAATTCAAAGTGCTTTACATTGGAAATAAAGAAAAAAAGAAAGTACATTTAATAAAATCAAGCATAAAAAAGTCATTTAAAATCAAACTGATTAAAAACCTGAAATTTAAAACATCGATTAAAACGAAGATTAAGATTTGAAGTACAGTGGTAAAATAGTTGTTTGGATGTTGGTGCTCAGTCGACAAAAGCGCAACTAAACAGGTGAGTCTTTAGCCTGGATTTAAATGTGACTAAAGTGTTGGCACCCTTGATCTCCTCTGGAAGCTGGTTCCATCTGTGTGCCCTTCCTTTTTGGGAAGACATGTGAGAAGAGCGTTACAGTAGTCCAGCCTGCTGGAGATGAAAGCATGAATCAGTTTCTCTAAATCTTGTCTGGACACAAAGCATCTGATTCTTGCATTGTTTCTAAGATGGTAATAAGCAGATTTTGTCATTGCTTTTACGTGGCTATTTAGACTAAGATTGTGCTTTTATGTATTTAGGTCTGTGTTTTATAAAAACTAACATCCATTTTTTCCACAATAAATAGCCAAATCTTAAAGGATTTAGTGTTGGATGTTCTAGGTTGTAAAGGCAAGAGACAACATTTTTGTGGATGATATCATTTTTAACCTAACTTTGTCTTGTTTTTTGGATATGTCCCACAGCAGAGAGATACTGGGTGATTAGTGCTTCATTAAGATTAAAAGGTCAAGGCAGGAGCATTGTACAATTTGTGCTTATTTTACAAAAATACTCACAAATTTCACTTGAGTATATCACCAATTTTTCAAAGCGGGGATTCCAAACTCAGGTCCATTAACATTCGAAACAGGCTTCTACCGATGATTGTTTAAAAGATGGACGTAGTATCCATTTCAGTGTCCAATTTCAGAAATTATGTTACAATGTTAGTTGTTTGTTTAATAAATTTTTAGCTTGACGTATAGCATTTGTACTGTTGTACTGTCAAACAACTTCAGTCATGTGAAAAAAGAAACCAACAACTACAATTTCATATAGTGCATTAGATTTAAGAAATGAGAAAAGTAATGCACTTCATTTGGTGATCTTGTATGAATGGTCACAATAGTGCGCTTTGTTATGCTAAGATGCAGCCACTGCATTTGGCTTTAAGAAACAGAAAAGGATAATGGACTCAAGCTTTAAACAGCTGTTTTTCTGCTGCCAGTTTTAACAAAGGTATCAGAAGAAATCTGTTCACTGCTTCCCCGACCTCAAGAGGTCAGTCAAGGAATTTAAGCTCAGTCACTTCCTATTACACTTCAACATGGAACGCTGGGTGTTTCAGCTCAGTCATAACACACAGATCTTAAGCTTTCAAACAAGCATGAGAAAGTGTATTAGCGGCAACAAGTGGGTTTCTTTAAATTGCTGTTGAGCTGTGCAGGTGTGTGGCCATCAACAGGAGTTTGACACATGAGAAATTAACATTTGATGCTTCCATACTTGAGAAAATAAGAAAAAATAAGAAAATGTATTTATATGTATTTTAAGATTAAGGCATTCAACATCCTTTTTCCTAGTTGGATTTCATAATGTGAGCTTTGTGTAAAAAAAATGTGTACATCTTTTTGCCTTTGACTAATCAACTTCATGGTTTCGTGAAATAGGTGTGCCCTTCAGTTTGTCAACATTCCTTTGAGTCAGTTAAATCTGTTCTGAGTAGTTCTTCCATGCTGTCCACTGACTGTTTGGGTCCTTTCAAACTCTATATAGATGCTATTCTGGTGTAGAACATGCTGTCGCCTACTACAGTTTTTTTAACGTGAGAAAATCTACAGTATTATAGAAAAAACCTTTGGTCCATTTACTCACTTTACAACACTTCGAGGTCTAAGTCGACTCAAGTTCACTTCCTGTGTTTGTTTTTATGGATAAAACCTTCTGATTCTTGTCTCGGGTGAAGAATTCGAATCAGAGACTCATGTGTGGATCTTTGTACATTAAAGACGTCAATCTTGAGATTACGTATAAGAAAGGCAAGGATGTGTTAGCTTACACTCTGTCTCATGTGTGACTTTGAGCAAAAATCCCCTTTGAATTATTTTTCTTTTCGTGTGTAAGGATGCTACATGCCCAGGGTCTCTTTTTGGTTTGTTTAAAATCTTTTGGATTGTGTTTGGTTAAGCTTAGCTTTCAGGCGGTGTTTGTTATTGGAGTAAGCTGGAACCTCAAACGATGCTGCGCATTCAAAATAGGCGGAATTCTTCATTTTGGGGAATTTATTCCGTTTGTCACAACTTTTGGTGAGGAGCTCCTGTTCCAGGTCCATTAATGAACACCCTCACGTTAATGTTTAGTGTCATTATAGATTTAAGTAACGCTCTTGTTGTTTTTATTAATTTGCGATGCTGGTGTGTGTCATTTGGTTAATGTAGGTGTGGGTAGCCTAATTTTATTTCTGAAAGGAAAAGGACATTGCGTTGCAGTTTTACGGTTGTTATCTATTGGGAAATTTAGTTTTGTTATATTTTTGTAGTTGGTTTTCTTTGTTATTTTAGCCTTCTCCACCCTGAAGTCGTTAAATGTTAGAAGATGTTACCTTTCAAATTGTAAAATTAATTTCCAGTTGATTGAAATTTGCTGAATTGTTAATTTAATTTAGCATTTGTCATTGTGTTTTCTGAATTGTTCATTTGTTATCTTATTTACTTGAGTGTTTTCTGAAAAGTGTTTTTTAACTTGTTATTTTGCTTTCGTAATTGTGAATTGATTTGCACCTCTCGACCACCATTTCTCTGTATTTCATCTTAAATGTTTGTTTGTTTGCTTGTTTATTTGTAAATTGTAACTTTTTTATATGTGTCTTCGTTTGTGTGTGGTGTTCTTTTGGAAGTGGTTGGAATTCCTTTTGTTTTGTTTTTTTGTGAATTGAGTTTATATTATTCTCGTCGCTTTCCTCTCCTTAAAACGAGTTGTAACATGATTTTGTCATAGACTATTTAAAATTTTTACTGTTAAAGAATATGGACCTTAATGGTTCAGGCTGTCAGCAAAGGACTTCACAGTAGTCCACACTAAGAAGAGGATAGTGCTTCTCTAGGACCACATTCTGATTTCAGTTTGATCTATGACACAGCTACTTTATTTATTCCCTTGGCACTAACATGTTAGCTAAGATACCAAAAATGTTTGTCTTGGGAGGGTCTCATCACCGACTTGTGGCGATCGGATTCTCTGTGGATGTTGATTGGGTGGGCTAACGTTACTCCTAAAATAGGCCTGAGCGGAAACCAGGGGTATAAAAATCATCGAACATGATCTTAGACAGCCAACATGTTGAAGAAACACCTGCTGTGATCTTAACCATGCAGCTGGAGAGAAAGACGATTCACTTCCTTTCCCATTTCATTTACTTCAATGTAAGGCATACCCATGACCTTTGCATTTGACACCAACGCAGATTAATCTTATTTTAAATGTTCGAGGGAAACATGCATACATTGATGTAGCAAGGTTGCACCTCAAAGACACAGGGTGATCTTTCTGATTAAATCTTTACAAATCTAATTGCTTGTGAGTGTGTGAATGGAGGGTTTTCTTTCATTTTGGTTAACCTTACAAAGGGATGCAAAGAATCAGTCAATCTTTCAAAGAGTCACACAATCATTTACTTGATTCTAGAAAATTATTTCATGGGATCAGAAGCAAAAGCCAGGGTTCGTGTCATCAGGGAGCTTCGTATTTCTAAAGCTTCTTACATGTATAACCACTAAACGTGTCCTTTATTTTTCAAGAAAAAGAAGATGTATCCAATAGATTCTGGGTGGCCTTCATGATTGCAGGATTTAGTGGGAACGGATTACAGGATACAGGATGCATTAAAAAGGCATACTGTATCATAAACACCTAAAAAGGTACACAAAAAACCCCAAGTGAATACATTCTATCTTAATGTGTTATGCCTTGGCCAGGCTTGCTATAATAATTTTTAGAATCCTAGCTATCTCTTGTAGAGAGGAATGAGGTAATTGGCTACACAACCACTTTTCTATCCCTCAAACTACGAAATAGGGTACATATTTTTCCTGAAGAATATATTTCCCTGAAAGGAGAAGCTCAGTCATGTAATGAGAAAAGAAAATCGCATGTTTTGAATTGTATAACCACTTTGGCTGAGTATGCATTACTTATATATACATATAATTATGTACATATCAATGCAAAAATGTGTTTATTAAACATTTACTACCGATGTAATGCAACATAGAGAATGTACCCATATATTTATTTTCTTAGAGTTTTTGTGTTTGTTGATTTATTTAGGCAAGGATAGAACAATCATATTAGTTTTGTACCAGTATATAACTTTTAATTTGCTTATTTTGAGAAAGCGTTGATAATATTTGTGCCTCTGCATTGATCAAAACAGTTTAATTATCCCTAGTTTTTAAGTACATTTTCTTGGTCTAGGTTCCTATTTGTTTTGCAATGCGATTTATTCCTGTTTTGCTAGGTGAATGTAGAACACCAGCTGTTTAAGTGTTATTAAAATGTAATTTAATTTGCCAATTTAATTATTTTAACGGCAACCATTTAAAAGGTGTGTTTTAACAAGTTGTGGTGAGCAGACAGCTTCTCTTAAAAATAAAAAAATACATATTAATGAGTTAATATGCATTAATATTAGTGATTATAACTTCGACGTATAATCAAGCATCGGCTGGGTCACGTGACTGATGCTAATTAGCTGCAGCTGTTTTCTGCTGCCAAGTAAAAAGTTCTTTCTCTGAAAGCTTGATAACTTTCTTCCTTAATCTTGAAATACACACCTTGAAAAACCTCATTGTGGGATTTTATTTCCGAAAGTAGACCGTTCAGGCAAGAGTCGAAATATGGAGATGAGAGAGTTAAGCAGACTTTTAGAAAACAGGGCGGGTTCATTCCCTCGTGTTAGGTTTCACACAGACACAAGTTAGTCAACACACATGACTGTTATGGCCGCTGCTTCACATAAGGCTTTGTTTCAGGTTCGGCTACTAAAACAGTACTAAAAACTCTTCGTGATGATTCAGTGGCTCCTTAATTCAGTGGAAGAAACTTTACTGACGCATCGCAGATCGCGGCGAGGGAGCTGAAGCGTTGGCGGACGCGTCAGGGGGCGGAGTCAACAGCTTCAGGTATTTATTCAAATCTTTCTCATCATTTAATACAATCAACAAAACCCAAGGACAAAGGAAGATATTTGTGTTGAAATTACATGTTAAACACACTGATATACAAAAATGCTTATTTTCCCAACCTTATCTAACTGATGGCTTATAAGGGAGAGGGAGGAAAATTCAGAATATTTTGCCATTAATTGTGTGGAAAATTCAAACGAGATTTCAGTATTTGATATTAAGCTATAAATCAGAACGTTTTTTTATCAGACAATTACAAAAGTGCATTTTCATATTTGTTACAAAGTGATAATGTGTGGTTTAAAGGAAAGTTTGATATGGGAAAAAATAAGTTTGTAAAAAAAGCCAAATAACAAGATTTAAGTCATTTGTATGCCCTTTTTTGCTGAACGTAACTGTTGATATATCTTATTTTCTTAAGGAGTTGCTTGTGGAAAGCCAGGATTTCCATGGCAAGAATAGTGAAAACAAGAAATTAACCAACGGTGTAATAAAAATATATGCTTGTATTTTCACTACAATTTTTCTTCAATGGTAACATACCAATATGGAAGATAAATATATCCACGTATATGTGAAACATATAAATATATTGAAAAATAATATAAAAAAATTATAAATATAATATATGGGATAAATTGTAAAAAAAATCATCAATTTTAATTTATTTATTACTCATATTCTTCAAACATGTTTCAAGTATGGGTAGATTAGATGTATATATAAATACTATTTTACCAACCTGACCAGAAATGAGAATAACAAACACAAATGTTTATCACATTACCCTTCTTTCCAGTTTTTTGCACTATTTTTACCTTGATTTAAAATAACTTTAAGTAGTCTGTAGTAGTATTTTAAATGTTTTCACTGCCCTACTGATTAACGCAGGCAAAAACACAATTTAATCGACCGTTTTCTCTATGAAAAGCAGCGAGTCACATTCTGTTAAATGAAGGTACTGAGGAGTATCTCCAACATGGCCGACTTCCAGTTTGATGAACCATGAAAACACTATTGGAAGTAGTAGAAAGTGAATAGTGTAAATGCAAGATGCTTTCTTTAAAATATTTAATGCTGTCTTACTTAAGGGGTTTAGTGTCTTAGTTTGAGTCCTGAGCTTGTGATATATTTACACATACGTATACATTTAGATTTTATTGCAACACTTTAAGGCTCAATAAATATATTTGAAATGTCTGAAATTACTATTTACAGATTAGTTACAGATTACAAAATCTGTGTTGGAGAAGTGTACAATTTTTATTGCCCAATAATTATAATTGCCTCTTAAATTTTGTGTTATAAACCCATTACCAGTACACTAATACCACATAATGTTTGACATGATCCCATTGGAAGACATCATAGACTTCATTTGTGAACCCATTTAATGTATTCACTTATTTATCTTTTATTATTCAACTTTATTATGTTATACTTTTAAAAGGGAAAACATAACAAATCCAGAAATATTTTTTACTAATACGTAAGGCTTTTTTTCTAATTATACGCTATATATTGCCTCATCAATTTCTGAATTTACCACACCATAAACCTAAAAAAATTGCAGAAGTTGCTATGTGAGAAATAAAATAACCTGCTAAATAATTACATCCCCAAGTGGGTTTTTGTACTCTCAAGGTTTTCTTCAATATTTTCCTGGCGTTAAAGTAGAGGACTTTTTCCACATTCAATGAGAAATCAAATGAAGGATATTGACACTTCTCGTACAAAATACAGTGTCATGTTCTCTTCTCTCAAGTGCATTCATGACATCAGACAGATCATATTCAGCCATTAAACTTTGTCCCGTTTCAGAGACCTCTTGTGCATGCTGGTTGTTTTGCCCTTGATTCCAATCTTGAGCAGCTGTTATGCATTGTGTGTGTTGATATAGAACACCGGCGCACACAATGTTGAATACAGCATACAAGTAACTGGACACAAGCCAACAGGCTGTAATAATTGCTCTAAAGTTACGTTGCTTGTATTTTGTTGGATGACCTTTCAAAATGATATAAATTCAGCTCTTTCTTCATCTCTTTATCAGCAGAGGCCACTTGTTCTCATGCACTTCTTAAACTAATGACTAAAGTTCTATGTCAGCATGGGAGGAAAATATAATCTGGAATCAAGAACCTAAAAGTGACTCAACATCTCCTGGCACTTATTTCAAATGCTCTGTTTTCGATAATATACTACAGTGGGATTTGTAAGAGGTTGCTTATCATTGGATTTGATTGTTTTGCACATGTGTATGTAATAAGTGTTTCAGCTTCTCTTAAAGACTACGTCTGTTTTTATGGAGGCCTGGAATACACTAATACATTTAAAAAATCATATTCTGCAGAAAAATAATCAACATCTTTTCTTACTTTTTTTATATGTCACCCAGGGCTTATACTTTATGCGCGCAGGGGGTTCAATTCGCTTGATTGATGTACACGTTGTAAAAGTGGGAAACACTTGGGTGATTTGATTTCCAGATGATGACTCGGCATCTAGTGCCTCTAAAGAATGAGAGAGTGTGGGAAAAGGGAAAGATGGAGACGGGGCAGCAATGGCAGCCGTTAAACCCTCGTGACGCCTGGAGCAGATGAAGGCACAGACTGCTCTCTGAAGGTTACTCTGGAAACACCCAGGTTCTTTACCTTCCACGCTCACAGAGAAATGGTCTGATTTAAATACTGCCTCGTTTTATCTTGCAACAGCCTTTGAAGGCATTAGATAATCTCTTGGTGTCAGGCAAGATGAATCCCTACGCTCATGAGACCAAGAAGGTACGTGAGAGGGAGAGGAGTTGAGATGGAGAGTTCTAAGAATTAGGTCAGTAACTACAGGAAGACATTTCTACTGTGCTCTGACTTTTTGAAGATGGTATTTAGAATTTTACATCATATTCCGCATGGTGTAGTAGGTTACCATTTTGAGCATCTTTGAAACAGTCAAAAAAATGCATAAATAGTAAAATTACAGGCAATTTGCGTCCATAGAGCATTTTCTCATATGGATTTTTAATCGTATCCATGTTTCCCTGAGAAACTTTATTGTTCTTACTGGAAAAATTACGCTGAATAGCAGTCAAAACTTATATAAGTGGGTGTGGAGCAGACAATGCAGGAAAATGGGGCAGAAGAAAAGCATAACTTATAGCTTTAGTAACGGATTATGACTTTTAGGTACTCTTCTGGAGATGTGGACTTTATCATTTGGTCAGCTACTAAATTGATTTGGAAGAAGAGCTCTGTGAAGAACGTGCTGCACAGCCTCCAAATTTAAGTACTTAATGTGGTTTTACATCCTTTGTTCATAATTCCATGCATGGGGATTTCTGTGACTTTATAAACGTGTCATGATTGAACACTCTCTAGGAATTTAGGAAATCTCTAGAAAAGTTCTTTACATTGGGATGAGTTAATATTGTTCTTTACGTGACAATTATTTTATGTTAAACTCTGTATTCTGTTGGCGAAATTGGAAAGTCTCAAAATGTGTAAGTCATAGTATTTGACATGAACATAAATTTGCTGTTGTTGTAATGAGGGGTTCCAGACATAATGGTGGACTAATTAAAAGTCGAATATTATAAGAAAATAAAAAGGCCAAGGAAAGTTAGTTAACAAACACCAGGTCAACAGTGGCTAGAAGAAACAAGAGACTCTACATGAGCAGTGTTAAAGGAAATTTATACATAATATATAATTTATATTTGCTCTTTAACCTTGTTTCATCACATTTATGTATTTACAGTGCAACTTCTACTTGATTAAAATTTATAAAATATTGAAAATATGAAGTACTTTTTCACTGTCAATCTCAAACATTTTCAGAACGCTGTCAAATCTTGTCAGATTCTGATACCTCTTACTCTAGGTCTTCATCAAAAATCTTTCTCTCTTGCAAAAGTAATGCCAGCACATTCCAAGTTGAGAATCTGTGACCATTTTTATGAGTATTGATATGGATCTAGACTGATGCTACGTTCAGACTGCAGCTTAAAGTCACCCAAATCTAATTTGTATTGCCGATATGTGACCTGTATCTGATATTTCCAGGACAGTCTGAACAGCTCAATTTCAACTTCTCAAATCCAACCTAGGTCACATTTATATGTGGCCCTGAATCCAAAACATATATATATTTTTTGCAATTTAACCTCAGTCTGAACAGCCAAGTCGCAGTTATCCGACTTTTACTCCATTGTATGGGGACAGACGTCACATTTCAGGGCATTGGCGGGAAGTTTGGCATCAATCATGGCCGAGGACGGAGCTGAAAGCAGTCAGTGGAAGTAAAGGGAAATAATAGAACTAATAAATATTTATAAAAATTCTTGCCTATGTTTACTTTCATTTGATTGTACAATATATGTACAATAATATAAATGTGAAGGGGTTACTGGGGTATATCATTTTTAGTTTCAATTTTGTTATTCTATAATATATTTTAGATGTTTGAACCAAGCCCATTATTCTCGGTTTGGAATAATGAATGTTTTTTTGATGAAAAATGAAAACCGGTTCAACAGACCCGAACACCATACAAGGTTAAATAGAAAGGAATCTTAGGAATTAGTTTCAAGATTTATTTGAACTTCAACACCACCTAGTCTTTCCAAACTCCAAATTTCTTTCATTGAGGCTTGCATATTTAGAAGGTTGTTGTTTCATTGATGACAAAGATTTGAGATTTGAAATCAAGTAAATTTCATTTCACAGTGCACTCAAATCATCATTAACTTCCTCATGGGACCAACGAATTAAACACTCAAACTTTACAGAAACATCATACACACTTTAATTAACTAGCAGACCATAAATGGCAGACTAGCTCTCAGGTTACATGACGATGTAATTACATGTCACACAGCCCTGGGCTTTCTCCTATAAAAAGAAAGCCAAGCCTGTCCTTTCCCTAATTGAACCTGATAACATTTTCAGAGAAAAGAGGCCTTATTGTGATCAGCAGAATTCCCCTCTCCCTGCTTTCAGTGCCAGGATCGGTTTCTCCAGAGCTTAGACCTCTAGTGCATACACTCCTCTAGCACATGCACTCACTGAGAGTGCCAACGTCTGCCAAGGAAAACCCAGAGCGCATGAAACCCATCTACCCTGCTCCTTCTCAGTCTAATATTATCCCTTCAGCCTGTGTGAGCTTGCCCTGACATAATCTCGGTAGGCCTGTCAGCTCTATAATCTGGCTATAAGTGATGATTGGTGGTGTATTTATTCTCCCCAGGCAGTTGTTAGTGGTTTGATGGTGGTAGGAGCAGATATTCGCACATATTCAGATGTTTAACTGTCGGAATCTAGTCTGGTCTACCTTAAAGTGCCTTCTCAAATCAATCGGAAACTTCTGTCGTGCAAACACTTTATCAATTTGTCATATAAGCGGTTGATTTAGCGGAATAAAAACTGTACTATATTTATATTTCATATATTTCATTCCTTTTCCTTACTTGCTTTTTTTAGAGTCCTAGGAAGGGTGACCGAGGTCTGCGGGGGTCTCTCTCTAACTCAATGCAAGTTTAGGCCAGGCAAGGCAGTTATATTTGTATAGCACATGTTCATACACATTGCCAATTCTTTACAGAGGAATGAAAACAGGACAGGGATAAAAATTTGTTTAAAAAAAGTATACATTTTGGCAGTCCATCAGGAGTCATCATTCACCTGACTACAGACAAGAGCTTCCACTAGCATCAGAAAGTGGCAAATTTAAGTGTTGATTAGCTTTATAATCAAGTAATTAGCTCTATTTAACTATGTAGAGCCAGAAAGATCAGCGGGTATGAGGGTCCTTTTAAACGGATCAGTGATCTGAGAGCTGTTATTTTTCAGCATTCAAAGTTATGTAGTATGACAACATGAATATTCATCAGCAACACAACTGCATATAGCTGCAAATACTCCAAATACAATGGAAGTTTAAGTTAATTCTGACAATCTTGACCAATGAAATGCATCACATTCAGATAAGGCCAAGAAAAGTATAATTTAGTTTATAGTGTTTTTTTTTTTTTTTTTTTTTACAAAAATATCTTTTTATATTTACTTTCATGAGCTTTTAATAGATGCAGGGAAAATGATGTTGAAGATTACAGTAATCTTGAGGGAACAATGGAGCGTGAGATTGTCAGGCGGATCTGTAGTGATGCTGTTCTACTAGTCTGTTATGGGGATAAATAAAGCTGTTGAAAGGCGAAGCTCTCTATTTACCAGTCAATCTATGTGCCTAATCCCACCTATGGTATGGGCTCTCTGTTACGACTGAAAGATCTCGTATACAAGGCGTTAAAAAGAGTTGCCTCTATAAGTTGATTGGGTGCTCCCGTAGAAATAGACGGAGGAGTTCCATCTCTTGGCACTCTTAGGAGTAGAGCCCTAACTAAATATGGAAGCAGCTAAAGGGGCTCAGCATCTGTTTTGGCATCTTGATTCAAATTTTTTAATGAAATCCTTTTTTTGAGTGATCGTTGGCACACACAGTGGATGAGATGGTGATTTGAGGAGATTGTGTATTTCAGTTCATTTCTTATGGATACGCTATCATTTCAACCAAATCATATCAAGAAGAAGACAAAGAAGAGATATTTATTAGACTGCTTTGAGCTCCTTTCTCAGTCGTGATTGATGTGAAACTTCCCATTGCCGACCAGAAATGTGATATCTGGCCTAGTAAAAAAAATGTGACCTGGCTGTACAAATCGCCTTGCAAAAAATGTAATATGATTCAGGACCCCATATAAAAGTTATCTGATTTAAAAAGCGGAAACAGTCCTGAAAATATCTCATACAGGTCACATATGGGCAAAAGCTGGGAGTATGGAGTGATGTATCTCCTGGGACAACCTGGTATTCTCTGTAAGCCTGGTAATGCCTTGGCGTACTCTTAGGCCCTGTCCCAAGCGGAACACTCCAGACTTGTGGACTTGACTCGAGTCCATACATTGCTGATGCTAGGGGACTCGGCTCAAGTCATCGAGGGTCCTCTGAGGTTGTATTTTGGGACAGGAAAAAGTTCAGCTGATGTTTACTCTACAGCGGCAATACAACTTGAAAAAAGACATTACCTGCTTTGAATTCACCACAGTTTCTGCAAAAAAGCATTTAATGCTGCGGAAGAGGGTTTTGTTGTTGTTTATTTGTTGTTAATGCACAAAGAATTAGGATCTATAACTTTTAAAATAATTGGTGCAAATGTTGCTCAACGTTTGTGTTTTTGGTACACACTCTGTTTATGAATCAGCTCCTCTCAACAATCTCCTGATTTGTCATTTGCAAAGAATTCTGGGTTGTAGGCCTTAAACAAGCTGGAGGAAGTGTGCTCGTTGAGGTCTTGGATGCTGTCCTCAAACTGCTGTCAGGCAACAGCTCAAACCACTACACCATTATGCTTCCTTTTACAAGAATACCTTGGAGTTGAATTTAATAATCCTACCACCACCTCATGAAAATATGCCCTTTCAATAACAGGTTAAGTGCAATGCATCACTCATAACTTGTACAATGTCTGAAGGATCAATTTCTCCTCAACCTCCAACCATCTTTCTTCTGTCTTCCCTTCTATTTTATTTTTCCATCACTCTGCTCCATTTTCTGTTTTTCTATGTCTTTCTCTCTTATTTAGCTTTTTTCCTGTCTCGCGCCCTTCGCTCAGCACTCTGGGACATGCTGTTGATATTTTACTTGGACTGGAGCACTGCAGGACCACACCGCTGTAACTTTAACTCTTTCCTTCCAGCATGAACCACCACTGTTTTCACAACTCCAGACCAATTAGCCATGTTCTCTCTAGTTAAATTGGTGCTAATTTGCCCACATGCACTCTATAAAACAGCCTCCATGCAGGGTGGTGAAGACTGTTTCTTAACTTTATTGGTTTCTGCTTTGTTTCTTGCAGCACAGAATTCCAGCTTGCTCCAAATGCTTAGGTTTGGTCATAGTTTCATTTTTGTGGTCATTCATGCACTGTTCTGGGTTGTCTAATGTAGTCACATTTGTTCAAAACACACGGCTGCATTTCAACTTCTGCCCACTGAAGAGGTCATGGTTTATGCTACTACAAAGAGACTAGTTTCAAAAGAGAGTCCACAACAGACACCAGTTTCTTCAACCTTACAACTTGGTGAAATCTCCAACTAGCACTGAGTGGAATGGTTGTGGAGGAAGTACAAAATATGTTTCTTGAGTGAATCAGGTGTAATATAGTTAATGTTATTGTGTTAAGTGATAATGCCTGATGAAGGCTGATTTGTCAAGCAAGGCTTTTGTATCTGATTTTCCACGATTACACTGTCCAGGGGAAACAATGAAGCTATCAGCTTTTTCAGTCAATCAAAAACAGATACAAGCAAACTCAGACTTTCGATAACATTGGATTTTTACTAAAAAAGGGCTTAAAATTGCTCTTTCAAAAAGCAATAATTCTCTGAATAAACTCATTGAGTGATCGAATGTGGATTCTAGACAGAGACAGCGATTAGTTAGAAAGTATGTGATTCCACATCTCCTCATGCTTCTGCTCTTTCACCTGCATCACCATGACAGACATTTGAAGTATTAATGGTTACAGAAGGTTCCAGTGGCAAGCAGTATAAATGAGGAAGCTTCTTCTTTTATTTTTTAGTAAATACTCACGATACAGTCAACTACATGTCTGAGTGAAACGCTCTATTTTTCTGTAAGGAATTCCTATACTGAACCCTGCATCTTTTACAAGTTTTTACAAGAAAGCCAGAAAAGGGTCATCTGCTAAGAGAAAACATCACCCGAAGGAATTAAATCAGTCGTGCTGACCCAGAAGTTCATTCATGTTGAAAAATAAGACTTTGAAAAGATGATTTAGGCAGATTTAAATCTTTAATTATTTATTCTTAAGTGAATAATTCATTTGATTTCTCTTTTTCTGTTTTGTAAAACACTGCATGCTTTGGGATGGGGAAAAATACATTGTTGAATTGTGAAGTGAAATCCTACTGACCATGCTACACTTAAATCGGTATACCAGTTTCTCATAAAACCTGTGTTGTTAAGAAGATGTCTGATTTTGATCAGGTGAAGAACGGACAGCTTCTGGGTTTCATAGGGCTGTTATTCTGCTAATACGATTTATTTACAGAACCCCCAAATGTAGCTACCATCCGTACTGTTTGACGACACATCAACTGTGAGAGATTGTGAGTTTTTAAGACATCTGTAGAGGCTCTTGCTCAGACGATCCAACAATCCATGATTTTGCTTCTCTCCTCAAAGTAAGCGTTACATTTTCAAATTTAATAGTCAAAACATATAGTCTGATTAATGAGCTTATGCAACAAGCTACTCTGTTAAACACAGTCTAAAATAATGAAAACAGGCTTAAATTTTATTTTGAACCAAATCTAAAGTTCAAGTTAACAAGTCCTTGAAGGTTGATGTCACATCATGTAAATAAAAAAAAATAAAATTTTATATTTATGATTTTATATTTATAGATATGAATAAAAATAAACTAATACAGTCAAGGCTCCTCCCTCTCTCATTAAAATGTAAACGATTCAAATGTGTCAGCGTAATCATTACACTAAATGTTGTACTCATTTATTACAAATCGCTAATTTTATGAATTTTTTGGCATACTTTTTTAAAGAGCGATCAACAATAAGGATTGACAACTTAAAGTTAGAGTTGTACAGTTACAACTTACAGTGTGGTTTTAGCCTGAATTCCAGGGAAGAACCAACAACAGTGTCAAATCTTAAAAATACCGCGTTCATTTATCTTTTCCAGTCTGACAGGTTATTTCTGTTAACGACTTTATATTTTTCCCTTCGTGCCGCATCTTTCTCGTTTGTCTCTAGTTTCCACTTGCTTTTCAGCATATGGCCTTTTTTTATTGCTTATGCAAATGAAACCATAAAATGATGGCAATTATCAGTCAACATTAATCAGGCGTCCTCTGGGAAGATGCATGTAATATGCAAATTTTGGTAAACCAGTATAACATAATGTCATTTGGCCAGAAGCCAATCAAATTTCCACATAATTACCAATATACATGAGTTATGTTGCCATTTTTCAAGCCACCGGTTGTTCTAGTCAATCCCACTGTGTCTTTTATGTTGCATAAACAGACTTTGCTCGGTGATTGATTCATTGCACCGAAAGTGAGGGAGCCAGAGAAAACAAACCCAGTCCGTAGACGCCTCAAAACATATTGATGGATATCAGCGTCAGTGTCTCATTGAGTTTGCGTGAGTAAATTGGGTAGAACAAGACAGATGTGGAGCTGTAAATGACTGAAGCGCTGCTCGCTGTGAGGTGTCATAGCAGAGGTGATTAGAGCTCGTCCCTCCTCTGCATCGGAGCTGAGTAGAGTTCCTGCGAGGCCCATTAACATCCACCAAGATATAAAACGACAGACTCTGATACAGATACTGATAAAAATGGTCAAATATAGCATTTTGTGAGTATACGGCTGTGCCAATTATCAGTCGTTCATTTCACCATTCTTGAGATTCAGTGGGTAGGTTTTTAACAAATTGATCCCAAAGCCACCTTTTTTGATAACATTGAATACAGTAAGTTGTCCGTAAGTGAAGGAAGTACCTACTGCCTCATTTGAATGGTTTGATAACAACTCATGCTCTTCAAGAAAGTACAGTAGCAGAACAGTAGCATTTCTACCTGTCAGCCAGGAATTCAACAAAAATTAGCATGTTTCTCTTTTAATGTTGTTTATTAATTCCAAGATATGTGCGTTAAGCCTTCAGAGCCCCAATAGATCGCGTGTCACAAAATCTGAAGCATCTAGTCACACGGAACCTTTATGTTAAATATAAAAAAACAAATAACCAGTTGATGGAGTTCACACAAGCAATCTTAAACACTTGAGAGGGTTTCCTTCGCAGAAATGGATAGGATCAGACACATTTTGGAGTGCATGTGACTTCACAGAGGTCTGTATAGAGCTAAAGATATACCAAAGCTGTTTAAATGTGAAGTTTGTTAATAAAGCTGAATTTTGTAGCTTTGTTACATTATAGGAATTTCTTAACTTGAATATTGCACATCTGAAATTTAAGACATAAGGGATAAATATTTACAGACTTATTTTAAAACATGTTTTTCTTCAGAATATCTAGACTGCAGATATCCAAATTGTAAAATACAGTTTTAGGTTTTCACAATCAAGAACTTCCAAACATCAAACCACAAAATTCATATTGTGAAATTCAGATCAGGTCAGGGGTCATCAGGAGCAAAAAGTGGATGATAATGATGATTTGATACAATAAAATCTAGCATCAAAATACAAACGGTTGCATTTCGAACTGTGTAATAAACAATATAAATATACTGTGTTCTCTGTAAAAGCAATTCTACACACTACAAATTTATCAGATTAATCGAAAAAATTATTCCTCCTGAAAACGTAAAGCATTATCTTCACAAACTGCATATCTGTAGTCTAGGAATTCTTGAGACTAAATCAACGAGCGCAAACCAAAGATCTGGCTTAGGCACTTGATTCACCTGATACATCTGATAAGTATTTTCACGGTTTACTC
The DNA here is from genome assembly GCA_900490495.1 of Danionella dracula. Lineage (NCBI taxonomy): Eukaryota > Metazoa > Chordata > Actinopteri > Cypriniformes > Danionidae > Danionella > Danionella dracula. Next base: position 2,558,919 of record UELW01000123.1, read on the forward strand.
TTTAATTGCACTGCTCACCTTTCTATGTTCTATTCATTATGTGTCTCAAATTATACCTAATTGTTGTTGCTTATTTAGTGTCAGGGTCCATTGCACTACTTTAATTATTTTACTATACATTTTTCCTTATCTCTATCTTATTTTGTAATTTTACTTTTTATCTTTTCACACTCTTATTACACTTGTTATGTTTTATGTTCTATGTCTCTGTTTGCACTTACTCACTCAAGCAAATTCCCAGTAACGTCAAAACTCCATTACATGGCAATAAAACACAATTCTGATTCTGATTGTCTTAAAAGAACAAACAATCGCGGATTTTGCACAGAATAATAATATGCCTCTTTTGCTCACAAACAGTGCTTTTGGTAAGCAACAAACATATTTAGGATTTAAATAACCGTTTCTTATTTAAAGTGTCTGTGGAATATGCTTTTTTGTTTGGATTTAAGATTCATCCTGGAACATCATAAGAAACTTTTACCTTAACAAACTTTTTAGCAGCAACCAGATAACCTTTATGAACTGAACGGCTCAGACTTTATTAAACAATGGCATTCTTTACAGTGAGACATGAGTAGGTTGAGTTTCCACGTCAAGGTCATAATGTCTCTACTGTATGTGCTTTATTCAGCTACTTTATGCAGTTGCTTTGTACTTTTTTCAATATACAAGATTTCCTGGAAATTTGTGTTTCTTTCTAAAACAAGTTTCTTGTGAGAGCTCATTTTAATAACTCATTTTACCAGTCTACATCCAAATCAATAATCCATCATAATAAGTAAGCATGTATAGTGTATGTATTTTTTTAATCAAAGGTCATGAAAGCCATCGGCTCTGAGCTGTGATTTGATTTGAAGCCTTCAAACTTGTAATTCATCTGAAAGTCCTTGTTTACACAACGTGTATAATACAAAGATTTTTTTCATGGTTTTTGCGTGAGAGTTTTTTGTGATTTGTGAGGCTTTTCTTGTCTCAGTCAGCCACCCACACTTCATTAACCTGACAGAACATTGGTTAGGTCTTTAGATGATGAACAAAATCAGGTTAATGACCAAGAAGCTTTGCTTAGCAATTTAAGACTGCGCTCTAATAAAGAAAATGAGTTAGTGTTTTTATAAAGTTAATTTTTAAACATTATTAGGTTAGGAAAACATACAAGTTCAATTAAAAAGTAGCTATTTTTTTCTTTTTCTGGAGGAGTGCATGGGTGTTTGGTGTGCTTGTGACTGTGATACAAACCCTGTAACTTCATTACTGCCTATCTTGGTTTTTAAGAGCAGCTTATGTAATTAGCTAGGCTACGTTCAGACTGCAGCCCAAAGTGACCCAAATCCAATTGTTTTACCCATATGCGATTTGTATCTGATATTTTCAGAACCACCTGAACAGCTCAATTCTGATTTATTTTTCAAAGCTGACCCAGGTCTCTTTCATATGTGGTTCTGAATTCAATACAGATCAGTTTTTTTTTGCAATGCGACCTCAGTTTGAGCAGCCAGTTCACATTTTATCTGATTTTTTACATTATGGTAAGGGAAAAGGCGCCACGTTTCTGGACATGGATGAGATGTTTAAAATCAATCATGCCTGAGGACAAACATGAAAGCAGTCGGTGGATTTAAAGTGAAGTAATATAATGAATAAATATTTCTTCTTTGTTTTGTTATGGTTTGGTTGAAATGACGATAACTATGATTGGAAATGAACAAGAATGAAGTGACACAATCTCCTCAAATCACATTTTTGTCCATGTTTACTTTCGTGTTGACCTAACCATTGTCTGCGCATCTCACAGCGAACTGGATAGTGTTCATACACATAACAGATGAGAGTCACATATTGTGTGTAATGTTAATGAACACACAAAAAAAATTGTATATCATTAAAAAAAATCGTAATTGAACATCAAGGCCTACAGTCTGAACACTGTGTTCGACTGTTGGTGATTTCAAGCGTTTTCCAAACACTGTTATACATCAACTTTCTAAAGATCCTTCCACGACGGATGTGTTTTTTTTTTTCAATTCCACTTTTTGTCATTCACTGTGAGGTGGTCAAAAACGTTTTCCTTTCTAATGGAATGCAATCAGGGCACGGTAAAGTGAGCCAGCTCATGAGAAAATGTGTCCTGAAATGTATCACTCTCCAATCTTTGGGACTCCCACAACACGGTTTTCAATAGATCCTTCATCAAATTCCCTGCCATATTTCATTTTTAAACTTCCATTAGCTCTAGCGCCTGACACACATTTCCAAAAGCAACCGTAGCAACCGATGTGACATTTAGCTAATCCAATTTGACAAATTGCTGCAAAAGTTTTGGACAAAAGAAAAAATGCTGTCGGTCTTTGTCTGTGGCAGTGCTTTTCTGGCTTTGTTACATCTTTGGTGTTTTACAAAGGTTTTTCAATCTTTTTGAAGTCTGGCTATGGACATGCTGCTAACTTCTATTTGCTGGTTTCCCCTTTAAAACCTAATTTATTTCAGAATGGGCTAAACTCACTTGACGCAAGATAAATCTATCTGGTTACTAAGCAATACTCATTTTTCTACTATGTAGAACCCCTAATGACCTCAAGATTAAAATGACTGATGAAAAAAGGACAGATGTTTTATTTTTAAGATGCAGTTAAAATCTCTAATCATGAAAACACACTGAGAGTTAGAGGTAAGGTTTAGTGTTTTTGAAGGGGCAAAACTGTAACCAATGAGAAATTAAAAAGTAAACAAAAACCACTGGTTTAATGTCTCTTGCACTTAATTTATATATAAATCTATTGGCAAAAATTGTGAATTTCATGCAGTCCTACTGTAAAACGATGTAGGATATTTTAGCATGAAAACTGTAACATGTTGGTAAGTGTGACATTTTACAATTTATAAACCAATTTTATAGAGCTGTTTGACCCATTCTGTCCACGAGTCCCTTGTTGTTTAAAAAAAAACATTTTTTTTTCTCGCCCACATGCAAACAGAGCAGCATTTTGGCATAATTGGGTATTTTTTTTTAAACATAGTTTAACATTAGGTACATCAATGTTGTGGGGGCAGCGTTATCGTGTTTTTTGGGTTATTGACAAAGCAACTTTTGTTCACAAAGCCCCAACGCCACATTGTATTATTTATTACTCTAAAGCTAAGCTAATAATGAAGACTACATGATTACTTAAAGTATGTAATAATGATTTTAATCACAGAACAGATATGCCAAACTGCAACAATATACAGAACAATGTTGCTGATTGCTGCAAACAGCACAGGCTTTGGGAAAAAAATGGAAAGAACCTCAATAAATTGTTTTTTTTTAAACAAAATAGTTGAAATCAAGGATGTCGCTATAATTTTGGCTCATGTATTAAAGGGAAGAAACTGCAACAAGTCAAAAGTTAAACTGCTTTGAAAACTTCTGATTGGCCGATATAACCTTGGGGTTAAGAGTTGACTGCAGCCTAGTGAGTTGTAATGATTAAAATTACCTAAAAATAGAGGAAACCCCACAAAGACCCAGACCAAACAAATCAAGAGATAAAAGACTGTTGATGTGTATTGTAGTACTTGATACTGAAATATCAATGTATTGACAAAAACATATAGAAGCCTTTGGAACGTTGTATTGGTCTGTTTTTGTGTTTTATAACATATTAATTGGCTTGAGTGCAAATTGTATGAATGAAGAAAAGTAGGAGGAAGCTTTATTTGATCTGTAGGATGCAAATTGATCTGTCATGTCAAATTAGCCACAAATACTGAAGAAAGCCACATCGTTTATTGGGTTTCTTTGAAGTCAGTAAAGACTTAAAGTATGATTGTATAATTTTGATCGTAGTATACATAATTTTACACCACATGACATGCATTTTTTTTGTATGTCAATTATATCAAAATTTGACCTGCTTTGTTTGGAAAAATACACGTTGAGCCATGTGTATTAGACGACTGTCATATATGTAAATAATCACTAGGTGCATTTTTAGATTGAAAAAAACCCCAGACTTTTATTCTGTTACAAGTTAGAGATGGTAGGTTGGCATGTGAACACATTTGTGTATTTGTTTTTGCAAGATGTTGCATCAGAGTGTTTTGCATCGCAGGGAATGAGTTTGATCTGTTGGTGCTAGTCTTGAACACATTACATTTCTCCTTTAGCAGACACTTTTATCCAAAGTGACTTACAAAATGTGTAACTCTGGTTTCACAACAAAGGTTGTCTTGGCTGATATAACTAAACATGGACGTTATAGGTGGAAGGAATAAACAGAATTTTTTTTTATAAAGATTGTAGGTGCTCACAGCATTTTTTTGGCATTTGTTGCACCATACTTTCCTGACTGGCACTATTTGACATCGGGAGTGATTTGTCATATCTCTGTGGAAAGGGAAACAACTGCATGCAAATCTTTTTCTAATCTCAGTATTTGCTAAATGATGTCCCTGAATTGTTGTCAACTTGTTTGTTTGCAGAGGCTTGATAAATGTCTCTAAAGGTGAACTCTCTGACCTTTGACCTGCTCTTGTGACCCTTTAGTTTAGCTAGAAAACAAGGAGCTGTCACTGCTATTGAAGAGTTTTCCCCAAATTCCATCAATTTTGACTTTTTGTGTTAAACTGTTATACTTTATATCTGTTTTTTTAATTAAAATGTTTTTACTCAATCTTGATTGTACATGCATTTGTGATCATATTTACATGATTTCGATATTAACTTGTTGTGACTTTTGTGAACTGTTGTGAAAGCAACTTAAATCTACAGAGGTTCAGAACTAAAACAAACATTAGACTATGTTTTATGTAGACTATTTTTTTATTAAGGCATTTTTTCTCCCATTTGCACAGAATTTAGCTGTTAAAGTGAGGGTTAAATTTGCCAGTACCTGAACAATGGCGTCACATGAGTTCAATTGAGCCATCGCATTCAGCTCAGCTACCTCAATGAACCAACCACAGAAAGGAATAATCAGAGCTTGACCAATTGGCATTTGTTTGTTGAGCAGGGGGAGGTTTGGAGATTTGCCCTGGATTCTGAAGTTAAGCTGTTTTCTTGTGGGTTTAAGAGTCTGATTTTAATAACTTCAAGTGTGAAATCAGTTTCTCATGAGTGACAATGGTCATACGTAAGAGGGATTAGGATCCCTCAGCAAAATGTAAATGTCCTGGAATGGACTTGGCTGGTTGTGCAACGTTCCTCCTGAGCGCCTCATCTGTCTGAGATTATGGAGGTTGGGTTTTCCTTACACTCTGTTCCTTGCATCGCAATATGGAAAATTAAAATAGTCTCTGCTCTCTTCGGGGTTTCTCTGAATCTCAGTGCAGCATTCCCTCAGATGCATCAAAAGCACAGCAGATTCTGTTGTATGCATGCCTGGAAAAACAGAGGGAAGCACACGTCAGAAGCAAAGTTAGCAAAATTCAACACAGACAGTTTCTCTCCTGCGGACGCCTTTAGTCAAGAAGACTATTACAGTTGCTCGGCAGGATTCTTGCTTCCGTTATTCAGGCGGGGGTGATTTTCTCCAGCTGAGTATCTCTCTCTCCTTGTCAACAGCTCTTTACGTCTGGCTCAAACAGAAGACGAAGAGCCCACCTGATATTTGGCCTTCTGGAAGTCTTTTTTTCTCTCCCTTCGAATCAATGGAAGTCATCCTTTTTAGAAGAGCATGGATTGGTATTCTTCTTTATAGATTTAGTCTGATATGTTGGAATAAAACATCCCCGGTAGACTCTCTTGAGATTTTGTTACAAAATTTACACCATTGTGTATTTCCACAGCTGTCAGCGGGAAGGTCAATTGATTCATTGTTTTGTTTTGGTGTGTCTGTGATTCACAAACGGAGTGTTTGTTGGCTAAAGAGCTGCGTGACCTCCACTTCTTTACTAACCCTAATGCATGCAGTTATTATTGTTTTTAAAATCACTAAATGCTTTTTACCTTTGTTGAACATGTGATCTTCAAAATCTCTCCTTCAGCCAGTTTAATGTGGAACAAAAATAATAGCTGCAGCCCAAACAAACCATGAAACACACAAAGAGCAAACCAAACAAACAAATGAATACATAAACTAATAAATATCATAAATAAACGGAGACAAACAAAGAGATTTAATAAGGTAAATAAATGAATACCCAAATAAATATACTAAGAAATACATAGATATAAAAAAAAACGAAATAAATATGCAAAAAAACAATCAAAGAGATACATAGTTAAATAAATCAAAAATGTATCAACTATACAAACAAACAGAGACACATAGAGAAAAATAAATAAAAACCTACATAAAAGTACAAATAAACAGAGATACATCAACAAACATTAAATGATAAAAACATAAATAAATAAACAGATACATAGAGACAATTAAATACATAAACAAAAGAGATACATAGATACATAGATAAATAAATGATTGCGATACATAGATAAATAAAGAAATAAAAATAAATAAATTAGATGCATAGAGATAAATAGATAAAAACCTACATAAAAATACAAATAAACAGAGATACATCAACAAACATTAAATGATAAAAAACATAAATAAATAAACAGATACATAGAGACAATTAAAAACATAAACAAAAGATAAATAAATGAATGAGATGCATAGATAAATAAAGAAATAAAAAGAGATAAGTAAATGAGATGCATAGAGATAAATAGATATACAAAAAGATACATAAAGAAATAAATACATAAATAAAACAAATAAACAAAGATATGAATGAAAGAAGAAATAAAGAAAGAAGGAAAGTTATATAATTAAATGAATAAATAATTGAAACTGTTTTGCTATTTTTCCTTTTTCCTGTGTTTTATTTATTTACGCATATCCAAATTAACCTGGTTTTTCATGTTATTTGTGTACAAATTGTTTGTTTCTAAAATCAGTATAAAGCAAGATTGGTGACTTCATCCTGCAGTAATCGAAGCAACATGTACCCAGGGGTTTGCAAACATGTTTTTCAGTCCTTCCAAGTCCTGGTAACATTCGGAGCCTGCAGGTGTCCTTCCACATTCCAAAACCTTTATGTGAGGTGGACTGGGAACTCCAAATTGCTCATGGGAGGAATGTGTAAAAGAAAGTGGAAAACTTGTTTTAGGGTAAAAACAAAGTAAGAAAAATGGAATATCCTGCCATAATAAAGTTTGAAAACTTTATTCTGAAAGTCAAATTGGTCAATATTTTGCAAAATCTGCAGAATTCCTCCAAGGCAGCGCACACAGTCTGTTTTACATCATAGCACATCACATAATGAAATATTTATAGCTTCCTTTGGGTGTGAAATTCTATATCTTCCACTCAGGAGTATATAGTAACACTTGCTCGGGGGCTCTAGACATGTCTGTCTCCTGCTGTTCATCAGTGTTATCACTCTGATGGATGCTAAGAGTGCTGTCAGCATGATTGGACATGTTTCCAAAGGCAACAGCTCACTTCCGCTCTCTGGGAAGCTTTGAGAGAAGATATTTTGCAAGCGTAGCACATAAAAAGTGCTGATGAAATATTTATGGGGATCTATATCAAAAAATGAGACCGATGTGTTGTGTGTTATATCTCACAAATTTATGATGAGATTATGATGGCGCATCCTCATCAGTAACGGTCACCTTTTCTCGTTGTTATTGTATGCAAGTTAATAACACCACACACACAAAAAAATACATTTTATTTTTTACATGATTTAAAATAGCAGTTTTTGCTTCTTTGTGAGTAAATGGTGAATGAAGAAATATGGGGTTAAGGGGCATTAGAGAACTACTTTATATATTTTTTAATCCATGTCATTGTTTTTGTTTGTCTTTTTCTTTTCATGCATTTGTGTTTTGTTTTAGTTTTCTTGTTTTTCTCCTTTTTTATGTAGATGTATTGTATGGGAACACTTTACATTAAGGATAAAAATATGTATTAGTTATGAACTCATTAAACCCTGTATACAAATCAATTACTGCTGAGATAATGATACGTTTTGTTGACTAGTTTGTTTTCTTTTCTTTTTACGATTTGTATATATATTGGTATTGGTGTTGTGTATTTTTGTTTGTGCTGTGTCAGTTCATGTTGTATTTTTTGTGTTTTTGTGCTGTGTTTGTTTGTTTGTGTTGTGTGTTTTTTTTGTTCGTGCTGTGTTTATTATATTTGTGCTGTATTTTTTGTTCATGTTGTGCTTTTTTTTTGTCTGTGCTGTGTGCGTGTGTGTGTGTGTGTGTTGTGCACTACTGGTCCACTGTAGTAACCCATATATCTTTTCTTTAGATGCCAAAACACATAAGTTCTAAATAACAACTTGCATATATATTTAATATTGCCCACATATTTTCTAATCGTATGCAGAGCATGCAGATGTTTACAATATAGTCACACAAATACCCAATCATGGAAAATGTATCATTATGGCCGTGTATGATTTATTTTTTTTACCCACCAAGCTTTTTGTTCTATTGCTCATAGCTATTTTGCCAATGCAACACTGAAGATGTTTTATCTCCCATTATCAGTTTTCAAGACTGTTCAGAGAGTTTTTTTTCCACCCCAAGGCAGAAAGAAAGATGTTTGGCTGTTTTCGAACAACAAGGGTTCATTTTAAGGTAAAGTGAGGCCGATCAAGGATGTGTGTGCATTTGGTGAGTGCAGCTAAAATAAATGGAGCTTTTTATAAGTAACGCTTAAGAATCAAAGCTGGAGCTGTTTCGGACAATTCATCCACTTTGCTAATCCATTTTGTCTCAATGGAGGCCCCTTTGAAAGCCTCGAAAGTGTGTGGAAAGAGGAAAGGTATTAACCCGCAGTGAGTCTGGCCAGATAAACAGGAAACAAAATCACCAGTGTGTAGGGGAAGTGAGATCAAAGGTCACACGGGTCCACGAACAGACCGAGTGACCCTGTCACCAAAGATGGAAAGAAAAACACAGTTTAAAAGAATTATGCATTTTGGGAGGCATGAGATGGAATATAAAGCTATTGAGCCTGCAACTGTGTTATCATTTCCTCTCATCTTCATTAAATTGATTTTATTATCATTCCATCATCACAATATCAAATCAGATGTGACAGCTGGAACAAACTGAAGTCACTTGCTTTCTAGCAGACTAGAGCAAGAGACCCATTAAGAGTTGTGAATAAGTTCCCTGTCTGTTTGATCAGTGGTTAAAAGCAGCTGACTGGAAATCTCCCTAGAAATCCTTCGTCCCATGCGAGTCATTAGAAAACGCAACTCTCTCTGTATATGTTCAGACAGCCACCCAAAGTGAAAACTGTTTTGCTAATATGTGTATCTGGGTTTTGCGTCAACAAGTCCAACTTAAACACAGTTTCTAATAAGAATGAGTCGCTGGAGAAGATGTTCTTTTACTGAAATAGTTTTTCCATTTCAATCTTTTTCTTAAAATTGTTTAAAGCTAACATGCGTTCTGAATCAACAAACCTAATGGAGGCAGGGATGGAAACATGTTTTTTTTTTCAGCCCCAAAGTTGTTCAGTTTTTAACTTTGGCGTGAATGAGAACTTGCTCTGTTTGAGTCAGCCTCAAGTGGCCGCTCGAGTAACTGCAGTTCAGTCACTTCCTATTCTGCTTCAAAAGGGAAAGGAGGAGGTTGTTCAATCTTTACGTCTATTAGCAGTGCATTCTGGGGGATGCAGATCTCCTGGAACATTGCATCATTCTGTGCAACAGCAACAAGGTAACCGTAAGTTTATTTTTTAATTGAGAGTAGTGTCAGTAATATTTTGAAATAAGAACACAAGACACTAAGACACTTGCCATGGTAGCAAAATGCTGAAACTTTGCTTAATTCGATGATGCAGTTTCATAAGACATCAAAGCGTGGGAATGAGCTTAATTTTTATTGCTGCCTGCATTTAAAACCTCCAACTCAGATAATTCGTCAATACATGATTCTACTTTACCCCACAAAGTAAATATTATTATTTTGTCATTTAAAAATCAATAAATTCATAGTTTGTAATGAAACAAATCCCTAAATTCTCTAGAATTTACTAGAACGTAAGTTACCGCATTCAAGAGAGCTTTATGATCAATGTGTAAAATAAATTGCGCAGCTGAGCAGTTTGTTAAATCAACACCATCCCCAGCTCAACTTTAACCTAATTGAACATGCCATTTACCAGTTTACGTAAGATCTTGAGTGCAAAAATGTATGTGAGCAACAAAATACCTATTAGAATGCAAATAAAGGGTGTGGATGATCTTATTTGTCTTGCAGACAGTATCAAAAATTCTCACCATACTCAAATTTGAAAAAAGATTTTTTCACCTGTCCATGTATCTAATTCTGTGCATTCTTGCACCTGACTCACAGAACAAAAACAGACTTTTTCAGCTCAAGAGAAATATAGAGCTCAAAAAGTTTCAGTTCTCACATCAACTTTCTGAACTCAGCTGAACCTTGAGCTAGAGGTGAAAAACAAAGAAAGAGAAAACTTGCAGTATTGCTGCCTAAAGCTACAGCTTCTGAGACCTTGGCAGAATTTGAAGTAAAATTTGTATATTGTGGTTTTAATTCAATTTTGAATACGGCTCACAATTGCCATTAATGTGAATGATGCAGTGATTTATGTTGGTAATGCACAGTGTGTACACCATTGTGCGTTATATTTTGCAAGATAGTGTGCATTCTTCAGTGTATTTTGCCGCTATACGCTAAATTTCTGGATCAGCTCCTGACAGGATCTTGGCAGCAGTAAATGTAAACACATTTCTGAGCCATTTCTGAGCAGCAAGACTCTCCCTGTAGCAACAGACACACATGTTCGGTGCAGAACAGCTTTATTCTCGTAAAACAACAGCTTTTATCGCTGCTGAAGATTCTCTTGTCCTCACACTGCTCGTCTTTAATTAAGAGCACATCTCATCCTGGCATCAAGTGCTCACTTCCCAGTTAACTATGCTGGGTTTTAAATGGTTCCATACATTATTGAAAGAGCGAAGCCATTAGTACAAACTAACTCATCGAGCTGTCCAGTTCATTTAATTTTGAATGAAAAGCATCATCTTGTAGATTTATTGGCTCTGCATAAGCAGAGATAAACCATAGCAGCAATTCAGATATTCACAGTTTGCAGTGGTAGAAACGGAAAACCTTCAGCTGACTAAGGAAGCAATTTTTCTGTCCAGCTGAGGACACATCTCTGAGTTGCTGAGCAGCTTGCAAAACCCTGACACTACTTGTTTTTATTTCTGAAAATCAGATTTTTTTATCTCTCTCTTAGATATGTGTCATAACTGACTTCAGAAGCACTATTTCTTCACATCAGGATCTGAAGTTAGCTGCATATTAAGATGATCAGGTGTTAACCCTTTAGACCCAAATATCGAAAAAGTTTTTTTCTCTTTTGTTAAGAAGAAGTAATGCTAATTACAGGAAACTGCTAGAAACGCTCTGAGACAAGGCAATGGGATGATGCTGTGTTTTGCTCTGTGTGTCTTGTTTGATTGGGCTCTTCCTCTATATGTTGAACACAGTATCCAATCAGAATGTACTAAGACTTACCACAAATCACTGCAGATTTGCATCATCAGCATGAAGGCGCTGTCCTTTCTCTGAATGCCAGATTCAGGAGAGCTTATAGACTTGGAGGAGCTTGTGAAGGTAGACTGGTTGTGTAGTCATCGGTGGGGGTGGGTGAAGGGGGGTTGGCAGGCATAGCAGTGCTACGAGAATCCATGTAACAGTACCCAAGTAGTGTAGACGGAAAAGAGAAGCCAACCAAGGACTGAACCCTGAGGAACCTCAGTGAGCAGTCGATAAGTGTTCACCTCTCTACCTAACACTGAAAAATCTACCAGTGAGATAAGACCCAAACTAGGGGAGTGTGAAGACTGTGACATCCATCGCTGTGAGAGTGGAGATAAGGATCAACACAGTTTTTGATGCCATTATTAATATTATAATAATTTTTGTCTTAATTAATTAGTCTGGGTTGCTTAATCGCTTTCGTATAGCAACTTTTCCTCTGAACTGACCTGAATGCTACTGAACCTGAACCAAAAGGTAAAACTGAGAGAGAAAGAAATGTCTTGTTAGATAAAGACACTGCCTTTTGAGGCCTTGGATATATTGTATGGGGTATTCTAAACACAATATAGTTATTCTACACACTTCTTTTTAGATCTTGAAAGCGTCAGAGCCTATTCGATTTGATCTATCCTTTGATGTTCTTCAAAGAAAGGAATTCATATACGATTGAATGGCCTGCTCTCTTTTTAATGGGATGTTTGCTATTTTCCCCAACTGTTTTGCTGTGTGCGAGACCTCCTCTGTTCATCCTCTGGGTTTGTATCTCTGTTATCTGGCCTCAATGTCTCTTTGTCCTTCTCTAATACTTCACCCTCTTTTCTCTCATCCTTTCCCTCATTGTATGTGTTCATGTTGTCCCTCGGTCTCTCTGTAAGCTTAGAACACTGGGAAGAACTCAGTGTCTGTAGCACACTGCTCTTATTGTGAATATTCCCCTGGTGTTGCGCCAAAACCACAGAAACCTAATCACTCTAGCAGAGAGCCCACTACTGAAGGACTCTGGGTAAGAGAGAGAGTTAAGTGATTATCCGAATGATGTGGAGCCTGTCCGCTGCACAGCTTTGTTTGATTGGACAGAAATGGGGTTTGGTTTTCATTGCTTTTTTCCAGATTTGATTTTTATTTTATATGATAGTTAAGAGCTGAGTTTTGGCACCTTCTAACTGTTTCATAATAACTGGAAATGCATTTCCCACACACTGTAGCAGTCTTCGGTCTCCCATCATTATTAAAATTGGTCTTCATTCTTGAAAAGAACACAGGAGTTTATTTAATTATGTCTGTGTTCATTTGATTAATTTGCTTATTGCGTTTTTCAGAGGATGACAAAACAGCAGTTTAACAAGAGAGAGCAGTCGCTAAGAGTTCCTGGCTTAATTTCTATGCGACAAAAGTCTCGGTTTAATCAACACTAGGAAGACTTACATTAACACTGTCCTCTCTAATAAAATAGCTGGGTTAATTTTAAACCGATCTTTTATAATAAGTCAGAAATTATTGGTCAGTTTAATCAACATTTGCCTCATGATAATAAACTTTACTTTACAATCCTTGAGGGAGCGTTTATATGCTAATTCTATTTCCACCACATTATCTACTAGGAATTCATATTTGCCCAACTTAATCCACACTAGGACTTTGTGAAGCTGCTTTTTCTTCATTGGCTTCCGGAAAATGTTCCATAAACTATAAGATACAGCTTCTAGCCTTCAAGTCTCCTATTACGACATAGTCCAGCTTGCTTGATTTGATCACAAGAAGCTGGTCTACTTATAGTTCCAAAGATTCAACACTTATCAAAATTAGTTTAAGTTAACTGTAAAGCTGTTCGATTATGGGAAAATTGCTGATTACAGTTATTTAAGTAATTTTTTAAATATTGATCATTTTAAAGATTATTCTGTCATTGTAATTATTCATCCTTATAAGTTAATATGCATTTTTAAAAACATCTGACTTGATCTAAAATCAATTTTATTATTTTTTTCTTTAAGCGAATTTCAAAACATGGATTAAATAAGACATTACAAGTTTCTTATTAGTAGCATTATTACAAATGAAAACTTAGCTTTTCATACATGATTATGATGCCCTTTAACACATCATCAGTGATGTTACCTGGTGTTCTCAGGTGTTTCGAGTCTTTCAACATCATACACCCTCTCCCAGGCGACCCCACCACGGTTGATCAGACCGTGGAGTTTGTTTAGGTGGGGTTAGCTTGACGCCATGGACTGTCTCTCCTGATCCAGAGCCGTCTTGAAGCTTTCTCTGCAGCCTCAGCGATGTTCTTGATGGCTCTGCTCCGTTCTCCTACTGTGCTCAGGGCTCTGAAGAGTGAATGCCCCACAAACCCTTTACATCCTACTTCAATTGGCAAGCACCTTGCCTTCCTGCCCTGTTGCTGGCAGCTGATGACTAGATGCTCGTACTTGGTCCGGTTTCTCTTGTGGGCCTCTCCTAAGCGGTCCTCCAATGGCACAGTCAACTCCATGATAATAAGGGTCTTGTTGGCCTCTGAGACCAGAAGTGTATCTGGCATGAGAGTGGTGCTGAAAATGTGTTGAGGGAACCTGAGCTGTTTCTCTAGGTTCACTAAGAGCCGCCAGCCCCATGCCTTATAGTCAGGATCCCCCTGGAACTTTTTGAAGGCCTGGCTTCAGCTTCTCATCTGTCTTCAAAAAAGTGATTGTACTGATGGTACCTCACACTTGAGTGTAGCTACTTATCCCTTTGTTGATGGCTTTGGCAATTGGGTTCAAGACCTGATTGTGGCGCCATATATGTCAGGTCTTGCCTAGAGCTTTTAGGCAGGAGCTCAGTATGTGCTCCAACATTCCTTTTGCTGAGCACACGGTGCAGCTTGGGGCCTCCACCTTACCCCAGGAGAAGAGGTGTGCTGGACTGGGCAGCACGTCCTAAACCGCCTGAATCAGGAAGGTGGTGCAGTAGTAGTCAGCCTGCCAGAAGTTTGGCCATGTGACTTTCCGGTCCATTGCCTTATCCTGCCTTGTCCAGGCCCCCTATAGGCTTAGCCCTGCAGCTCTACTGAGTCTTCCTTCTTCCAAAGCAGCCCTCACTTCTTCCTGGATCTACCTCCTCCTCTCTTTCTCCTTAGCATTCTTACACCAGGGAGTTTGGATCTGCTCTACCATGGGCTACCACGCCATCTAGGTGTTTCTGGCTATACTTTTTCTTGTAAAATATTTATTCGCTTTTTCATTTATTTTGGCTTCAGATGTTAATAACATTAGCGGCTACAGTTAGCCTGCTGCTGCACCACAGTGTTACATTCACTGACAACTTGTATTATCTGGAGAGAAAAGTTTGTCTGACCCAGAGATATTCGTGTGGACATCCTCAAGGAAACATCCAATATAAGCTGTTACTGAATGTTTTAGATTAGGTTCATTTGTTTCCTTTATGGAGTGATTCTCTCCACTATTTATTACACATTATTAGGTTCGCTAACCTATACCTGAAAAACATGAATTCTTGATACATCTATCTGCTTTTAAAAATCTAAAGTGAAAGTGCTAGAATCGTCACCGTCAGATCAGATATAATCAGATGCATTCTGAGCCTCTGGCTGAGATAGACCGGCTTTGGAGGTGTGTTAGAGCGCATGCGGAGGCATACAGTAAATAAAAACACGATGATAGTTTATTTTCGATTATATAGATTTTTTAAGACACAGATGATATTGATTCGAAAATTCAATTTATTGCACAGCCCTACTTAAATGAAATTATTGTTGGTTCAGTCTTATGCATCTCCTGACTGTTCTCTGTGACATCTTTAGGAGCAGATCTCTGTCTTTTATTTTTGTTAAATCAATTCTAAACTGGTAATTGTCAGTGGGACATGTTTTTTCTTCTCAAATTTGGCTGTAGTTAATACATTGATTTGATCTAAAACATTAGGTAACTTTGTATTGTTTCATAAGCTGAAATGCCAACACTTTTTGCTTTCTTCTTGGCTTCAGTCAGGTTTGGAAATGGCTACTGCTTCTAAATTAAATTCAGTTTTTGTTCTCAAGTGAAATCCCTTTGTGTAGAGTAGCTTCAGACTGTAAACACAGTTGGAGTCTTTAAGTATTGCAAACAGATGGGTTAAAAATGGAAATCGTGTGGATCAAGTCTCGCTGCGTGAATCAGCCACAGAAAGACATTTGTTCGGTTTATTTACTGACTGAAGACAGCACCGTGTTACTTCAAACTGTGTAAAAGTAATTTCCAATTCAGGGAAGGCATCATAAATCAAAGTTTGATTCCATTCAAGCTAGAACATCTCAAGACAGCGCAAATCTGTTTTGCCTTTAGAGGAAAAATCCGTTTTTATTTCAAACTCTTGTTCGCTGCTCTTGTTCAGCGTCTATACAGCCAAACACTGAGACCAATTGTCCCTCTGCCATATTTCAGAGCCTGTATAAAAATCCCAATAGAAGAACTTTCCAAGGGCGTCTTACGAGTGGCAGCTTTTGGTGGATTTCTTGAGAGGGGCTTCCAAGGACCCTGTACAATCTCACATTGTGCTGGAAATGTCAGCCTGAGCGTAATACACATCCCTCACTGCAGTGACGGTAAATATCCATTGAGGCTTCCTCATGCTGGCTGCCGACTTGTCTCAGTTACTCGTCTCCCACTGTGCTGATGACTTATTGAGTATTAGCTGCTACTTTTTAAGAGACCCGACTACGAATTTTTGCCTCGTGGACAATAAAAGAGATGAAAAATGGCTCTAATCTAGCCACTTGAATGTCTTACCTAGGGCGAGCTTGTTAAAATGTAGCCAAAAGCTTGTAAAATAGTTGGAGTCAGCATGAGGAGATGGCAGACCGTCATCTTGTAAGTTACATTTTTCCAAAATCTAAATGAATTTAAAAGTGATCCCTCCGAGGAACAGACCCCAGATAGCTTCAGACCAAATGTCAAAGGTTATCTCTGTCATCAAGTCTGAATCTTTGACTTCATCTTGGATTAATGCCATATGTGTTATACACTAAACAGTTACCAGTCAAAGCGAGAGACATCGCCTTCATATGTTGGAGATTTACGTTTTGAAATAAATTTTACAGCTCTAGTGTCTTTTTAGGTATTCTTCCTTAATTATTTGCTTCTTACTTCCTTCTTTGCTTACTTGCTTCTATCCCGTCATCCTCCTTCATTTACTTTCTTCCTTCTTTCCTTTATTTTCTTCCATAATCAAGAACTTTCTTAATTTTCTTTCTTCCTTTCCTCCTTGTATGCTTGCTTCCTTTCTTTCTTCATACCTTATGCACTTCCTTCCTTTCTTTTGTACCTATCAATTTTCTTAACTTTTTTCATCCTTCCTTCCTTTGTTCGTTCTTGCTTATTTGCTTCCTTCCCTTCTTCATACCTTACTTGCTTCATTTCTTCAGTAATTATCAACTTCATCTGCTCATTTATTCATTCATTATTCTTTGCTTAGTTGCTTCCTTCCCTGTTTACTTTCTATCTCCTGTACTTATAAATTGATTTCTGCATCCGTTTCTTCCTTCTTTTCTTGCGTACTTATTAACTTGCTTTATTTATTTAATAATTTCTATTTCTAAAATTAGTAATTTCTTCCTTCCTTCCATTCTTACTTAATTTTTTTTATTTCTTCCTTCCTTCTTACCTTGATCCCAATCTCCGTTGCTTCCTTATTTACATCAATATTTTATATAAATATTTTCTTGTGGAAATTAACTTCAAGTTAAAACACTAGTTGAAAGTGAAAAAGTAATGTGAAAATAATACATTCATAAATGTTAACAATCTGCCATTTTTTACAATGCACTTTGACATCATAGCTTCCTTTTTAAATACTATTTATTGAAGTCCCTTATTAGTTCTTAAATTATTGCCTGGATTTTATTGATCTTATGCATGTTCTTGACTTTCTCTTGTAGACAAGGATATCGCAAAGCCACAACTTCAGTAAAAGATGCTTTTGACCCTTATCATTAGCCATTGAATTTTGAGTGATGACTTTCCCAGCATGCAATGCTAGTCATAGGACTTATATTTCTATATAGATAAACACAGAGATTTTGAGCAGAGGATTAAGATACATTTCTTGTTCACTTAAAGGTGCTTTCTGAACATTGTTTAGTTTTTAGTACGTCCACCCACACGCACAGAGGCTGAACTCACTTGATCCCTCAGATAAGCAGCACCCATCTTCCCACAGAGACTTGAGTTCGTGCTGAGTTGATGAATTATCCCGGCTACATTAAGCTGCGCTTGTTATTGTTTGTCTCTGATTTATCGAGGGTTTTGGACCCAGGTCAACTCCCAATCCCTCCTCCTCCACCCCCCTCTGTCCCCTCTCTTTGTCTCTCATCTGCTTTTCTGTTTGGATTGAAAGACACTTGATTGATGACCCCGAGACCCAGAGGTCCGTCTGAAGATCGTCAGTAAATAAAAACACATGTGCCTGAGACAGAGAGGGACAGACAGCACAAGCTTCATTTTTCCTGCTGTCTCATCACAAGGGAGCTGCTTTGGTTGCTTGGGTATAAAGGGATAGTTGAGTCAGAAATTAATTCTTATTAACAGCTTTTGGAGAATGTTGAGAGTCAAATTTTTCCATACTATTAATCTGTTCTGATAGTGTTGGTGGGAATATTAACCACCACTGAAAAAAACTAAAAAGAAAAAACCTTCAGATCAAAACAATTCATACTTTCCTTAAAATTATAAGGATATATTTATAATATCATATTAGATGATTGGGCAACCTCCTGCTCTCCCTGCCAGTGTGCAATAAAAAGTGACTTAAATGTAGTACCTCAACCGGCCAGAATTCAGAAGTGAGCAGGTGATTCACTCCCATGTCAACAAGGTTTTTCGCTAGTTTTGATCTTCATGAACACACTGCTAGGGATTAATAATTTTTAAATTGGTTTGTTTAAGATATATTAAGATTTAAACCTTCAGCCAATCAGACATCTGAGCTATGCTCATGTCCCGCCTCTCTAGGTTTATTTTTCCATGATATATACAGTCAATGAATAGTGTTAATCAGTTTGTTTTCAACATTTTTTTTGAGACCTTTCTTCATTGTGTTAAATAATTAAACCTTTATTCTAATATCTACACTTTAACCAAATTGGGACTTTGTTATGAAAATGTGTGTCGCGTGTTAAATGAAAAATGGTGTCCAAGACTTTTGCTAAGACCCCTTTTCTGATTGCTCGGTCCAATTGTTAAGAGTTATTTGAAAAAACAAACTTTTTATTGTATCTGATAGAGCTATTTTTCAAATACACGAGTACCTACTGCAAGAACAGTATTGAAAGGTTGTAATGGCCTAAATTCAATTTCTTCTAGGATGTAAGCAATTGATGTTCATAAATCCCAAACATATGAAAGGATTAGCCTTTGTGCATCCTCAGCTCTGACCTGCGGCTTCCCAGTTTAGACTTTATTGTTTAGTGATTACTCTTGTGTGTTTCTCAGGACTTCATGTTCTCATTAAGTTGTTAGCAAGATCTTTGTCTCTCGATTGGGAGAGCTATGCAGTTTGAATTGTATCTAGGAACTCTTATTTTTTGATCAACTGAAGAGATGGAGGAGTCTTTTAATGATGCAATTGCTGCACGCTTTTTTATATATGTACACACATTAAACTTTTTAGTTGTTTCATCCCATGATTCAATCACCATATCATTCATTCTTTGAATTACAATTTAAATACGTTTTTTTTGTGTGATTGTTTTGAAAAATGCAAAAACTAATTATGAGCTTGCAGGACTTTTTTCGTTCTAATTTTTCTTTTTGCAATGCATTGGTGGACTCAGACATTTAATGACATGAACCAGCAAAAACATGGCAGGATGTCCCTGAATTTTGTGTCAGCAGAGTGTTTTAGAGTAAAGGTTTTGGTCATTTTATTCAGTAGTGTTTTTGGGGTTCGCTCCATTCGTTGTCCTCTCTCTGATGCTTGCTTATAGACGTCCATACATTTCGTGACTTAAACAGCTTTGTAGCTTGTTGCATATATAACGCAGAATACAAAGAGGTCTTATATGCTTAATATTAGCGTTTATACCTTGAGGAGTTAAGGCAGGAAAAACTCTGTTTTTGTTTTCACTTTTAAATTGAAAATCAAATGAATAAATGAAACACGGATTAAGTTTTTTTTTTCAATAGTGTAAAATCTTTAAGATAAGATATATCTATAAGAAAAACATTAGAGCAGATTTTATGATGATTTTTGTATATTTCATTTTGTAGAAAAAAGGAAAATGATTCGTCAGGGCCATTAGAGTCAAAATTGAAAATCGTTAACGAATTTTTAGGTATGTTTGGTTTTAAACACCGGGTCCCTATTATGATCTATGAAAAGTCAAGACAAGTAAGCAGGTCATGATTAAAGAGAGACAAGCACAAATAAGAACAGAGCAAGTAATCAACATACTTTTTACATTAAATTATGAAAAAAGTTGTAGTCAGATAAGAGCAAAGAATCAAAGCAAAAGTTGAGCTCATCTGGATCTGTTCAGCAGAAATGACTTGCGTTTACATTAACACTAACACCTAAACTAATGCTGTGTCTTAATTTTTTATAGATGTTAAAAAAAATTTAGTTTTTCCCCCATTATTAGCTGGGTTTAAGCCAATGTGAGAATCTGCATTGTAGCATTTGTATCACCTCTATTCTCTGTTTACTTCTGTCTCTAAGTCAAACGTAGTGATACGTAATGATTTTCTCTTGATGGACCAGCAGCCATCTAGGGCCCCAGTGAACCATGGATCCCCGTTTGATGCCTTACAAAAAGAATTGGCATACTCTCCAGTACAAATTTGTGTTTGTGCTGTCAAGAGCATCAAACAGTTTTGTTTACAATGCGTGTTGGCAGCATTGACAGTGTAGCCAATCACAGTAATGCCTGATCATAGGGGCCAATCAGAGCTGGTTGTTAACCACTCGCCACATGAGAGTTCTGTGAACTCCATAATCCGGTCACTAAGACAAAACAATGACACAACATAGCCATGAACATTTTTGTGACACTATTTACCATCCTTCACTCATAAAATTGAATTAGGTTGATGTTTGTTTATATTTTTGGATGATTCTGTTCAGTTTCTATAAAATGTCATGGTTTATCCAATCTCATGCAAAAAACATATAGATGACACATCCATTCCTCACAATTGAATGTGAATGTATTGTGGTACGTAACTGTTAGATTGATAGGCAACTTTTTCATACAGAAAAGTTTTGTTGTTTTATACAGAAAACCATCTATGATTTTTTTTTGTTCCTCAGAAAACAAAACAAATAGACATTTTCAAGCACATTTTGATTTTATGTGGAGCTATCACTCTGTGTTTGTGGTTTTATTATGAAGACTGTCTATGTAAGTGAGTGCGAGCTTCAGGCTTAATTCTTTCTACTCCACAAGGCTTTGATCAAACTGCTTCAATGTTTGGAGCCTATTACATAACCAGCTCCACTCTCTCCCTCGGCCTCTCTCTCCCTCATTCTGTACGCTGGCAGTTTTTCAGGCCTTTCCTCTATTTTTCATGGCTGGTGTCTCTCTTTCTCTTCCTTGAGTCTTTGTCTTGTCAGTGCCAAATTCCTCTTTTACTGTGCCAGTCTTACACCCTCATTGTCTTTCATCATTATTAAGTAGGTTTTTTTTTGCAAACTCATTATTACTTTGGCAGTTTAAGACATTTCATGTTTGACAACTCAACTGATCCCAGCAACATTTTCAAAGGAGGTTTTCTCACAAAGTACTTGCTGACGCTGATTTATTCAATAATGACATTGCTTACATTCTGTAGGTATGTAAAAATTGGGAAACATTGATTTAGAATTGAAAGTTAGATAATTCTGAAGGGTCTAACAGAGCGATATAATGGCTATTAATCTAAAGATAAAAACAGTTTCAGGGCTACCATGTATGAAACAAATCTACTTTCTGATTAACCTTGGTTTACTTCAAATTGAAAGGAGCCAGTTGAAGGGGCTCATGCATCTACTTTAAAACTTATTCTAGGCATATATAGCTTTAATGTAATTGTAATTTGAAATTAGACCCTACTTTTAGCGCCTTAGTTAACCTAATTTAATATACAAAGTACCACACTACAACAGCAAAGTTAACAAAAAGTGCTGGACAACAAGAAAGGCCAACAACATGCTGCCTAACAGTCACAATCTAGACCCATTTTAACTCCCAAAACACATCCCCTCACCAACAATTTAATTCAACGTCTAAAAAAAGATTTTGATTTATAATTTAACAGTTCTGTTTCACACCTGAGGACCAGCAAATGTGAGTAGAGTAACAGCTATAATTTTTTTTACTACAGTGCTTGTGCAATTTGGATTTTTGTTTTATAATTCTACCAGAATTTGCCCTGATTATCTCCATGAAATTAGGGATTGTTGTGGATGCAAAATGTATGTTTGTTTTACATTTGAATTGATAGAAAAACTGTACAGTGTAATAGGATAACATAGTTCCTGTGGGTCTTAAAAAGTCCTTAAGCCTTGAATTTGGAAATAAGGACTTTAAAATGTTTTTAAAGAGTCATACATTTTTATATCTTGGTCATAAATATTGTGCTATTGAAAACATTCTTTCAGTATGACATTTCTTGTTCAAATAGGTCTGTTTTTTAACCACGATTAATGTGATCAATTAATGTAAGTAATGCATTTATTACGCTGGATGCCAGCTGCTGATAAAAAGAAAGAAGACTAGGAAGCAAGGAAAACTAGGAAGCAAGAATGAAGCTAGGAGAAAAAAGGAAGCAGAAGAATTAAAAAAGACAGCAAAGTAGAAGAAAAACAGAAGTAGTACGCTTCAGCCTTACGACACAGAAAAGAACAAAGAGATGAGAAGCTAGTTGTGACCATGAGGAAATATAAATTTAACGAAGCATGGATGGAAAAAAACATGTTATCAGAGTTGGTTTAAATCGATCCCAATGAATCGATTCTGTGTTGCCAATCTCTTTTGTATGTATGTATGTATTTTACTATATGCTACATATTATATTATGATTTTTTAAGCATAGTTTGGTTTTGTTTAATTAGTACATCATTGTTTTGAAACTCAAGGATTTCATTTTCTTGGCCTGCTTTCCATCCTCACAGGCTAAGAAAACTGTTTTTTTTTTTAAATACAAGTCTTACATTTAACTTGAAGAAACTTGTAGGAACCCTGGATAAAATCACATTGTGTAAACCATAGTTTTATCATTAGTAGCTTGGTGGTGTCTCTGTTCTCTCCCTGCTTCTGTTTGATTAGCTCAAATTTCAGCTCCTGTCCACTGTGCTGGAATGACTCCCAGCACGGTTAACCCCTGACCCCGGAGGGTCATCGTCCATTACCACATGAAACATAAATGTCAGCGGCCCTCCTGCTAAAAACATTTGTCTTCGGATGGGTCATCGGTCACGGCCCACCTGCTTTTACCAAGACTCCTTCACATCTCTGAAACAGATGCATTCACAGCTTTCCAATGACTTTGACCTAGTGAAGAAACGGTTGAATACAACATTTCCGAACCTCTAATTCTGCAAATTATAAAAACAGGTTTTGATGAACAGGTCTTGTTTAGATCTCGTTTAAACAACGAGTCCTGATTTTGATTTGATGGCTACAACTTAATTTTGTTCACCTTCTGTTTACTTATTTATTCAATTATGACACTTGTGTCTTGCAGTGCAAATTTTCTCTTAGTCTTTTGATGTAAAATGAAATGTTAGTTTTAGTCATTTTGTTTTAGAATAGTTTTTGTCAAATTTACCTTGAGTTTAGTCGACTAAAACAACAGTAGATTTAATCAAGATAAAAGTGCAAATGACCAAACTTTTATAAAAATATACATTATTGTTTATTTCACAAGTTTTATTTCACTTAGCAGTTTTGCAAAGATTCCATAAAGTCACAAATATTTCATTCAATTGTTCCATGAGTAACTTCTAATCCTTTCTCTGCTCTCTCCTAAAAAAGCAATATGCGTGACAGAGAAAGTGAAAAATGTATCTAAATTAATTTCCCTTGCATACATTTACAGCTTTGCTACACAACACCTCAGAGGGGATTACCACATAATGAAGGCAAATATGTAACAAAAAATAAATGTTTAATTTCCACTCCTCAACATGCTCTCTAAGAAACTAGCAGCAATCATATGCTTTCAAATTAAAAATTTCTGCTAAATAATCTGCTAAAACCTTTTGCAGTTTCCAAATTGACACATACCTCATTGAAAAAGTGTTTTACAATGCGTATTATTTACTGGAGCTACTAACATAAATACTGTGTAAATAAGAAGAAAATACTGTCATATATCCAGCTTTGCTTTGTGTTGTGAGAGGGTAATTATTAAGGTAACCTGCAGAGCTGATTGGTTTTTTCTTAATGAATGGCCCAAGAGGATGCTGTAACACGCAGAATTGTGGCTAATGTTGCCTTGGAGTGTCGTGGTTATTGAGCCATCAATCTAGCAAACCAAACACTCTTTCCCTGAAGCCTGACTACAGTGTGTCGACTGTCCATTCATCTAGTTAATGCTTTCAGCCAATGCATGCTCGCCGCTCACATCCAAAGCTGTGGGGTGATGGTTGAGATATTTTACTTTCTGGCAAAGCTTACTACAAATAGTCTTTGTGGTACGCTCAGAATCATTAAAAAATAAATTCACAGACAGTTATATAATCAAACTCAGAGCTGGTGGATCATTTTGTGGTTCCTGGCACATCTTACAGCAGTTCATTTAATTTGCTTCATTTCTGTATTACATAACTGCTCAGACCATTCCATTCCACACATTTGTTCTAAAATTAATGAAACATGTCAATTTGGTTTATTTTTTATGGTGCTTAGTGTTGACAAACATTGATTTTTACATTTAGAAAGATGATTCAAGGAAGATTTGCATGCACTCCTCAGTGCTACACTCTCTTTGTCTTTTAGAGCAGAAACTTTAGGATTTCTTTAATGGTAGTTTAGAGCTGTTTTTTTAATCAAATTATGCAACAACCCAAATCTGCCTCAAGTACAGTCTTTAGAAAGAGTGTTAAAATGTACTCTCGTGGCTTTATGTACTGTATGGGCACCCTTAAAGACATACTCCCCTCCAAAAATGAAAATGTAGTCATTAATCACTTACCTCATTGTTGTTCCAGAACTGATAAGGCTTTGTTTTTCTTCTGAACACATTTTGAGATTTTGTGGTATAATTACTGCTAAATTGATTCTTCTATTGTGTGGTATGGCTGCCCTATTGATAGTCGTGTCGTATAGATTTTAGAGCCGTAAAACAGCATTTAAAACACTATCAGATGTCTCCATCTTCCATTGGGGGTTGGATACAAATGTAATATCTTAACAGAAACTCTTTCTGATTGCAAAAAAAACCCACAATTAAATAGCAACTAAAACAATTTGCTCTCATGTGCTGTGAAACATAGCTTTAGGTTTGAGGAACACTGAGTTTTAAAACTGAAAGTGCTTTGTGTATCAAAATATTGATTTTAATAAAAAGAGAGTTGATTCAGTCTTGCCAAAATGAGCCCTAGTTGAAAGCAAATCTTTTAGCACACAAGCTCACACGTCATGCAATACAACCCCCCAAACATCAGGGTAACAGCTCTCGGATTACACCAGCACTTGAGGGGAAGCATGCAGGAAGGGAAAAGGTTATAGTTTATTTACTGGAGAGTTAATTTATTCTCTGTGGAGTGAGGAACTGAAACCATATTGTCACCAAGGACCAAGAATGCTATAAGCGCTTGATGCTGAAACCACGACTCTTTATTCAATCACAACATGACGCTGTGTTGATATTACTGTGTTTATTGGTTGTCAATTCTTTAAACACAATTTCTCTAAATGCGGTCATCCAGAAGCTCCATAAACTGCTCCGGGTACATCATGGTCAGGAGTAATTCATTATGAACATGTCACTAAATGAATAATTTGGAAATTGCCTCCAAAAACATTACATTTTAATGCAGATTATAAGAAAATGAAAGCGTTTTTCGATTTTTGCATGAATTGAATGCGGCCTTGCAATTGTTTAAATTAAATGCATTTAATACACATTGAACCTGGTAAGCTTGAAAAAAAGGAATTATGTGTTAATATTGTTGTTTAATTGTTGATTTCATTTTGTTTAATTCTATGGGAAGTGAAAACGTTACTTGAGCTACTTCTTGTGTACTTGCAGCTGTTTACCTCGAGCTGTCAGCCGAAGGTAATGCCAGTCATGTGAAAGGGATGTACATACACAGTAGCGTGCAGTGCATTGAGCTTAACACAATGTCTTTAAGCACAGGCTTTTCTTTCAAAGTGTTTAGTGAGCATGTAAACACTATTAAAGTTGACTTATGTCTGGTCTGAATAACAATGAACTTTTTGTTTTTACAGTCTTTACTTGATCTTTTAAACCAATTGGTCTTTCAAAGCAGCCCTAGTGTGATTTAGAAATGTTAATAGTTTTGATAGTCTCCAATAGCAAGTAAACAGATTAGCAAGGTAAAAAAACCTTTTTTATTTATTTACAATATACATTTATATTTAGCTAATTTCACAATGACTCCCAAATGATTCCTGCAGCAAGTGTCAATGTTCAAAACTCCTCCCTTTATATGACATTCCTCACATTAGGATAAGGAGTTGACACAGAAAACATCATTGAGGTTTTTTTCCATCAATTTTACAGCTTTGTTGGTGGTCAATGTTGTTTAGTTTAGATTTTGATTATAAGGACCTACTTCACCTACTGAGTATTCCCAGAGGGTGAAGCTGGCATCTACTGGACCATTTGAATAGCACTGATTATTGTTATAAAATGACATATTCAAACTCAGTCATCATCCTGAAAGCAAAAATACAGCAGGACGTTTTATATGTGTGAGCGGTTTTAGAAGGACCTCTATTTAATGGGCTGTTCTATAAAAGACTAATGTTCAGGCAGGCTGTAGGGCAAACCCTGGCCACCGGAGTCAAGATCCCTCTTCAACCCTTGACACCATTATTGTGGGTCTGTGATTTAGATCTGAATAGAGAAAATGAAAAATGACAAAAACGTACATAATGGTAGTCAGCAATTGGGGAAATCTGACGGATGCAAATGTTGATGCACAAATGGAGCAGATAGGAGTTCTCTCTGAGGATGCCACACAAAAACACCCCGACTGACCCCAACATCATTAGTCTGATCGGGTCTGTCAGTGTGTGTTGTGTGTGTGTGTGTGTGTGCGCGTGCGTGCGTGTGTGTGTGATGGATAGGTTATTGTTCAGCTTTAGCCGGGAGGTTTGGGAAGCTTTATCTGTCACTTAAACATCTGCCTTCATGCCCTGTTACTCAATGACTTTCTGGAGGCGCATCCTAAGGAAACAGGTTTGGGTTTATTTAGAAGAAATTAATGTCTAATCGTATGATCATCAAGGCATCTCCACCACAATAATGACAATTTTGTCATGAACGACCTCAATTTAATTCTATACTCGTTATGGCTTCATTCTTTTTTAAACACATTTTTTTGATATTTTGGAAAAAATCCAGAAGGTATGTTATGGCCCCAATCACACACATTTTAGCACCTTTAAAAGGCATTTAAAACACGTTATTTATTAAATGTCTCCATCTGCCATCGGGTGTTAGTTACAAATTTAATACAGTCACAAGAACACTTTCGGATCACAAAAAATACAGTAAAGACTTAAATCCGAATTATCATCTCCCTGTCTTCTCTGTCAGAAAAGTTTGTGCAGCTAAACACAGCAATCTTTGTGTGTTTCACATGTATAAAGCCGAGACATTTTTTTCTGAAAAGGAAGACGAGGAGACAGTAATCTTAATTTAAGTTAAATTGTTTTTTAAGCAGGAGAGGAGGGAAAAGGATTAGGAATTAACAGCACGTCTGATCTTGATTATTTTTATCCACACTGTGTGCATCTCAACAAACAAGATTCACAGAATTTTTTTTTGCTGTTTTGTTTGTTTAGTTGGTTATGTATGTTTAGGGTAGATTATTAGTGTGGTTAGGTTAGTTTCATAAGTGTGAAAGAATTTGGAAGCTCTGTTTAAGGTTCTGTTCTTTACAAGACTAAATTTCAGGCAGACTGTAGGAGAAAAGGAGGAAAGGGAAAAACCTTTTCCACATCCACAATCTGGCAGTTGTGATTTTCTATAGTTCTAAAAAGGTTGTAGAGAAATCAGATGTTTTTAATTCCCTGAAGTGAGAATTTAGAAGTACGGTGCCTAGACAATTATTATTATTTGGACCTTTTATTTAATTCAAAAGTTTAATGAAGCTAAACTATACACGATGAAATACCTTGTATAGAGAAATTGTCCATAATAAAGACATTTTACTTGTTAGTTTTTTTAACACATGAAAAAACACGCAATCTGGCAACAACACCATGTTTAGTCATTTGAGAATTTGCTTCTAGTTCTAAATATGTTCTAATATGTTTAAATTAAAGTTTGGGTTTTAACTGTGTGGTATTGATTGAGTGGCCAATCTGGCATTGCAGTTGGTTAGTGAAATGCAAAAAAAGTTTCATTCTTTTGCCTACTTTGCTATGTAACTTTAAAACATGGAGCCTCTATATCACATGTGTCAAAATCAAGGCCTCGGTGTCAGATCCAGCCATAAGTGTATTGTCTATAGCCCCTGGAATGACATTTATTTAGTATTGCATCCACAAACACTACATTTCTCACATTGCAACAGTAGCCCGCAAAATAACAACAATGCATTTTCAGTTTATAATGCATTCAATTTCAGTTATGCATTTATTTTGATGTTAAAGTGCATATTTTGTTTTTCTGAATGACAATTTTTTGTTATTTACCCGTCGAAAGCGTTTCCCCTTAAAATTACTGTCAGAGTCATGAGAATATAGTGCTTTATTAATTAAATAATATACATGGCAGTATTAGTTATTGGTTCAATAGGCTATGTGTAATCATTTAATATTCTTTAATAAGCATTGAACCAGTCCGCCCCTTAACCAGTCACAAATTCGTCTTTTTGGCCCTTTGTGATCATTGACTTTGACATCCCTGCTCTAGACGAACCTCCTCTAATCATATTTATCAGTAAATCATGTCTGTTTGATCAAAAGACTACAATATTAATGTTTTTTTATTGTTTTCCATTCTGGAATGCGTCCACGTTAATGAATGCTTTGTGATTGAAGCCATATGAACCGCACATGTGGGCTGATCGACAATGACCTCATCACCAGTGAATTCCAAAATCTGCACAAATCAATTATGACTAATTGTGGTGTTATATGCTAAACACCAAATGTCACGTATGAATTCTTCATTCAAAAATTGACCAAATGATGACATGCAAGTATAGTCTGGTGTTTACTTCTGCTTTGTTTATCTCAGAGTTGGAATTTAGGGATGTTTTTCTCTGTGTCTGTTTGTAGAGTAGCTATGTCACTATAATTGCATGTGTTTGGGGATGTGTGATTAGATTTGGAGTGGACTGATGGCTCTGTATCAGACTAATGGAAAGCTTTTTACAGAGCTCATAAACAGCTAAATCTGTAATGTCCTCCCATGCTCTGCATTAACTCTCTCCCTCTGCCTCTCACACACAGATGTGGACAGGAGGCTAGAAGAGAGTGGACGGGGAAATAAGGACATGGGACTGAATTGTTGATTTAAATATAACAAGATAATAATTATATTTGATGGGGATAAATGTTTGATTGATTAGATATATTTTGATTTGTAAAATCAAGATGTTTTTATATAGCACGTTTAAGAGTTAAATAGGAGTTCCTATTGAATAATTCTATGGAGTAGAAATAAAATATAATGCTATCTTAGGGATTGTAAAGTTTATTATTATGAAGAAGTTATTGATTTAAACTGACAAACGGACAAACCGTAGTAAATAGTCCATGTAAATAGTTGTTCATTTTTTGTATGTTTTATCTCTTATCTACATCTATTTTGTGTAAATGTAAATTAAATGGAGAATACTTTACTTTAGTTCTTTACTGTGTAATGTTTAAAATAAAAATCTTGAACCGATCTATCAGAGATTGAGCATCTAGTTGTATTCTTTAGTTTTATAAAGGTAAACTAAGTGAATCATAAAAAAATGTTTTTTTTGGACCCACAAAAAGAAAATTAAGAAATGTGTAATATATACATACACTATTTTGTTCCTGTAAATAAACAAACTAAAACTTTTATTTAAAATTGATTTGCAGAATTACAAAACCCATTTTTTTTAGCCGGTTGTGTGTTTTCTCCAATGTACAATTCTTATACATACATTTACAAAAAGATAATATAACTGCTTTCAACAACATCTATTTAATTACCCAAGAAAACATTTTTTTCAGTGGAATAAAGCAACATTCAACATTGAACATCTGGTTTGCAACTTTTTTTAACCTTTTTTCCATCTGTCTTTCAAAGTTCTATCTGTCAACATATGCGTCTGATAAATTATGTTTTGTGTATAATAATCCAAAAATTATTTTCCTGAAAACTACAATTGATATGGAGGGATGAAGAATGAAATGCAAATTTGTAACAAGTGGAATAAAAGTGAACAGGGAAACAACTCAAGAAGAGGGAATAGCTGCCCAAAACCTTTTGCCATCGCGTAGCCCCGAGTAATTTAAGAGATTGTGTGAGTTCTTCAGTCCTACTCGTGGATGAGCCAGACAGTGCTTGACTATGAGAATTAACTGTGCTGAATCGAACAAGAATAGTCATTGAATTTACAGAAGAAGAATCATTGCTGGATTTACATGAGGGAGGACAAAAGAGCAAGTACTCGAACATGGGTCTAATTTAATGCCAGTCACTGCGACCATGTGGTGTAGATCGAGTGAGATGCCTGCGCTGCTGGTGCGCCTTTACAAACACTCACACGTTTCTTTCGTTTATAGCCTGTTTTTCCTCTCCTCAATCCCGATGCTTCTCTGTCAGCACCATCAATCAGTCTATCACTGCTACAACCCCACAGGAAGCAAGAACAACAAATAAGATCCCTTTAATATTTCAGTTGCTTCACACCTGGAAAGATTTGACTCTTACTTGTCTCATGTTAGGGGTCATTAAGACAAAAATCTCACTGTTTTAACATATTGCCCTGTATACCAAGTTATAAATAGGGTTTAATCCTGTAAGCCAAATCATTGTGCTTTATAAAAGCATGTTATAATTACATTCAAAATGAGATGATGACAAAAATACAACTCATTGTAAATATACAAACTTCTCTTAATGCGTTTGAAGATTAGATTCCTTCCAAAAACAATGATCTATTTTTTTAGTTCCAAGTTTATCATTTGTTTAGTGCAGGGGTCACTTGTGGGCACTTGTGGTCAAGTGGATTTGGAGACGGACTTGTGATCAGAAGGTCCCGGTTCGATCCTCAGATCCACCGAGTTGAAGGTGGTGAGAGTGATGAATCACTTGCTCTCCATCTTCAACAACCACAGCTGTGGTGCCCACCAGTTTCCCGACTGCTCCCGGTGCGCCGCAGCCATGGCTGCCCACATCTCCGGGTGAGTGTTCATGGTGTGTTTGTTCACTGGGAAGTGTTTGTTTGCGGAGCACAAATTCCGGGTATGGGTAACTCCATATCTGGCCAACTGGTCACTTTCACTTCACTTCACTTTACTTCACTTCACCAGCTCTGGTCTTGGAGTGATACTGTATATTTTGGATTCAATCATCATGAAACAATTGTTGCACTTATTAAGGAAATATTGGCTTGTCTTGAAGCTAGTGTAGTATACATGCTGGAACAGGGTTGCAACTAAAATTTGTAGAACAGTAGCCCTCCATGAACAGAGTTAGAGAACACTTGATTTAGTGATTTAATGCCTTTTTGTGGCGTATGTGAGTGTCCATGTTTTAAAATCATTCTGGGAACTCTCTATTAAAGCAAAAAACATTTTTTAAGATAAAATAATATTTATCTCACTAAGTGATATAACAGCACTGCGTATGTCTTGCCTCTTGCAGACTGCATAGCTTGTGCGTTCCATACAGTACACTTTTACCACTGGTCACGAGCATTCTTTTACTGGCCATGATGGTTTTTCTTTATTTTCTCTTTCTATTGTGTGCATTAAGTTTCAGTTTTGCTCTTCTGTCTTGCATTTTGACCCAAGCTTTCTTGGTTGTTAGTAGATCTGACTTTTCTATCTGTTCTTGTGATCCTTGTTTGTCTTCCTTTACTTTGTTCGAACCCTATTTTGAAGTTATTTTAGTAAGTACATGTATCTTTATATAGTATCTGATAGATTAAGTTTTAGCTAATTCATTTCCTTTACTTTTGTATTGTCTTTTGAGCATACTTTGGTACCTAAGGTTTTTGTTTTTTATTTACAATACAACATACATTTATTTACTGGCTGTTTTGCATGTGGTTCTGTCTTCATTTTTGCATAATTTGCTATGAGTGTAAAAATTAATGTTCCGTGCAACTTTTTCATGTGTCTGAGCAAACTCTCACATCAGTCATGCTCACTTGGGTCACGATAGCATCATATGTGTCCAATTAACATGGTTTGTTGAAATAATAAATTATAGCAGTAATTTTTATTAGATAATTTAAGTGACGTGCAAACATTTATTACATACCAAATAACGACATTAAAAAATCCTGTTTGTGATCGTTATAAGGGTTATTTTGGCTAAACATAGACCGCAAGCTATTTTGAAAACATTTGAGGCTTGTTAGTATCATGATCTGAGTGTATTAATACAGCCCTATAATCACTATGCCCCATAAGGGCAAAAGGCTTCCCTCGACTTGCCACGGTCCGTTTTTGTGTTGTTACATCGACTTCAGTATCAGTTCTGAGTGGGCTTGTTTTAGACATGACTCTGGACACACTCACGTACCTCATTCTAGTTCTGGTTGAATAGTCCACAACAGAAACAGAAAAGCTGATGCCTGAGACCCTGATCCCTGATCCCTCAGTCAGCGAGGCTCCCAGGGACCTCACATGGGAACTCCTGCCTGACCCACACTAGGACGCACTAAAGCTGCTTTGAAAACAACTGCTAACAAAAAGTTAGCGCTATAAAAAATTTATTGATTTATTGATTGATTGAGACAGTCGAAGGACTGATATTGTTTATGCTGTGTATGTGCTGGATTTTAATACTCAAATGAAAGACTTTGTTTGAAAAGACGCAAATGACCGAAAATTTAAGAAAGCCACAGTGTTCAGTACGTTTCATTCTTGCTAGTCAGTGACATCACCAATTGCCCAATCAGCATTCACCAGGATGCCTCATTACACTTTTCTTTCTAATCTGTAATTAGTATCACTCTGGGTCAAATCGGCTTGCTTTTAAAACATAATTGAAATCATTGTGAAAAAGAGTTTGGGTACCGGGTACTATGATTGAAAAGCCCCCAAAAGCATGCAATTTCCTTACACGTTTACTGGTAATTATCAGAAGATTTAAAGCCTTCACTTGAGTTACACCAGCAACTTCAGATCAATGTTGTTCAGGAGCTTGTTACTTGGAGCCCTGCTGAGCTTCGTATTTTGCACCATTTTCATTCATTCCAAGTTCTTTCTTTGACATTTGTGGCATGAAATATTGTAACTGTGCATATAAGAGCTTCTGTTGCTCGTGTTAATAAAATAACCTGACTAAAAACTGAAAGAAGTAGAATAAAAACTAGATTTGGATTAAAACGCTGTCTGCTAGATTTAGTTTTTGCAGATGAGAAGAACTCAGACGAAGCATCCTGCTGGACTCTCTCACCCACTGTCATACACACTCACTCACCCAGACACAATGGACATTAGTCTCTCAGCTTGTGTCGGACTGCAGGGAATGGATGAATGAATGCTTCAAGGGAGGAGGGATGAAAAATGAACCTTGTCCTGTTTTTCTTTTTCCCAGCCCCCTTCCTCCCCCTCTCTATCCCCTCTTCTTTTCCCAACTGCTTTGGCTTTGTCTTTTCCAAATTTCTCTCTCACACATTCACAGATCCATTCTAGGCATTCTCATACAGACAGCCGGGAGAAACCTGAGGGTTCTACTTTTCCAGACAGTGTGCATATTTGAAATGTTTTAGAAATATTTCATGTTAAATAGCTAAACACGTTAAACACAGTCCCACATTTAGTTTTTTTGTCATGATGTAAATGTATATATATAATTATTAATGAAAATTATACTCATGTTAAACACAGTCCCTGCTTTCAACCACAGTCTGTTTCTGTGATTAGGACAGGAGATATTTTTTTTTCTGCAATAAGGCACAAGAATTAGGTTTAGGACCGGTGTTCTACTTGGCTGGTGTAGCTACAGATGAGAGCAGTGGGTCGAACATTGTTCACTCCCATGTTCAGGATCATCTAGTTTTTCTTTATAAGTAATTGTGCGCAATGATATTGTAGCTGACCTGAAGTAACTTTATTTGAATCAACTCGTTGCTCCCTGTTGAAGAGGAAGTCTCCTTCATTCTCTGGAATTGAATTACTCGCCGTGTTTAATGTTATTTCCTATCTGTTTATGAAGAGGAAGGATTGCAAAGATCATAATAAAAGTTGGATGACTTAATTACTTCATTTGGCTGCCGATTGGAAATAACCTTTTTGTGATTCTGAGATTTAGATTGAATAACAAAATAGTAAAAGTAAAATAATACCAGTGTCAAGAAGCGCCACTGATTGTGTTTTCTTTAGTCGCGGATAATTATATTTCAGAAAAAATGCTGACTGACTTAAAAAGAGTTACAGATTGAAGGAGTCATTTTCCCTGCCTCAATATTTAACCTCACTAAATACCAAAATCTAATTAAGTAGTGCATGCAATGACAAAAATGTTTGTATTCCTTTATTCCTTCTTTTGCATTTGCTACAATACATTGCTCACTCTATATGCGAAAACGACAAAAAAGAATGGAATAAAACTTCATGTGACTGCAGCTGAACCACATTTTGGTTTCTCACCCACAAAAATATCATGTCTATCTGTTTTAATTTAACTGCACATGAGCTAAAAACAGACTGACTTCACAGTTGTGTGATTACTGTGTACCTGTGTGTGTCTTTTTGTTGAGATTGGGCAAATGTGTCCTACTACTATGATTGCACAGCTAAATATCTCACTAACACTGGTGGCCAATCAGATGCAAGCTCACACTCAAGCGTTCTAAGAAATCATCATAAGGAAGGAAGAACATTTCAGATCTGCTGGCAATTCATAACAGATCATGAAGCACTTAGTTAGCGGGTTAGTATATATATATATATATATGTGTGTGTGCGTGTGTGTGTGTGTGTAGCCATTACAGATCGTTCCAATCTGCTTTGATAATACAATGATCCCAATGTAATTGTCGTAGATATTGATTTATTTTTCTATAATTATTTTTATAGGGATTGTAATCAACAGGTGATTCCAATCCCTAAGAGG
Source organism: Danionella dracula (assembly GCA_900490495.1). Taxonomy (NCBI): domain Eukaryota; kingdom Metazoa; phylum Chordata; class Actinopteri; order Cypriniformes; family Danionidae; genus Danionella; species Danionella dracula. The sequence goes on from UELW01000123.1 coordinate 2,593,884, forward strand.
TAAAACAGTGGCCACTTCACTCCAACTTTGAAGTAAAATGCAAAATTCCCTCCTCCACCCCTATCTCCGCTTCTTCTTGGTATGCTTGTCTCAATCTTGCCAAATTTGCTTGTTTTTCCGGGCTTATTCTATGTAAGTGATGTTTGATTAGGTTAAATTCTGTTATGGTCTGGCATTACATTGTGTAGGTTGGTTCACTCTTTAACCTGTGATTGGTTAATCCAATTGATGATGATCTTTTTTTTTGACATTTCATATTCAAATGTTAACATATGCCTATTAATGACACTCTCCATTTAAAATAAGTTATAATGAAGCCTAAAGAACAATAAAGCGGAACGTTGTAAGATATCCATGCAGATAAACACCCTTTACATTATTAGGCCATTGTGACTCCTGCTCATTGGAGCAGTCATAAAATTGCTTCATGACGCTCTATGATGCTCTTCTGAGTGTTGTTTGCCTCTCTCAAGTACAGTCTATACATGCAGGGAGCTTTTGTACTCGATGCTGTGTGTATTTCCCAATGGAAACACTGTGCTGTTTGATTACCCATGATAGTGCTTGTGTGCTGTAGAATCGTGCTGTGAGCATTGTTTGATAAGTCATAATCATAAATCATAAAAGGTAATCACTCGCCCACACGGCACCCAATCACAACACAGCTACATTACCCAGCGTTGAGTCCTATTGAGCTATCCATCACGAGTAAAATTCAGTGTCTTGTGAATGCAAAGGGTGTGTTAGCTGAAAATGTTTTCCACGAGACTTTTCTAGTGTTAAATTGTTTGTGTGTGGGGGTGGGTTTTATCAACAAATCTACAAATTTAGACATGTTTAATAGAGCTTCGTGTTGTTTCAAGATATTTTTTAATTTCATTTCCTTCTTCTGAAAATCATTTTCATCTAGAAATTCTGGAGGTATCGCCTTCACTGTTTTATGACCATAAAAACAGCAAATGTTTATGTTAATAGTTATTTTCAATGAACCCTAATCATAGTTAAATTCTATAAAAGCTGTTATTACTTGTGTCACAGCCATAACCTCAAGCTAATAACCAAAGTACTTACAGAAGACATTATCACATGCCTACAAGTGTAACACATTCCAAATGCATTACTATTTTCCAGTTACAGTTAAAGTAATTGGAAGTGTTTTATACGCCGTTTCATTATAAATGCGTGAATTTATTTTAAGATTAGATAATAGGCGTATATAGTTTTTCACTTCACAGTTAATCTATTTGGACTAAAATAGTGTATAAAATCTGCCAGCAAATCTGCATTTATATCTTTATAGAAAAAAAGTCTACATTTGTAACTTTGAAGGGTAGTTAAAAGTTTTTTTGTGACTTCAGCAGGTAAGAGTGACTGTGGGATTTAGCAACCAGTGCCACCCCCCACGATTGCCGGGCTAGCTTGACTAGTGATTCTGGCTCTGTGCCGCATCTGAGCATGCCCTGTTTCGAACAGTCGAACATGGGGACATGATCTACAATAGAAGTAGAGGGATCACTATGATTGGCTGCAGAGTATCAGTGTTTATTGGATGTTCTGTGCTTCTCAGAGAACCTAAAATAATAGACCAAACAGCCTTAAACAGCCATGGACTTGTATATAATCATGTGGACTCTTGTATATTTTTAGACATGACAATTGTGTTTAGGCTCAAATCAAGGGACACAATCCTAGTGTGAGTGCACCTATAAGGTAGCTAGGTTCACATGTACAGAAATGTTGTTTATTTTGGTTTATTTAATTTAGTTTATTTTAAAATCCATTGTGCTGTTTGATCTATAGCACATAATAGATATTAAAGTAATTGGATCTATTGAATGATTGAAATACCAAATTATAATCAAATTAAATAGTTCCCAAAGGAGTACTTTGTTAATGGAAGTAAATATTGAAGAAAATGCTCTCTGGTTTTGATCAATCATTTCTTTCGAGAGACTGACTGGAGAGTAAACTTTATCATCAATAGATAGTTTTAAGAAAACGATTGAGATGGAAAACAGCAAGTATTATGTAAAATTTGGATTTGATCAGATTTAGAACTACTGTGATAACAACTATTTCATTAAATACTATAATTGTGTCTCTCACCTTCTTAGTTTAACAATTTCAGTAGAAAATAGTCTTCTCCAGCAACGCATACCCTTGAAATACCGTGGTTAAGTTGGGCTCGATGTGACATGAGCATTCTGACAGAGGTTGCCTTTCAAATATATAAGGATACCAATCAGATTCAAGACCACTTATTAAATGTGGCTTAGTTCAGATTCATTCAAAGCCACATTGAGCTGTTCAGACAGTCATAGAAATAGTTGTTTTGCAATTGTGTCACTTTGAGCTCCGGTCTAAACGTTGTCTGATGCTACGTCCCAATCCGTGCACTATTCACTCTTTTATGGGTGCGAAATGAGAATTAGGGTGTGCCAAATTGTAGTAAAGCATAAAAAAGAGTCAGAGCGGTGCCTGGATTCTGAAGTGCAGATCCATGAACGCTCAACCGTCTGATATTACCCACAATCCTCTGTGCTCGGTCAGAAGGAGTTTTCTCTGGAACCCAAACAAAGGAGCGCTCTGTGTAATGTGACTCATTTTTGAAGAAGAAGAAGCACATAAATAAATAACCTCAACTTAGAGAGTGTTTTGTTTTATTAGAATATGTTTTAATGAAGGAATGAAAAAGGAGTTAAATTCTCGCACACGCTGTGAGGGACGACTTGGCAAAACCACTTCTGTCACATGTTTTAGTGCATCCCAGATCGTCCACACTCATTTAATAAACTAAAAAGTATGTACATTTTCTTCTGAATCTACTTTAAGGGTGCAGTGCATAGTGTTCGGAATGGTGCGCAGCATTTGTTTGTGATTGATTGACTTTTCTTGGCTCCACCCCATTAACTGTCAAATCAAAAGTGTCTGTTTGTTTCTGAAATGCCACATCAAGTTGTGAAAGATTGTATAGTGTATTTATTACTGCTGTGAAATGTTTCTAAATCGTAATGGTTGAGAATTCAACCAGACAATTTGTAAAAGATTTTTACATGTTGTAAGGGACATGGGTGTGGCATTTTTGCTGTCTGTTTATCTGCCAGCCAATCATTTGGCACACGACAGGGTGGGTGGTGTAATGACAGACACTGGTGCGCGTGAGTAAAGGCTAGCGCAGGCGATGGCAGTTGCAGTGTCATTAGCGTGCGCCCTCGAGGAGAGATTAGTCTGATTTATGGTGAGCGACGCTAATGGAACAGATATGGCTGCTCTCGCACCCTGCCTTCCACGCTAATGAAAGTTTTGTGCAAATGTGGAGGAGAGCGCTGCAGAGCCGAGTCTCACAGCAGAGTGTCTCCTCTTTGTTTTAGTCTACTTCAGCCATTCTATGAATGACTTCAGATGGAATATATCATGTGGTGAACATTTAGTGTAAACTATTTATTTTGTTACCCGTCTTATGTCAAAGAGGTAATGGTTTAAAGAAAAAAAATAGCTGTTATTAATATTTCCAACTCATGACTTCATCATTTTATTGGAAAATATATGATGCTGAATTTTCAAATTGGTCGAACAAAGTGGTATTTTGATGAATTGTTGGTCAAAGAGCAGCCCAATAAAAGAAATCTATGTGAATCTGACAACATTTGTGCAGCCTTGTTGTGACGCACCTTGTGTTTCCCCCTGCCTTTCACTCATCAAAAAAATCACATTATTTTTTTGGCCAAGATCTCTTTCGTGATGATTGATCTAATCAGCACTGAATAACACAGTTTCTCAAAGGAATTAAGTTTTGGATTTTGTGCCAATACACGATTGAAAAGGATGTTTAATGCTCCAAATTGGGAACGTTTGAGTTGGAGCTCCTTATTAGCTGTTGAGTGGTATATTGGAGGGATTGTCGCTTGGGCTCAATTTTTGGAAAAGTATTTAAATTTCATTGTGGTCGATACAAATGGCGGTTGTAATATCCAATGGAAAGCATTTCTATGTTAATAAAGTTCATAAAGTGACTGCTCAAGCTACATCTTTGTGCAGGGTAAGATTGGATTGATTCATCTTCATTTAGTTTAACTAATTCTAAGAAAAAACCCACTTTTTTTTTTACTTCCGCTCGTTCTCCATGTCCCCTGGAATTTATTAATATTGATCTAAACTTTGGCGATTATATCGCACTTCCCTAGACACTTAAAGCACGCTACATCTTGAGTGGGATGCCTCTTAATCTACAGCATCCTTCTGTAACATTTAATGGCTGCCATTCGGCGCCAGAATGTTTGCACCAGCTAATGGTGAACAGGAGACATGGATAACCGATCAAAGTAACGTAGTCAGATAGAATACAGGTATTATTATTTGGCGTGTGTAAATGTGGCTAGGAATGCAAGGAATTTTTCGATGTGATGTCCTGGAATTATTAATGATCACAGAGAGTCAGAACCTCATAAGACTTCTAGCATGTCTTAGGATAGATAATTTAATCAGATTTAATCAGTTACAATTTATTCCAGTAGCAGAATCACTTAAGTGTTTATTTACTATGTAAAACATGACTCTTCTTAAAAAAAAAGTACTAAGATTAAAAGCAATGTTTGTCCCAGGCCAGTATTCTTAGGAACTATGTTCTCATTCAAGTGTAAATATCAACAAGCTTTACGGTGTAACATGGCTACAGCAGGAGCACAGATATTGCTGGAAGATAGTTTCGAAATAGAAAAAAATATATTTCTTCAGGAGAACGATTGAAGAAATTCCAAGACTGTAAAACATTACAACATCTCAGAGAGAGTTTGAGAAGTCTAATTCTAAGCGAAGAGTACTCGTTATGGTACTAGCCTGATCTATTTATACAGACTTTATCTGTAGCTAAATCTGGATCAACTTTGCATTATTAACGTTAAAGAAAGGAAATAACACCCACAATTTCTGAGCATTTTGGTTGAATTGATAGGAAGAAGTAAAACTTGTCCAAGATTAACTTTTGTTATGAATGATGGCTACATATACAGAGACTGCAGTTAAACACATTTGTTGCATTCATAAAACTGTAGGTCAGTAAAACTTGCTTCTTTGATTTGATTTATCTTAAAACAACTGTAAACATGCTTATTGATATTTTCAATGTTCATTCAAATATGATACGCTGACTTCCTCTTGTTAAATGTGGTTTAACAACAGAGTTCTCTATATCTTTTTTCAGACTAAATTGTTTTTTATCGGTTTCAGACTAAATTGGCTTTAGTAATGTGGATTAAAACGTGTGGGAGTCCAAATATCTTCCTTTTGGAGACTGATTCTCTCCAGCTGGATGAGATGTGTTAAAAGATAGGGTTGCTAAATCTTCCTGGCTATCTGATTGGCTGCAGTGAGAGTGTGTGTTTGTTGCGAAAGATGGACAAAAAAGCTGTGTTTTATTCCATTTGTGACTCCTTTGCTTCTTAAGTCCTTGTTGACAGGATTATTTAATCATTCTGTTTTTTCTCATCAGTCTTTCGCACGGTGAGTGTGTGATGTGAGGTGATTTCGGCTTGTGTGGGGGAGTTGGCCGTCAACAAGGCTGATGGAAAAGAGATGGATAGGCATCATGGAGTCAGTCGTGGTCACATGATAAGTGTGTGTATGAGTGATTGATTAATCTCTATCCTACATATAAAAAACACGGAGCAAAGCAAGTCTCCATCGCTCCAGGCGTCTTCCTGATTAAAGTTCAGTGCTCCATCCATCTCTCTTTCCGCCGCTCTCTCAAGGATGGATGAAGCTCACAGAAATGCAATATTGTTTGCGGCGAAAAGCGATTTGCATCTAAGCCGTCACCCTCTCTGCACAATACAATACAGATAAAGACAGAAATGCAGTTAGAGGCAATAAAGTGTCGACCCATCTTTCTCCTTTATCTCGCTCATACATCCTCCATTATTTTTCATTTACTTCTCATCCTGCTCAAAGTCCTCTGCTTGTTTCTTTATTCTCTTGATTTATATCGCAGCAAATTATCCATTCCAAATCCTACTGAGCAGACTAAAACGACGTCATGATCATCTATATACAAGTAAACCTGAGAAAGGGGAGAAGAAGAAAATGTTTAAAATTGAAAGTTCATGAATTGAAAATTATACAGAATACGGTATAGCAGTAATGCGGGGGCAAGTTGTCATGGTTGTGGTAGCATAAACTATATTTGGTGTGAAATCAGCTGTTTTTGGACAATCAGCCAGTTATTTATGAGACAAAAAAGTCAAATTATTTGAATTTAAGAAATGGTGCAATATGTCATTAAGAAATGACCCAATATATATATAAAACCATTTTGAGGAGTTCTCATTAAATAAGTTTGCGAGCCATTTGAAAACTGTTTAACAACTTAACTTTAATTCCATAACTTTTACTCAAAGTGATCCAGAGATGATCTGGTTAAAATTTTATGAAGTTTGGAGGAACAACCTAGGAGGAGTTAGAAAATGTGTGTTTTTGACTTTCATATTTATGCTTTTAGGAAATACAAGGATTTTTTATTATTTTCAAAATTGTAGCTATCCAAAATGGCAGACTTATTAAAATTGGATTTGTCATCACTCAGCATTGTGATCAGAACTAATTGAGACTATTTGATGAGTTCTGTTTAGGTGGTGATTAGCTAACATGGCCAATTGTCAAAATTCCAAACCTCTAGAGGGCAATGCACTGAAACTCTGCATGCAACCTCAAATTATGGTTGGGAACTCATGTATCCAGTTTGTGCTCAACATCTCAAAGAATCAAAATACAAGTTTGCAAAAAAAGCAAGTTGTTACATAACAGAAAACTTAAAAAAAAAACTTTTAGTTTACAAACTCTGAAGATGATATAATGTTTATGTTGTGAAAATTAGAAGAATGATGAGTTCGGAAAAGTATGTTTTCAGAGTATTTTGAATGTAAATTATAATTGCAATAATTACGCCATGGGATAAGTCACAGCCAAAAAATAAAAATAACTACAGTTCATATGTTATTAGCACAAAAAAATGTGCAAGTTCGGACAAGTGGTGGCTCTTCCAATTCCAAGTTTAAATGCAAATGTGCATGCTTTGAGTTTTAAACCCATAATGAAATAAAGAAAATTACTCAAACCAGAAATGTTTTCCTGAGAGACATAAGTGTTAAATAAGTGTTACATTGAAATGAACATGTAATTTCAACATGAAAATGTATAAAATGTCTACAAAATGTGGCATATCAAAGAAAAAGTTGATATCCTTGTAGACCTTTCAAAAACAAGTTTTCCAAAGGTGACAAACTTTCTGAAACTTCTCAGAACATGAAATAGGTTCCTAGAACACAAGAAAATCAATGTAGCTATAAATTTTTTTGCCTGAATTCTCTTATCATCACAAGAATGCACTGAATGTTCCATGAAGGTCAGTAAACTAAGTTTTAAAAAACATATTTTAACTTCGCCAATGACCATCGGAAAAGTCATTCTAAGAATGTAAATCTTGTTGTTCTGTGCTTCAGACTTTAAAGACAAAAGCATTGGCCGTTCAGCCTTGTAAAACTGACAAATTAAAAAACAAGAAACAGAAGGAAGACTTTATAACTCTACATATGGAAAGAGTGACAAAACGTCTCAAGAGCATGCAGCATCTTGAATATAATCAATTACATTAAACACAAAACAGTTCTATAGGTTGGAAGTTGTATGACGTCGTCACTCAATCTAATATTATTGGCTGGCATGAGGGTAAAGCTTTCAGTTGTATGATCTCATCACAATCCCATACATATAGAGGGGAAATCTCTCGCATGCATCTGTTATTCAGGTCAGGCAATCTCCACCCCCCTCCCACGCACATACACTATATTTTATATACTGCTGAAATTAGGTCATTCTTCTCTCTCATCCTCTCGGTTTCATCCGCTTGCAATGAATTGTCCTGAGATGGGTTCAAGAACACACAAATCATGAGTTTCATCCTGCCACAATAGTCCTGATAAATTTAGTTTGCATTCAACTGAATATATAGTTCACGTTACACAGCTATAATGTTAACGGGTTGCTAAACAGTGAAATGAAGTTAAAACTTAATGCTTGTATTTTTTTCTAAATGCATGGTAATGAGTTTTACACTGTGATGGCCTAGCGTCGATATCAAATAGTGATAACATTCCTAATATCTACCGCTCTGGCTTTACTCAATCATAAAGAATGGATATGGTAGTGTTTATTTGTGAAAGGCCATGCAATGTTATAGTCACTTTTAATGAATTTCGGGGAATACACTTTTAACATTTTAATAGACTTAGAAAGAGGTTTTTTTCAGTGTACGTTACTCTATATTTGAAAAAAAGAATTTAGATTTTTTTTCTGGACACAATCAATATTATTTGGTTTCTATTCTCAACTAAATAAATTTGTTCCATTTTCAGTTCATGGAATAATGATGTTATTTAACTCTTAAAGATGTAATGTATGACATGTTTAAAGCTTAAATCAAAACTGTTAATTGTGCATTAAGCTCAAGCAAATGGTAACACATCTGGCAGAAACATTACCAAAATTCAAAATGATCGCACAAAGACACTGCTCATGTGCACCATATGCCCTTGTGTCAAAATGCCACTAATAAAACTCTAATATGTAAATCTTCAACATTCACAAGCAACGTTTTTAACCAAATTCATCAGGTCACATGCTTTTTTTTCTCTCTGAAAGATAAGGTTGTTGCTCAAGCCAGCTGCTGAGACAAACAGCGCACACATTTCATACGGCATGAAATTGCACCACCTGTGTAGTTTCCTGTTCATGTTTGGCTACACCAATATTAATGAGAACAATTATATAACATTAAGTAATAATTAAAAAAAATACGAACAATTTCAATCCATTTTGTTTTTGGTCCAGTGGAAGATTATTTTTTTTCTGGTTGTCATTTTTTTTTTCTCTAATTTTGTTCTGAAGTTCACCAAATAAAAAAACACTCATATTACATAAGCAATTTGTGTATTTTTGTGTTTAACTTTACCTAAAAAAAATAAACTGATGTTAAAAGTTTTACTCAAGTAGGCTTCCATACATGAATGAATGAATTTGCTGAGAGACTTTGTAAATTAAGTTGTGAGTTTGAGCATTCTGGCTGATTAACAGGGGCTTGTGGAAGAGTTAGGAGATAAATAAATAAAAAAATCAGCACTAATTCATTCACCCTAAAGCCATTCAGGATTTAGGAGACTTTTATCTCCAGCAGAAGATTAAAGGAGATTTTGAGCAGAAAACGCCATCCTTTAGGCTGTTTGAGGAGTTGCTTTGGTAGAAGCTCCAACTCCTTCCAAGATCATTACAATTTTAGATACAGTATGGGGCCCTCTTTCAAGTTTTTAATTAATTTCTATGCCCTTCAAACAAACTTGGACCATTTTAAATACTAAAAATAAGTAGATGCCTAAGTAATGAGCAAAATCATCTGCTTAGATCTGTAGTTTATTATATAACAAAAATAGCTCAAATGTAGACTAGGATGCTTTATGCATTAAATCATCTATTGTCACCTATTTTTCAGAATTATTAAATCAACTGAAATCACTTGTTACAAACTATAAAAACTATTTTTAATAGCTTTTACAAAATGAACGAATTCTGTTTTGTTTCGTCAGAAAGTGAAAGGTCAGGGTCAAGGCAACACAGCCCCTCTGGTGTGAGTCTGTATCTGACTATGAAAGGAAAGCAAACATGAGGGGTGGTGTAAGTCACAGCCCACAAGCTCGCGACCATCACATTTAATCACATTCCTCACCGAGTGTGAGTGGCTAATGAGACGTTGCCATCGCCAGAGGAGCTTGACCTGCAATCTGCCGTAATGGCTGCCATCAGCACACTGTATGGATGAGCAACTGAGCTCACACTCGCTTTGATTGATTGATTTAATCAGAAACGCAACAGCCCCTCTCATGATGAGGGAGGGGCTACGGCAACCAGGTCATGCCGAGCCAATCAGATTAAACCTCAGGTCAACCTAAGGCGTGACACTAATGTTGTGTTCCGCTGACCTTCAGTAAAACCTCACAGATTAAAATAATCTCATACAGTAGTGCTATTTTAATACGTGGCCTGTGTGATTTGTAATGTATTATTTGACAAATCAAAACAAGCTATTTATTCCTGAACATGTAAGATTCACCAGATCAAAACAAAAACTTTTATTTTTACATTTAGACACATTGTTTTGATCTTCTTTAATTCACTGCAAATATTGCTTATTAAACAAATATAAGCTTATTAAAGAAATTAAAAATACAACTATACTATGTTTGTGTAAAACACTCTGTGCACAGTAAAAGAAACAGACATCTTAAGCCACTCAGTCCTGTTACACTTATTATTAACAAGAAAGTTTTAAGTTATTCTTCAAATCAAGTAAAACTAATTTCAGTTGCTTTTTTGTTTTTCTACAATTTCATCACATACCAGAATTCTTTCACCCTGGAAACTAATGTATGCTAAAAATTGAATTTATTTAATTTATTCATCCTTTACAACCAGATTAAAGTCCATTGAGATCAAGATCTCTCTTCAAGTGTGACCTAGCCAAGAGTTGCACGCACACTTAGACTTGGATCCTCTGACCCTGAGTGGTACATCGGGGTGCAAGGATTCTCCATTGTGTTGTGACAACCATGGCCTCTTCAGCCTCTTTCCATAAAATGTCGCTTGCTCGAAAATCGTAATTGAAGGTTCGTCTCCAGGTAGTTCATGGATAACCTTGCTTGCACGTCCCATTTGGTGATCTCAATAAAATGCAGTGCTTGGCTTGTTGCTGATCAGGTAGACAGAGGACTGTCCGGCGATTCACATTCATCGTTTGGTAACTATGTGTTGGAGCTGGCGAATCTTTGTTCGCAGATGTACTTCGATCCTGGTACAAGATTTAGAGGATTTGTGTCAAAGACATCGTTACTTGAACACATTTAGTCGTTTAGCGATCCCTCTTTCATGTTTCACAGACGTAGATGGTGGTCATGATGATGATACTATTCATTAGATGGATCTTGATAGTCGGAGCGATTGACATCAATCCCCAGATGGGATGTAGCCGTTTTAGCCACACAGCACGTCACGTCGTGTTAAGTATTGCCATTGCATCTCAGTTCCCTCTCAAATATGTGAATGGCTCAACCTCCCAACTTGAATTGAGGTTTTCCTTTGCGTGTATCCAATCCTCATAATCTTGGTCTCAATAATTCCGAGCCTAATCTTGCATGCTTGGTGTTCGAGGCTCAACATCATCGCTTGTATGCTCTTCTTCGTCTGTCTGATGAACACAATATTGTCTGCAAAGTCAAGGATCAGTGAGGCGGCTAGAGTCTTTCTATAGAATGCTGAAATCTCTGCCTGGAAAATGTGGATGAAGATCTGGTATGCCATATGCCCATGTGATTTTCCATAGCATATTTCGGTGCATGCTGTTGAACACTTTTGTAAAATCAGTTTGATCAAGTAGATTGAGAGATGTTGTTGGAACTTGAAGCTTTGATCAATAATCTTCTTAAGCATGAAGATCTGTTCGCTGCAAGTTCGCCATCTTTGGAAACTTGCTTGTTCTTCCTTGGTCGATCTCTCGACTGAATCGTTGTATTAACGGCTATATCACATTAAAGGATATCCACTTTCTTTTCACATCAACTTATCTATCCTTCTTTGAAACTATGAGTAGTGGTATTCTACACGATAATCAGAGCTGAGCAGCTTATCAATTTGCATGGATCATTGAATTAATCAAATTCAATGATCTATCCTAATTGATCATCTGAGGCCTTTTCATACTCGTAGCAGAATGTTGGATTACGCTTTGCTATTTATCCTGCTATCTTATTTAACATGGGTATAAAAGCAATCAAATTTATTTCTGAATGTATTTAAATGTATGGATTCAAAAACAAGACTGAGTTTTGGTCAGGGTTTTGAGTTCAATGACAGATAAACAAAATCTAAGGCCCAGGGTCTGACATTCTCCTTATATAGTATTTATAAACTGATTTAATACACATAGCCTATAGTGAGTGACAATCTTGTTTAAAGTACACAGAACTCAACAATGAAATGTAAGTTCCCATGTGTTGCATTTAAAATCTGGCAATGTGAGGGAAGTGACAACCGCTTTGTCAACATGTTGAATCATTAATGTTTACGCATAGAAGACTTCCGGTTTCTCTGACAATCAGCACGGTAACATGTCAGTTTCACTTGTTTTAAGAACAAACATGATGGCTAATGTTTTATTCACTGCTTACTGGACTATGGAAGGAGCCTAATGAGTTTTCATATTCTCTCCAAGTGGCTACCTCCCAGTCTCTCTATCGAATACAGTATGAATGGCCCATAGGTTAAGGGCCTAATTTTGTGATGCACTGGCAACTTTTCAAGTGCATGCCTCTATTTTTCCACCCAAAGTCTATCTATCTTAGAAATGTTGAATATAAATTCAAAAATTCAACAATAACTTTAACTTTAAATATCACACCATAGTTAAATAATGTCCACGAGCCCTTTCATGACATATAAGGGCTTCCTTTTGAGACAAGGATGGACTTTAGATCTACCTTCATAACAGAATACAGCTCAGGTCATTGCCCTCTGCTGAATCAATGCATTCTGCAGAAAAACATCATCTTCATCTCCTCCAGACAAAACCGTGTAGCCATTGAAAGTGTTTGAAGGCCAAAGACGTACGCTGTAGGACTTTGTGTGTGACAGATTGTGTACCTGCTGTACTTGAACCATTCAAAGTAGTTCCTGATGATAGTTAACCACTGTAAAAATAAAAATAGTTCGGTACATTCAAACATGTTTCATTTCTAGGGATAAATTATTTAAAAGTCAATGACATAGTTACATCAATACTATTAAGTTAGCACCAGTCATTGTACTTTTATGATGACTAAATATAGGTCACATTTTAATATATTTAATGACTGTTTTAACAGTATCCGTGGAGGTTTGGTTTGGATTCAGGGCCAGGACCTGAATCTGTATGGATTTGGGATCTCCCCAAAAATTGTCTAGTAGCTCACCAGTCTAAAAATCTACCATTCAAACTAAATAATCACTGCCAGTTTAAGGACTAAAATTACCCATCAACCAATGGTCAAGCTCAATTTTCATCTCAATCATTTTTAATTGAGTGCTGCTGTTTCCTGTTAGTGTGAGGAGCCTTATCCTGTTGAATCTCATTCTGCCAAGTCAGGTGGGAGGGTAGCCTGAGGGGTGCAGCCAAAACAGGCAAAAGAGCGAGATTTCTCTTTCACCTGAAATTCATTACTTTAAAGCTATCTGACCTCCCATGTCTCCTTTCTGCCCGTCAAATGTGCAGGATTTTGAAAAATATATTTTTTTAAATAAAGTAATAGTCAGTCAGTTAAAGTCTCATTATTTCTCATGTCCCATAATATTTTTCAATGTTATATTTGCAACCTTTGTGCATTGTTCAAATTGACTACATATATATTGAATATATATTATATATTGCTATAACTATATATTTGTTTTTATAAACATTTGGTGTTTTCTATATATTTAAATTATAAATAGTATATATAATTTTGTATTATATTTATCTGACACTTTTTATAGCATTTTTTGTTGGTAGACATTTTTGCCTGCTAACATAACAAAAGTGTTGTCAATTTGCCCATAGAGTGCCATACATTTTTCAAATGTTTAAATTTTTTTTTACACATTTTAGGAAAATGCTTTAGTCACCAGACATCATTACATTTGCTACAAAAATTTAAGTTAAAATAAAAATAATAAAGCACCCAATTAAAACTCACAAAACAATATAAAAGGGTCCAATAAAGTAGCATTTTTTTAATGTTGCATGATGCATCTGCTTTTTGACTCTTGCAGATAAACATCTCTAAGTGAACTCAGAGCACTTAATAAGCATGAGAGCATTTCATTTGAATCCACACTTTACAGTCATGATATTTTTGTGAGCACTCACAGTTATATAGACCAAGGACCATAGAACAAGTATGTGAAAAAGCTGTTTATTGATCGAATGAAAATAAGTGGTGGATTTCTATACTCCTTAACTGGTACATTTGTTGGTGAAATGCATTAACAACATGTTTTAACTTGTAACACAGTACGTGGTTTAAAATGGAGGACAAGTGTCTTTAATTAGCTAATGAACTCAAACCAGATCCTATTTAAAGGCTTCTGTTTTTCTGTTTCATTGCTTCTTTCCCCTCGCCCCATTCTACTGTATGTTCATTTGCTGCTTCTTTCCTCTGTCTCTTTAACGCTGATTGCTTGCCTGCCTACGATAAACGAGTATCTTTTGGATCGCTTTTTTTTAAGGACCCTCTTTGTTAAACTGCGAAGGACAGATTTGATGGTTGGTTTTAAAGCAAACCATCTCCAGAATATATCCTTCCTCTCGTCAAAACTGGGCATTCAAACAAAAGGGAGCTTCAAGGTAAAGGCCATCCATAGATTATATGTGCACAGCTACCGATTAAAAAAAAAAAAAAACAACTAGTGTTATTACAATATAAATCTAAGCATTGCCTCTTAGAATAGCAAGACTAATCTCATGATGTTCTTTTAGAGAATTTATTAGAAATTGACTAATACCTTCCAAACCTTAGATTCATGAATTACTGGTACTTATCTGTAATATCAGAGGACAGCAGTTCTGAACACAATTTTAAGGGCGCAGATTCTGGGAACTGAGATTTATTTTATACTCTATTGCGTTTAGCAAAAATGAAAGACGTTTTCCAACTGAACATGCATGATAGATCTAGCATCAAGTAATATCTAGATACAGTAATAATTATTGTATTCTAAATATGCTACATTTGTTAAAAACATGCATGATAGATCAGGCGAAAATACCAGAATTTGTACATTGTCATAGTGAAGACATCTGATTGGCTGAAGGTTTACATTTTAATATATCTTTAAAAAATGAAGGTCAATATTTACTATCTGAATCAACAAACCTAACAGAACCAGGGGTGGAAACATGTGTTTTTCAGCCTCAAAGTTGAACAGTTTTAACATTGGAGTGATTGAGAGCATGCTTGCTTCTGGAGTCAACCTCAAGTTGCTGCTCAAGGAACTGCAGTTCAGTCACTTCTTATCACGAATCGAGAGGGAAAGCAGGAGGTTGCCCCTTGGTTGTTCTCAACTTTCGGCAACTAAAGTCCTGAAAGTGAGAGATGTACTTGAAGTGTGAACTGACGCAGTTTCAATACATATTTACAATACAATAGTGTGTCAGTCTGAAAGAAACTTTCTTTATCTCTGTTTGCAGTCCTTTTCTATCCTTCATTTTAACCTCACAGATTTGCTAAGATTTTATGTTAAGCAATATTTTCCATTCCTCCAGCTGTGTCAATAGCCACTCCAACACAGCATGTTTTAACACACAGAGACACGCTCACAATAAGCTGAGGTGATAAACACAAGAGAGCTTTTGACACCCTGTACGTTGTTCTCTAACCGCGTGTGATTACCTTTCCCACCTTTATCGCAAACATTGACCTTTTCAAAAGAGTACAGTTTGTGTTCTTTGTGACAGTGCAATATGTGAGCTCTTTTTCATTGTGTGTTAGTAAGACAGGCAATCGAAAGACGTTTTTTGAATGGTGTTTGACATTTGACTGGGTCAATAAAGAAAGCACTTGAGTGAATGATGATGGAAAAGAAAGGATAATTGGTCAATGTGACTTACATGGTTGTGTTCAAATAAATGGGAGCTCTTAGTTTTTGCCATTATTTAGTTTTTTTAGTAAAGTTAAACTAAAAACCTGATTGAAAGTGTTCGGCTGTGGACCTAATGTCCTTTAGAATGTCTGTGGGACAGTTTGAGGAGTCTTTGGTGCTGCTGTTCATTCTTTTCTTTACTTACCTTAGTTTTAAATCTTGTCAATAATAGGCTACATTATGCAGAAAATGTTCTCGCATGCCAAATAGTTCAAGATAATACACCACTAGAATGCTATCAATGTGGATCTATCTGTGTTCGAGTGTTTGGAGTGACATGGATCAAGAGGGTATGCATGTGTGTCATATTAACTGCAACACTTCTGACCAGTCAGGGTTGTCTTATGGCCGCGCCTCATCAATTGCCGCACAACGTTCACTTCCTTCGCGCCACATGGTCCAATCCCTTCGCGCCATGGATTGCAATGTCTCATCTTCACATTGACCTTACGTTTAAAGCACTCTTCCCAGATCATCTGCTCTTGGTGTGTTAAAACCCAAGTCAAAATATTTTCGATCAGAAGGTGTGTCTGTGAATGGGAGCAATGGTGCTTCTATTGCCAAAATATGCATACATATTCTGCATCATCATCATTGTGGACAAACAAATTAGTCTATAAATGCTCTTCTTATCACTGTTTTTTAACCAACCTGCTTGTCTTAATTTTTGTATAACTGGGATATCGATCTGCTGATATTGTTGCCAGAGTAAACCATTTGGTTGCTAGGCAGTGAAAGAATAACATATAAAGCTCCTCTTGTCTTTGTAAGTGATCTTAACTGACCCTCTTGTCTGTATTTTTCTATAACTGGGATATCAATATGCAGATATTGTTGCTAGAGTAAACATTTGGTTGCTAGGCAGTGAAAGAATAACATATAAAGCTCCTCTTGTCTTTGTAAGTGATCTTAACTGACCCTCTTGTCTGTATTTTTCTATAACTGGGATATCAATATGCAGATAATGTTGCTAGAGTAAACATTTGGTTGCTAGGCAGGGGATTGGATAGCATATAAAGCTCCTCTTGTCTCTGTGAGTGATATTATTTGACTCACTTGTCTATGTTTTTGTATATCTGTGTTTTTGAGCTGCTGATTTTTTTGCTAGCGTAAACCATTTGGTTGCTAGCATATAATGCTCCTCTTGTCACCCTGAGTGATCTTAACCGACCCATCTTGTGTGTATTTTTTGGTAACTCAGATGTGTATCTGCGGATATGGTTGCTAGGGTACACATTCTGGTTACAATGAACAAGTCATGGATGAAATTTGTTTGGAAAGGCTTTGCGGATCCTTTCCTTTTGACTAAAAGGCTAAGTAGTGGCGAAGACAAAAACATTTCTTCTTCAGGACTTGGTATGATGTTTTCTTATTATTCAAAAAGAGTGAAAAAAAAAGTACTGACATGGTGCTTCAGTCATACACACATATGGTCATAGATCATGCGGAGTGAATTTCTGCAGGTGCGTGTTCACTGGCATTTCCCATAATTAAAGCTTGACCTTTCTAATGGATGCACAAATGTCAGGGGCTCCTTCTCATCTGACAAGCAGGCGTGCCTGGAGGCCCGTGTTTGGGTGTGTGAGAGCATCTTCGAGGTTTTGGCAGAGCATTTAGATTCTGCACTACACCGCTCTGTATTTACTCATCCTGTTTAATTGACATAGTGAGTACAAACACAAATGTGCTAGAGAGCATGAAACCATCTATAAAAAACAGGATCTGTGTTTATTTGATCTATGCTTCAAGACTCGATGTTTCATGAGGATTTGGGCTCGGTTCTAAACATAGCTTGCAGTGTGTTTGTGTGTGAAGACTGTGTCCTTGGCGAAGCGTTGAAAAGCTTCAGCGGTGCCCAGTAGAATGAAACACCAGTTGGCTCACTGTATAACTGTGTTTACATGCGGTGAATGAGTGTGTCGTTCCCCGCAGACATAATTTGGAAGCTTTTACAGTCTCAAGGTCTGTCAGTGCTATTTTAATTACATTTCTGGGGTTTTTTTTCCTGCATCAAGTTACTTGACATTCCCAACTCAAACAAACAAAGCCGGCTTATTTCTCTTTAAAAAAATACTTGAGGACCAGAGTTAACTACCTCGTGAATATAAATATGGTAATCGTTGTAAATATTTTTGTAAATGTGAAGTGTAATAAATGCACTATTTCTGGATTCTTCACAACATGTTTGCACAGTGCAGATCACTCAGAGATGTTCTCCAAAATATTTGTGAATTGAATACACATGTTATTTATTGATTTAATTATGAATGAGGGCTTCATGTTGTATCTGCTCGGCTGCTTCCTGTTTAGAGCCTTAGAAGTTTTTCTTTGTTCATTTTAAATGCTCACTTACTTTGTCATGGTTGAATCCTTGACAAATCTAAATAGTTCATTCTAGAGATAGCTGAATAAAGAGACACTCAACATAACAGATAACATTTAAAGAAGAAAAAGTGTGATGTTATTAACTAACTTTAAGCTACTTTCATTCTGCCAGAAATTTTAAGTTAGTGGTTGTTTGAGTAAAATTAAAAAAAAATTTTTACTTGAGATTTGCTTTTTCAAAGGTGTAAAATGTTAGTAATTTTACTAACGATATAATGAAACATTTAGTTCAAGCATTAATATGGTAAGTGACAGTAGTCCAGGTAGAATATACACAATTTGTTGTGTTCAGCATTTCAATTCTCATTTTGCTTGGACTCGTTGTGCCACCTCTCTCTTATCAGTCAAACAATTACGCTTACAGTCTTTATAGATAGTCTTTAAAAACCTGTTGCTGGTAACCTTTTGTTTGGATGGGAGGAGAGTGTAACAGTACTGTAACAGTAATTGGTTTGGGGGAAAATAACTGGAGTGTATAGAGTAATAAAACACATAAAGTAGATAATGATCCTCACATTCGAAGTGGGACTGAAGTTTTTCAGTTGTAGGTAATGAGATTCCCTCAAAAATCAATGTTCAAACTAATTAAAGTCTCTGCAGGCTGCTTTTGATATGTAAGTAATTTAACTACAAAACGCCTTTTTAGTGTACGTTCTTATCTTTAAAGACCCTGCATAATTTGGTGTTTATTTAATTTTTTATTATTAAAGTAATTTTATTTTCGGATCCCTTTCTATTTCTTGAACTTTTATCTTGAAAAATGTTGTTATTTGAAAGATTAGAGTAATTTATCTTTTTAAGACGTATATTCGTCATATTTGTGTATTCATGATAGTTTATTTTATGTTGTAAGTTATGCATTAATCTCAAACAGCCAATAGAAAGCTATAAACAAAACACAAATGACTCAACTGAACCCTGCATTCTGCCCTTGTTTGTCTCCAGGAAATCCCAAAGAAGAACAAAAACGGAAGCATCAGAACAGTAATGGCTTCTGTTGGATTCATTAAAATGAGTCAAGTCTTTGCGAAATTGACTAATGTAAAATGTGAAATGAACCCCATCAGAATCCCATAAGAGACTCAACTCCTCCAATCTGACTAGATCTCCATTTTTCATCTAATCCATCCCAAATGGTAAATGAGTCCTCTGCTCTGAACATTATGCCAGAATAGTCCTTGAACAGCATCTGAGCTCCATTTTGGATTTTTTCCGCAGCCATGTCTGGTAAGGGTAAACCAAGCTTACACCTCAATGGCTTCCCAATGGCCCACTATTCCTACTTCTTCCCACCCATGCTCGGAGGCCTGTCTCCTCTCTCTCTGCCCAGCCTGCCCCTCAGTGGATACAGCACACCTTCACCAGCCAGTGAGTATGACCTCCAGCATCAAAGATCTTCTGCTCAGTGGAGTGCAATTGATTGGTTTAGATGGATTGGGATGCTGTGTTGTTGGGATAAAATGTGTCATCCATTTTTAGCCATCCATCGCTTGAGTGCATCTCGAAAAGCTTTTAAATGATATTCGGGGCAGGTATGTATTTGTGTTTGTGCACTTTGCGTCATATAAACTGCTTTTTTCTGTTAGTCACAGAACATTTTGTGCATTTGAAGGTGTTCTCGTTCTCTTGAGCTCACACAGAACTTTTAGAAAAATGCACTTGTCGTGTGACCCTCAATTTGTTCATCCATCTCTGGACATTTTCATCAGAATGCTTTGCATTTTAGAAACTGATGAAAATGTGGTGATTTTGTAGTGAAAGTGGATTGCCTCCCACACTTTACTTGATTAAAAAAGAAAATGTCATGCAATGACTCGCTTAAGTAGCATTATGCATAGGCTACAAAAAACATGTTCCACCTTTTGGAAAAGTTAGCCTCAGATCCTTATTTTACATGCAGACCTGCACTATGTTAAATTGCTTCATTAATATGAAATGAAGATAAAAAAAAATGTGTGTGGTGCAGAATGGCAGGCATCAGCTTGTCCTGGTGGATACTGTTTACTTTTATTGAGGGGGGGGGGGTCTCCAAGTCCACCACCATTATACGAGTGTCTAGAAAAGTGCTATAATATGCGATTAACTGTTATTATTAAGACTGGGTGATAGCCAACTCACACTGAGGGAGTGTGTAGCCTTGTGTTCATTTTTCTAATCACATAATTAATTTTTAATGAGTTAAATTTACATTTACTGGAAATTGTGTTGTGTAATTAAAAATGGCTTGCAAAATATTTCTAATTTGTAATTGACCTTTCTCTCTGTCTTTTTCTCTCTCTTTCTCGTTCTCTCTCTCCCTCTCTCGGTCACCTTTTCTCTCTCGCTCTCTCTTTCACTCACCTCCTTCTTGCTCTTTCACTCACCTTCTCTTCTCTCTCTTGCACTCGCTCACTTTCTTTTTCTCTCCTTCTCCCTCTCTCGCTCTCTCTCTCACTCACACCTACTCTCCTCGCACTGACTCACTCTCTTTTTCTAACTCTCGCTCACTCTCTCTTTAACCCTCTCTCTCTCTATTTTTCTCTTTTTTCTCTCTCACTCTCTCTTCATCCCTCTCTCTCTGAAATGAGTCTGTTTTCATATAAAGATAATTAAATAATATAATTTATTCTGTATTTCTATAGTTTTCTGTATTGCATGATTTAATTTAAAATGTAATATTAAAATTATATTAAAATTAATTTGTATATATACATTTTATTTTTAAAAAACGTTGCTAATATGCTGCATGCAATTAATCGGCATACATGTACTTTCATTTAGAAGATGTTTTCCGGTTATTTGGTTGAACTGTTCAACATGGATATTTTACTCTTCTATCTTCTAAGCGTTACGTATGATACGTTCCCAAAATAAAATATTTTGAGTTTAATGGAAAAGGTATTTATTTATATGGACACTTAAAAAATAACACACTATTGTCTGCCCAATCAGGCGAGCAGTCCATGTGTAATCTAGCCATGAACAATATCTTCGATACAGCGCTGTTTTTTAGGTTAAGCCTCTATAAAAAGCCAGTCATGAATTGTGCCCAGTTTGTAAAATGTGGTAAAATGAAGACCGATAAGTGTTTTGTTCTTCCTTACTATTCCAAAAATAGGTCTGGAATGGTTAAAAAAAACTCAACATCACTACCTAACACCTTTTACATTCCTGCAGTTTATGAGCTGGCTCCAATGAAATCCAATATAATGAGCTTGTTCGTGCCAAAATATGATGACTGTGTGCATTTTAAAAAGTCTCGCAACATTGTTAATATAAGGAAAATAGAACCTTCCACAAATGACTTATGAGCAAGTTGAAAGTGTCCAGGGTGATTGGCGGCAAGGCTCAATCCCTCGTTCAGCCTCTGACAGACTGTGGAGTAAACAATTGAATCAGTAGCAGTATTGATTTGGAGCTCATTTAGATCTCAAGTGAACATTTTTGCAGACTACTGGCTTATAAACAAGAATTGAGATGAGATTTTCTGGAATTCATGCTTGCTTGGATTCCTGTGAATGGTTGTGATGGTTGAAAGAAAAAGTCTGCATATGAAGTCGAGGTTGAAGGATTTCAATGATGCGAGTTGTTAAAATCTAATCTGAGATTCACTAGGGCTGATCAGAAGAGTGATACAAATCCCTTCCTCTTCAATCCGTGAGTGTGTAGAAGAGTATTTGTATGAAGCTGTCATAGCAAATGAAGTTATGTGCTGCATTTTCTGAGTGGTGCTTCCTTCCCCTTCACAGAACAAACATTTCCTGGATGTAAACAGCAGAGCAGTTCAAGCTCTTCCTGTGGACTCACCAAACAAACTGTCTATTTCAGAATACTTTCACAATTAAGTAATAAACTTTATTGGTTAAAAAAAGCACCTTGAATGGAGCTGTGCATCTCACTGCGCTGGTTTAGTTGATCAAATGATCACTTGCAAACAGTACGGTCCATGTCTGCAAGTGGCGTGTTTAGTGTGGAACAAAAGCCATGAAGCAGACAGTAATATATATATTATTATGTATATATTATTAGACCTAGCAAAAAACTCGAGTAAACCAGACTGTGGGTGCATGGGCATCTGACAACTATAAAGACTCTACCATAAGCCAGCAGTTTTACACAAAACTCTAAATATAAATCTTTCAAATTATAAAAAAGTGCATTCTAATTTCCTTTACAATGACACAGAACCCCTAAAAATAATCCTAGGGAGCTTTCAGTAACTGCACACTTTGACTCCTCCAATCTGGTTCGTCAAGTGGTTCAGTTTTACATCTGCCATCAGATTGGTGCCAGCGATTCTATTCAAATGTATGGAATTTATTAAGCATTGTAGTGTATCCACCTCTTTCTATATAAAACATGGAGAGCTATCTTCTTCATTTTGTAATATTAACATTAGTAGCAAAACAGGAGCCCTGTCGCTGGGAGTGAATCAACAACATGTTTCTGTGCAGCGACCACTGTGCAGTCTGTGCTATCTATCAATAAAACAATCAGTCAATCAAGATGTTTTTATATAGCGTTTTTTTAGCAGTTGCTTCAAAGCAGCTTGACAAAGACCTAGTGTGGGTTTAGTGTTCAATAGGAATTTCTATTGGGTAAATCTATGGGGTACAAATGTAACTAATAGCCCTGTTTAAACCAATTCGGGGGTGACATTTATATTTTTATCAATGTGGAAAAAAAACTGAAAACGTGGCGTAAAAAACCTTCACATGCAGCGAAAATATCCCCCCAGTGAAGAACCCTCTATGAGGTCACAGGGAGCCTCTCTGTCCAGGGCAGGTGCCAATCACCTCCCCAGCAGAAGCCTGTAATTTATTCTATAAACAAAATGGTTGCAGATTTACAAGAAAATACACAATTGTTGAAATAATAAACAAGTAGGTCAAAGTCTTTAAGAACAGTCATGAACAGTTAAGAACAGTATGAAGCAGGTGCAGGTACAGATGAGTTCATGAGATAAGTTTAAATGTGCCGGAATCATGACAGGATCGACTTGCATTTTTGCACGCTTGAATTATAATACATTTTTATGGTGTATATGCATCAACTAACAAAGTATAATTAATATAGATGTTGGATCTGATAAGCTCGGTATCAAATTTACCTCATCCCTTCAGACGTTCTGTGTAACGTCTGGCAAGCGATCTGCTGTATTTGCTTGGAGAGTTGTGTGTGTAAACAGGCATGTGTGAACGCCGAGGAGGATGTGGTGAAGGCGGTCGGCTGAAGGTATGCATGTGTGTATTTGTTTTAGTGGAGCAGGTGGTTTCTCTCGGTCTTGGTGGTCCCGATGGAGTGGGGGTCAATGTGGGTGGCTTAAACCAGACTAAATGTAAAAAGGAGCTTTGACCCTCATACAGCCATGTTTGTTTATTAACACTGAGAACCTCATGTCTGGCAAAGCACCTTTTATTGTATATTTTGCTGTTCTGATGATAAACACATTTTTAATCACTTTACAAAAGCTGGTCTGATTTGGTTTGAGGGGTAAATGTCAGGGTTCTAAAATCCTCTCATTTGCTTTCTTTGTGTGTCTGTGCACTCTTTTCGTCTTTAGTCCATTGTTTTGGTGCTGATCGTTTTTCTGATTAAGATCACATGACAGGTGAATATGTTTTGTCTTCACTGACTTCATAATTATGCGCTGATTGGCTGTCTTTTTGTTTTCTTTTGGTTTGATTGACATGATTCGATTTCTTTCTGGTGTTTCCCCTTCGAATATTTTTTTTCTTGCTTCTCGGATTCGGTGTTTTCTGTTTTGTGTGTCACTGTATCTGTTTCCCTTTCTGGGTTTTGATCTTGGTGCCCTATTTCCCTCTGTTTTGATTTTGTTTTATTTTTATTTTATGTATGTTTTTAATTATTTTTATTTATTGCCTAATTAAAGATTTATTTGACCATCGCCTTTCATTCTCTCTTTTTTTGGGACCCAACCAACACATATATTCTGCAGTTTGGGCATTTTTCCTTTTTTTGAGATTCCATCACCCTACATATATGTATTTATGATTTAGTTCTAACAAAATCACAAAGTAATTAGTTTGTTTTTCTGAATGATTTTTTACTCTTACCTAAACAAGATATCACGATATCACGAGCTCATGTACATAGATTTAGCCCAGCCATGCTGAGTGTGAGTGAAGTTCACAGCAGTACGAGGCAGGCCCAGGCTCAAAGATGTGTGTTGTTCGGGGAGGAGGTGGCTTTAATTTAGCAGTTAAAGCATGCTCTCTAACTCTTGACTTTATTTCCAAATCAAAAAAGCCATTTTCTTAATGTAATTTATCTACAATCATCATCAAAATCGACCATTTTATCAGTGTGCATAATCAGCTAGTCAACAAAACCTCCAGTACATGAAAGTATATTTAAATTGAGAATTCAAATGTTATATTTTAGCATCTGCCATGTGATAAGCATGTTTACGATCTGGTGGCCCTTCTCAAGAATCAGAAAGGATGTTTACTTTCAACCTTCATAACACGAGTGCTACAGGATTTATGTGGAAACTTTTAGTTTCTAACAATGACACATTCCTCATATAATCGTTAAACATTTGTACATTAATAAAAATGTCTTTTTATTTAACGTTTCGTAACACTGTCTTGTGTAAACCAAATATTTAGCATATGTTGCCATGGGAACCTTTGAATGTGGTTAACAATACTTTGAGTCCTACCAAAAGTTAATATAATAATAAGAGGTTTGAATTTATTATGATAAAATGCCAGTCAAAAGTCTTTTCAAGAGAGGAAAGGCAAAGTTTATTTTCCTTGTGTGTTTATCTCACATAAACCCCCACACCCACGCATAAAGGGAGAGAAGAGAGATTTTCCGTCTCTGAATATGCTAATCTCAGGATGGCTTCCCTCCTGTGCTGTCTGTGCACGAAGGAACTCTCTTTTGTAATCCTGGATGACCCCATTCGGTGGTGATTCCTGGCTCACACTAACAGAGGGAGGAAAATATAAGGAATAGAGAGAGGCTAGCCACATTGGAGTCTAGAGGTAAATATAGCATTAGCTCTGTCAGAATCTTCTCTTTCAAAAGCATTAATGCTAGAGCAGGAAACATGAATGCTGATCTGGTTCATTTGAGCTCAAGAGCAGTTTCCTTCTTGCAGTGACTCATTGAATTACTAAAAAAATATATATATATGTTACTTTCGGAGAGACATGTTGTAGCATATTGCTTCAATAGTTGGTGTTTTTTATTGTAAATTTTAGGTTAGCTAAATACCTTAGAACAGAGGTCTCAAACTCAATTCCTGGAGGGCCGCTGCCCCTGCAGGTTTCTGTTCCGCTCCTGTTTCAAGAGTCACACCAATAGCTTCAAACAAACCCAGAGGAGCTTAATTGGTGGAATGAGGTGTGTTTGGTTAAGGTTGGTGTAAAACTGTGCAGGGCTCCCAGAATTCCCTTCAGGAATTGAGTTTGAGACTCCTACCTTAGACCAAAGTGCAACCTCCATCTTTCTCTCTCAATACGTAATAGAAGGAGGCAGATCTGCTGTTCAGAAGGCTTTGTTCAGAGGGCTTCAATGCATTGAAAACAAACAAAGACAGGTTATTCATGGATGTGAATCTGCTGAAGAAGCCAAACTTACTGTTGTGAGTACTTACTTGAGGAGTATATAAGCAATATTTCTGGATGTCTTTAAAAGAGTGTATTCCAGGAATTTTGCATACTTTAGCAAATCCAATGTTTAGTTGTTATTTAAAGTCACACATTTTCAATAAACACGCTGGCTTTTCAATGTTCTCGATCTTACCCCTCCATGAGGCACTCACTACTACCAGAAACCCGGATCAGTTTAACCAATTAAACAACGACTTCAGGATTCTTGAGGTGTTTCCAATTTTCTGTAACAAACTCATCAGACATTTAGCTAGTGTTCCACTGGCGTCTGAGGCTGAGACTAATCTTTTGACTACTTGAGGCTGACTCCAGAGGTAAACAGGTTCCCATTGACAGCTATATAATAAAAGTCCACCTTTACAGCAATTTATTTTCATTTCTTCCATGCATGTTGCATGAATTACCAATTCAATATGATTTTTTTTATTCCTTAAGGTATAGTATAATTAGGAAGGGCTATTAAAGTGAGAGCCCCTGACCAAGCGCTGAGGTTTCGTTTTCGTCACTACCGATCCACCATACTGCTGCTTTTTACCCATTTTTGTCGAAACTACGAAGCATTTATTTTCAAAAACTATAGTCAGAAACTCTGGGTTCGAATGTCTATTTCTACTGTTTTTAAAATAGATATTTAAATGACCTGTGGTGAAATCACAGCTCAAGCCACTTTAATTTCAACCCGTGAAGATCACATGACTAACCCGAAGGTGAAGGATCACTCGGTGGCTCTCATAAACCGATAGTCCTGCCCAGACAAAATATATCCTGTCTCTTTCTCTCCTCGCATTCATCATCTGAACCTTCCCTTCAGAGATGCTGGAGGAGTGAGATAGGAGAACTCTAAGGTGCTCTAAATCTAAATCTACCTCAGCCTTCACTGAAAAATCAACCGCCAGAGGAGGGACTTTACACTGTCAGGCTCTTCTTTATTTCCATTCTTCTCACATCTTTCACAGGAGTGAGAATGTGCTAAAAACAGGGAAAGACAGATGGATGTTCAATTTTTAGATAGGACCCAAAGAAAACAGTCTGAGGGTGGAGTTTTTTGAACGGTTATGTTTGAGCAGATCTAAACATTCCACTTTGACTTGAAAAGCTTTTCTCAGTTGAACCTTAAACTTGTTTGCCTCTATATTTGTATAGGTAGGTTAATGTGTTCCATATTGCAATATTTAAAAAAGTAGATCTTGAAACCAGTTTGGCCATGCAGTTATTTTCCCAACAATTATTGAACTTCAAGTCTTACACCTTGTTCTTAGAATCATTCTTACGTCATCCCAACATTTGAAAAGTGCAGCATCTGTGTACGGTTTCAAAATGAATCAAAGTCCCCTCGTCTTGCTCTTGAAACAGCTTCCCAATTGTGTTAAAAAATGTTGGATGAAGTTGCAAAAATGTACCGTGCTAGTGGCAAACTTACCGCAGATGGTACATTCCAGAACAATCATGTGGTTTCTGCTAGCTATTTAAATTGATTTATTAAACCCTAAAGAGACGCTTAACAAATGTGATAATATCTCAAGAACATTATGCATCTTGAAGTCTTGTGTTCATGTAGGTTATCATAGTACAATTGCAGCTTGCTAGGGTCATTGGATTTTGTGTTAACAGTTTGAGTTTAACTCCAAATACAGTTTGCTTCAATTTCATCATTCATCATTTTTATAATTCTTGTGAAGTTATTTTTTTAACTCTCTAAAATAAAATAAGGAAAGTAATTGTTAATGTTTAGTCAATCCATTGGTTCAGAGATTTATCTGTGTGGTCCTTGTGCTTTAAGACTCTTAAAAACCTTCAGCCAGCAACACTGTGTATAGCTGTATATAGTTTTTAGGTTATGCCCTTTAAAGCCCACACAAGCTAAGAGAACAAGAAAATATTTATTTACTTGGTAAAGATAATATGACACATTACAGAATTTGTGAAGTGCATTTCCACTAGTTGATAAAGTTTGCTTTCATTTAGAGCCAAAGTCACAAAATACTTTAGAAATGAGGCACAATTTGATGTTGGATTTTAATCATTCTTTTGAAGGGGTGTTTTTACTAATGCTTTTACCCATGCTTTGTAGGTTGCTAAAGATTGTTTGACAAGTAATACATTATGGATCCAGTTTTAAGTCAAAGCAACATCCACCACCACCAACAACAACAAAAACAACATAGTTTTGGCTGACAGATTTCACTTGTAATCTTGCAGTTTTATGAAGTGATAATTCACATAGTCCGGTCTCTGTTCTGTCTCGGAGGGGTTGTTTCAAAAAAATGTCCTTCTTGTTCTGACAATGTTTAAATATTCTAAATACAGCAGATCATATCAACCCAAACGTGTTGTTCTTAAGATCAGTAAACACAGCCATATTAAATGCCATTTCTTACTAATTTGTTTTTTAGTAACTAAATTTTTATTTGAATCTTCATGAACAAGACGAGTGCTAAAATCCACTTAATTGACTCCAAATTTCAAAAGGTTATAGATTTGGCTGACACTCTTGGATTGGTTGTCAATAAACTTTGTAAATGTTTATTGAGTCAGAATTTAGAGTTAATGCTAATACGTGTATTTTTTGGTAACTCAATTTAATGTAACATAGTGTTTACAGCCGACAACCTTCTAATTAATTGCTCACACCAAGTACATGCTGTTGTAGTAATTTCTATAATGGGGCTTTGTGTTTGACACCCGCAAATGTGTAAATATTTTAACTTTATTGGATATTCATAGTGGAAAAAGTGAAGGAATCTTAGGGCCTTTTCTGACTGGCTTCTGTGTTTCATTTTCAAAAACGCTTGGTTATGGTAACGGTTTATTGTGCGTGTGTGAAAGCAATACTTTTGTTTTCTGGAACCGTTACCAAAAACTGCTTCCTGACGTACTCTCGTAAACGTTTCAAGCAGTCTAGCAGAGAGCCTATGCTATTGCCTACGCTCAATGTGATTCAATAACAGACTTGTTTGTTCATTATACACAGCAACATGGCTGTGAAAGGATGTTCTCATCTTCCGAACTGCGCAGTAAATGTGCAAATATGGAGGACATGGTAAAAAATCCACAAAACTGCGTCTACTCCATGCCACACAGTTTTGTGGCAAACAGTCTGCACACTGAAGATGCGAGAGACGAAAGCGTCTATTAAATGGATCAGAAATTGCAATATGAACATAAAACTGATGGAGATTTTGGTGCAGGTGGCACCATTTTTGGAAACAAAACCGGTTTTCAAGGGTCCATCTATGAACTTTCTGTATGTTTACGCTCTTGGTGTGCACACAGCTTGAGAGTGGTTTGAATGCTCTCTCTAAGCTCATCTTTTCATCCATATGCCTGATTGATTTGTCACTTTAAATCTCCCATTGGATGAGCACTAATGTTGAAACCTTATGTGGTCATGTGATTGCCTTGATTTTGTTAAGTTTGTCCCATTCGTCCTTCTGTTAAATTAATTTATGTGAGATTTTGAATATAATAATACAGTTTGGGCCCTTTTAATTGGGTTTAGATTAGTTATCTTTTTAATTAACTGCCAGTTTGTGAATGTTTAGTAATGGCCTGGACTGTTTAAATAGTTCTCAAAGCCTGAACAGATGATGGCAGGCCTGTGTTAGTGTCTGCGACGTATGTTATTTCAGACTGTTTAGATGATTGAAACATTTACTCTGAGTGGGTGCGAAACAAGCCATCTGGTTTGATTTACGCCAATGCTGCTTTCATTAGTGAGCGAGTGTGAATGTGTGTGGGTTTCCAGTCAACAAGAACTGAATATCTGTGGACAGAGAACACAAATGCATGCCCAGTATTATCGTGATTATCAAGTATGTTTGGATTTCGTCCACTAGATTTGGTTTGATGATGCTAACGATTTGGGTTGATCATGACGCTCTGAGTTCCCTGAGCCCTTAAGTCAGGTTTTTATTCCAACGGATTTGAGATTTTTCAATAAAACTCTTTTTGAGGAGGTATCTTGATAACATAGTTTTTGAAGGTTTTCATTCCAGCGACAGGAAAGAACAGCTGTCAGGGAGTATTCTACATCTTTATTGTGTCGATCTCCCTGTGTTCTGCACATGCTATCTGTCTTGCTAATTGAAAGCAGATTTAAGTATGTGAGTGCTGATAGATTTGTGTGTAGATGGAGCACAGACGCTGCAGACACGGCTAATTTTCCTCCGTCCTTATGGAGAAACTCACTGCTGGATTTAATTGACCCTTTGCTCCTCGTCGGCCATTTTTCTTTCTTTGGTTCCTCCTCTTATCTTCTCTATTTTCCTTGATGGTAGGGGCCTTGCGTATATAATTTTTTTCTGTGTGTTCTTAGGTGTGCGTTGCTATTTTTATTTATGCATGTTCTAGTCTGGAGGATCACTTTTGTACATCCATTACATATGGGATATAAGCTGTATATTCACTCGCAGAGCTCTTCTTCAGAGTCTTATGGGACTTCAAACGCTGTGGGCACGGTTAGGGAGGAGAATTTATTTTCTGGAACCTCTGATTTATTAGATTTTAAAAAAATGAAGCTGCAAATCAAGCAGATTTTATTCCTTCCAGCTCTTGGGGGGGAAATGCTAAATTACTAACAGCTTGAGTCCAGGAGAAACTGTTATGTAGAGAATTTTGAGGAAGATATTAGAGGGAAGTCAGTGTAATGTGCTTTTTTTGATGATGCCAGAAGAAACCAATGGGCAAGTACAAACATATTTACAGAAATTAGAACATGAGGGAATCCAAGATGGCCGCTTTTGAAAAATTACCAGATGAGTTTGCTAGAATTCAGGTGATTGTAGATCTCATGTGAGTGTTAGTTAGCTCATCGGACGATGGCGATACATCTCTGACAGGTTGAAGGTTGTCACAGATTTGCTGGGTATACAGCCGTAAAACTAGTTCTAACATGGATTGAAATAAAGGTGACATTGACTTTGACTTAGATTTTTTTTATTGCTTGATCCGTTTGTTCCTAACATGATGAAAACTTTCCATGACATCCACTGACAAATCACAGTAAGAACTTAGATACTAAGTAAAAAAAAACATACAATGAAAAACAATATATACATACACACACACACACACATGCATACACTATCAAATAAATTAAACCATCTAAAGTCATACTCTTCATGAAACCCATGTGCTAAATGCAAGCATTTCCTTTGTTAACAGAGCCTTGCATTGCAAACACAATGCTATTTAAATACAACTTCACACTAATCAGTTAGATTTTTTTCAAAATATGAGTCTTTTGAAATGAGTGGATAACTTACAAAAAATACTATATAATCCAAGCATAACAAATATGAACTAGATGCAAGAAAATACTAAACATAAGTTAGTTATACCAGTAGTTTTCTGCCTTATTTTCATCTGATCATGATGAAAAAATTAAAACAAATTTCTGAAAGATTTTCACGTTTAAATAAACACAAATTTGTACAAATAGTTATATAACTTAATAAGGCCTCTAGACACAATCTTTTGTAAATGTACATTTGAGGAATTCTTTTTAAATCTAGGTTTTAGCAACAAGCCAATTTTATCATTTTTATTTTATCAGATTCCAGTAGGAACAAATGTGACTTCATGCTCAAAATAATGATCCCAAAGATTATTGATACATCTTGAATTGATGCTTTACTTGGCAGTGTTTATTAACAGTGGCACTTGCATTTACAAATAATAAGATAAATGTGGTTCTTAATACCATCTACCAACACTAAAAGAGCCATAAGGCTTGTCTTATCTACTGTTGGCAGTCCCAATTCAAAGAAAGATTATATACCAGCCACACCGTTGCTCTTAGTCTTTACTAGTTTCTTCTCTTCAATCCAAATTATTTTATATTTTGGAAAAAAACAAACAAATGAAACATCTATTTCTAAAATCTAAAATATATTTAAAAAGTCTTAATTAATTAAGGGTTTCATTTCTGTGTGAACCATATATTATACAAACAATAAAAGATGCAGAAAGTCTTGCATGTTAATCTTCAACAGCACATAAAGTATAACGGTATAAACTTTAATGACCCCTAAAAGTAATTCAAATTCAAGTGAGTGAAAGAAAGAAACTAGAGAGAAAGAAGAGGAGTGTGTGAGGAAACAGGATTAGTATTGGAGGAAAGCGGGAGGAGAGGAGAGAGGGAATTCTGTCTGGAGATAAATTTAACAAAGGAAACAGCTTGTGAAGGGTCTCATAGAGAGTGCCTGGAAAGTGTTTTGGGGAATGTGTGCAAATGTCCTTGTAATGTGACTCACTGTTCCTAAACAACCTCATCACTAGCACTAAACTTTTCTGAAACAAGGGATTTGTCTTCTATATTGTGTGCAATAATCTGATTGCAGCATTTATGTTGAATGTTGAGTTGTGTACAACTTTACCTATGTTTGTTGCACTGGGGTACTTTCCTGTACCTTAAAAAATATTGTGTGCACACACACACACACACGCACACACACACACACACACACACTGCAAAAAATCATATTAATCAGATATATTTTCATTCACCTTCTGTAAACAATGCACTCAGTTTGATCAGTCAATTTATTTTAACTGATCTTAGAGCTCCGTTTAGCTTGTATACAGCCAGCAGATCTATTATGTGTTCTGGTGCTGAGCTGTCTTTTGACTTATAGACAAGCAGCAGAAGTATATTCTAAATGTCAATGTCACTGGCAGCCAGTGTAGAGACCTGAGAACTGGCATTATGTGCTCCAACTTTCTATTTCTCGTCAGAATCTATACAGTTGCATTCTGAATAAAAATACTAATTCTTTAGGTTGACCCTAGGTGTTTGTGATTTTGGGGGGTTGGTGGATGAGTGACACGCAATAAAATAGAGTCTCAAAATAAATAGTATCGTTCAAATAATATTGGGTTTTACACAGAGAGTGATGCTTCTGATAACAAAAGAAACAAAAGAAATCATGTAGATCTGTAGAGGAGATCTTGAATTTGTCTGGAGAAAGCTAAGCGGATATTGCAGTGTGAAAAATGTGAAATTTGGGATTGCCGCAGAAGTTTAAATGACTTTGGTGGCTATTCACATCTGCGCCTATCAGGAACTGCCTTGGGTAGTCACGTGAGGGAAAGCTATAGCAGACTGCGGTAGTCAACAATTTCTTAGTCTGAACCCAAAAAAGAATTCACTTTGTAGGAATGTTTGCAGCTTTCTTGTTTGTTTTGAATATATTTGTAACGTTTTACCCTTCAATTGAACCATTTCCTTTAAATCCCTGCTATTTAAGAACCAAGCACTTGAGTTTTCCATTTACTTACTCTCCTCAATTATTGCTGACATCATCTTTATAACAAAAGCTCAGAGCTTGATTGATCAGCGATTTTTATTCTGTAGAACAAGAGAAGTGTTGGTTTATGGTGCTCTGACGGGAGCTTATGTTCTTTAATCTTTCCTCCATTAGATATGAATTCACAGAGCCACTTTAGACAGCAGCACCCAACATGGAGAAAACTATAAAGAGAGTGTATTCATCATGTTGTCAGAGCACAAAGTGTGTGTGGGAACGCAGAGTGCTGCTTTCATGAGGACGAGTAGATAAATTATTTTCCTTTGTGTCACACATCTAATGGTGAGGGCTCAGCAGTGTGTACAGTGTGTCGTTTGTGCATTGTGAGGTTTTTGTCTGAACCATTGAGAGCTCGGATGAATATGCGCTAACGCTGCAACTCTTATACATCAGGTTGCACTAATGTAACTCCTGAACGTCTGAAATTTCAGAGACAATAGGAACGCCCAGAGGAATGTACAACGAGCGTGTTTGTGAGAGGTGCAAGTGCTATCTGCCTCTCTATCTCACACACAGTCGAGGATCAACTCTCTTGACCTTATCATGGGACGGAATGTAAGAGAGCATAAAAAATCTGATAATTTGGAAAGTTTTAGATCATTAGGAAATCTGGTCAAATGTGGAAAAACAAACCTGACACTTGACACCATCATAAACCTGCGTGGGTAAGAACAGGACAAAAGCATGTTCTTGTTGTTTGCCGATTCCTGATCTTTCTACAACAAGTATTAACTTTTGTTGTTAACCCTGCCCCCCGAGTCACATAATTTTGGGTGATGTTTGGAAATGTCAGGTTCTGCCCCTGTGTACTCTGTCTATTATGACTTCATAAAGTTCATAGTTTTGTGAGTCTCCAGCAACAGGTCAACACATGTAACCTATATGACGGTGGTAACAGCATTGAGTGTTAAATGTAGGGGAGTTTTGTAAATGTGATTTAAATTTGTTGATAAAAACATGCGTGGCTTTGTAAAGAAACCCTGAATATACGCATATTATTTGGGTTAGTGGACCTGCAATTTAAAACTAGATCAGTTACATTTACTGAAAGATATGGATGAAAAAAAATGCTTTTTAAAAATATCCATCTCAGGAGCATGTTTTGCAGTATTGTACAAAAATGTGATCTGAAGCTGGTTGTTTTCATTGAATCTATATAAAAAAGAAAGAAACAGAAGGTACTTGTCAGTAAATGCTGCAAGGTTATTTTTTCTACAGACATGGCTTTTACATCAGTTTTCAAAACAATTACCTTAAATAGTATGTTTTTTTTATTTAAAAAAGATAAATAGTTTTTTTGTATCAAATGGAATCCTTGAAAGAATGAAAGAATCTTGAAAGAATCATTCTTAAGCACAGTGTTAACCTACAAAGAATTCATTCAATTATTTTATTTATTTAAAAAAAATTAAGTTATCAGTATTCATGCACTGATCATAAATTATTTTTAATCTATTTAAATATGCCTGTCTGTATAATGAATAAATAAAGTATGCAAGCATCACTTTTGGAATACAATTACTGAAACAAGTAAACTTTTTCGCAATTTTTTAATATACAACTACCACCTGTAGATTGGCTGTGATCCCGTCGTTAATATTAATTTTCAAAGAATGTCTTCATTAGAAATTCCCATTTAGTCAAAATCTCTCAAACCCCATAATCAGAGTAACTCGAGAGGACAGTATTTTTGAGGAATCTTGAAAATCCGTTTGATATCATGCAACAATCTACACAAATTGTTGTGTGTGGTGCATTTAAATTGCATGCTGAGACGGTCCACAGTGGATTTGCTCGCTATGACCTGGTTTCATTGACTCATCCTTCTCTTCTGCACCGAAATCAGTTCAGTCTCCATCTTTATCTCTCATTCCCTCTGTTCTATCAGTTGCTGTGATCAGCCGGAGGTTCACTCTGTGTGTGTGATGGGTTTATTTGCTCTAATGATCAGCTTCACCATCAGCAGGGTGAGCTAATGAATGCTAGAGTGTGTTTAGAGGGGCCTGAATCTGCTGATATAGCGGCCTGTGTCCTCTCGGCTCTTATCAAACGCATTTAAATGCTAATCAAGGGCCATGCTGACCCCCGACACGATGCCTGATGGGCTTCATGGGGGCCATTATCTGAAGTGTCCTGCAGTTAAGTACACATCTCAAGAGCCGTTCGTGT
This sequence comes from Danionella dracula, assembly GCA_900490495.1. NCBI lineage: Eukaryota > Metazoa > Chordata > Actinopteri > Cypriniformes > Danionidae > Danionella > Danionella dracula. Next base: position 2,629,114 of record UELW01000123.1, read on the forward strand.
AAAATTAGTCTGGTAAATTAATTTGCTGCCTACTAAAACAGAAAAAGACACAGAGAGGAGGATGTAAATGCACAATGCTAGATGAGCATCATTTTGCTGCAAAGTGAGCATAGATGCACTCGCACGATCTCATTCTAACTCTCCTCACACGCACACATACACGGCCCCTCCTCTTTTTCCCTCTTTGATATGCTGATCTTCTTCTCTTCTCTTTAATGAAGAGGTTTGGAAGTTATCCATTTCATCACCCCCGTCCTGTCCCCACAAACACCCCCTGGGCTTGAGGCTATTTGTCATGGGGCATTGATGGGCTTTTGTTTGCTAGATTTCTGATGTGCCATTAGCATCTCAACTGCTTTTGATAGGACCGGCTCATTTCTACAACTCACACTTCTGAAAACAGATACTCTTTGCCTTTAATAGAGACATCCGCTTGTGAGTTTGAACCTGTCATACGCATATTACTGTGAGATGTGGCCTATTTTTGCACTATGCAAACTCAGCAGATCAGAGTTGGCGGGGTGGTGTTGCCTAATGCGCTCTGTTTTGAAATGAGAGAGTCTGAGTTTGGTTTTAGCTAGTGCTGTTGATTAAATTAAACCAAATTAACTAATATTTTAATATTTATTTAAAATCTTGTACATGGACTTGGAGAGTTGAATATGTAGATATTCAATGAAAATTGATGGAGGAAAAAAATAATTGTTTTATTACTCATAGAAATGTTTTATTGTAAAACAGACTTACGCCGAAATCCAGTTTCAGAATAAAAAACGATTACTTTTATTAAAAACTGAATTTTATTCTGTGAGAATTGTCCATAAAAATAGAAGCAGCTCCATCTTTCTTTTGATTTAGACACTTGCTAAATCCTCAGAAGAGCCTTTGGACTACTACTTTATCATAAAGTCTGTTAGATTGATTACTTCCAGCAATAGATTTCTTTTTTTTAATAAGTTATTCATCAGGTGGAAAAAAAGATCTTTGTGTGTACATTGTTTTCATTTTATTTTAGTTTTTGCTTTTTTGAGCAGTAGATAATAATATCAACACATTTCTTTGTAAAGTAATATCTTTGAATCACCTAAAAAGAGTTGTGTTCCGCAAAATTAACCATGTATCCCCTGTCCCTTCCACTGTCATGCTTCCGGCATGCTGGGTTTTACTTGCTGGCACACAGAAAATCCACCCCTCTTTGAGAATTTATTCATCTTTTGGTAAGCCAAAAACCCTTTTGACCCAGAACAAATATTGTATATTGATGCGTTCTGCTGCGGTTCAGTTCCGGGTCAGTCAGTGCATACGTTCTTCATTGAAAGGAGCTGCACTAGCTCATCATCTGATTGGTTAGTGTGTGGAGCTATAGGCAATGGGCAGGGCTACAGACATCTTTGAGCTCCTATTAAAAGAAAAAAGTATTACCCAAAAATGCTTGACCCAATCAAAACCCAATATACCATGAGGTAGGTTTTCCAATATACCATGAGGGAACAATGCTTAAACATGCAAGAAATTTACATGATAAGACACCTTTAACGAAGTTCTTCAACATCAGAAAGAGTTTGTCTTTAAACAACTGTTTATGGGTCAGTGACAAATAAGCATTGGTATGAGAAAAGTGTCAAAATAACACAAAAATGCTACAAACTTGTTTCACCAACTGTGTTAGATGTCTGAGTAAATTGATGTTTTGTGTTTCTGTTTGCATTACGGTGTTTTAGATTATGTTAACCATATTTAACAAAATAACAACAACATGAATCCCCATTGAACCAATTTTAGTGAAGAAGTTCAAGATTCACCCTTTACACTGACCAATGGAAAATGAACAATAGCTAGCAGGTGTTCATGTAATAATGGTTCCTGCTCATGCATCAGACTTACCAGGCTATCCCAGAATGCAACACAAGTTTCAAAATATGGATACAAATCTGTAAATCATGAACTGACAATTATAAAAATAACACAACAATTGTTCTATTCCTTTACAAAAAAATGTTACAGGACATTTGAAAGACCACCAGTATACCAAAGTTTGACTTTATAAAATAAATAGCATTTCTCTCATAAAATCAATCTTTACAATATGCTCTGTATCATTGAAGACCTTCTGTAACCCAAGGAAATGGTTCTAGTTTGTTCTTCAGCTCTGTTTTTCTGCTCAGAAGAGGTTTTTTTCTCCCCAACTGTGAGTCTTGCACAAACACAATCACATTGATTGTTTGTGTGCAGCGTATCAGACATGTTTTGATGACCCGGGGCAGGTCTCAAGTGCGTGTCATCTAGGTTACGGGTGTCATAACGTAGAGGGCACAATCACACGCAGGAAATCCATTCAATGTGACCCCTCCCCCACCAGAGGCTCACAATGGTTTAATCCTCTTCAGCAGCACTCAAGCTGAGAGTGTTTCTTTTACACTGCTCTTGACAGTGTTGGCTTTTCCCCAGCTCAACATCACGAGAAGGGGCTTTTACAGCCACTTTGCAATAGATAGATAGAAGGATTGATGATGAGTGGACTGAGCCAGTGCATCACAAGCTAACACTTTTTGTGGATTCTGCTCTTTTAACCAGAGCTTGTGAACAAACCTGTTTTTTACTATCCTACCAACTATATTCCCCTTTAGACAGGGAAGTTAGATGTTTGATAGGAACACACTTTTATGATTGTAGTCCCAAGGTAATTCTTTGGTAAAAAAAGACAATAATAAGACAAAGTTGCCATCTTTTCAGACCTCTTCACACACCAAGTGTGATGTAAGCGAACAGATCGATTGGTCCACGGTGACTTATAAATCTCGTGTTTCCCCGCGTTTGAAATTCTCCTCATAACCGACTCGAAGGGTCATAACTCATGCTTCACGGCTCTAGTCTTGTAGCACATTGGCTGACATGGATTTTTGAGAAAGCAAATTAATTAGAATGAAAACATGCTGATTGTTTCATACAGTTCCTGGTGGCATCAAATAGCGACTGAATTTAAAAATCCACATGACTTTCTTTGTGAGTAAACCAAAAGCTTGATATAGGTTTTTGTATAAAAATATCCTTTAATATGCATCTTTTGGGTCCACAAGTGGGGTTAGAAGATTATACTAGTATGATAACGCTACCAATTCAGCTGGGAACGTACCAAGGGGAAAACTCCTGTTCACCCTGCCAATGTGCAAAAGGAAGTGACTGAACTGCAGTCTGCGACTGCCCGCAAAGAAGAGTTTAGTCAGAAGGGAGAAAGTTCTCATTCACTCCCATGTTAAATCTGCCAAACTTTGGCGCCGAAAAAAAAAAATATTGCAACAGCTCTGGTGCTGCAATGTTTTTTGGTTCAGATCGCTAGGTTTGACCTTTTATAACACTCTGATGGGGTGCATTATTGTTAAATTAGTTTAAGATATATTAAAATTTAAACCTTTAGCCAATCAGAATTCTGTACTATGCCCATGTCCCATCTCTCGAAACCCATTTTTGGGTACGTTTGGATACCAGGAAGTGACACACTGTCACGATAGTGATGAATTTACCTTTTTATACCTCATTGACCTTTCATACGAAACTGTGGTACGTCTGTTGTATACAGGCAATGGTAAAGACATAGTGCCCTGTTGCCAGTGAGCAAGCTATGTTTGGACGAGAGAGTGAGAATTCAAAGAGTAACTCAAGCGATGTAGACATTATTGTTCTGCTGAATGAGAGATGACTAGGAAATATGCCAATCATTGTGGCTCAAAAATTTCCATCATAAACTGGGGCCCTCAAGGACAAAGAATACGCTTAATTCTCCAAAATAATTGACCCAGAGTAACCATTTCGTGTGTGACCTCCACCAATTCAAGTTTCCTGTGCCCTCGGTTGCTCCTGACATGTGAAGAAATAGCCATTTTTTTGGTCAACTAGTTTTAACTGTTACTATTACTGTTTGTGTTTTGCGGATTGGTCTGAATACTCACACTAACAGCCTTACATGTCCTCCAGAAACCAGTACTCAGAGAAGGAACAATGCCTTGTGGTTCCTTCCGTAAAGGCTGAAAATCTCTCATCAGAGCTTTCTCTCTCACTGTCCCTGGCTGGTGGAACAAACTCTCTGATCTAGTAAGGAAAACAGCAACATTAACAACTTTCAAAAAGCAACTACAAACTTTTCAAGGAACCCTTAAAATTTGAATTTACAAATCCTTCTCTTTTCTTTCTTCTGTTTTATTTTCTTCCTCCTATGGTTGATTGATCAGCTGAAAACACTTGCACATCGATTAGTCGAAGACATCATTGCAAGAACCCAGAAATTATAACTGCCTAAATGACAAAAGGTACATTCTTACAACTAAGCACACAAGGCAAGATGTGAAGAAATATTTAGCTAAATCCTCTACAAACTGTGTTAATACCTACAACCTATTTATTGAAAACCAGCAAAAAATGTCTGTCTGCAAGGTTGCCAAGCAGTTAACAAAGATTTAAATATAAAATAAATATATATAAGTATAAAGATTAAATACCAAATGTGATTAGAATTCTGATATCAACCTATTCTTTTTATTTTAATCAAATCTTCATCAAGCTGCATAGGGTTGTAAAAGCTATATTATCCCCGTAACTGCCTAAAATACTTTAAACTATCCGGATTTGCTGTATTTTTTTACCTATGTGTTTACAAAATTAAGGTAAAAGACCAATTCATGTTTGTATTTTATTTTTTTAAACAATTTTATATAATTTGTTTCTTTTTTTTGGAGGGCTGGCTCGGAATTCTTCCTGAGTGCAGTTTACATGTTTAAGTGTAAAAAATTCCTCTGGGAGTCTTTTAACGTGTTCATCTTGTGAACTGGTGACCTAAAATGACAAAAAATGAAGCGTGTATCTGAATGATGAGTGACCTTAGCCTTGAAAAGGACCAGTGACCTTTTGAGCGATTGATTGAAGGAAGGAAGAAGCAGAAAAAGATTTGTTGGAAGAAAATATCAACTGCCGGAATCTGTATACAAACCGAAGAGGCTTTAAAAAAATAAATAAATCAGGAAATAATAAAGATGATTATTAGGTGTTTTTATTGTGCTTATTAAAGTTGTATTATTGTTAGGTTCCCTGTGTGATGGATTATGATGTTGCTTGTTGAAGCTTATCCGGTTCTTGCAGTAACACTTTAGCCTAGCTTAGCATAGACCATTGAATCTGATTAGATTCATAGCTTTTTCTTTCCAGCTGAAGAAAGAATAAAGCTTCACTAGATGTTTTGCAGTTTTTGTTTAGCTTACAGCTTGTTCTTTCTGTAGCTTCATGGTGTAAGAAGAACAGATTTTTTTTCCATGCCAAAGTTGTTAAGAACTCACATTTGTGACTAATAATCTAATAGATGTGCTGCTATTTTAACATGTGTGAGACAATCACACCATGCCAAAAAATAGGTTCCCTTTGTTAAGACATCAGATTATTAATTTTATCATCATCACTGCTACAAAAATGGTCTAATCCGAATCAATTATTTATGCTAAGGTATGCTAAAAAGTGTCAAACCGATTCTAAACAATTACAAACGACTTTTTACCTCTAGAAGGAGTTGTCTATTTTGACATATTACATTATATATTGTATATTACATATTACATTATACACTATTGCTGTTGGTTTAATTCTTCTTATTATGAATGAGTAATTAATTATAATCATTACAATACTACAACAAAAAACACATTGGTAACACAATTTCCCTGTTCAGTGTGTTTAGCCCTTTTATCAGCGCATTGTAGAACTGATTTACTAATCTGTTTGTGCTTGTCCAGGGTCATGAGTGTGTGTTTATGTGTCACCGTCATTACCTTTTGTGTAACCCATTCAAAATGAAATCCATGTCATCATAAACCCATCCTTGCCTCATATCAAATCTGTATTATCTTCTGTGGAACACAAATAAAGCATAGTAAGGTGATTCGTGCTGGGAACCACTCAATGACCTCAACAAAAGAAACAGAATCTTCTGTATTCGTTTTCTCTGTTATCAGTATATGTCATCCTAAACTACTTTTGAGACACATCGAATGTTTTTCTGAGACTGCTGTGTTAAGGTGTGTGTATAAAGTATATACTCTGGTCATTACAGCATGTAATGGTTGTCGTCCATCAGTTGCATGCCATAAAGACCTCATGCCAGAGCTGCAGCATGTGCCATAAATGCCGAAGAGTGCTCTGTAGGGCACATTAAAGGGGCCGTGCCTCTCTGTGTTTGAGGAATGATGGCTCTCAGAGAATAAAACTCCAACAGGAGGCATTGTGCGGCTCTATTGTTGTCTGAATTTATGAAACCCACTGCCTTGTTGAACCTCCTGTTGAAGCTTTGATATACTCTGTGGTTCTCTGTAATAGTTTTACTAAATCTTTCAGTTTCCATTGTTGAAGGAAGCTGTTTATGTTCCTTTACTGCTTGTTTATAACCGAGCCCTCCTCATGCGGGTTATAAGTGTTACTCAAGCATGAAAGCATTTTTGTTTTATGTTAGATGGACTTGAACTAAGTAAAGGTAGTTGCCTTTGAGATTACTAAATACATTTGGACACATTTAGCTGTTCATTTGTAGTATAATACGTTGCTCGCTTGTACATTTGTTCGCTTGGCATGTATAGAGTTAATTATTGAGTTGTTAGTTTTTTGCTTGTTCCTAAAAAATTTCAATCCTATTCATTTGTTTACCTGTTTTTGAAGCACATGCGTTATATATTATATCGTCTACATTTAGCATTGTTTGCTTATTATTTTGTTTATTTGTTTGTTTGTTGCAGTTAGTCAGTCAGGGCATCAGTCAGTCTGTTCCTTCCTTTGATAGTTAGTTTGTTTGCTAGTTAGCTTGTCCATCAGTATATGCATCCATCCGGCCCTCTGTTTGGTCATTAGTTAGTTTGTTTGTTTATTCATTCATTTGTTCATTAGTCAGTCAGTCTGTCTCGATCATTAGTTAGTTAGCTTGCTTTTTAGTCTGTCTGTCTGTCCATTCATCCATACATTTGGTAATTTGTTCATTCATTCGTTTGTTCAGCAGTTTGTTTCATTTGTTTGTTCCCAGCCATTCATTTCTTTGTTATATAGTTAACTAGTTTGTTAGTCCAGCAGTCTGTCTGTCCATCCCTCTCTCCATTTGGCCATTCATTCGTTCATTTGTTTGTTTGTTCATTTTCCTGTTCAATTGTTTGTTTGTTTGTTCATTTGTTTGTTGTTTGTTCCTTTGTTAGATAGTTAAACCATCCATCTGTCTGTCCGTTCATTTGGTTATTAATTTGTGCATTCATTTGTTTGTAAGTAATTTGTAAGTATGTTTGTCCATCTGTCCTTAAGTTTGTTTTACATCCTCTTTATTATCTGTTCATTTATTCATTATCCAGTCACTCAGACAGTTTGTCTATTTCCTTATTTATTTATTTATTTAGTTAGTTCACTAATTAATTATTTTGTCTGTCCAACTGTGCCTCTGATTCATCAGTCATTAGTTAGTGAGTCTGTCCGTTCACTCTGCCTTTCATTGGCTAGTTAGCTAGTTTGTCAATCAGCCAGTCATTCGTTTGTTTATCAGTTTATTAATTTCCTTGAAGTATTGTTGCTTAGTTTACCTTTAAAATGTATTTTCTTTCCATTAAATGTGAATTTTTGCTATAAAATTATATATTCGTCAATAGTTAGTTTGCTTACTGCTTAATTCGTCTTTTTTCCATGATCCATGTTTGGACAATCATTGATTTGTAGTGTCCCCCTGTCTTAAAGTTTGTGTTTAATAAATCATTCACTGATTTTGCAAATGAGCAATCCATTCGTACCGTTATGCCATAAATCATTAACTACACACGCATCTGGCACACTCTAAAAATATGAATTTATTAAATTATAAAAGTAAATGAAATTCATTTAATGGGGCAGTTAGAAGTGTGCATCTACTGATTTCAATTCATTTGTTCACATTCATATTCATGAAATATTACTGTCAACGCTCCCAATGAAATGGAATTTTTGAGGTGCTAAAATGTCTTTCCATGCACTTCCTCATTCCAAGGTTCCTGATTTTGATCCCGGCCAGTTAAACCCGGTCTTAACCTCTAATGCTCAAGCTCAATGATTCGAGAGTCCCTGTGGACTCAGATCACAGCCAGAGATTCCTCGGCTTCTCCTCCTTCTGGCTTTGCACTAAAAGATGAAAAGCTCTGTTTGGTTTGCAGAGGGATTTATGGGTATTAGAACAACACAAACTGTGGTGCTTCAGAGCTGGGCGTTGGAGGAAGTCGTACCCGAAAGCTGTTGCAATGCTTCGGTTTGTCTTTCAAACCACAAAAAAGGTTCCAAAATCTTCTTTTGAGTAATGTGTAAAAAATGTATTGCTATCTCGTAACCATGAAACACTATTCTATATCTTATATTGATTCATAAATACACTTTTGTTATATAAACATGCAGTGATTGAATTAGATTGACCCTAAATAAAACAATCCCAGATTAAAATATCCTCCCAACACGCAGCATGTGCATTTTTTTGTTATATTCTATGAACAAATTCCATCTTTCATCCTCAACTAAAGCGTTCGGATTCACCGTTTCATGCTGCTCCAGTGAGAAACCTTGAGAGAATTCTTTTGGCAGGCAACCGTAACCTTGAAAAGACCAAACTGTGTGTGTTTGAAAGAGCTGCAATCGTTGTGTCCTGTTAAGCGCCAAACACCATTGTTCTGGTTTAGGGCACTTTAACTTCCAGGAAATAATATAGTTTAGTGTGGGTTATAAAAATAGTTTAACACCCTCAAAGGTACAATTGACAATCGCTGCCATTAGCCTCGCTCATAAACCCACCTTTCCCCTTAATTCCCTCTTTATCACCACACTCAAACACTGACTGGCTTGGCACTGGGGTGAGGTGGGGTGTCATTCATTTGACTTTTAGAAATAATATACCTTGTTTGTTTGTTAACTTTCAGACACTCGATGAGTAAAACCATTTAAAACCATTGCGTTGTTTGTATTTTATTATTAAAATCCCTGACACTCTCCCAGACAGGGATTTGATTGGTCTTGCAGCTTAAAACCTAGATTAGGTTTACTAGTAAATACTAGTTACATAGTAAATCTTATGTCTTGCATTTTGGCTGGGCTGGTAAAAGTACAAGTTAAGTTTTGTACTCAAGTAAAATTAGCACTACTTCTGTGAAACTGTAGTCAAGTAGAATTAAAAAAGACCTGTCAAATACTTTTACCAAAGTCCAAAGTAAGTCATGAAAATACATTGAGTACTTAAATATAGAGCAAAAGTACTGCTCTATATTCAAGCAGCTCTGTGTCATCTCTGCTGTTTTGGCATCAATCCAAGTTCTAAAGTTATTAGTTATTGTATAATAATGGTCATAATACAATGTTTGCAATGAGTTTTTAATACTAGGTCAGCCACCCGTTGCCTGAGATCAGATTTGGGAGAGAAGAATAAAAACTTTTCTAAATGTCCTTTAGCAGGTTTGATGACTTTAGGTTTCTATACTCCTAGAAACTGTGCTTGAGTCGTAAAGTCGTAAAACCGTTCAAAACCATTACATTGTTTGTCTTTTGTAATTAATACCCCACACACTCTCATAGTTTAGGTTTAATTTAGTAAATTGTGTGTATTGCATTTAGACTGGGCTGGAAAAAGAACATAAGTTTTGTACTCAAGTAAAGGTAGCACTACTTCTGTGAAAATGTAGTCAAGTAGAAGTAAAGTACCTGTGAAAAACTTTGTTTAAATCCACAATAATTCATAAAAAAGCTTTCAGAGTGCTTGAAGACAGTATAGCACAGTTTTTTCAAGCAACTCTGAGTCATCTCAGCTTTTTTAGTGATGCTTTTTAATTTCAGCCATGTTATCATCTAAATCTGTTTTACTTGAGTTTGATTTTAAATGTGATGAGCTACTTTCTTTATCTACTCAAGTAAAAGGACACCTTCTAATGACTACTTTATAAAGTAGAAAAATAACAAATAATCAATTAATAATCATTAATTAATCAATTATTTCTCTACTTTCCACCTTTGCATTTGGAAAATATCTAACTTTAACTTAAGTTTGTCATTACAAAATACATTTTCCAGAGTTAAAAAGATATGTTAGATGTTATTTTAAAGATTTTAAGAAGCTTTTTGATGAGTACAAAACATTTTTGATGACCCAAAAGTACAGTTTTTCAGGATTTATGGATCAAATCTGATTGACTGATTATGCATTTGAAAAATGTAGTATCAACTTGAAATCAGTAATTATAAACAAAATGATATTCCTTATGTTGTTACAAAAATGCACTTATGTTATATACACATGCATTAATAGAATTAGAGAAATTCCGTCTTTCATCCTCAACTAAAGCCTTTGGATTTACAGTTTCATGCTGTTCCAGTAAGAAACCTTGAGAGAATTCTTTTGGTATTTTCAGACATTTAAAATACTTTTTGTTGGGTACAAAACTTTTTGATGACCCAAAAGAAAACTATATATATATATATATATATATATATATATATATATATATATATATATATATAAGTTTATATAATCATATAATATATAATTTAAACCAAAAATCATCAGTGAAATGAATGTCCTTCTTGATTTTCGTTTTCTTCCCACTGCGTTGCTTCACTGCTGAAAATTTAAAAATGTAACAGTATTATTATCTGCACTAATCTGTGTTTAGAGAGACGGTAGAGACGCTGATGGCTAGAATGAGATATTTAACCAACACAGTCAAGCTGTTACCAGTTAACAACCAGCTCAAAACAGCTACCGTGTTCCAAAACCCAGCTGGAGCTGGTCATATTTTTTTTCATCAATACTATCCCCATACTCTTCAATGCAATCATCTTCATACCGTTTCTGTTAGATACTTATTTCTGTAGGTTTATTCAATTGGGATTGTTTGGCAATATTCAAACATTTTCAGCTCTAAAAAGTGCTTAGAAAAACCTTCACACTATATAGCCCTCAGTAGGGAGCTATCAGATCGGTAATACTCGCAATTAGCATAGAATGAAAGGATGGAGGAGGGAATAGAGCCGTATAGAAGAATGCTATGCTATAGCTTTGTTGCTTTATCAGCAGGCGCAGCACACACAGTGCTATGATGAACCTCATTCAGATCATTGAGGAAGAAACACTTCAGTCTTTGTCCTAAATTCATAACATCCAGTAGATTGTGCCGACTGTTGTATGTCTTTTCTCATTGCAGCAGTCTGCATGAATCATACAAAGACATATGATAGCAAAGTATCGAAGAAATTGTGATTTCGGAAATTTATTTTTCAAGAAGCAGGCTTATTTAACATTATTTTTGTGCCTTCAAAATATATATTCCATTTCCAACAGGTTTTATTCTTTTATATGGATTACACTTCAAAATGTAAGTGTCATTTGATAATGGCATAATGTTTCAATGGCAAGCGACTTTCCAATGGACTCTAAACCGTAGGTTTTTGAGCTTTGAGCCGGTGCTTATTTCCTTTTTGTTAGTATATCACTATCAGATATTTGAACATGGACAAATCTTCAAAAAGGAACAATTGTTACAACTGTTTTTATTAGTGACATTTGGCACTTGGTGCTTTCCCTTGGTGAAAGCTCAGGGAAGTCTGAAAACCAGCACATGATGTTTAGGGTGCAATTAAAAGTTTGCGGTGGCATTAGGGGCCATGTGTGAGCAGGAACATGACCCCAACTATACAAAAAAAAAAACACTTGTATTGAGATTTTCTTATGGTAAAATAGCACTAGCAGAGAAGCTCACAGTTTGAATTAAAATGCTTTAGACTTCTTCCAGTTTTAGATTTAAAAAAAATCATTTAAAACACAAAAGAATAAAGGGAACGGGTAACAAAAATCCAATCAGAGCCAAGCTGTTGGTTCTCAATGGTACCCTTCCTTTCCAGATTTCTGAAATGTATTTTTGTTTCGGAATTTGTAAATATGTTTTGTCACATGCAAATGTGTTTTCTCACATGTGAAAGTGTGTTATAACTTTTAAAATTGTTTTCTAAAATGTTCATTTGTTTTACAACTTGTAAAAGTGTTTCATGTTATAAAAGTGTATTGCACCTCTCGGCCACCGTAGTTTCTCAGAAACCTAAACACATAACAACACTCTGTTTTACACTCACAAAAAAAGATTTCATTTTAGATGCGAACTTATTGTAGCTCATTCAATGTCTCTCTTTTTGGAAGAGACACAGTTTAAACAAATGCTATCCATATACGACTAAAAGGGTGAACCATGGGACAATAGATTTGAAAGGATCCTGGAAAGCAGTATGACTCCCATTAAATGCTTCAGGTGGCTACGAGATTCCTTTTGAGATATTTATTCTTGTCCAACAGAAGAAAGAAAGTGCAAAGAAACTCCAAGTAAATGATGGCAGAACTTTCCATTTGGAGACTGCACCAAGCTTCATCCGAGAGGCCGTTGTTTCTGTTTTGTGATTCATTTGTGACAGTGTTTCTCTGGAAACTTGTCAGCGTGTCAGTGAATGGAGAGCGCTCCTCTAGCTGAGCATGGTTGTGTAAGACTGGTGAACAAGGTGGAACGCCTTTGTGTGATGTCAGATGAGAAAGGCATGGGAGCGAATCGGTGTCATGGAGCGGGTCATTGAGAGGTGAGCCTGACTGCTTCCATGGGTTCAGCGAAAGTTCAGCCGCATAACATTAGGCAAATGAGAGAGAGAGAGAGATGAGCCATAGTAGAGCCAGAGAAGGGTAAGCTACTTTTGGAGGAGGAGTTTCAAAGTTGATTCAAGACTTGAGAACTTTTAAGATGAACATTGTTTCGTTGAAAGCTTTGGAGTTTCAATGGTTTATTAAGTATCTGTAGTGTTTTTTTAGCGATATTGTCTATGTACTTGAACTAGACTTTGGTTAAGGAAGATCTTGGAAAAATGTGTCTTTTTTTAAATATTTGATCTGTATTGTTTTATATTTCATATCAATATAGATCATATAATTTTGTTTTAAACATTATGCAGATTATCTTAATTTCCATATTTAAAAAAAACTTTTTTTTATTTTTAACTTTTTTTTTATAGACCTTTGCTTTTCTTTTCTCTAATGAATGCAAAGTAAAACCACAAAAGCTGAAATTGGTAGCTTCTTCTCTCCAGGTTAAAAACAAAAAGTAATTACTTGCACTTTGTTCAGTTATCCAAACCATTTCAGCAAATCACTTTTACACAAAAAATTTGAACATTTGAGAGTTTTTTTTCTGAATATGATTTGAAGCAAAAAAAAATTTAAAGATAAATTTTTGGCCATTTTCATAATATATAATGCTTTCATATTTTTTTTTTGCGTGTGACTGGAGGGAATCGCATTTGTTCCTCATTGTTAGAATCTCAACGGTTCAACTGAGCAGAGGTTTACGCTATCCCAGTCCTTGCAATAGTTTCCTAATAGTTTCCTCCAAATACTCAAAATTCCTCCCGCAGTCCTAAGATGTTCTTCTGATGAGGTCAGTGAGTCAGTTTGTTAATCAATTACATGTACATAAAAATGGCATTTCCCATTTGTTCTTAATTAATATGTTTAAGTAAAACATTCATGGTAGAAATACATTGATCAATCATTATTAACTTTTTAACTGAAGATGAAAATAAATTAATAATCGTTTAAGTAAAAATCATAAATACATTCTTACACTAAATGTTATACAACTAATTTCACAATCAATTAATAAATTGTTTCCCCAAAGAAATGTTTAACCCAACGATTATTTGCCAACCTACCAAAAAATGCCTAAAATATAAAAGGCTAATGTGTTTTACTTTGTAATCGTTTTAAATATAGCGATAAGAAGGAGAAAAATCAAGAATTTACACTTTTTATTAGAATTAATGCTACATTTCTTGTGTTATTTCAGTTTACTTGAATGGCTTCTGAAAAAAAGACTGATTACATCAACAGGAAAACTTGGGTTTGACCTATTAAAAGCGAAAGAGCCCTGGTGTGGGAGGAGCTTCGGTTGCAGACTTAAAGCCGACGAGAATGGTGGGCGGGGTTAGTAGTCGTCGGCCCTTTCATCATCGGGCGTAGGCGGGGCTTACAGACAGCTGCTCGGTCTTGTCAGGAAAACCCTCACACTCTCTCAGCAGCTCCGGGAGCGTGAACACACTCTATCCGAGCGGATTATCAACGCAAGCTGATTAAACCCGCGTCTCTGAGCTGTTTCCAACCGCGAGGACACGAGACCTTTGAAAGGGACTCCTTTAATGCAAGCTTTCAGGGAGGAACGGGACCGAAGAGTCGCCGACCAGCCTGGACCAAACTCATCCAACATTTGACGGATTTATCGATGCGCAGCGCTTGCTGTGTTTACAAGCTGCATTGATTCAACCAGCGGACATTTGGAGACCATACACGAACGATGTTTGTGTACGCTGGTTAAACCCTGAAGTTTTACAACAATAATCCTGCAAAAGTCTGCAGCTAGCCTGGACTCGGATCATGCACGCGCGTTTTAGCGTGAGTTGAACACGCGTCTTTAGTTCCTGATCTCCTTCGGGAATAACCCGGGATGCCTGTGATGTGATGTTAAACCTCCCCGCGAAGTGTCCAGTCGTGGATCAGCCGTTGCGTTGAGGAACTGACTCCAATCTGATCATGTATGAGAGCGTGGACGTGAACCCTTTCCTCATGATGGATTACTATAATCAGAGCAGAGGATGTCTGATCCCGGACAAGATGCCCCATCCCTTCAGCTCATCCATCAGGCATCAGCACTGGAGCGGATCCAACCACTGTACGTGCTCGTTCATTCTTCTTTCTGCGGGTTCATGAGCTAGAATAAAGTCTTGTTTATCTTATGTAATGCGGAGTGTCACTCATTCATATACTGGCATGTAAATGCAGCTGGTTGACCCACTTACATCCACACAAACACGCAGAGTGACACACGTACACACTGCTCGGGGGTGTATAGCTGGATTCAGGGCTTCTGATTGAGTTTAACTGCCTCTTTATGCCTTGTAATAATAATTAGATCATGGATTGTATATTCGATGTGCTGATATCCAGCCATGGGAACAAAGTGCATGCTTTTAATTCACAGGTTTGCTCTCTTAGGGGCTGTTAATGAGCATTATGATGGCTTGTTAACACACTGAGAACATGCATTAAATTCAGAGCAATGCTGGCAGGGGACTGGTGAAGGAGAACAAACCATTAAATAAAAAAGTAGTTCTAAGTAATAATAGCAGAGAAAGTTGGCTTCTGGTTGGCAAAAGTGTTTCAAATATTATAAAATTCCTACTTTTGAAACTGTCTTCCTTTGACAGTAACTGAGGTGAATAGTTATTGTTATCAATTTAATTTTAATCTTCCAGTTAACAGAAACATTTTATTAAGCTCAATGATCAAGGCAAGTTTATTTTTGTAGCACATTTCGTACACAGGGTAATTCAAAGTGCTTTACATTAAAAATAAAGAATATAAAGGACATTTAATAAAATCAAGCATAAAAAGTCATATAAAATCGTAGTGATTAAAAACTGAACATTTAAAACATAGATTAAGATGGTGAAGTGCAGAGATTAAATAGTTGTTCAGATGTTGGTGCTCAGTCGACAAAAACTAAAAACTTTTTGTTACTATGACATTTGTATTTGTGGCTAAATATCAATCATGATGTGCCTATAAAATAATTTATGTTAGCGCATCAAAGTATTTATACTTGCAAAAATAAAAAAAAAACTTATTTTGAAACAGTACAAAATTATTTGTGCGATTTGTTGACTTACTTATTTTTTTCGCAACATTTTTTTTTTCAGTGTACAAGCATTTAAACAAGGCAAACGACCTAAAAATTAATTTTTGGGGTTTCCAAAGATCTTTTTGGAAAACAGAAACAAAAACAATGTGTTCATGTTACAATTTCTGTTTTGACTTTTTGCAAAAGAGTTAGGAATACAGATTAACTTCAGTTTCAGTTGGAATGTGGTATTTTTATTACTGTTAAATGTATTCATCAAAGTGTAACCAGGGCTGGGTTCTTAAAAAGTCTTAAATCTTTTTCCACAGGTCTTATTCTTCTGATATCATATAAAGTTCAGTAGATATGTGTTTTTGTTGCTACTTGGGGTTGCTGCGTTATTAAAAAAATAATGTAAAAGTTATGTTTAGGGTTGCCATGGTCAGAGACAATATGCATAAATGCTCAAAAATGTAAAGGTTGTGATTAGGGATGCCAGAGTTTGAGAAAACCTCTGTAAATCCCCAAGAACATAAACATGATGTTTAGGGTTGTCATAGCTTGAGAAAATGCTCATATACGCTGCAAATCTTAAAAGTGATCGTTAGGGTTGCCAGAGTTTAGGAAAACGTTTGTGAGCTCTCATAAGTGCTCAGAATCTCAAACGCTATTATTTTGGTTGCCAGATAATAACAGAAGACTCATAGATGTTAACAACTGTAAATGTGATTATAGGGGTTGCCAGAGATTGAGAAAATTGCAAATGTTACACAAGTCTTAAAGTTGACCGTATGAAACCTGCACAAACTCTGGCAATAAAATGAGATCGATGGATAATAATCTGGTCATTTGCCCATCAGACAAGTTGTGTAACAATGCAGATGAAATTATTAAATGAAATAAGTTTGAGTAGTTTTATCCTCTTACTTCACGACTTTCTAGAACTTTTCCAACCAGACAAAAACTATGGATTTAGACAGAGAATAATGCCTATAGTATATAAAAAAAGACATCACAATTTACAGATTTTCAAAAGGCTTTTGAACACAAAACTTTAAGAAAGTCTTACAATATTTTGTATTTGCGAAAAGTGGAGATATTGAGAATCTTCTGTTGCTTCAGAGATCCACTGAGGATGGTCACAGAACTAAAATTCAGAAAGTACTGACTGGAAGTCAAGTACATCTGATTTCTAGCTAAACCAGGACGTCTTGATTTTAAACAGTATTTTTATTTTTTACCTTAACAATGTTTATTTATTTATTGTAGACATAGTAATATGAGTATTGTTGGTCACCTAGATTCCACCTTAACAACTTTAGTTCGTTACTGTGTCCGAAAGAGTTTTTTTCTTCAAAAGTTTTTTTTCTTGTTTTTCCTTGTTTTTGTTTATTTGTTTTAATAATTATGAAACAATAGGTTATTTTATTTTTAATAATTATGAATCCGCTGAGATGTTTGTTTGCATTTTAGTTGTTATTTTACAATTCAGTGCAAAAAACATTTCTTTAGGACTTAAGATCAGCAAGCTTTGTTTCGATCAAGAGAGCACGTTTTGTTGGAGGAGTTTGGATAAGATTAAGTCTTCATGTAGGTGCACTTTGAGCCATCAGCAGAACTCTCTTTCTCGTTTGCCTCCTAAGGGACTCTAATGCATACGAATGGGTTATGTGCATGTGTCTATTTCCCATTTTAATACCAACATTAGACAAGATTTACTGCATGATTTAAGTGTTTCAAAATAAGTACAAAAAAGCTTTTAGCAGTGAAAGTAACACAGTAGATAAATACTAACACACTGTGTTAAGAGCTTAAAAGAACATTCATTGCTACCTAATGTAATAGATTTTTGGGAGGCCTAACTCAGATTTGTGTGTTCTTGTAAACTTAAATTGTCATGTGATTAATTACAAGTTTCTTTTAGAGGTGAATACATGTTGTCATGTCCGTTTGTCATTTATTTTACTCTTTGTTCCTCCGCTTAATGTAATTTTAGGTATTTTGCTATCAACTGGTATGAGGATGACTGACAAGTAAAGCTAGAAATTTATTAAAACATCTTCCAAGTACTTTAGCTGCTATCATGGCTTCAGTGCAATCTCAACGTAGTGACTATAACACACTTATGCAGCTGCTGCATGCAGCTCCTGCTTGAAGTTGCTGCATCTTTCCAAAAACAAGAGCACTAACACAATCTTACACACTAGCTGGTTAAAACACAGTTTGACAATGCATTACATTGTTGTTGTGCCAATTGTTCACGTGACTGAAGTTTTCTGATTAATCTGCTAAAAGTAAAATACTCCCTTGAGCTATAAAAAAACAACGAAGAATGCACTTGCATCTATTTTTGCAATTTCAAAGATTGATCCATTCACAGAGAGCATCATTTCTCAAACACACACCTTTTGGATAAAGTGTGTTTTTACATTCTATGAAATGAGAGCATTTTCTAGAAAGGGACGAAAGCTTTTCGTGTAGCGGGATTATTAATATCAGAGAGGAGTTTAATTTTATCTAGATTAATTTATACAGCTCAAATTTACACAAACTTTCTCTACAGGTGAAAAGGTGTTACTCTTAGGAATTGCCAAAACTCTAAATAAAGAAACCCCAAAAGTGCTATGCTTTTCTCTTAAAAGCAAAACAAAAAGCATGTGCAGCAGTGCTGTGTGTAAAATGTGTAAAGGCTTTTAGAGGACACTTTTTTTTCAGCTTAAAACAGCAAGTGTGTTCACAGGCCTGGATGCATTGTGTGATGGTACCTGATAAAAAATGAACAATACCACTAAATTACCTGACACACGTTCACAAATGTACCTACGTTATAGTCTAACAAATCTGAATGCTTAAGAGAGATTTAAAAACATTTGCTGAAATCGTCACAAACTTTTTGCAGTATTTCTACTTCATTGTTTAAAGCAATATACAGGGTGATTAAAAGAAAGAGTACCACATTTTCGTAACCCGCGAACTTTGCAAAGAAGAAAAGGAGAGCTAAGCTTTATGATGTTAAATTAAGGAAGCTCTGAAGTATGGCTGAACAATTCATCGCATTTGCAATTGAATCACAAGATGACTAAAGACAAATCTAAAACTGCAGGAACCAAAATTACACGTGGGTCACATGGGTCCAAAACAGAAGAAGTTACTTTAGCTATGTTAACCGGCCAACACCAACTCGACTCCCAAACAATGTTCTAATTTTTACAGCTGAAGCACGTGTGCTAGTTTTAGCCTCGGGTCCTATAAAAAAACAAACAAAAGGAAAAACTCAATAATTTTTACAAACTCAAAATCAAAATGTGGACATCTACTGATAAATGAATTCTTTCTAAAAGATGACGAACTACAAAGACGGTTCTACAGTATCACTTTCTTCTGGATCCCTGACCATGTTGGTCTACCTGCTAGTTCGTTTATTATTTCCTCCAGACGTTTAAAAAAACTTTAATTTCTTCCTGTGTCTTGGACAGGTGGCAAAAGGGATGGGAAAAATGCAAAAACAGCAAATTGTATGAAATTAAACCTGAGGTCAGAAACAGGCAAATCCTACAATTTAAGACTAGATTGGACCAAGTTGTTTTAACTAGACGTCGAATTATGCACACAAGACTCGCGCATGGTTTTTTACTCACCGCAACACTGTGGCCTTATTGCCAACACCTGCTATCTATAAAGCATATTAGCATATTCTACCAGACTGTTTTACCTTAATTCAAGTAGGAAATTATTTTATGAAGGATGTACCTTTTAAATAACATTTAATACAAAATTATTTGATAACATTTAACATTTTAAAAAATCAATACTCAAAATGGAAAATTCTATTTACAATGATGTGCATGTCTTCTTAAACATTATTTGTATTTTGTAATGGCCGAGTTTACTGGCATGGCATTAAGAAACAAATAAGCAAAAAATTACTAAAATATCGTAAAGCCATATATTATTGTAAAAAAATATTTATTTAATATTAAAACTTGTTAGATTTTGTTACATACTTTGTATTAATGTTAATATATAACAATATTAATGCATTCAAAGCCTGAAGTTCAACAAACCAGTCATTATAACACTCCTGTAATTGTAGTTGATAAATT
Source organism: Danionella dracula (assembly GCA_900490495.1). Lineage (NCBI taxonomy): Eukaryota > Metazoa > Chordata > Actinopteri > Cypriniformes > Danionidae > Danionella > Danionella dracula. Next base: position 2,648,927 of record UELW01000123.1, read on the forward strand.
GTAATTTTATTTATATTAATTGTTGCATCACATGATTTTCATGTTGTATGTGTATTTTAGTTAAAAGAATGTACTATTAAGGCTTCTTGGACTCATTACAAGAAGCAGTTGGAAACGAGAACAGAAAAAAACAGCTTTGTAAAAATCTTTTTGCATTGCAAATATTGCAATATGTGTTGAACATAATCGCAATTCAATTATTTCACAGAAATGTTTAACGCTACTCTAAAGTTGAAGTACTCTTCACATTGATTAGTTTCCCAAAGTTCCTTAATCTTTCTCAGACTAAATACAGATCTTTTTTTTAATCACCCTGTATGTTCTCGACCAAGTTGAATTCTCTCAAGGAACCTTTTACCTCAAACATTAGTTGAATTTTAAGCAAGACGTGACCGTTGCGTACCCTTTCCTTAGGATGCCTCTGATTAAGCGTCACATATAATACAGTTCTAAGACTCCATATGGTATTTTTGGGATGTTGTGAGTGTTTGCGCATCCTAATGTAAATGGATTACTCCGACTGTTGCATTATCTTCCAGCCCAAGAACCCGTTCGTTCTTAATAGGCTTGTGAGCTGAGCGTGTTGACTTGTCTGTCTGATCTCAGTCATCGTTCTGAAGGCTCAGGGTCTTTTCAGGGTTCGATCAGGATCAAACGCACTTAATCTTTGATAGTCGGCTTCTCTCTGTGCAGAGGTGGGGTTTCCAGAGAGATTACACAGCTCAGCGTGAAGGAATGCACTGCCTCGTATTCACATGATAGTCACACACATACTCTCCCCTTCACACTGCACCCGCAGACCTTTGTACACACTCCTTTGACATCTGCAAGTTCTGTTGATGTTTGATATTCATGAGATAACTTCTTATAGGCTGGTTTATGGAAAGTAATGTTTATATAGGACTGCAACAAACAACTATTTGCATTACAGATTAGTCAGAGATTTATTTTCTTAAACATTTTCCCTTCTTATGATTAGTTAATGTGTATGACTACTTGTTCAGATAATGTGTATAATTATATATTTACAGAATATATTCATAATGTGTTTTTCACTGTTTAAAATGCAACCATTTATATTATTGTTACTTTGCTTGGAGATATGTGTGCGTTTAATATTTTAATCCTTTTTCACTTTTGCTATTTTTCTCTCATGCAGGATTTTATTGATGGTTTAATACATGTATAACTAAAACATGTTTTAGCTTGTCAACTGTCATGGTGTTGTTGCCAAGTTGAATTCGCATTATAAAAAATATTGCATGTTATTTGCTTTGAATAAGGTGACTGTTTTGTGCTGCTTAAAAAGGGTCTGTCTCTTTAAGAGATTTTTGTTTGAATTTAGTTGGTTATAGTTATAGTAGACATTTCTGAGCCAGTTTCCGTGTTTATTTAAGAGATATTTGCAGGAATCAACCAAATCATTTCCGCTGCTCTGATAAAGGCAAAGATTGTCTTTTTCTTTCAGAATCTCTGAAGTTCTCTTCTGTTAGCGAGAGCACTATTGCTTCTTAACTATTTTACTGTAGTAAAACACTGCTAAGCTGTTTGAGAACCGTGTATGTTACCCCAAAAATCGAGACGTAATGCCAGTGTTTTCCTTTTATGTGATCTCATCTATCAGTCTGTGCCTGTCTGGAGTGGACCCCCCCCCCCCCCCCCCCCCCCCCCCCCCATAGACTTAACTGCCTTAAACTGAACATGCCGGCTAATTGAAAATGTCATTCGTCCAGATTGACACCAAATAAAGTTGGTTAGTCTTTGCAACTCACACGTGTTTGACGGAAAGGGTGACATGTAAAGAAGTGTTACATTTCAAGTGTGTAATATGTTGTTTTTTTGTATGATGCAAGACCAAAAGATATTATAATATTACATTATTTTACCATTTTAAAATAAATGCTATTTCATGTTAATAAATACATCTATTTATGCTGAATAAAACTTTTAATAATAATAAATGACATCCCTACTATCATGTGTATTTTTATGCATGTTGAACATGGTAAAAGGCTGGTAAAAAGACTCGTTGACATGATTTTAAAAATATATTCAGTTTAAAAATGTAACATTGAAATGTTGAAAGCTAATAAAACCGTTGAAGATTCTCAAGTTGTAAAAATTGTGCTTAGACTTTTAACATTAATTTACTAGAACATCGTTTGGGAAGGCCAGATGAGCTTTTAGTATGCGTTCGCAAAAAACAAAACAATAACAGGTTTCCACTGGGAGTTAAAAAGTTTAACACTTAAGTTCAAATTTTAGACCTGTTGTTGGTCGTAAATAAGTGGTCACAGTTCTTATTTTTCTCATTTCCTTCAACAGCTCATTTTATATGTGTTTTTTTTTGTCGCTTTGAGGTTGTCAGAGATACAAAAAGGTAAAAATAATGGTTTGAGTTGCACTTATAAATGATAAAAATCTCAAAAGTTAACATCATTTCAGAATCTTTTATAGCTCAAGTAAAGGTAAAGTTCTGCTAAAGAAAAACAGAAATTCAGTCAGCGGTTCTTTTTATTGATGTTGTTTATTCCATAGTCTTAAATTCGTCAATCATTAATAAGTTCAAGTTTGGATTGCAAATGTACCTGGGCTTTCCAAAGATAGCTCTGACTTTTAACATGAACCTTTAAATGTTTGGTAAGATTTTTGCACCTCTATAATAATAAATATCGTTTGTGTTGACATAGGTTAAAAAAAGGTGGACATTTTAATTTTTGAACATAAAGCATTTTTCAAATGTAAGTTACTCATTGGTTAAAAGGCGTATAAGAGTCTCATCGTTATTAGTAAAGTCTTCTATTAGCGGACCTGCACTCACCTGAGCTTTGATTCAAGCTGTGTATCAACAAGTGTCTTGTTTTCAGCGAGATCTCTGTTGTGAACGAGGAGAGATGGAGTTTTTGTTGTGAATGTGATGTGCGCTCCCCATGTGATCAATTCAGGTCAGAGAAAATGGATTGAAAATTGCAGTTTCATAATTCGCTCTTTTAATAAACTCCTGAGACACACAGGAAGCTTTTAGAGCACAAAAAGAGTTGCTCTGGATACATGTTGACATTTTATTACTTTATCCACTCGAACTAATGTGAACTTTGCTACACCAGCTTGTTGTTTCATAAGAGGAGATCGATCATGTTGCTAATGCTATCCCTAAAAAAGTATTCTCACATTGCCTTTAACCCACCTAAAGCACTATTCTCATTCACATTTTAGATGAGAGTTTTGCCATAGTCTGGAGCACTAAGTGTGTTTTGCGGTGGAGTCTGTGTTTGTATCACACTCAAAAGCCTTTATGTTGGATCCCGCTCCTGAACTTGAACGACTCCTAACGCACAGTTGGGTGAGAACAGAAAGTATTTTGTGTCCTAACTGAAATGTTTGAAGAGTGACACAAGCGACTAATACGAAGTAGACATTTGTATCTTTATTGTGTCTGTGTAATTCAAAGATTTATAAAAGTAATCTAACTCTGGCTCAAAAAGAATCACACAGAGTAGTTTTGTGGTAATGCCTGTTTTCTTTTGAAAAAACTTCCCTCAGTTACAATTTTACTACAAAGTCAGTTTGTAGCTCTATTCCTGTGGGGGTTCTTTTAATTAAAAGCTGAATTTGCCACAAAAGGCAAGAGTTTTCTGGAATCGAATGACTTGGAATGAGATTAATCTGCTAGGGCCTTACATGGTGGTAATGTAAAAAAATGTATACTTAATTAATACTCTATTTATTTAATTCAGATATTATCAGAATCAGAAAGATCTTTATTGCCGTGTGAGGTTTTATTATTATTATTTAATATTATTATTATTATTATTTTTTAGATAACTTAGTCACTAGGTTATCTTTAACAACGTTCCCTTACTCCGTTAAGTTCAACCTTCCACTGAGATTGTCCTGCATTTTACAAGCGCTTTTTTTTCCACAGCTTTTTTTTGTCTTGTAAGGTGGTGTAGCTAAAAGCTTGTCTCTCCAGTTGTGCAGCCAATGTTTGCATGAACTGATTTGAACTCGAATCTGTTAGTGGGTTGGACTGTTGTTTTTCATACTTTAAAGAAATGCACCAGGTGAACTCTAAATTGCTCAGATATAGCAAATGTTTAATTGAAATCGATCAAGTGATTGTTGTTCTACACACTTAAGTCAGATTTATTTGAAATCTTAAAGAATCTTATCATTCCATGTTACATTGCGGAGGTCTGTGCTAATGTATGAGTGGTTATGAGACATGGTTTTCACGTGTTTTTTTCTGTTGTTGTTCCAGGGTCTAAGGCAAAACCTTTGAAACCTTTGACATTTAAAATATCTTTGAAACGCTGTGTATTTATCAAGCAGGTGTGATGATTTCTATAAATGTGATGGTGATGTTCTTGATCACTTGCTTTTTTGGACTGGTAATGATTTGTTACAAGGCATTATTATAATACAGGAAGGATTTATATTTGTATTTAAAATATTTTTTTTTTATATTTTAATATGGCATTATTGATTTAGTAGTTCTTAAAGTACCCTTTCGTTATCAGGGTTTCCGTGGATTTTTGAAAAAGTTTACAATTTAAAAACCTAAATTTTAGGTCTTAAAAAGTATTATATTCCTGTTCTAAACATTTAACCAGTCTTATTTTTTTGATGCCTGTGTGAAGCTCATTTGATATGTGTTTTTGTTGTTGCTTGAGGTTGCCCGAGTCATCCATGGTTAGATAATTACCAGAGTTTGAGAAAAGGCTCATCTACACTAAAACTTGTAAAAGTAATGGTTAGGACCGCCAGAGATTAAGACCATGCTTGTTAAAACTCATAAACTCAAACTCTTAAAGGGATTGTTAGGGTTGCCAGATATTGACGAAATGCTCCCAAATGTAAAAATGATGGCTAGGGTTGCTAGAGTTGGAAAAAATTCTCTTAAAGTTCAACTTTGTGAAAGGCATGGTTGGGTTGGCAAAGTTTGAGAAAATCTTAAATTTCTGTATTAAACCTGCAGAAACTCTGGTTATGCATTTAGTTTGTTTTTCATTGTTTTAAAATCCACATCAATATTAAATAATATATTTACAAACAAATTAGCAATGTTTTGTTTTCCTGAAAAAAAGAAAGAAGTTAATTGACACAAAATAAAAGAGGATCTAAATATCCTATATGAAAAAACAATACTTGTAATTAAATAGTTTTAGTTTTAATGTTGTAAAGAAACTTTACGCTCATTTTACTTGATTCATCATTCAATTCTTTCTCAGAATCACTTTAAATAAAACACAGTTGATATTTCAGAGTGCATGGTGCGCATAACAAAACTGTAGATTCAGGAGGAGAAAAAAACAACAACTAAAACTCTTACTAGATTAGTCAGTTGTCCGGTCCTGTTATTGGTGGGTATGTTGCATGGCATGCTGGCGCTCATCCTAAAGTTTCAAAACGGGTTCCCAAGTGTGTTTTTTTTAAGCAATAAAAATAATAAGTGTAATATTTCCCATTATTGATGTAACAGTAAAATGTGTCTGGTTTGTGAAAATCATCACATTATCTGCTAGACCTCAGGGGTCCCCTCTGACATCGAGAGGAAATGTGATAGGTAGTCATGCTTGGTGATGGGATCACTTTACCCCTGGCTGTGGGTTGTTCTTACAGTTGCTATGATGAGATGCGCCAGGTTAGAAGCTTTTTGTGTGTGCTAAAAAGCCACCAAGATGTTAAACATCATACAAACAAATTAAAGGTCTTAATTAAGGGATTTCACTTTAGTTTGAGTCACAGTCCAGTATCGAGGCTACCACTGATTGAATTCTCTAGTTGCTGACCCGGAATGTCGGGGTGCCATTGTCTATTGATTGCTCTGCAGTCAATTTTTTAATTTGCCATCATGTTTTTTATTTGTATTTACATGGTTTTGTAATTTACTTAAATGTAGCACAACCCCATCCCCATGAGTAATTTTAACTTCAGACCAAAATGTCATGATAAGCATGCGCTGACAGTGACACTTGATGTTTCTTTGCTTATGTTAAAATTAGGATGATAATGAGGCTTAAAATCTGTGATTTCATGGTTCACTGAGACCATATTTCTAAAAGAGAAGACTGAATGAAAACATAAAGAGGCCCGAGTTTCCCTCCCTCTCTCTCTCTCTCTCTCTCGTTTGTCCTCCATAATTAAGTAAAATAAGACTGAACCCCTACAGGGCACATCTGAACTTTATTTCCCATCATGCACCTGTCCCATGGGTAGAAATAGTGCACATATGCAGACAATTCCAGAGGTCACGGGTTTGTGAGCAGATTTGACCAGGGCTAATATTTTCATGTCACTCCTGGTGTGTATTTGTGTGTGTGTGTGTGTGTGTGTGTGTGTGCGTGTGCGTGTGTGTGTGTGTTCATGAGGACTTTGAGGATCAGACAATCTCGTTCCCCCTTCAGACATCAATTTCCTGTTTCGAGTCTGAGGTCTTTGAACACTTAAAGAGCGAGATCAAATCTTTCTGTGCAGAGGGTCACCATATCTGCAGAATCTTGTGGAATTTATAGAAATATCAACACATGAACCCACACACGCAACTCTGAAAGATCACCTCTAATGTGAATCAGCTGTGTCGATCAATGTGTCTCTGGAATCAAGTCACCATTTACGAGTAAAATCCCTATCACATCATTTTATGTAGACTTAAACAAGTCCAAATATTTTAAAATATTGAAGTTATTTAAACAAGAACACTTTGCGTTCTAGAACACTGACATTGTTTAAACTCCTCCAAACCAACTTGAAAAGTGATTGCAGGACTGTGATTAAATAAGTGTTATTTACATGAAATAAACAAGTGTTTTGTTGTTTTTTTTGTTTTTTAATCTGCAGCCATGCTTTAAATTTGTGCCACGTTTTGATTTGCGGTCGCTTTTTTATCTGTAGTCACGTTTATTTTCCTTGCATTTGTGTTTTTTTTTTATCTGCAATCAATTACTATTTTATTTGCAGAAGCGTTTTTGATTCTGCAGTCATTTTTTAAATTGATTCCAAAATCGATTTTATTGGCAGTCACTTTTTTGCTCTTTATTTGAGGTAGATGTGCAGCTGAAAAAAAAAACTCTGTTGACATAATTCACTCATTCTGTCTAGTTTTTAGTGTTTTTGTCAGTACAGGGTAGAAATAGAAATAACTGCAATAAGTTAAAGTGGCAATAAGTTGATCTATATGAAAACTATCAGAGCATTATGCTAAGCTGTTATTTGTTAATCTAATGTTAATATTTTCTTTTTAATTCAACTGATAAAGCTTGCATGCATCATTCTTGTTCTTTCACAAAACATTACATAAATGTTATTTGTGTCCATGCATCACATTTGCTTCTGGATTAGATCTGTCATGTTGCTTGCAAAAACACTTGAATATGTTTAAATAATGGCACTGGCCGTTTCTTCTGCACTATTCATGTTAAAGCTGTCCACTCTAGCAATAATTGATGTGTAGCATCCTTATGCTAGGTTATCAGAAACATAGGCTAGGCTACAGCTCAGAGCACAGCAGTGCTTGTTGAGACACACATGGCCATCTCGGTTTGGGAGGATTAAAAGAAAATAATTGATGGTAGGAGTAGCTTTGAATGAGCTGGTTTGAGTGCTTTTTGCTTGCGAGACATAATTGGCCTACTTTCTTTTACGCTGACGTCAAAATCTAGAAACGACAGCAAAACACAAAACTAGATTAATCCAGTTCATTTAAGAGCAGCCTATGCTTGTTCTCTTTTAAATCTGAACCTGTCAATCTTTATTATTTAGTATATACAAGTTATTAGTCGATCTAGCATCTAGCATTGTGTATATAAAGCAAACAATTATGGGACAAAATCTACTATCTGATTACAAAAAATGTCAATTTATTACCTCCGTTTGAGGCCTAAATTGATGTTTTGAGCAATTTCAATACATACACTTAATTATGCCACATCTACACCACCAGGCTTCACATAAAATACAGCAAAAGTGTAAAAAGTGCTTTGTGTTAAAGTATTTGTCATATTAACAGTAACTTTCTGGAAACAATTAACATGTAGTTGTTGTAACTGTATTACATTGCAGTATCCCCAACTACATTAATGTCAATCATACTGTATAACAGAATACGGCATTAATTAAATTTCACAGCATGAAGAAAACCTCTGTAGTTAGTGTTATAATTCTGTATATAATACGGTTAAATTTGATTTGCATGGACATCATATTTGCATAGCAAATTTCAAACACATTAATCATTGAAATTGCTCTACAGATTAACACAAACAAGTCCGGGATAAAAACACAAGATAGAACATAAAAGATTATTTAAGAAAGCTACACAGAAAGTGTGTGAGGGTTGAAGGGAAATTACTTGTACACTAAAAGCTAGGTGTCTGTTACTCCTGCCCTGCTTGAACACATGCCCTATCCATCCAGAAAAAAAAATTGTATAGCTTGAGAATTATTATACATGGTATTTTTTTCCCTGGTATTGGATAACTTGAGGATGCGGTGGATGATGAAAGGTAATTTATTATACGATCAAAATTATGTAATGTTTGACTGTGTTCAAAGTGATAGAGATCAACTTAAATAAGGTATATATTTATATAATTTGTGAATTTGTGTTTATAACTAGATACAGTAAAGACTGTGGCACACATCGTTTATGTTTAAGCTAGAGTCAATTTCCTTATCACCAATCATTCTAAACCTTTGATCTTGATACGCAATCAGCCTTGTTTGGAGAAGCGATTTTTTTTTATAACGTATGCTTACTTAAGGGATGCACTGGGTGACCTACCACAAATCCTAATTATAAATAATTTTTTCATTCTGTTTCAAACTATTTTTCAGAGTGGCACCCTCTTGCACAAACTTCAAAATTGGAAGAATTTTTCTGGCAAAGTGTCTGACCTGCGTGTTAATGCCTCAAAGATATCTGCTTCTTGAGTGTGCAACCTTTACATCAAACGTTTTTAGCATATACGATGAGAAACAGAAATAGACTAACATTCTATTGTTTTGAAAAGAAGAATTTAAGCTAGCATCTGTTTAAGTACAGGATGCATTTTTTTTATTTAAATTGACTCTAAATAAAAAAAACTGTAGTTTTATTGGATTCATGGGTCGTAGCAGCTATTTTAAACGCAGCACTAAGGATTTCGATTAACATTTTCCTATAGGTTCTACATATTCTTTCTAGTTAATTATTTAATTGGTTGAACATTTTTTTTAAATAATAAACACTATGATATATCATCCACTTAGGTTTTGAAGATTTTTAAATTTCATGTCATTAAGCCAGTACTAATAATGTGTTGAGTTCATTTTAGATGGTTACACTTGTTTTTGTCATAAGCAGCCACAATTATTGCATGTAAATCAGAAAAATTGTGTAATTCTTCTAAATCTTATTTTTAACTGTGCTTTGCTACAAATGGTAAAAAAATTGTAATTGGCCAATTTGCTGGTTAAATTCTGAATACAACTCAGCCATTAATAATACTGCTTGATGCGTGGCTAATACTAACCGTCTTCTGAATACAGTAATGAACACAAGATCTTACTGTGTTGGGAAGAAGACCGTTGTTCACAATGCAGCTTGGCTTCTCATGCATTATTACTTACCTATGGAATATTTCATTGACTGATGCCTGGCTGGTTCTGCTTTCTCCCCAGTAACATGGTTGCTATTTTGAGTAGCATTTCTCTCTGCGTGATGTTTGAAGTTGATTTTCTGGGTTGTAGGTAGGCATGCAGGTAGTTAACCCAGTCAGATTAAAATTACAGGTCTGTCATCATTTAATCTTCATTTCTTCTCTCAAACACTAACTCAAAAGAAGATTTTGAAGGGATTTAAACCAGTCTAAAATTGACTTTTGTTCAAAGCAAGTTAAGTTTGCATTTATTTGTGGCTCAAAATAGGTTACAATATTTTAATTTAAATATTTGACACTATTTACAATGCCTAGCCTTTGATGCTGGATTTCAGGTATTGTGTTTGATTGTTTAGGGGAAAAAGCCAGTGTGAACGAGAGAAGGCACAGTCACATAAAATATTATTAGAAAAAAATGTTCAAATGTTAACACTTCTGTGGGGTTTAGTTGCCTAGTTAACAGCCAATTTAAGTGTAGGGGTTTTGCCACATAAGTCACACAGAAATTGTTAGTGGATTGATTTGAAACTTCAAATATTAATGCAGATGTGTAAAAACTGAATAACTTTGTGATATTTTTTGGAATGTTATTCGTAAGATTACATAAAAATGCACCAAAGAGCACATGTATCTCCCCTTAGCCTGCTATTTTAGCAGCTGTTTTCTGCAGCTCCCCATAAGGTCCAGGGTTCAAGACCAACAGACAGGAATTAGTGAGTTTTATCAAAAATAGCTGTTTGTTTAGTGGTCATCCTATTTTGAAGAAAATTGAAATCCGTCATCAATGAAAACATTTGAATCTCATTAGAGAATCTCTGAATCAACTTCTTGTACAAGAGGCAGAGTTATAAACGTATTTCCACATTTTTTACTAATTATTTTTTTATTCATCATAACTATAAATACAAGCTGAAAATATACACCATTCAAAAACTGCAAGGTGAGTACTTTAACAGAAAGCTAACTCAATTCAGATGAATAATTTTGATTAACTGATCAATTTTTTTCATTAGCAGGGCTGAAACCAAGCATACTTTTTTCTCTCTTTTTCTCACTCATTATTGCTCACGTTATGGTAAAAAGATTTGCATATTTGTTTTATAATACCAGTATGTCCTGAGAAACCATACAATGGAGTTTGTGTTATAAAAAAAAAACGAGTTGGGAGATTTTTCAAAAAGAAAACGTCTGTGATACTTTTCCTTAATTACATCTCTCATGCATTGATAAAACTTCTAACATTTGAGTCGATGTTGGTACTCAAAGATAAAATTGTTCTGTCTAAAAAGGAACATTGATGACATTTCATCATGAAAAGAGATGTTGTTACCTTTGATCATCAGATTTCGACTGTCATCTGATGAAAACCTCATGAGCTGTGAGCAATAAACCTACGCCCTCTTTATGTTGTCATTTTCTCCTCGTTGAAATGTAAAGTTTTTTACTCTCCATCTCTCTATTTCACAGTTAAACCAAGTAGTGGCATCTATAATATTCTTTAATGCCATTTGCATCCATCGGCTCTTATGGCTTGTACAAGTTGGCAACAGTCAGTGTGGAAGGTAGTGTTTAGCGATGGGTGAATAATTTTATGTTGGGTTTCAAGAAAATCAGACTAATCAACCATAATTCATAAACAATTGCGATCTGAAATCCAAGTACGACATTACAATGAAATATTCTTTTAAGATCTGTTGCTCTCAGTTGATCATGTCAAAAGAAATGCCATGGGTCCTCGCACTCAACACACTCTGTCAGTCTGAAATGTAATCGTGAGATAAGTGTGTGTCTGTGTGTGAGTGACCCATAGGCCACGTCTACCCCGCTAACACACTTAAGCAGGGCTCAACCAACCTAAATCTGATTAATACCCCTCCCGTCCTCTCCCAGCGCCCTTTGGGCCACTGGTAATGAGAGCTAAACAAGGCCAGACCCAGACCTGAACCCACAGATGAATAAACGAGTGATTCCAGCAGGCTCTGAGAGAAAAGGAGACATATTGTCTGTCAGGACGGAGAAGTGTAGAGGCTTCTGAAGATGAAGAGAAAGAGAGAGAGGGAGCATGGAGGAGAGCAGGAGTGAGCTTGAGTTACAGTGTTTGTTGGTTGTCAGAACATTAGGAATGTAGCCTCAGCTTGAACCTAGAGATAGACAGATAGACGAGTAGAGAGAGAGACGGGTCAGTGTAAATTCAGGGCTTAGTCCAGACCTCTGGGGACGCTTGGAGGATGTCTTTAATTAAATAAGGGAATATGATTCTCTTAACAGTGAAGAGACCTTGCGTCTTTGAATGAAAGATTTTTTTTTATTTGCTATATTTTAGACCAACTGCTTGCAACATTTGTGGGTTAATTATTGTGAAATTCTTTGACAACAATATCTTAAATATACTATATGAAATATCTGGTCAAATATCCAAATAATGAAACTATTGCAAGTTAGGTTTACAAGTTTAATGTGATAGCCACAGCCAGATGTTGACAAAAATACAATAATGCAAGATGAGACATTGTTATTGAAACGTTCAGTGCACGTTACGAGTGTCAATGCTATCATATGTTTTTGTAGATGCATGCATCATCTGAGTGCAACCTTAAGGTTGTTAAAGAAGTTTAAAATATTTATTTGTAATAGGATGACTTCAACTTGAATGACTTCAAGTTAAACATAAGTGGCAGTTTTTAGCATGCAACTTGATCTTTGGAAGCTCTTGTGCAGTTCTCTCTATTGGAAAAATTGATGTTCCAGGCAGAAAATCTATTCTGTTTAGAGCTAGTGTGAAAACAAAAACATTTTCCTGTCTATTTGACTGGATGTAGTTTAATGAGGTCAATTCTGAACTATAAAGACCATAAATATACAATCACAATTTTTGCCTGGTTTAAAAAGTTAGCTTGCTTGCTCAGATACTCACTCCCTCACTCTCACTCTTACTATCTGTCTATTTCATTCTCTCTTTTTCTCATTTACTCATTCTTACTCCTCACTATCTTTTATGCTCTTAAATCTCACACTATATTTTTCTCACCTTTTCTCTTACTCTCTCACTCTCTTTCTTCACAACACATTAAAGCTATATTATACAATCTTCAAAACCTATTTAGTTCTCACAATTGGTTTACTTTTTAGGTAAAGCTTAAAAACAGGTTAATCACACACATAAAAAAAACATCAGAGGCTTTGTGTTCCTAGCGAAAAAAGAAAAAGAGGGCACAGAGGCCTTGTTTTTAATGAACGGTAATGTGGTGTGTTATATAAACCTGGTGTATATGTCACTCTGCCCTCTCATGTCAGGCATGTTACAACTACAGAGAGAGATAGAGAGAAAAGAGTGATCTGTTTTTCCTTTCCCTGTCTGTCTACCAAAATCCTTTCTTTTTCCTGAGTTTGTTCTTGGTATTAATCGGCATGTACTGCATGATTGATGATGTGCAAATCTTCAAACTATTTCATTTTTATAGTTTAAATTTCCCTGGTACATTTTTCTATTTATAATTTTAATGCAAACGTTTTCAGAGGGATTTCATATTTATATTTTCTGGCACACATTCATTCAATTTACAACTTATTCAGGAATATCATCTCCATTATCTGACCGTTAGATCTGTGATTAACTTTAATGCTCTTGAAACACCACTCTGATATTGCGTTGTTGAGTCTGTATTCATGTTTTTCAATAGTTATAGTTCAAACTCTTGACATTTTGATTTAGAATTTCTCAAGTATGAATTTCGACTCATTACATCGCTGCAGAGGAATGCCAGGAATTGATGTCTGGGGGAGCATGTTTCTGGTCGCTCATAACATTGACTTCCTGAAATATGAAAACATCAGCTTTGTGGGTTTTGTTGCTGACTGACATGTCAAGTTGTGCCAATGAAGCGTACAGGCAGAACCAGTAGAAGAAAAAAACTACTTATTAGTTAAATATTAGTTATAAACTCTAGGCTTTTTGGGAAGAATGAAAAATCACTTTAATTTTGTGACCAGTGAAATAGAAGCACGTTCAATATACAGTCAAATGTCCAGAGCTATTGTTTAGTCAAGTATATTTTGTGCAGGATCTAGTTTAATCCAAGGACTTGATCAAAGTTAATGTTCTTCTGCATTGGGTCAGCAGTTACAGCTGTATAACCTCTCAAAAGCCAGTTTCAAACTAGGCTGGCCAGGAGATAAAAATATAAAGCTTAAAATTTTATAAGATGGTGCATTATCGTGGATACAAGTCGGGGAAGATGGAACTGGATCTTTGGTGGCCTTTTTAATACATGAACCAGTTAATGTGCCATTAAAAGCCCTAGTTGCTATAGGAACAATTCATTTTATGTTAAATACAAATTTTATCAATATAACAAAAGTTCAAGCAGGCCCCTTTATATATTTTAAAGAGGTGTTTTAAAGGTAGCCTGCCCTTTACTGATTTCAAATAAAAAACTGGAAAGCATTTAAGCTCAAACTATATTGGACTGGCAACAGAAGAAGGCAGTTTGGATAAAAATAATAAAACGAAAACAAGGCAATACGTCAATCAATGAAAGAACAGCTAATCTCACCAATGACACGCCTCTATATATCTATCCATATACGATTCATTTTTCTCTACATAAAGACATCAATACATACCTACTCGAATTTAAATCTGAAGTTTTGTGCATGAATACACTTCGATCGACAACCATGCGCGCCAACGACACATCACACATCTGACTGAATGATCAGTGTGAACAAATATAAGTTTTTTTGTGCAAAGAGACCAACCAATGGAATCGGGCTCTTGAGTGGGACATAAAAGAGCAGCTGGGTGGCGCTCTCATGTCACCCCACACAACAGTAAATCACAACGAAGAAAAATGCGATGAGAGTCTTGTTGGTGTCCGACCATCAAGAGTTGTTCAACAAAGCCCACAAAGATTATAAAAAGGCTGAATGTGTGGCTGTTGTCCCATGAGCAGTGAGAGGAAGTTTCGTTAATCTTGTTGATTTATTATTTTGACTCTTGTTCATTTAAAAGCATGATTCTTTTGAACGATTCATTTCATTCTTGTGAATCAAATTCAAGCATAGCTGAATAACCACAAGAAATGCTGCAGGAAACAATGCTTTGTTATTTCCTTTTTTGTACACTAAATAAAATATACTAGCTTAGCAACAGTTACATTTTTTTATACGTTTTTTTTTAATTAAGCAAATTGTATTGCACTTTCAGACTTTGTCGAATAGCAAATCTCTACATCACTGTCACGTGACAAGTTGTTTCACTCAGTAAATACAGCAAATAAATTAAAGAGGAGGTTATTTTATTAATTTTAACACATAAAACTGACTGTAGCTGCAAATTTCCTGTGTATGATGAACGAACAAGTTAATTACATCACGTCGATCCCAGACAACTTCCTTTTTTGAGCCACATGTCCCACCCATCTCTCCTCTAGACTTCTTGAACTGTTTACGAGACCACCTCTGGAAGCGGTTTTGGTAAGGGTTCCTGAAAACAAACGGATTGCTGGAGCCAAGTGTTTTTAGAAATAACATATAGATGCTAGCCTGAAAGGATCCTAGAGCTTGAAATGAACACGACTCTTTATAATCTTTTGAATTTCTTACTTGATACACCTTTAAAGATGAACTTTGACATCGAAATTGGCTTGATTATTTGTGATGCAAAGAGTCATTGCGTATTGAATGTTTCAGAAAAGGTTCATGTCCCATTTAACTTGTGACTTTTAAATGAAACGTACGAGTGTGGTCTTCCTGCCTCTATAGACTTTAGCCCTGGCTCTTGTTTGATTCGTTTCACAGTGAATTCAGGGAAGAGCCTTTATTTTTCATGCATGGGTGTTTTATACACACACGTTCATCCATTAAAAACAAACCATATGCCTTTAGCTCTTTGTGCGTCCCGGATGTTTTACCCACTGATGTGGCCATGCGTATATTTGTACGAGTGCATGTGCTTATCTTGGCTGTCAGTGGCACATGTTTGAACTTCAGTTTTATGACTTTCTACTCCATTCTCTCAGATTCCTGCCTCTCTCTCTCTCTCTCTCTCGCTGAGTCAGGCGTCAGGCTTTCATTCCGTCGATCTGTTCCAGAATGTCTGTCGGAGTTCTTCCTGCCCACAGAGAGACAGGCGGGAACATGCACATTGACAGAAAGAAAGGGAGTGTGTATGGATGGATGCTGTTTCAGATATGTGTCTGCAGTCGTTGGCTGTGTGTGATGTGCCCAGCGGGGCTGACAGCAGTGGTGTGTAAATAAGAGTTCTATATTTAACTCCAGCTCACAAGTTTGGTTGCCCTCTGCTACAACTGGGAAGCACACACACACATGCGCGCACACGATAGAGAAATTGCGTGCACTACCATCACCTCAGTTAGCCTTGACACCTTTTCTCTAAACACTGAAACCTGCATTTTGTGTCATATGCCACACTTTCTGCTGATTTGAGATTTTATTGGTCTACGGAGACTTATAAACATCTGGTGTTCGTACTGGAGAATATAAGCTTAATATATTTGACTTCTTTCTTTTAGAATTCTGTGGTGCAAATATTTTGACACTTTAAGGGAGAATCATAAAGTTTAATTTGAAAAGAAAATAAATATTTTTTATAAAATTATAAAAATATCCAAAAATGGGAATGGATGAATTGAGACTTTAAAAACACAAACTGTATAAAGTTGTTGTTCCTTTGTCTTTGAAAGTTGGCCTAGTCAAAGGTTTCCTAGTGGGCTGTGCATTATTTCTGTATAGTTGAAAATGGGAGAAAGTGCATCAAATGTGTACCTCAAGTTACAGTTCTGTGCCCTTTATTTTATAGTTAAAAATGTTTTTCTCGGTGGAGTTGCGGAATTTGACTTTAGCCATTTTTAGGGTTCATGATTAGGGTTGCTCCAATGTGGGGCTGCTATTTAAAATCAATTTGAGACTTATTAGTCAAGACTGTGTCTTGCCTTCAGGGTTGGTGCTTCTAGGTTACCGAAGTCGCCTTCTCCTCGGAGAAGCTAAGAGAGCACCAGCTCCTTGGTAAAAACAGGAAAAAGTAGAACAATTATTGAGCCCCATTAATGCAAAAACAAGCATTGTGAAAATGTGCATAAATGCTCAAAAATGCAAGTCATTGGTATGGTTGCCAGAGTTTGAGAAAACTTTCGGAAATCTTCACAAACGTAAAAGTGACGTTTAAAAGCTGATTGTTGGGGTTGCCAGTGTTTGAGCAATCCTCACAAAATGCTTTCAAACAATGTATTTGCATACTGTTTATTATGCAAAAAAACATGACATTTTTCTTAAAAACTTCTTTCCTTTCTTTCTGAAGATGAACGTTGGATGTTAAAACCCCGCATTTTGGTTCACCACTAACTCTAGTTTCTCGGTCTCCTTCACAGCTATCGAGACCCAGAGTACGAGCTCTGAAGAGATAGTTCCAAGTCCTCCCTCCCCTCCCCCCCCCTCCTCGTGTCTACAAGCCCTGCTTCGTGTGTCAGGACAAATCTTCAGGGTACCACTATGGCGTCAGTGCCTGTGAAGGCTGTAAGGTGAGTCAAAAGTGATGCCACCCCAGAAAACCTCACATTGGGGAGTTTTTATTTTTGATTTTTTTTATACATACCAACCAATAACTGTCAGGATTAATAGCTGGAGGGAATTGAACTGAATGGGAGAAATGGTGAAATGGTTAACCATATGAAGCACTCATCTTTCATTTTAAAACAATAAATTAGTCCTCTTTATTATCAGACGTACGTTCCTCTTTTGTGTTAGTGTGTCGAGCGCAGAATGGAATCAATAAATCTGGATCTGACTTACAAACATAAAACCATTAACAGATTACCTTCAGCTAGCTAACTAAATTAACCTCCCAGCATGTGTTCTCTTCCTTTCGCTAGTCTGTAGTGCTCATCTCTACATATGTATAATCTTTGTAGTTTTTTCACATCATGAAAAGATGTGAAAAACCTGGCCAATTCAAAACATAGCATATTTGATTCCTTAGCTTTTCTTTTTCATGTGTTGAACTGTTAAAATTGATTGTGGCATTGGTTAAATGCTAAACATTCATAATCTGACTTGTCCCATACACTTCTGAGACTAGACTGTCAAAAGGAAAAAAATGGCTTTAGTTTAGAAAACCAAAGTTCAAATTGGGGTTGCCCTGATTAATTGGGCTCGCGATCCATCAGGGCCGAGCACGTAAGACCGGAATATCATTGGAACAAAAACTGTAAGGACATTGCAAACGGTGCACTTTTATATGTTTTTCTGCAAAATAGATTGTGAGTACCTTTTTAGAACAATTGATCTGAAACTGTCTCCAAATATTTATTTGCAATTGTAATGTTTTTAATGACATTAATCTAGTGACTTCTGTGCCAGTCCCAAGCCAGGATAAATAGAGAGGGTTGCGTCAGGAAGGGCATCCGGCGTAAAACATGTCAAAACCAATATGCAAGTCATCAATTCGATTTCCATACCGGATCGGTCGAGGCCCGGGTTAACAACCACCGCCACCGGTGCTGTTGACCTACAGGGTGCCGGTGGAAATTGGACTACTGTTGGTCAAAGAAGGAGAGGAGGGAGAAGGATTCGTAGGCAGAGAGAGAAGAGGAAAGGCTAGAGTATAGGTCTGAGAATAGGGACTCTCAACGTTGGTACAATGACCGGGAAAGGTAGAGAGCTGGCGGACATGATGGAGAGAAGGAAGGTAGATATTCTGTGTGTGCAGGAGACCAGGTGGAAGGGTAGCAAAGCGCGTAGTATTGGAGGGGGATAAAACTGTTTTACTATGGTGAGGATAGGAAGAAAAATAGGGTAGGAGTGATCCTGAAGGAGGAGTTTGTGAGTAATGTTTTAGAGGTGAAAAGAGTGTCTGACAGGGTGATCAGTTTGAAGTTAGAGATTGAAGGGGTGATGTTGAATATAGTGAGTGGTTATGCTCCACAAGTAGGCTGTAAGCTGGAAGAAAAGGAGAGATTCTGGAGTGAGTTAGATGAGGTGATGGAGAGTATTCCCAGAGGGGAGAGAGTAGTGGTGGGAGCAGACTTCAACGGGCATGTTGGCGAGGGCAACAGAGGTGATGAGGAAGTGATTGGCAGGTTTGGTGTTAAGGAAAGGAACCCAGAAGGACAGATGGTGGTGGACTTTGCCAAGAGGATGGAAATGGCAGTGGTAGGAGAGAGTGTAGCAAGACAGCATCGGATGGTGATGTGTAAGATATTTTTGGTGGTCAGGAAGAAGAGGGGAGGAAAGATGGAAAAGAAGACCAAGTGGTAGAAGTTGAAAAAGACGGTTGTGAGGAATTCAGACAGAAGCTGAGACGGGCTTTGGGTGATCAGGAAGAGCTTCCAGAGGACTGGGAAACTACAGCAGAAGTGATCAGGGAGACAGGAAGGAAGGTGCTAGGTGTGTCAGCAGGAAGAAGGAAAGAAGATAAGGAAACATGGTGGTGGAATGAGGAAGTACAGGACATCATCCAGAGGAAGAGGCTAGATAAAAAGAAGTGGGACATCAAAAGGACTGAAGAAAGTAGACAGGACTACAAGGAATCACATCGCAGGGTGAAGAGGGAGGTGGCAAAGGCCAAACAGAAGGCATATGATGAGGTGTATGCCAGGTTGGACACGAGGGAAGGTGAGAAGGAATTGTACAGATTAGCGAGACAGAGAGACAGATTTGGTAAGGATGTGCAACAGATAAGGGTGATTAAAGATAGAGATGGAAGGGTTCTAACAAGTGTGGACAGTGTGCAGAGAAGATGGAAGGAGTATTTTGAGGAGTTGATGAATGAGGAGAATGAGATGGAAAGAAGGGGGGAAGAGGTAAATATTTTAGAGCAGGAAGTTGAAAAGATTAGAAAGGATGAGGTGAGGAAGGCTCTGAGGAGAATGAAGAGTAGAAAGGCTGTTGGTCCAGATGACATCCCTGTGGAGGTGTGGAAGTGTCTAGGAGAGACAGCAGTGGAGTTCCTATCTAGGTTATTCAACAGGGTTCTAGAGAGTGAGAAGATGCCTGGGGAATGGAGAAGTGTCCTAGTGCCAATCTTTAAGAACAAGGGTGATGTGCAGAGTTGTAACAACTGCAGATGTATAAAGTTGATGAGCCACACAATGAAACTCTGGGAAAGAGTAGTGGAAGCTAGGCTAAGAAGGGAAGTGGATATTTGCGGGCAGCATAATGGCTTTATGCCCAGGAAGAGCACTACTGATGCAATTTTTGCTCTGAGAATGCTAATGGAGAAGTACAGAGATGGTCAGAAGGAGCTGCACTGCGTCTTTGTGGACTTAGAGAAAGCGTATGACAGGGTGCCGAGAGAGGAGCTATGGTCCTGTATGAGGATGTCAGGAGTTGCAGAGAAGTACGTCAGAGTAGTTCAGGATATGTTTGAGAGGAGTATGACAACAGTGAGATGTGCTGCAGGTCAGACGGAGGAGTTCAAGGTGGAGGTGGGACTCCATCAAGGATCGGCTTTGTGTCCCTTCTTGTTTGCTATGGTGATGGACAGGTTGACAGATGAGGTCAGACAGGAATCTCCATGGACAATGATGTTTGCAGATGACATTGTAATCTATAGTGAGAGTAGAGAGCAGGTGGAGGGACACCTGGAAAGTTGGAGGTCTGCTCTAGAAAGAAGAGGAATGAAAGTCAGTCGTAGTAAGACAGAATACATGTGTTTGAACGAGAGGGGGGGAAGTAGAACAGTGAGGTTACAGGGGGCTGAGGTCAAGAAGGTGGAGGAGTTTAGGTATTTGGGGTCAACAGTCCAGTGCGACGGAGAGTGTGGAAAAGAGGTGAAGATGCGAGTGCAGGCAGGTTGGAGTGGGTGGAGAAAAGTGTCAGGGGTGTTGTGTGACAGAAGAGTGTCAGCAAGAATCAAAGGAAAGGTGTACAGAACAGTAGTGAGACCAGCTATGATGTATGGGTTAGAGACTGTAGCAGTGAGGAAGAGACACGAGGCAGAGATGGAAGTAGCAGAGATGAGGATGTTGAGGTTCAGTTTAGGAGTGACAAGAATGAACAAGATTAGGAACGAGCACATCAGAGGAACAGCTCAGGTTGGTTGTTTTGGAGACAAAGTCAGAGAAGCCAGATTGAGATGGTTTGGACATGTGCAGAGAAGGGATAGTCGTTATATTGGTAGAAGGATGTTGGAGATGGAGCTGCCAGGAAAGAGGGCAAGAGGAAGGCCAAAGACAAGTTATATGGGTGTGCTAAGGGAGGACATGAAGGTAATTGGTGCAAGAGTAGAGGATACTGAGGCCAGAGTTAGGTGGAAACAGATGATTTGCTGTGGCGACCCCTAAACTGGGAACAGCCGAAAGGAGAAGAAGAAGAAGAAATTAAACTGTTGAAGTTTCTGTTGTTTTGACCAAAAAAAGAAACCTCAGTTAATGCCTAGGTTTGAATAACTTTCACTCCAGACCTAAAACTTGCTTTTATTTGTAGCAGAAAATTCTGTGATTATATGATACTTATCGATAACGACTGATCTCTGTTTACTGAGCAAAATATCTTGCCACATGATGGTGACGTAGAGATTTGCTTTTAATTACTCAAGACTGCTGTTAAGCTAGTAAATTTTTCATTAGTGTAGAAAGAAAAGAAAGAAACAAAGCATTGTTTCCTGCGGCATTTCTTGTGTTTAGTCAGCTGTTATTTTTTGTGTTTAGGGTTTCTTCAGGCGAAGCATTCAGAAGAACATGATCTACACATGTCACAGAGAGAAGAACTGCATCATCAACAAAGTCACCCGCAACCGCTGTCAGTACTGCCGGCTACAGAAGTGCCTGGAAGTGGGGATGTCCAAAGAATGTGAGAATTACCATAATCTTATAAGAAAATCCATCAAATTACCCAAACCAAGAGTAAATGTATAATTTTTTTTGTTTTACATTTAACCAAACTAACTGAACTTCACTATGAATATGACCACAGTTGTGAAATGATGCTGAGGGACTGGCTAAAGCCAGATTTATAGTTGTGCATCAAGTTCCGCGCGCACCCATTTGTCAACAAATCATTCATGGTTGTGCGCTCCATCATGCACTATAAATGCTCTAAGCAATATTGCTGTGATAAAAATGCCCACTGCTGACAAACCAAAACACAACACAGATGCTAACAAAAGACAGGTTTTATTTACCCTATCATAAATCGTATAAAAATAACTTCTTATATACATCCGCTGCTGCTGTAGAAGCACTGTCTCTGAACTGATCAATATCATAATATGACGTTATAACAATATTAACTTCAAGCTAGCTCAAACTCAGCACAGACAACAAACGGTTACTTACTTCATCGTCAAAATTTGACTTCATTATATAGCGTTTAACATGGAGCGCAAGCCAAAAAAGAGAGTAGAAGAGCTTGCTCTGCTCCACTTTCCCAAATCATGGAACTCATGCTCTGCAAAGCCTTGATGTGAGGTTAGAAAGTTTCAGAGGCGTGTATCGAGCTTCGCAGCGCTAGGTTACGTAAACACGCAGCCTTCACAGAGTAGATCAGGCTTTAAGGGGACTTTTAATAATAGAAGAAGAGAAAAGGAAACCAACAAAATGTTCTTAGTTTCTTACTTTACAAAATTGTAAAGAAGCTAATCCTAATCCTTACTTTTTAAAAAGAAATATTAGCTCATTCACTCAGTGTAAAATCATTGTCAAATTAACTCTGATTTCTACACAGCTGTTTGGATTAAAGGTATGTTTTATAGAACATATTTAACCCAGCATTAGGGATGCATATTCAGCTGACAGCATGAAATGGAGCGTATTGTGGAAAGTGTAGGATACCTGATCTTTTCAGTTCATTCACAGAGAAAATGCTCTTTCCTAAACATGAAGCAGATGTGGAAGAGCTGAGAGAGGAGTGCACGAGT
The DNA here is from genome assembly GCA_900490495.1 of Danionella dracula. NCBI lineage: Eukaryota > Metazoa > Chordata > Actinopteri > Cypriniformes > Danionidae > Danionella > Danionella dracula. The sequence continues at coordinate 2,671,439 of UELW01000123.1, forward strand.
AGACACACACACACACACCCACACACACGCACACACACCCCCCCACACACACACACACACACACACACCCACAGAGTCAGTGTCACCCGCTGGCAATGCGAGCACATGTCTCCACACTCCTAGAAGCTGTCAGACTTGAGAAGTTAATTGGGAGAGGTGAGAAAGCACACATTCAATACCCACAACTAGAGCTCTTCAGCAAACTTTTCACCAAGATTTCGAACAGCGTTTGAGTGTTGTGTCGCTTCCATCCGCGCCAAGTTTACACCAACACCCAAAACCTGCTTATTTTCCTTTCAGCTGGTTCAATAGCTGGACGCAGACCCGCGTCATCTGTATCTTTTTCAGGACTCTCTTCTTTCTGACTTGAATTTCATATTCTCTCCATGCTTCTACCAGATCTGCTGACAGGCCCATACTCATGCACCTCACGAGTGCCCATACTCTCCAGCGGGCATCATGGGGCAAATGACCCATCAAATTATTACCAATGACACCACACACTCCGTTCATTAATGTGACTTCATCTGAATTCACACCTTTCAACTGGCAGTGCATTTGCAAAATGATGCAGAGAGGCACTTTCACACTTCATTTCCTGCATGCATCTGAGCGCTCCAAACATCAGTTATAAAATCCAGCGCATTGATTTTCTCCTCACCACGCTGGGCTCAACCTGCTCCACATGCATTCAGCTCAAAACTCATCTGCTGCTGTTGAGACAAAAAAGGAGGAGTGGAGAGAGTGGGCGGTAACATTGACATTTTTATCTTTTATGTTGAATTTCATCTTTATGATTAATGATCTGCCAGTACTTTATTTTTCTCATCTCAAATTATCCACGGAAAGAGATTGACCCTGAAACATGCATCTGGTTAGATACCTCATGCCACTTAGATGGATGTGTGACACAAAGGTTCTCTCTCATAAACACAATTTCAATTGGTAACACATACTGAAAATTTTAGATGTGAACAATATGGAAAATTCAACAAACATGTTCTAATTACTTTCGCATTTCACTGTAGGGATGACTAATTTCTTTACGACCAATGAGACTTAAGTTTGTAGAGGCTGCATGAAACTATATTCTCAATTTTTACTAGCAAGATAACCCCTGTAATGACTGTGACTATTTTTGACACTACAACCTTACCGTGCACATCATAGCTTAAGAAATCCAAATCAAATAAAGAAAGGGTTTTGAACTTGTCTCAAGTTATTTCAGGAAATTATAAGCTTTTAAACTAGTTTCGCTGTTGTCTTTTTTTTTTTTTTTTTTTCAATGCGTGGGCACTCCCAAACTTGCGCAATTAATTTAAGGTTCTACTAGGTGACACACGCCTATCTAAATTTGTGGTTCGAACTGTCGTGTGCAAATCTGCCTTGATTTCTACCTATGCGCGCTCACACATCTAACTGATCAATTGGCTTGAACTGAGCTAGCTTTTCGCAAGGAGGATCATAGAGGAGACATAAATGAACAGCTGGGTGGCGTGCCATACACACTCTAGCATCAACCTCACAGCAAAAAAAAAATGTGATGAAGAACAACATGAAGTGCTGAGGAAGAAATCACAATAGAGGAAAATATGGACATCTTCAATAATGTCTTTTTGATAAAGCTTTTTGATAAAATGGCCGAGCTTGTGGCTGTTGTCCCATGAGTAGTCATTGAAGGTTTTGTTCCTTTTGACGATTTGACTCTTGCTCATTTAATGATTGATTAATTTGAACAATTCTTTATATTGTTCATATGAAAAAAAAAATCTGATCATCTTGCAAACTGTTATGAAAAAACCCCAACAAAAATTGAATGAACCCTCATCTGTGTCTTCTGTCACTGAAGAAAACGATTCACTCCCCAAAAAATGGGGAGTTGTTACTTATGAGTCATTTAGAAAAGTAGTTCTTTAACGACTCATCCAAGGGCAACGAGTGTCACCTCATCAACATTAAACAGAAGAGAAAAAGCTCCTGCTGATAAGCCATCCGACTGTTGCGAATCTCAATGCGCATAGGTATGTAGCCTTGTTTCTTTGTGAACAAAAGCAGCTACATCAATGGCAAACTCTTCTTATAACTCAAAAAGTTAGTTTCACTCAGCATTTAAAACAAATCTATACTTTGCCCACCTTTTCAAAAAGTACACTTACATTTTGACTGGTTAAGCTGAGACGCTGCCCTTTGTACATGTGGACGAACAGCATAACTGCGTCTAAAAAAAAAAAAAAAAACAGAGTATTTGTGGACCGGGGACTAATCTCATGTGCTTCCTTTTTCTTATTTCAAAAAACTTCCATTGAGCCTGCAAGCATATATTGACACAAGTGCCAATTCTGCTTTAAATCATCTAGAGTGGCATTAAACAATTAATCAGTCTATGTGACTCCTGTGGTTCAACCCCAATTTATTGAAATAATAACGAGGGAATGAGCAGAGTGTCCTCAAGTATGCTGGAAAAGATTAGCTCTGTCTCTCTCCCTCTCTCTCCCGTGCATGAATGATGGAACAGGCAGCTTAATAGTTCTTTAATGACTTCATTAAATTGTGTTTTGCGGCTTCTGATCATGGTGCCTATCTGTCACCGGAGTTAATGCAGACAGGTTAAGATCTCACTTTTATTCAGGAATTAATTCTTCTCTAGAGACGAGGAAGAATGGGAATGCCACGTGCCAGTGTCTGTTTATGCGAGTGTTTGTTTGAATATGAGTGTGGATATGTGCTCTTAAAGACACCTGCGTTCTCTCTGTGTGGGATATAATGAGATTAGATTAGCTCTGGGTCTAATGAAAGCTGAGGTGATCCATCAGCATTATGTACAACTTCATCCATCCGCTCTATTCATCAAACCTCAACCATACACACTGTACAGGCACACTCCCCACAGAGATGCTAGTGTACTGATGGAAGGGGTGGGATGGTTCGTCTGCTTCCTGTCCTGCTTTCTTCCCTTTAACACCCTTTTTCTCGCCTTCGCTCCCCTCGTGGTTTGCTTCACAGATGTGATGTGTTGCTTCTAACACCTTTCCTCGATCCGTCTCGCTCCTCTCGCTCCATTACTGGAGATTTAATTTTTTTTTTGCTCTTCTCATCTCTCACTTGTCCCTGTCTGTTCTGTTTAGGGGGGTTTAGTAATCTTGAAATTATTATTTTAATTATTTGCATCCGGCTAAGAGACGTCCACTATCAATTTCTTATTTTTAAAAGCATTCTTTAAATCTGTTCAGTAATTGACATTAAGTTGATTAAGTTTTACTTAAAAAAAAAAAAAAAAAAAAAAAAAAACATTTTAAAAGTCTAATTTGGGGTGTGTCCTAATCATGCAGGTTTTTTGCCGTTCCTTACATGGGAAAGAACATTGTTTTGGACTTTTTTTTTACTTAAGTGTTATTAGTTTAGTTTAAATAAGGTGTGTTTGGGAAGAAAGGTTTGCACTATTGCAAGTGATTTAATTTAGTAGACAATTCGAATAGTTTATTTAGATTTTTATTAGTCGCATATCACAATATTGACTTCATAATTACATGAAAAATTCTCCAAATCATCCAGCTCTGGTTTAAAACCTCTGCTGATTTCAGTTCTTACAGCGTTTTGGCTGTCTCTCTGTACATCAGGCAGAAGGTTTGGTAGATTTTGATCAGATGCCCACAGATTTCCTCAGAAGATGACTTCCTTTCCTTTCCTTCATTTTGGTTTACTTGCATTTTGGTCTTTACATAGATGTATATCTTAACTTATATACCGTATATGGGCGATCAGACCTCTTGCTTTGAAGTGTTACTTTCGTCTAGGGGCTTGATAGATTAACCGAGTTGGTCTCTGTATGCAGCGGTGAGAAATGACCGAAACAAGAAGAAGAAAGAGGAGAAGAAGCAGGAGTGCAGTACAGAGAACTACACGCTGAGCACTGAAACCGAGCAGATGATCGAGAGGGTCAGGAAAGCCCACAAGGAGACCTTCCCCTCGCTCTGTCAGCTCGGAAAATACACCACGGTACAAAAGCAACTGGTTTCCTTCAATCACGGTTCAATAATTCCCCTGATGATGCCTATTGACATGCTGCAAGTTAACCTCAGGTTAAATTCGTTAATTTAAAAAGGGTTAGCTAAAATAGTCAAATTCATACGGTTTCTGTGGTTTGATGTACATGATATTTCTGTGGCCTGGTTTAGAAATGTTACTGATTCTTGTTTAGGTTTGAAAAATATTTGTTATGAATGAAAGCTATTATTCCAGTAATAATACACACTGTATCTCAAAAACACAAACCTTTGATAGAATCTTATGCAGATAATTTTCCACTTTTATGGAATTAGGTTTTCTGATCCTGAGATCATTAATGCAATTACTAATAATATAAATAAATGAATAAATGAAAAATAAGCCAATTAATGACAAAAAAGTAAATGAATGAATAAATAAATAACTAAATAATTGATGCAATAAATGAATGAACGAATGAATAAATAGATAGATATGGATAGATAGATAGATAGATAGATAGATAGATAAATGTCTATATGAGTAATAAATAAATATCATATTAAGTATTAAATCGATAAATAGTTCCAACATAAAATAATTTGCTGATACAAAATCATAAAAAAAAATAAAGCAGGTACATTTAAATACCACAATTTAAATACCTTTTGTTTTTGTTTTTCTTGAAAAAAAAGTCATCCAAAGCAATAAAAAGAACAAAGTTCTGGCACAGTGTGTTAGAAACTGTAATATTTATTAAAGCTTTGAGGCTTTACTTAAATCATTTTAAAAAGCACAGGAAACAGTTGATCTGTTGGAGCTCAATTGCAGGATGTCCAGCTACATAAACCCCTCCTTCTCCATCCTCTCCCTGGACTCTGACGAATCCAGATATAAGAAGATTGACAGCAAGTTACAGTATTAAAGCAGACCTCCCCCTTGAAGCAGACCTCTTGGGTGGGGTCCTGAAAGCGCTGCCCCACCCGCTCTAGCAATCTCTCCTGAGCATGTGCAGCCTCTTTCTGTCTGTCATGTTGGAACCCGTATCCTACTCGTTATTACATCAAACGACACGCCATCCATGATTTGTTGCATTGTTTAATCAGCATATAAAATTATTAATTACTTAGCATTTTAGCACCTGATGCAAAAAGTCGCTTTATATTTAAACTCAAATCTCTTGTTGAAACAATGCCTCTGCTCTTTCATGAATCTCTGGGTCCTTTTGTGCTTCTGTGTAGAATAACAGCTCGGAGCATCGCGTTGCCCTCGATGTGGATTTGTGGGATAAGTTCAGTGAGCTGTCCACCAAGTGCATCATAAAGACGGTGGAGTTCGCTAAGCAGCTGCCCGGCTTCACCACGCTGACCATTGCTGACCAGATCACACTGCTGAAGGCTGCCTGCCTCGACATTCTGGTGAGAGGACAGATGTGACTCAATGCTAGTCGATTCATCTTTGCTTGAGGATACATGTCAAGTGATTCTAGTCCAAATAACTCTATTTGGTTTCTGTGAGGTCTTAAAAACTCTAACATTTAAAAGGGCAACTTTTAGACCTCAAAATGTCTTAAATTCGCTGTCTTAAATAGTTTTTCACAGGTCTTATTTTTCTGATGTCCATGTAAAGCTTATTTAGTATGTGTTTTGTGATGTTGTTTGGGGTTGCCAGAGATTGAGAAAAGGCTCCTAAATGCAAAATAAAAATGTGAACATGACTGTTAGGATTGCCATAGGCTGAGAAAAGGCTCATATACACTCAAAATCATAAAAGTGATGATTAAGGTTGCCAGAGTTCGAGAAAACGCTAGTTAAAAGTAATTGGTAGGGTTGCCAGATATTGACATCAGACTTATAGATGTTAAAAATTGTAAATGTGATTGCAGGTTTTCTTAGACTCTGGCAACTCTTACATACATGCTCAAAAGCATAAAAGTGATTGTCCGAGTTGCCAGATATTGAGAAAATGCTACTACATGTAAAAAAAAAAAAAAAAAGAAGACCGCTAGGGTTGCCAGAATTTGAGAAAATGTTCTTAAATGTTACCAGAGAAAAAGGTTTTAAAAAGTCTTAAATTTGACCTTAGGAAACCTCAGGGTATAGGATCAGTAACGTGATGTTTGTGTTTTTAATTATAAAAAGATCATTTAAAACACTTTATAGCGTATTGTCTTGATTTTGCTCTACCAGTGTAATCAGCTCAAATAAACCAACACTAACTTCATTCTGTGTGGTTTTTCTTGTGAAGATTTTGCGGATATGTACGCGCTACACACCAGAGCAGGACACCATGACCTTCTCAGACGGTCTGACACTCAACCGGACACAGATGCACAACGCCGGCTTCGGACCGCTGACCGACCTGGTGTTCGCCTTCGCCAACCAGCTGCTGCCCCTGGAGATGGACGATGCGGAGACTGGTCTGCTCAGTGCCATCTGCCTGCTGTGTGGAGGTACAGCATAAACAAACACACAAGCTCAAACACTTTCTATTTGCTTTCAGACGTGTGCATTTTATGCAAAGGTATGTTTTTTTCAGTGTTTAAATTTACAGTGCTTCATTTTCATCTCCAGTTAGTTTTTTTACACATTTTCAAAATTGAGCTTGTAGCTGTAACCCTCATGAGCCTAATGAAGTGACGATGCATCAAAATCGCAAGTTCAAATTAAAATAAATATTAAAAAAAGAACCACACAGACCTTAGCTTTCAGTGTATGCTGAAAGTGTTTATTTAAAACAATTAAAAGCTGGGTTAAAGTATATAATGTTCAACATTTTTTCAGATTGATGATGCATAAAATGTGTGTGTTGAAAATAGTGGAAATGAAACCGTTTCTGGACAATTTTTTTTAATATTTTAGTTTTTTTGTTGATGATGGGACAAATAAAAAACGAATCTGCAGACTGAGCTAGAGCTGAATACAGTTGAAACTGCACAGTTCTTCCTAGAGAGCGCTTATAGCAGCGCTGTTAATGAACATTTTGTCAGGAAAACGTATTCATCTCAACATGAGTGCCTGAGTATTATTCAGAGATCCTCTGAAGACTTCAAGCTGAAGTTCGTTATCGATGGATATCCAAATAGGAGACCACTAAAGCTGAAAAAAAAAACTATCTGCAGCTAGATTGGGCAAAATTTCCTGTCTGCTACTGAATCTTTGGACCTAGGCATGGGAACGGAGGAGAACAGCTGCTAAAACTTCCGGCTGAGGAGAGACGCTAATGATCTTTGGTGCATTTTCATCTAAAAATTCACTATCATTTGTAGTATGATTTCATGTAAACAATAAAGTTGTGATTTTTTGTGATTAAATATTTTTGGCGAAAAAAGGAAGGAGTTTAAGGAAAACCAGAAACTTGAAATAATCACAATGATTTATAGCAGTTCAGGCTCCTCGAGTTCTTTTTTTATTAGATTTTTTCCAAATAATTGCTAGAGGTAGACTGATTAATCTGCAGGGAGATAAATTGTGTGGACCACAGTTTTTGGATTATAGGTGTCAGCCACATTTAGCTGATTTATATGCGCTTGTGTAAGTGACCCTGAGAGCTCCGTCTATTAGAACCCATTAATGCAGATACACTTGTGTGAACACTTTCTCTACTTTCATTTAAGTTTCCATCTTCACAAACTTACAACACTAAAGAGACGCATATTTTAAATTCTTTTAGTTAACTTGTTTTACATATTTAACTGCATTGAGAGATCACACACGATAATTCTTCCTATCACAAATATTGAAGTGAGTCTGATAAAATCTAATGTAATTATTTCCAAAAGTGACATTTACACCTGTGATTGAATGTACATAATGCTTTCTTAGACGCTGCTATGTTTTGAGTGAACAGAGTTGATTTTCTCTCAGGTTGAAGCTTTCTTTCAGTTTTCTCTCAGCTGTCCTGTTTCTGAAATATCAGAGAAAAACTCATGTCAGTCCACTTCCAGTACGAGCTGTCAGCAGCCATCGCTAGGCGCTGGAATTCTGCTGCTTCAGATTCAGTCTGAACCTAAAAGACAAGTCTGATGATTCTGAATCAGACAGCTCTTTTCCAGACTTTTCTTTCGAGAAATTATTCAGATTTCTTCTTGTTTTTTTGAAGGGGTTTGCTTAATATTTACTATATTAAATAACATCAACATTTTAAAATAAGAAAGCAAATAATAAAGCGACTGTATGCTTCTATTCACTATTTTGGTTTTGTAATTTGGAGCTCTTGCGCCACCCTGTGCATGATCGTAGTATTAAAATCAGCCGGAAGTTGAAAAAAAAATGCAAAGCGTCTCTCTACAACAAATGGAGTTTAAACAAATTTGAGTTTAAACCAGTCATCTGGCTCTAGCTAATAACAAAAACTTTTTAGTAAAAAAATCTGGTGTGTTTGATTTCCTTGAAATTGATAACACTTTTATATCAAATAGATACAATGATTATCTGATAGATCTCTTGATAAACGGTTTTTGGGTCATTCATTCAGTTTTGATGCTTAATGGGCCATTAACCATAAATGTTATCTCCACCCGCAACGGTCTTAAAAAACAACACAAATGAATAAATCTAATGATAAAAGTACTTTCAGAAACTTTCAACAGTCTTGTAAAAGCCACATGTATTTCATTGATTCTCTTACAAAGGGTTGTTTTTTTTTTAAGGGGAAGGGGCACACTTTCTGAAAAATTAAAAATAAATAAATAAAATCGTTTTGTACACGATTTTCTTTTGGTTTGAAGAGTTCTTTTGAGGATTGCTCATTATTATTATTATTATTATTATTGTGTTCCGGCAGATCGGCAGGACTTGGAACAGGCTGATAAGGTAGATGTTCTGCAGGAGCCTCTTCTGGAAGCACTGAAGATCTACGTGAGGAACAGAAGACCACACAAACCACACATGTTCCCAAAGATGCTGATGAAGATCACTGACCTGAGGAGCATCAGCGCTAAAGGTCAGTTCAGAAATTATAACCCTCAACTCCTAAACAGTTGAAATGAATCCAAGCTATATCTATACTAAAAGAAAACAAGACATAGAACTGAGGTTTCTATATTCAATTTAGCTTTTAACTTTGTTTACATTTTGATTTGTTCGAGATTACAGCATCTGTTACTCCCCAGTCTATTGATAAGGGTATAAAAAATTGCTTCATATAGATTACGGTAAATAGCTGAGAAGATGATCTCTTTTTATTTACATAATTAAGACAATTTAGAGTTGATGTACATTTACCTTAGGAAATTAAGTAAAAAAAAACTAAAACTAAACTACTTAGCCAAAATACACAAGAAAAGAAAAAGATAACAATCTCTTTTTGCTGCTAGTATATTTACAGCTTAGCTCTTGATTATTGAATGTTATTTAGCTCTTAATTATTGAATATTGCCATTTATTGGTTGTGACAAAAACAATTGAAAAATGGGATAAAGTTGGCCAGCTTTTGAGAAAGAGTTAATCATGTTTCTGCATTGAATATATTTGATAGATTTACCATTATATGCACAAGTTTTTAATTCAATTCAGAAAAATCATTGAAGGTCTCGGAAGGTCTGAACTCTTTGTTACCTATAAGACTTTAATAAAAGTTTACAAAATAAAGTCCCTGCTTAAATTTTAAATTTTTTATTTTTTTACTATTACTGTTGACCAAGATACAACAAAGATTCACATACAAGGAAAAAAGAAAATTACTGAGACCTATTAAACCCTACTTAATCACAAACCCCTGATTTATGTCACTCTTTTGAATTTTAAGACACACTGTGTGAGATGAAGCATTATCGATTTTGTTCCCCGTTGTCAGGGGCCGAGCGTGTGATCACCCTGAAGATGGAGATCCCTGGCTCCATGCCACCCCTCATCCAAGAGATGCTGGAGAACTCGGAAGGTCTTGAAAGTTCCTCGGCCAGTGGAAGCTCGCGGCCCTCCGATGCCCCTCCTGGCAGCTGTAGCCCCTCCCCCTCTCCCAGCTCCACCCACAGCAGCCCAACCACCGAGTCGCCGTGAGGAGGATACCGGAGGCATGGTTATCCACCTCCTGACTACTGTGTGCCCTACTCGACGCTTCAGCAGGCACGATCAAAAGCACGCACTATTATTGAGGCTCCGCTGCTTGTGTTCGTCATACACTAATGCAGGAAAGGCTGATGTTTTCTAAAATGGAATGAAATCAAGGTTGATGCGATTTGTTACAGATGCTCATTCAAATGTTTAGGAGACAGGGTGTTAACATTTAAAAAGTTACTTTTGATTTTGTGGCTGCAACAACATTGGAAAAATTAATTGTGAAAGATGAAGTTTTCACAGAAAAACACCTGATATTAGCCAGTTTAAGCTCCAATGCTGAGTGTATTACGTTTACCACTGTGTCACTGCTATTAGAAAGACACATATATGCCAATATTCATTTATGCGACATACTGCATCTTGTATACATTTTTGTTTCATGGTTACTGAGAAACAATAAATGGGATTTAAAAATAATTATTTTCATACACCAACTATAATGCCAGTCCTTTAAGCTTTCAAGCATTAAAGCTATTTCTTCACTGATAGAGTTTAAGATCCCAGCTTTCTTTTTTAAGTGTTGGCCGCTGGAAAAATTAAAGGAAATGCAGTAAAAAAACAAAAATAAAAAAACAGATTTGGTAAAAAAAATTTTAAAACAAACTTATTTAGCAATACTTTTGTTCTGTCAATAATAGAGTAAAATATGTTGTAGTCATCATCATCATCATAAGAAAACTTTTTTTAAATCACACACAAGAAACAAATATTTTTCCCTGCGTTATGAAATCAGTATACTTTAAGGAATATTTTACAAAATTATTTTTTTTTACAGTTAATCTGATAAAACAGCATATAGAGTCACAATATTTTGACTTTCATCTTGAAAATTTTGTGACTTCAATTTCAGTGATTTTAAATGTTGAAAAAATATATATAATTTAATACCGATATGTTTTTTGTATTTATACGGAAATGCTTAAATTAGTTTTAAAGATAAAGATTTATTATTCAAGAATATAATTTAGATGTAACGTGAAATTAAGCGAAGTAAAAACAAATCTTGCTGGGAGTGTGTGTTCCCTGAAGCCCTGCTGTCGTGTGTATTTCCACACTCCAAAAATAAAAAAGCCTCTTTTGTTAATAGCGATATACATACAAAAATGTGTTTTGCCTAAAATTCCAAGCATGAAAATGAGTATTTCCTCATATTACATTTATTCCAACGCTCCCTCTTTATTAAATGAATCTCAGTTCTCAGTATCAAGCAACACAAGATGTGTTTGTTTCCAAGAATGCTTCATCTTGCCATCAATACTTAAATATATCTCAGATAAACTTGAACAGAGCTGGCCTTCAATGGTTTCTTCTAAAACTCAAAGATTTTCAAAGGAACTCTACAATAATAATGGTCCAGATTTGCTCTCACACAAATTTTCACGTGTGGTTAACTCCAAAACATTAAGTTGAGTAGAATTGATCAGTCTACGTTTGATGCCCGAAGAAGAGGATGCTGTCCCACAACACTATTTCACATTTTTTCTTTAGTTGCCAGTTTTTAATGCAGCATTTACAAAGAATAGAGGTTTGGTGATGGAAGCACTCTCTGCATTCGTTAACAAAAAGACATAGAGAAATAACAAATCACAGACTCTTGATTTCATTGTATTTTACAGACATCCATTAAGTGCAGAACAGGAGTTAAAGACTAAATGGTGATCCGACGCGAGTCGCCGTCATTTTCTTTTCTTTCCTCAGATGAGACTGTGATTGTATTCCTCCTCAATTCCCTTCGAGGAAGCGGAAAACACAAGAATGAACGGACAAACTTTGAGAAGGACTTTTCTTCTGGTTTGTCTCTTTTCCACTGACCAGGGACTGATTTCCTACAAACTAAAAAAGATATATATGAAGATATATATATATATATATATAGAGAGAGAGAGAAAGAAAACATGGAATGATTGTGATTGTGAACAAAAAAAACACAGAGCTGATAAATAAGATGCATTTCCTCACTTTTACTCTTTCTGCCTGTGAACGGACAATGAGTGGATTATTTTATCTCTGACTGATGTTTTTTTCATGAGAAAAAATAATAATATTGATTTCCACTCACAAAATTGTGCACAGATTATATAAAATGGTCGCAAAAAAAATGTGTGATGTGTTCTCTTGATTCTGTAACGTTTTAACCCTAACGTCTCATGAATGCAAAAGCTGAAACTTGCTGAGAAGGATTGCAATGATTTTGTACAAAACAAATGTACAAAAAACTCCACATTTGAAATGTCCACAAGGTAACAATATGGTCTCGTTAGTGAAGTCTCACAAATTTGTAATTTGCTCAATGGTCATTTATTGATATGTTCACAATGTGATCTCAGCAACTAAATAAATACAGAAGTAATAACCCTTGAGCGTTGCATTATAAACACAGGTCCAGATTGTGTTGTAAATGATTTATTACTACTCCAGCACGTTAACCTCTTATAAAATCAAAATGATAAGAAACTGTACTTTTAATTAGAAACATTTTTAAATTCTAGCCGATATCTGGAAATCCAATAAAAAATAAAAAACATGTTAATAGCCAGCCGGATTTCCTCTTGAAGCTGATTTTAAAATCAATAGCATTTAGAAAAGAAAAAAACTTTTTGGAGCGCAGTACCTGATTAAAATGCAAGCCTATTTGTCCCAACCCAGTTAAATAAAACCAGAGCCACTTCTGAGTGGTTTTGATGTTTGTTCCTTTTGATGGCTGAGAAAAGATATAAAAAAAAAAAACAGGTGGAGTGAGAGTTTCATTGTCATACCAAGAGTTTTCATCTGTTCTGAACTGGTTGGAATATGCAGAATGCATTTCTATTTTGTAAGAACCAAAAGGAACTTGTTTACAGGCGTTAGGAGCTAGCGTTTGGTCTAAAGGGGAATTTGTGTGGGATTTTTAGGTGTTAACATTGGCTCTCAGAAATTGCATAACACTCCTTTTAGAAATTGGACCGCCTCTTTGGGATATTTTATGGGAATTTCACAGAAAACTTTTTAAAACCAGGGAATAAAAGCATGTAGCTTTGCTTCTGCTCATGTTCTTTGGGGTAAAAAATGTATTTGACTTCTGTCTTTCCTGGGTGGTTTTCCAACTTCAATGCACACAACAACTATTTTTTAAGTCCTTCTGTAGAAATATTTTAACAATAGCTTCTATCGATAGTCATGTAGGTAAACTGCTTTTGACTCAGAAGTTAGAGCATGTTTGACGCGCACTAATACAATCTCTGTACAAACCTTTTAATTTAATTAAATGATACTAATTGAAACGCTTTAATGTAGGATTCTTTTAAAATTACTTTCAAATGCATTTTAAATTAATATTTAAATTACCAACTGCTTTATTTTAACGTAGCCAAACTTATGCAAGCTTGGTTAAAAAAAAATACATAATGACTTTTAAAATTTGACATTTTTAGATAAAATGTCGACATTTTGTTCTGTGTTCACGCAGTTAGCATTAGATTGTATGTCTGCTGGTCAGCAAGTCAAACATTTGTCATTATAATTTAAAAAAATCGACCATTTATAATAGCATTAATTTTTTTTACTATTTATTAAATAATGTATACATTTCAATTACATATTTTGACTTGTAAAGCTATGTTTTTTTATCCTGGCTTCTGTTTTTTTTATTAGCTTCCGTACAAACGTATTTGTGAGCAGCGCGAGCATGGACTGTGTATAACAGAGTCAAAAGGGTCTGGTTGCGTTTACAACTTGACCACCAGAGGCCGCTGTTTTCGCTGTGTAACGACCGGAAAAGCCGGCGGATATGCACCTCCTATTTCCGGTTGGACCTGTATTCAGAATGAGGGACGACGACGTCGGCGTCAGCTGTTTCACTCAACACGCTCTCACCACTGAAGCTGTTTGGGCTTACCTTTGGAATGTCATGAAATGTGATAAAAAGAGCAAACCCTTCCTTCTATCGAGCAACAATTGTGAAGTTCAGCGTGGCGGCAGAAAAGGAGGAAGATTTAACTGGCTGAAAGCGGGCTTCATCCCTGTCTCCACGCCCAGCTTAACTCTGGGTTGAAGTCGCGCAGACACGGTTAAGGTATCGTTATGTTTGGGTTTTATTTTATCAGTATTGTTCGTCGTTTGCTTGTTGTTCTCGCTTAACATGGAACATCTGATGATTGATTTGAGTTTACCTTACTTGAGCTTGTTTACGTTCCATTAGGAGGCTTCTCATGGTTTTCATATTTTCATAAAGAGTTTCTTTTAAAACAATTGAACCTGCTAACGTTAGGACAGAATTAGATTCTTGCCAATTTAGAACGTGTTTAATGCAATGTTACTCAACGCTGATTTTAATTGCGGTAACAAATGTTTCAAATAATAATTTCTACATTTAACACGTGTTTGTTTCTGTGAACATCATCATATTAATTGAGCAAAATGTTTAAAGAGAATGTCTTTTTAACGACAGACTGAATGGGAACCTTTTGCCTAAAAAAAGGAACGTGAAAGCCAATCATTAACTAAATTATTTGTATGCGATTTTTTAATTAACTTAACAAATTAAAAGATTGGGTATTTTAAATAAAATATTTTTAATTAAATAATTTTAAGCGAATCTCTCTCCACGTTCAACTTAATTACTCTTTTAGTATTTTTGTGCTATTTTAGTATATTAGTGCTATTGCTGATATCGGAATGAGTAGTTTTGTATGTGTGTGTGATTTATATATTTATTTTTAATTATTGTCCTGTATTATATTTATATGAGGCCAATATAATACTCAATAAAATATTCAACAAAAATATATGAATATTTTGATATGTATGATAGTACGATTAAATGTTTTATGTAACAACTTTAATGTGTTCAGTAATGATTCAGCAATTTTCACGCATATTCTTTAGCATATTGTTTAGCATATTCTTTTATGAACTTCTACAACTAATACAAATTGTCATTGTTTCATTAGATGTATTTATGGTCATTGGTTTATCTTTAAATAAGGAATATAATTAATACATTTGTACAATTTCAAGTTTAGTTTATTTACAAATTAACAAATTAAACAGAGCAGAGGTGGGTAGGGACGGACTTTCACTTTCAGTCATCACACCTGATCCCAATAACTCAACTGCTCCACATGTTTGAAGGCAAAGAAATAAATGCTTAATTTATTAAACTATTTTCAATACACTGCAGTTTATTTTACATTCATTTTAGTGTTAGTCCCTTAGGTTTTTTGCTAAAAAAAAGTAGGAAGATATTTTTCTTCAGAAAAGTACTTGGTATCATATTTCATTCAGCATTTCACCAAGGTTTTCAATGTGTAAAAGTTTGGGTCATATTTAATCAAAATGTTGTACCAAAACTACACTAAACATCACCCAAATGAAGATATTCCTATTGGGTTATGCAAGCTCCTTAGCTGTGCGAAGACTGTTAGATAATTGAAATATCTCTAAAGATAATTTCAGAAACACCTTTTCAGCATTTTGAAGGTCAGACACAGATAACAGTGGCCTGTAGGTAAAGTGATAGCTGACTATAAAAAGCTGATGTGGCCAGAAGTCCGAGGCCTGTGATAATCTCTCATAACCCTTAGTGATATATGAGTTGTTGTACAAGGAAGGTTGTTGATTAAGAAACAAATAGGTGACCACAATACATTGCTGATTTCTTACGAGGTGGTAATGCAACGAAGAGGAAGAGAGTCAATTCTTTGTAATGCTGATTATAAATGTATAGTATAGGTTACTGAGCTTTAAAAGGTTTGCTTGGAGAAGAAAAAGAAGAAAAGCTCATTAAAATGGTTCTTTCTCAAACAGACTGTGCTCTCCAGTAGCGTGCTCTGATATCAGATCTCCATATATAATTCATGGTTGACCTCTCCAGCAGGGTTTGTGATGCCCGGGTGTGGTTCGTGCATTAGTTAGGGCACGGCTGTACGAGTCTGTACTCCCTGCTCTGATGGGAGCCACATTTAAATGTAGATTCCTAATGTATGGGTATCATGTCTGAACAGGTGTATTGGCTTATTAGTGTATATGCAAATACATGATAATGACCAAAATCCATACAGTTTTAGAGCAACTAATCCTTAATGCTCCAGCTGCTTCGAAATGCCTGAATATTGATGTCTTGTGTCATAAGAACCCTCCTCGCTAAAGCCAGATTTATACTTCTTCGTCAACTCGACAACTTCTCTCTGCTTCGTCTGAGTACTGATGCAGACCTCGGCGATGCTCGATGTGCGCCTCTCAAAAATTGTAACTTCATGACAAAGCTTCGCAGACCACAAGAATCACTCTGTGATTGGCCGAAGCGGAGCAGTCCTCTCTCTGGGCTTGCGCCCCGTTTTAAACACTGGATAATGAAATAAAACTTTGCCGATGAAGTAAATAACCTTCCTTTGTTATCTGAGCTAAGTTTAGCTAGCTAGAAGTTAGCATCGTCATCATGCTACACTGTGATATTGTTGATCAGTTTAGAGACAGAGCTTCCACAGCAGCAGCGGATGTTTGTAAGAAGTTATAATGAAATAATTTATGGTAAGGTAAATAAAACCTGTCTTTTGTTCGTATATGTGTTGTGTTTTAGTTTGCTAGCAGTTGGCTTTCTTATCAAACCAGTGTTGATCAGAGAGTAGGTAGTGCACAACTATAAATGCTTTGTTTACATATAGGTCCGCGCGGAGCTTCCGCAGAGAGCAATTCGTCAAGTTGACGCAGAAGTATAAATCAGACGTAGTTACTTAGCTGTGATGGGCTCAAGCTCAGAGCTAACCCTCAGCTAATTCTGCGTCTCTGATGTCTGATTAAACTATTTGCCAGCAAGCAGAGTAGAGACTGGCATAGGCACTGAATAACCAATCACGATGAACATGGATAGAGCGAGATCACTTTATTTCTCTGCGGAGGAGGAGCTGGAGATTATAGTTGGAAAATACGATGAGTTTAAGCATATATTGAGAGTCGTAGCAATTAGCTGAGGGTTAGCTCTGAGCTTGAGCCCATCGCAGCTAAGTAACTAAGTCTGCATATTTGTGCGCAAACTGTTAGATGAGCTTTTAATTCAAGATGAGCTCCATGGAAGGAACAGCTTGCATTTGTGAGCTTTTCCAAACGCACATACAAAATGTGACACAAAGTTGCTGATTTCATGAATACAATGTCAAAGAAGCTCATTCTGTATTAATGTAAAATTGTGCATCATGCGCGATGTGTAAGCATATTTTATGGTGTTTTAATTCCAATACATTTTAAATTTGTATGTAATGTTGACATGTTCATGGTTGTACTACAAAATAAAGTAAATGCTTATTTCTCTATATACTAAATTAGTTTCAATTTAAAAGGTCTAATTATTTTTTTTTATTTTTTTTGAAGATATAGACCCTACACAAAACAATCATGACAGCAGATAACAATGAAGGTCAGGAGCAGGTTAGCCGTATTACACACGAGTATTGCACCCCATTATTACACACCAGTAATAGTGGGACTTTTATGTGTCACATTTTGTATGTGCGTTTGGAGAAGCTCACAAATGCAAGCTGTTCCATGGAGCTCGTCTTGAATTAAGTGCTCATCTAACAGTTTGCGCACATAAATGCACAGGATTGGGAAGAAAAGGTGAAGCCATTGTTATCGACGCTGGTGTTACGTCACTTAAAAGTTCCTTTTCTAACCGCTAATTGGACGCTTGTAAGCTTGCGATCTCTAATCCGGAACATAGCCTGCCCCAGAGCAGGTGAGCCAGTGGTGTAAGTAACCGGTGATAAAGATTGATTAATCCTAGATCCTTTCATAGTACACAAAACGCAGGACTGGTGCAAACTAATCTTACACTTAGCTAGTTAAACAGTTAAGTTTAGTACAGGCCCTGCACTCCCTTGGGATTTGATGGGTTGCGAGTGAATTTGATTTGCTAGAGTCCCTCAAATTTTAAAAATAAGTTACACATCACAATAATGAGAGTAAAATTAACTCTTCAGAGTAGGACCAAAATACACTCTATCACCCAAACTGCCAGTTATTTGCCAGAACCTTGTTTTTCTCAATTTAAACCTCCAAACTCATTGATTTTTTTTTGTTCCTTTTAAAAACTGCCTTGTAATATAAAGCTTTGCTCATTCATTGATAAGTTATCTCTATGTAGAAAGAGTCTATTTAACTCTTAATTTCACAGAGGATGCACAGAAGCTACAAAACTCCTTTAATATATTAAGCAATTTGCAACAGTGAGGTTTGATTAATCTAGATTTTATTCAACTGTAGCACAATTATGCAATGAAGGTCAGATTCCTCAAGAAGTTGGTTGACTGGCCCATAACAATACTTGTGAAAATAACCAAATATGACAGAAGCATTTCTCATTAAACAGATCAAGTCTCATTAAATATATGTAATGGGTACTGTTATTGCAGTGGAGGAAGAGTGTTAAAAACACAGAGTTAAAACGAAATTGTAATTAAAATGTCAGTTTTGAAACATTTTAAAAGTTTGGGTTAGTTTTGTTTAAGGCTGGGTGTAGCTTTTCAAATAAAATGTTTTTATATTAATCTTTATTTTATTCCTGATTTATTGGTTTTCATGGAATGTGTAAAACTGTGATTCTTGATCATTATCAGAATAATGAAGTAAAGCTTTACAAAGAAGAAGTTAACTTGTATATGTGAGCATGTTTAAAAAAACACATTTGTTTCAAAATTTTCAAATCAAAGCATATGCAAACACTTTCCAGCTTTGGCCACAAAGATCGAGGCTAAAACAGATCCGTCATGTTATTTTACTCCAATGTATGGTTTTCCTTTTAAGCTTTTGTTATTTTTGCTTGTCTGCTTAGTTCAGACAAACTGAGCAAACAGTCCAGAGACTTGTTCAGATCAGATGCACGAACAAAGCAAAAACAAGGTGTGTCGAGTGGCTCCAGATGGCTTCAAAGTGATCCTTACACAATCTGGGGGCTTTCCAGAGTATTGTTCTAATCAATCACTTATCGTGCAGTTAAATGATTAGCTCAATACCTACTGTACATGGTGTTTCCCTGGAATGAGACGATAAGATTGTGATTTTCACCTTTAGTGCCTAATCAGACCTGATGGGCTTACTACTGTTTAACGTTTACTCTTTACTCATCACAGTAATGTGTTTGTATGCAAGTAATACATCATTAAATTCAAGTTCAAACAACAATGAATAACTAGCGATGCACCGAATAAGACGAGAGAGACCGCTGCAGCAGCTGAAAGGAAAGCCAGCAGCGCTACGAAGTATGTTCTGATTTCTTAAGGAACTTAATTTGCGGTTTGGCTTAGGCACAGTTGTTAGTGTTTTATATTAAAATGGTAAATATCCAGATTACATTCTTGAAATCTTTAAATAATAACAAAAACTTAAAAAGCTAATCATAGCTGGTCGGCATAACATTTTTCATTTCTCAAAGTAACTGTTTAATGAGAGTAGCTGCTTTTAATTTAAGCCATCTTCAAGGCTTCCTAATGTAAAACAATTGAAAGTTTTCACAGATTATCGTTGCTGGTCTAATGATTTAAATCCTTTTATTCGTGTGGTTTTTCCTTGTTCATTCCTCTAATAGGAATGGTAGAAACCAGCGTGTGAGTGACCAACAAACATACATTGGCCATGATTTATGAACTGCATGTCACTCTAAGGCTAGCCAAGAAGTTGAGGAGTTGGAATGTATCGGTGACATTTTAATACTGACGGCAATCTTAAAAAGACTCAGCTTACTTGAAGCATCATCCATGCCTTCCACAGTCTCCTCCAAACTTGCTGGACTTGGAGCTCCCTCTCTGGGCTTGGGATAGGCATGATGAGGTGATTAGGAGCTTGGCGTAGGCTCATGGAGACAGGAAAAAAACGTGCATATTTCTGCTTTTATTTCTGCATTCCATGCGCTGGCAAATGCACCTCATTACATTTGGAGTTTTCCTTCATTTAGTTAAATGGTTGTCACATGAGGATATTTCTGCAATTTTTGTATAAATATTGCCACACTTTAAAAACATGTCTTTTGCTTTTTAACCTGACCTCCTGGCCGTGTTTCTTTACTGTGAACACAAGAGGGCGCGCACACCGAAATGAGGTACAAAAACACACGTTATGAATCAGTCCGGTTAAGGCTGTTCACTTTAGAACTGGTTCCCTACCGCGACCGAGACTCTGGAAACAACCATAATGAGGATTTTATTAGCTGAAACCTCTCTGCTTTGAAATCACAATTTTTTTTATCTGCAGTATATCATTCATTTCAGTTGTTCTTTTACCAAAAAGTGGGAGTCTAAGTAGGAATCGCTAAAGAAAGAAAAAGGTTAAAGGGAATTAGTAAAAGATGGAATAATTCAGGATTGCTGATTGCAGAGATACAAACGTCCTATTCTGTGTTTGTTTCCAACGGTGTTTGTTTTGCTGAAATTGTGTGAGGACCAAGCTCTAGGAAGTGTTGGTATTAATATGTTCATCTTGTGACAGTGAGATGGTGAGTACTGGAGGCGATGGAGATGATGAGCGCTGGAGGGAGCGTCCGCTCTGATATAAATCAGAGAGATGACGACTGCAGAGTGCTTTTCAGACGCTTCACCTTAGTCCAGCTGGGTTACTTAAAAAAAAAAAAAAGCTGGACGGTTTTTCATCATTTTAATTCTGACGAGGTTTTGTACACATCTGCAGACAATGTTTAGACTGTAATGCTGAAAGTGTATTTGTAAACATAATGAAAATACACATCAATTCGAATCAAATTAAGCTAAAATATAGTTAAACATGCGATTAGTGGACTAATAAGGTAATAGGTGTAATATTAACAAAAACGTCTGTGTAGTTTATTTTAAATAATGTAATACATTATTCATTTATATTCACAGATTTATAGTCTACTATCATCTATTTATTTATTTTAGTTCTTATTGAAGGAAAACAATATATGCACAATAAATGGTACAGCACACAACAAAAATTATACTATTACTGCTATAATTTTTTTGCATTCTTAGTAAAAAAAAGCGAGAAGTGAACTCTACACAAAAATGTTTTTGCGAATTTGAAGACCGTTTCTGCTCATTTTACTGTTTTTACCCAATAAATGGTTTGAGAGAAGACTGAGATCAGTTTAAATTGTATCAAAGAAATGAGAAAATACAAGAAACTGCTCCTTTATCAAGTTCAAGTTTAACAGATTAGCTTGTTCCTCTCCACCGATGATGGGTAACAGGTTTTTAATGCAAGGTTTTTAAACCGGTCTCTCATCCTTTCAGAAAATACCATTAAATATGAATTATTTGTCCTTTCAGCTTGAGATGGCCTCGGATACTGATGGATAGATTCTAACTAGATTTATTGAGTGTACTTTAATACAAATACTCCATAAATGTAATATCAGCTACAAACAACTTGTACACGCTAATATAATCAAGTTCAAAACACTTTGTTATACCTTTTTATGAAAGTCATAAATCATTTTTTAACGTTTAGGCAAGACTGACTGCAGCTTTTGTCTACATTTGTTGATGAATTGTTGTTTACGAGGCAGAAGTGTCAATCAAAGATGTCAGTCTAACAGATGTTTGCACGTCTCGGCTCGTGTTTGTGTTCTTGTTCTCCTTCTGGAATCCTCTTGTTTGCGTTGGTGTGGCTGGGAGCCTGATGTTCAAATGTTTTACAACAGCATCATGTGTCCTGTTACATTCAGCAAATCACAATAGTAACTTGTTAAAGTTTAAAGAGGCTTGTTTTTGTGATGGATCTCCTCTTGTCTCTGTCTTACATGTTCGGAATCAGGGCTGCAGCTATTGATTGATCATCTATTAATTATTACTATACTCCCTTGATTAATCAAGTAAGCTATTTCCAGTTGAATGGCACAAAGAAAAAAATGTATAAAATGCAATAACATGTATTTCAAGCCCCTTTACTGTATTTGGACCTTTAAAGAATGACAACAAAAGGAAAAAGTTTGATCAAGATTTTAATGAGAACTTTGAGAAAACTGCGGTAGTTATCCCATGTATGATAATTTCAAGCTTAAAAATGGAACTTCCTTTATTTGTCAGAGAGCCTATAGCCTACACCATTAAAAAACTTGTTGACTGTTGAAGGCTTAATTAGATTTTTTTTTCTAGAAGGCATCATTTGTTGAGTTGTTGACTGAATTAATATTTTCTAATGGAATTCACATTCTCAGTGGCTGTTGTAGACTGGATTTAAAATAGTATATTCAGTCAAAGTTGTGTTTTTTGAGTATATATGATCGGTGGTATTTTATTATTATTCTTTTTTTTGTAATCAATTAATTCAACTTACTTTTTTCCTTGTTATAAATATAGTAATCAGAATACTGCATATTGCACCTTAAAAAAATAGTTATTCAGTCTTTAAAATGTCATAATGACCGCTATTAATGCTCTGAAATATGAATGATGCGAAATGCGTTGCAATGATTCTGATTTGTTTGCGTGCGAGTCTGTTACGTTAAAGTAGATCTTCAAATTAGGTCCTTTTTTTGGCCACCTTTTTGTTTCAGAGATAGAACATTTATTGTGCAATTAAAATGAAGAGACCATTGGAATTGTATAGAAAAACAAACAAGAATGTATAAGTAAATAATTAAATACTACATTTTACACAAAATACAATCATTCTTTGGTTTATTTGTATATAATAAACAAATCAATCAAATAAACCCCCAACACATTCATAATAATTTATTCAAACTAAATTCAAATCCCAGCAGCAATCTAATTTCTTTCTACTTTGTGTTCCTTCATAACATTTGTACAAAAACAGTGAGAAGCAATCTAGAAAATGTAGAAGTATTGACTAAGGAAATTGTTTTATGGAAAGGATTTAAAAAAATCTAGCAGAGTAAAACATTTTAAGCTTGTGATCAATCCACTCACACTGTGAATGATCACTTTGTGTAGTGTTTTTAGTCTATTATTATTATTGTTGATATTAGTAACATTTCTTGCAGCAAACTAGTTGTTCGGAGGCTTGAAAAGCTGCTAAAAGTTGTAGTATCTGTTAGTCACAGGGCCTGCTGATGAGTAGATGCGTTGTATTCTCTGGCTGAAGGCGATGCAGCCGTATCTCCTCTCGGTCATGCGTTATCCCTCTAACGAATGGAGTTGTGCAGATCAGGCTTTTTATTTCACGTCATCTTCTGATTTCATAATGCTCCGTGTTGGGATTGGTTTGAGTCATCGCCACCTTGATCTTAATCAGATTCTTGTCTGGAAGTGTGAACGCCTCGTGATGTGTCTCTGTTGAAAACATGGATGTTCCACTGCTTCCAAAGCCTCGAGGTGGACGTCTGTTACTAATATATTAATGCACTACATCAATGGTGTGCAATTAATTGTGGTGCAAACTTTACCGCTAACTCTCTTTCAGAATTATAGATGTCTCCAGTGTCCAATTGTGTTATGCTTTTTATTCATAACACAATATTGTGTCGTGCAGAACAGCCTGATGATGTTTTAATTCTGAACAGCTGCGATTTGATTTATTAAAAATGACGAGAGCACAATTAAATGTTTTGCAATAAACAAATGTTTTGGCCATGTACCGTTCTCATCTCTAGTTTAAACTTTTTTTAGTCTCTTGAATGCCAAAACTAGCTCCAGCATTGCGTGGGTCTAGCTCTGGTTTACCATGCCCAAGCATTTTTGAGGCTCTAATTTTGTCTGCTGCTAATTTTAATATTAATGTGGAGACTTTAGATTTAGCAGTTTGATGTAATTGAGGATTTCATAACGGAGTAATATCAATTTAGAGTCCATACTGAGTCAGGTATTTTTTTTATCTTGGATCTCTCAGTGGTCTAATTAGGAAAGCAACAGCAGCAACTCCGTTATTGATGTTACTGGAAGAAATTAAACCCATTAAAAGTAGACCAAATATCCCTAGACTGTAATGTGTAACTGTATGGAATCAATTTTGTTCACGAATACGTTTATCTCTCTCTTGCCACAGCTCTGCTCACACATTCATGGTTGGAACCTAGCTGATGGAAAGTAAAGCTGTCAAGCAGCTAAAAATGGTCTCAAGGCTGCCCAAGTTTGCTTCTCGAGCCTCAAGCTCCACAGTTACTCCCGTTCCAGGATCTGGACTCCCAGTTTCTTCTCCCGAGTCAAAATGTGGGCCACCAGTCAGCCAGAATAATGTGACACAAGTAAGATCTTTAAATTGGAGGAAGAGTGAAGAGAGAAGTAAACTTTCTAACTCTGGAAGCTTTGAGGAAACAAACCCAAGCAAAGACTCGCGACCTCTGGTGTTTGTGACTCAAAAGCCTTCCCCTGCACCTACTTTTAAAAGTAAAAGTTCTAGCTCCAGTCCACAAACTAGCAGTCGCATAGCTCACCCATCAAAGACTTTCCCTCGCATGACCACTCCCCAGAGACTCTCAATGGGGAGTTCCAGGTATAATGGTACGTCGATTCTAAATGGAGTTAATAATGGCTGCACAGGAGATGGTGTTGATCATACATCACAACAAAGAACCCTGAAGAACAAACTCTCCTTGTCCAACGATAGCCTTAAAGCTGCATCAAAGGAGAATGTTGTGCGGTCTCAAAGTTTCCCGCACTTCAAACGAGCAGCATGCCGAACAGATCCACCCATGACCCGCTCTTTCTCCCTTAACAAAGCATCAGAGCTGGCTAAAGAACTCCCCAGACCTTTAGCACAATCTCCATTGGCTCGATCGTCTGCCTTTCAGCCTAATTCTGCAGTCCCTGAAGGAAAAGTGGGTAAATTCGGGTTTGGAAAGTCCGCTGGGAGTGTGTGCACCAGTGGGAACATGTCATTGGGTTCCGCTGCTAAGAAATCCCTTTTACCAAACGTTTCTGGTAAACAACATTCAATCCTCAGTTATAGACTTACACGTCCAACACTCAACAAGCGCTCTCAGTCTGGTGCTCTGCAAAAGGAGACACAAATGAGAAAAAATCTACAGAACTCTACAGAGCTTGAAAAAGGTGCACATACAACCAACACTACGAGTACAGACCGGGAGAGAAATGAAGTCCAGGTTAGTCTTGGACCTTCGTTGGAAACTTTAGAAGACATGTCCTTATCGTCTTCCTCCTCTCTGGAGATTAACGACCCTGATGAACTGTACATGGATGACTTTGATAATCTTGGGAATGGAGGAGAAACGTTACTGCTGCCTGACCATTTTGGACTCTGTGAGGAGGACATCGCTCAAATCAAGTGCAATGAGATGTCTTCCGTGGGCGACTTGCAAGGTTTCTTATCTAAGACCGTTGATTGGACTGGGACAAGCTTCTCAGGTATGACTCCGCCTCGACTCACTTTCTATTACACATCAAATTTCAGCACTCCTTAGATTTTTTTCACTCACTGCTCCCTTGGCTGGATTACTCCCCTTAAAGCTTACACAGGGTTTCCGCATGGTCTCAAAGTCTCACATTTTAAAGCCCAATTTTTAGGCCTTAAAACAATTCACTGCTGTAGATCTTAAATTATTTTCAGAGGTCTTATTTTTCTGATGGCCATGCAAAGCTAATGTGATATGTGTTTTTATTGTTGCTTGGGGTTGCTAGAGATAAAAAAAATGCTCCTTAATTAAAAATAAAATGATGGTCAATACATGCTCAAAAACATAAGTCATGGTTTGGTTTAACAGAGTTTGGGAAAACTTCCCTAAATCCTCAAAAACATAAAATGGATGCTTAGGGTTTCATGTTGTGTACATGTTTTTGATGTTATGATAAATTTTATTCTTAACGGCCTTAAAAAGGTCTAAAGATTGACGATACCAAACCTGCAGAAAACCTGTTACAAGACAATTCTATGATCAGCTTTATCTTGATGGTGAATGATTTAAATATTTTTAGAAGATGCACTGCTAGTCAAAGGCTTCATATTTTCTCTCTTTTTGGCTTTCTCTTCTGCTTGCAGATGGTTTTGTGGATGGCACGAATTCTCCTGTGGGTGACTTTCCTCACGACTCGTCTCTGGACCTGTCACCTTCAGACAGTTCTGGAGGGACGTACATGTGGGATGAAGAAGGAATGGAGACCCTGGGAGACTCTGGACACCCCTGTGGAAGCTTCAACTCGGATCTCAGCAGCATGGTGAGTCTAAGTAAACTGTATTTTCTCCTAAATGGAGCTGGAAGCTTGTGTCAGGGTGAACAGTAATAGATGGAAAAACAAAAAAGATAGTTAGGTGCAAACTGAATAGTTTCAGGAACCAGAAGAGATTGGATTCTACTAACCAGATGTCGAACAAGACACACACGATTAACTTCTTTAAAGTTAGAGAATATTTTTAAAGGAGACAGTGAAAATGTATTTTTTCTGTTAAACACATCTTGGTAGAGTGCTCAATTTATAATTCCATGAGAGGAAGGTATCTGATCGGACAAGATCTGAAGGAAATTCATGGTAACCCAAAAAAAACATTTTTTACTAAGTACAGACTTGCGCTGGGAAATAGAACTTGGTTTGTAAATTGTTAATTTTTAAAACCTCTTGTAAATTATGTTTTATGAGCTTTTAAACAGAATCGTTAAAGGTATTGTAAAAAGGTGGAAGATGAAATGTTGCCATCAACGCTTTAAAAAGAAAATAAAGAAGAATAAAAACAAAAAAGCACACAAATACATAATTTTCCAAAGCAGGCGTAATTAATTTTTTTAATTGTGTAAATTACGGTAAAAACGAAAGGTCCTCATGTGCCAGCATTGTGTATGTACAAAAACCTTCCGTATATCAGCTGTCATTCTCACGGTTAGAGTTCCGGCTTTTATCCACACCTAACACAAAGAACTTAAACCCTTCACTCAAAATGATTTTTGTATACGTGATCTGTTCAAGTCAATGGCTAGGTGTGATGTGGAGTCCGTGTGTAGGGTGATTATCGCTTGAAAATTTGCAAACCTGCAACATCAGTCTGTTTTAAATTTGGCTAATCTTTGGTTAATCACATGTACTGTATTAGATGAGACCAAATTTGACTTTTTTTTTCTTCATTTTTTCATTTTATTACATTGAAGCCATTTGAATGTGAAGCTTCTTTGCCAGTCGCTACCTGAACCCAGTGTTGTTCATTTGGTGCTTTGAAAGAGAGACATCTTGTGGACTGTTGAAGTAATTGAAGCATGTAAAAAAAATCATACAATTTGCGTTATTTGCATTTGCACAAGTACAAGTTTCACATTTTTAGTCATGGTTTCATTATGACAATAGCTCATGCTTTTGGATCTTGAAAGGTTCGTCTGTTTGAATTTCAATGTTTTTTTGTGACACATGCACTTGTAGTCAAGATCAAAAATATAGATACTTTTTATTTATTCACAGTGACTTAAAAAAATAGTAATAGTCAAGGTGGAAACTATTTACATTTGCATTTTTTTATTACCTTTACAATATAATTTTGTATCAAGTGAAGAGTTTGATGATGATTTTCAGTTGTTTTTCAAGGACACTGAACCAAAAATGAACACTCAGATTGCCTGATTAAATGTAAAATTTGGTTAAATGCATAACATTACACTTAAAGTAATACATTTCCCAATTTACTTTTTTTGTCACAAAATAGATAAATTATTAAGTTTAACATTTGGGATCTGTGCAATTAAATTAAGATTGAGATCATTTTGGAAAGTTGTAATTAAGTAAAAACTCTTAAAACAAGGAAAAACTATATAACCAGCAATAGTGTATATACGCAATTACTTGCAGAATTGTACTTGAGGCTGCTCTTAAAAATCTTAAAACGTAAGGATTAATATGGCAGTTAACAAACCTCAGAGCAAACCTCTTGCTCTCACCCCAGAATGTCACCTCCTGTGATTGGTCAGACAGGATGATTTCCTCCCGCTGCGCAGGTGTATATCTGCAGACCGTTCAGCGGAGGTGCTTCTCTGCACCTGTTCTCTCTTTTTGCTCAACGGCCACATGATATGATGTCAAAGTCATGCAACTTAGTTTCAGAGTGATGTCAGAGACAATGAGGAGCTAACATCTGAGATGAAATTAATGGAAGAATAATTACATTTTCTCCGACCCCACTGGCTTAAGTCTTCAGAAAAGCTTTAAACCAAAGCGTCAAATTCAATTTTATAAGTATGTAAGATGTCAGAGAGTGAGTGAGTGAGTGAGTAGCTTTGCATCAAAGCATGATCATCAGCTAGATTTAGAAATCCAAGTAGCCTACATACTTTTTGTTTTAAAATAAAACTTCTGTAATTTAAGCATATTAAATTTTGGCTTGAAATGAACCAAAACAAGAGGTTGTACTCTGTAAGCAAGAGCTGACTGATGAAAGTTGAGTTCTCCAGTAGGGGGCAGCATAGTTACATCACAAATCAACATTTAGTTTTCGTGCTAGGGATCCATAGACTAGCCATTGTTCTTCCTCCCCTTCACTGGTTTCTACCTGTATTAAATTTTCTTTGACTTTCACTCTCAGTTTTGGGGCTTTTGCTGCATATGCTGAGTCATAGGGGGGAAGTGAAACTCTATGCATCCCCCAGCTTCACCCAGACCGTATGTTGTTGTTGCCTGCCAAGCATCACTTGAGGACTCTCACTGTGCCTCTGAGTCCATTAAGATAACACATGTTTCTCATTTTTCTCTTTCCTGGAGCTAAAACTAAATCTATATCCATTCCCTTAAGAAGCAACAAGATTGCGGAGGTGTTGGGTTAAAAAAAAGTGTAACAGAAGGTGTGGGGATGAACAACCTTGAACGGTGTATGGACACTTTATTTTATCTGCTGCAATTTCTGGACTGTTATCCACTTATAGACTGTTATCCTTTTTCATGCTTTAAAACCTGCAGATTATAATATGAAGCAGCGAATTGCTATCTTGGGATGCTCTCTCTCTCTCTCTCAAGAACAGTGAGGGATTCAGAAGTCTCAGAAGAAAACACAACAACAAAAGAGAGTTTGAGAGTAAGCTTTTAGCTTGAATGACTTTTGCCGTTGTTGGACTGAACTACTCGTGTGTTCATAGAAAAGACAGTAGAAGACATCTGCGTGATTGCTTTTTATCATCTTTTATGACTCAAGCATTACAGAGTTCTGGGTCTTCATCTGCTAACATTGAGATATCACCCCTCCCTTCAAATTCACTATTTTCCTTTTCTTTTAGGACCCTTTAACTACAAATACAACAGTTCTTCAATAGCACGTTAGTTTAGTGGCTAAAGCTAACAAAGTACCATTAAATTCCCAATGTGAGTATAAAACTTAAAACTCGGCATATTCTTCTCCTCTACACAAACTCTCCTTAGTCTGTTTGAACACCTGCTGCTGTTTCTCAGCACACAGTAATTTATAGTTACTTTAATTTTCTCTTTTTTTTTCTTTGAGACCTCCCTTCAAAAATGTGTCACTGGTCCGGGGCAAGCTGATTGGTTGTTATGCTCTTTATCAGGGTGCATCTATTCTTTTACATTTAACAGAAGTGTAACACAAGGAGATTTGGGCTGTTTTTTTTATTAAGGGGGGTGAATTTTACTGTCTCTCAAATCTGACAACCCTGATTCTCTGCTTCTCCCGCGTCTGCGAGAAAACCTGCTCCACGGCACAAAACAATACCTACTCCACTTGTCTGGATTTTCCACATTCTTGCTTCTTTTATTGACTTTACATTTAAAACATCTGCCACTCCTTCTTTTTTTTTGTAAGCATAAAAACATTATATTTATTTGTTTATTTTAAAATTGTATATTTTGTGGTGGAGAAAATTTATCTTTTCTTTATATTACTAGCAGAACTTGAACGGAGCGAGTTCTTGACATCAAATGATTACGTTGTTTAATACAGCATGTTGAGATTGTTGCGCACCACTGATGCAAAAATCCTCTCAAATATTGCTCTTTCACTCAGTCTGCTTCTAGTTTTGTTAATCTTGAGTTGGGCATCTAGCTTGTGTTTTCTGCTATTTTGTCCTACAGTGGAGTTCAGAATTCAGCTGCATGAACACCTGGCTTATAAACAATCCAAACGATCAACAATATATCGATAGCATTTCTATATAATTCAATGGCTCTTTAGGTATGCTAATGTTTTTAGCATAAGTCTATTGTGTGTTACATTCAAATAGTTAGCTTCTCTGCTAGCGACCTTTCACCAAGATAAATTCTTAATATATGATTACAAATCTTAGATAAGGGGAAATTAAAGTCGAGTCTCTCTCCTGACAGGGAGGAGTTGTTTATTGGCTACAGCTTCCTAAATATACTTCTGATTAGTTCCACACACAATAGAAAGCAGGAAAAGCATGTGAAATATAGAACTTTAATCACTTTCTTCAAATAATTATATAGTTAATGAACATTAGTTTAACATTCTGTTAGTTTGATTAGACTAGGGCTGGGGGGTCTAATCGCATGAGCTTTGAATGAGAGGAAACACTGTAATAAAATGTTATGTTTATAATTTATATTAGTGTTGTAAAATGTTCTTGCATATACATTTGTTTTTTCATTTAGTTTAGAGAATGCATTAGGTTCTATTCAGGCATTGATGACTCAAATATATCTAAACGGCAGACTTGTGAGCAGTGTTTACAAATACATCAACATGACAAGCTTATCAAAAAGCACGGCCTGAAAATGGGACATCTCTGTGGTGCATGTAATGAGCAAAGCAATTATGTGTGTTTGAATAGAGTCGGTCACATCTGAGCCAGGTTTGAAAGGCTCTGCTCCTTTGTGTGAGGAATAGCCTTTTGTTGCCTCAATAAAAAAAGAGCACCCTGAAGTAACAAATTACTGTCTGAACTCTGAAGGAAGAGGAAGGCCAAAAAAAGGAACAGGCTCTCGTAGCGTATGCAACTGCTCTTCCTGTGTACAAGTCTGCATTTATAGACCATAGAGATAGACTTATCAGAATAATGCCCGAGTACAATTTAGACGTGTGTTTAATTAATTTCTGTCTAGGTCAGATTTTATGGATTCATTTTGCATCTGAAGATAACAGACAAACGTCGAACCTTTATCTACTGTGTTTTGCTGGATGTGTGCAGTTGAATATGAACTCCATCTGTAAGATCTGTGTCGTGGAAGGTTTGTAGGTGTCTTGGATTGATATCACAGTGTAATGCTATGCCAAGGCTGGGCGATAACTTGATATTGATAATTATCACAATATAAATTTTCTTGAAAAGATGATTAAGAGTTATATAGTTGCTGCAACAGCATGTTTCTAAATAAACTTTCATGTCTAAAATCGTTCTATACGTGGTTTTATGAGCTCCAGAGTAGCATCAGAATCCCTCGTACTATTCCTGCTCAGAAATTCAAACAGCCACTATTTTTTTTTATCTACTTTCCCATTTAAAAAAGCCATATTTTGTCCATTGGTTGTCGGTGAGCATTACACAAGACAATCTTCTGGAAGACCAATCAGAAGCCGTGCTTCATGAGAAGGTGGCAACTAATGCTTTTTATTGACAGCGAATGAAAAAGATGAGCTGCATGCTAAGACCCCACTCACCAGCTAGCACGTTTAATTTTGCAGTTCAAAGTTGAATTCAGCTAAACTTTCATCAGAATACAAAATCAAAGTGAATAAAAATAAGACAAATAAAAAATAAATTAAACAAAGACCCAAACCAAATAATTTACTATTGTAGATAGACTATTGTTGATGAATGTACTCCTTGGTGAAATTCATATTTTGTCTGGTGATGTATAAGTATTACTCGTTTTAAATAAATACCTAATCAAAAAATAATTGTTACAAATTTGGGTAAGCTACAACCCCACATATATTTTTCTTCAAGTCTATTTTAAGACACCTTTTAATTTTATCTCGCGCTGCTCTCTAAAACACCCGTTCCCTTCAGAGAATTCCAGTATTGTCATATCATGGGAAGATAGCCAGTCATGGGGAAAAGTCATTTAACAGAGGTCTTCAGCCGGCACTAAATCTTCTCTGAGAGAGATGAGGTGGCTTCCGTCATGTATGAAAACTCTTCTGTGCTCGAGCACACATCAGCTGGCTTCATCCTTCTGTGAAGTTGGCTCTGCCCGTTCCTTCCCAGTCCATAAAGTACACATCCCTATCTTAAACTTGCATGCCCTCCCAGTTTTTGCCAAAGTGCTGTTTGCTAGCTTCCTTGTTTTTAGTTTAGCTTAAATGCTTGAACTAAAACATTTTTACAGTAAATTCCTTGAGAAATACAGTTATTTATGAACAGACATTGTAAAAAAGGTGCTTCCAAATCTGTTTTTTGTTTGTTTGTTTGTTTTTGGGGAGATTAAAGCTTAATGGCTCCACTATGAGTCAACGGCTCTATTTAAAACTGTTCTTTAAACGTGCTATTTAGAAAAATTGGTGGTTTACATGGGGAAAACTGTCAAACAACCACAGAAGTATATGTACATCTTTGTTTTTGGGGGCTCTTAATGTCTATGGCTTTAAAAATTCTTGGTTCTAAATGCCACTGGAGTTCAAAATATGTCCGGTAAAGCTAAACTGTAGTTTAAGTCGAGGGTTGTGGGTTATTTATTTATTTTATTTTTTTGGATATATGTACTTTTTTTTAGTACTTTTTTTTGTTTTTTTAAATTTTTTACAATAAATAAGCGTTTGTGAGTCTGTAAAGTCCTTTTACGTTTGACTATTAGAATGCTGCCATTTTCTAATTTTATTTTGCAAAAATTGCATTTATAGGCTAGCCTTCATCCATTCATTCAAACCTAGCAACTAAAAAGCAAACACAATAACAAAGAAAAGATTAAAATCCAAAGTTTTGACAGCAGATTTTTTTTAAGGACATCCTTAACCACCTGGAAAATGTGGAGTCGTGTGACCTGGATGAAGATGACCTCATGTTGGATTTGGACTTGTCTGAAGATGCATCTTTTCATAGCTGTGAGTGATGAAGTTTTTTTTGGGTGAACTTCTCTGATTCGGCCTTGCATCTAGAAAATAGTTTACTGTACCGTATGCTCATGTGAAATAGTTTGAGCTAGTTTGTTTCTATTTCTACTTGCAACGGGGCATTTACAAAGAAGCCTACATCAACCCAAAGTATTTCTGTAATAATAGAGGTTAACTGCTGTTAAATTATTAGAAAAATGCAAAGCTAGAAATACACATAGAGCAGAAAACAGAGTGCACTTATCTAAAGGTCAGAGTGTTCTCATCAAATTCTGAAACTCAACCACAGCTCTAACAAACTCTACCGTTATAAACATTCCTTTGCTTTTTTGTCCTCTGCAGACACTGAGGCGATGTCCTCCTACGGGAGCTCTGAGAAGGAAGGTCTGCTCGCTCAAAGGAGGAGACACTGGAGCCTGCTTGAAAACAGGTCAGCCATCGTTTTAGTTTTATTTATTTTTTTTATGGAAGTTTTTTTCAAGCGTTGAACAGGAAGCATTTCATAATACTAGATCATAGTAGGGCCAGGCTCATAATTAATATAAAATTCTAAGGATTTGGTCCTAAAAACTCGCCAATTAAGAGCTATCAAAATAGAGAAGAACTCTAATTGTTGCAGGCTCATGTTTATTTTAGTTCCGTTAGCAAGCTCCTCCGAAACTTTAAAACTAGTTTAATTAGAATTAAAATAATTATAAAATGTTAATGTAAATGTTAAATATTCTAAATATGTTCTGACCATTTTCACATGTTATTGCTTGTTGTGGAAAGTTGTTTTTATTGTGTATTTTAGTGGCAATCGATTCATCTATCACTGTAATCCATTTATTTGATAATAAATAAATGTTTCACGGTAATAGATCGCTTAATCGAATAAAATATTTATAATATAATAAAAGTGTTTAGGACTCAATAACAGATATATTGCACATTTCTGAACTATATTCAAACTTTACAGATCGTTAAAAAAGTTGGAAATGCACCAGAAACTATAGTTTACACTGTAGACGATTCTCAAAAATATATTTAATAGTTATCTCAGAAAATACTGATCCAAGATTTCAGGGAAACATTTTCATTTATTATGAAAGGCAGACCTTGCACATTGTCTCTCTGTACCCTGCAGACCTGGACTTCTTCAGATGTTTGATGGCTTTACGACTCCAGGACCAGACGGGTCAAGATCAGAGCATGTGTCTCTGGACGAGTTGACGCTGAAGCACATGACTCGAGACTGCTCCTCTGTTAAAGAACAGCTGCTTCAACTGAAGACGATGCTTCAGGTCAGACACAAATCCATGCTGGAAAAGAACACCAACATTTTCAGGAGCTAGTTAAGATCACAATTCAAGAGGACAAGAAAACCCAGGGAAACCCAGTTTTGTGTAGTCAAACAAAGTTCTTACTCTGTAGTTCTACATCCTAAATCACTTGGCTAATGAATAGGGAAATATTGAAGGATAAAAATAGATGTGCATTTATTTGTGAACTATTCCAGTGGTTCCTAACCTTTTTACCTGGGCCATCATTTACATATTCAAAAATTTGAGCATGTTAAATATACAATAGCTGCGCCTTTACTTTCAAGTGAGTACAGATTGTAAGTACAGATGTACTGTAGAGCCGTATAATCCTGAACACATCTGACAGCTGCGCCGACTGTGCTCCGGTAGTTTTGAAATTTAAATTTTTTAACTTTACAATTATTAACAAGTTTTTAATACTTTATATCATACAATGTCATGTGTTTTATGTACGAGTCATCCGCAACCCAGAAAAATGATGGCATTCTGAGTTTCTCATGAGTTTCTCAGTGGTTTTGGGTTCAAAAGAACAAATAGAGCACTCATTTCTTTTTATTGAATTTGTATTATATTGCCACTAGTGCATGACTACAAATAGAGGAGCATTTTGATAGATATGTGGTTCAGGCATTTTCACACGGCGATATATGGATTGATTTAGGGCTGTGGCTTTCGAATATTTTAGTACTCTAGTATTCTACTGGGAATTTGAATGATTTAACTGAGTAATTGGATAAAACACGTGATATCACGCGCCACTTCCAGTGCCTGTTATCCATTGACATTCGATGGTAGAAGTTGGTGAGACTTAGATTATTATTGTTATGTCAAAAACACTTTACATCCATCAGTTAACACCTCCTAAAAGTAAGCTTATATAGTGGAATGTGACATCTTTCTTCATGATCGACTCTTTCTGTGTCAGTCCAGCGGAGCTTCACAGAATACCAGCTGGGCAAACAATCACTTTGAAGAAAGGCTGGTTGTGATTAATGTCGCGCAAGGACACATTGAGTGAACAAACCGAACTTGGTTAACACCTCCCAGCCAATCAGAATGCAGACCACGGCATAAAGTGAATTAATAGAGTCTTTGAGACAGAAGATTTAGCCTTGACTAATTTTTATAATAGAGTTATTTGAGCTCTAAATCTATTACTTCATAATGACAAAGAAAACATGCCTGCTAAACTACAAAAAAAGAACCATCATTGACACCTAATTTCACTATATAAATATTGCTAATTATTTTCACTAAAATGTTAATCATAAAGATGGAAAAACATTTTCCCTGTTTAAATAATAATTTGATATTAACTGAATTTTCGAAGACACCTATATTATGCAGTTATAAATTCTTACCAAATTTTATAGAACCTTTTGTAATCCAAAATATCATTATGTTGTTATTCCCATAATTCTACATGTGTTGTGATGTTTAAGGACCAGAGCAGCCTCCCTTACCACTGGGCTTTCTGTTACTCAAGCTCTGAAACTCACAATAAACGAGAGAGGAATGCATAGCAAACAAAAATACAATGTAAAATGTACAGGGAACGTTAACACTGTCCTTTAACAACCACACTGCAATAGATTTAGTATTCCACCGATCCGAGACCAATCTTTTTAGCAGTCTCTGTCTGGTCGATTAGCATGCACTGAGGTTCAGGTGGCTGTGTTCAAACTTAACCCAATGATGCGCATGAACTGAGCAATCACTCCAGGATTAGTGTTGATCAAACCAAACATGATTAATGTGAACTCACCTTTCTTCTGAGCAGAGTCTTTACGAGTCCAGAGTGCATCTTGTATAACAGACCTCTGTGTACAGAAACACTCAATCTGATACTAAACAATAAACCTTTGAACCAAAAGGGTCAGTATTGATCAACTAGACAGTGCATCTTTCATTTTTACATTTCAATCTTGACCCTTTAAGGGCAAAATGTATAACTCTTCATTTTTTTTATTACAAGTTTTGTCAATTCAATTAAATCCATAAAGAAATGTATTAGTTTTAACTAGTTTACTAGTTTTGCTTATGGCATTTGTGCTAAACGCTTGTCAAATTGGTTGGCATCTCAAAAATGGGATGTTTTCCTTTGCTTTCAAATTCCCCTTGAATAAAAGACCAATGCTCAATTTATTTTGACAATATATCTTCAACGTTGTACTTAGAATCCCAATTTAAAATGTGGCCACTTAAAGAATCAGCCAGCAGCTTGAGAGAGCGTCCCTGTGGAGAGACCTGCCTCTGGTTAATCTCATTCTCTGTCTTAAGCATCAGATGGCCTTTCTGGCTTTCTCCTCCCAGAACCAAATTGTCGAAGCTGAGATTGCCAGGCATCATATTAGTAGCAGGTGAACACTTTTATTTCCTTTGAGGATTCAGCACCATGGAAACTGAGGGGTAAAACGGCAGAGCACTAGAGTATTAGAAGTAATGTGTTTTATCATTTAAATGTGAAAATGTGTGAGATGCTTCAACATTTTTGATCTTGAACATTGCGGAACAATAATGGACTTGGTTTCTCAAACAATGGTGTGTGTCAGTGGTAAAAGTCATAATGCATACTTAATGACCAACAATTGTTTAGCAGATTGGGAACCTGAAGTGCTTTCTTGATTACAATTATATTTAACATTCTAAAAGTTTGCAATCATGAAAGCATAATGTTAATGTCCCAGCTTGATGTTTTAGGCCAGATCCATTCTGACAAGGTAATTTTCTTCCTTCATTGTTTTATACAATTTGATCAAACAAGCATTGTTTTGTTCCCTTGAAAACCTTTTGCAGGATAGATCACAGAAATGCTAGGTATTATAATCTCAACCTGTGGTGTGTTTTCTTTATATGCAAATCTTAAACTTTTTTTTATTAAAAGGGGAGCATGTTTGTCTTACAGAATGTGGCTTTTGTCGTCTACATAACGTCATTGAAATTGGTGTTTTTTCGGAATTGGATTCAAACAGTGTTTACTTTATACTTGCTCATGAATAATAATTAAATTGTTTTTTCAAGCCAGGGAATACACTTTTTTAATTTTATTTGTATGTTTTAGAAAAACAATTGCCTTTTGATTTGGAATAAAACAATTGTTACAGTAGCTCATTTTTACTATTTTCTTTATAAAATTGTGAGAATAATTGTCAGACATGTGGTACAAATAAAAAAAAATGTAATTGAGGGAACAGTTACTTTGCAATTTACTTTGCTTTTTTCGGTTTGTTTTTAAGATGGAGACGGATTGTTTAGGAGATGAGACTGCAGAGACGCCAGCTCCAGAATTGAATGACCAGCCTTCACTTAATCAAAAGGTGACATTATTTCTTGAATTAGATTTCACATCTGCTAAATCTGAAAAGTTCTAAATTAAAATGCAGTCTTTCCTATAGTATCTTAAAAAAAGATTTTTTTAAAGTAATTTTAATTCACACTAGAATTTATTTTGTGAATTGAATTATATTTTTATACAAATACAAAAAAATTCTCAAACTACAATTTTTCTAGATGAAATCTTTCTTGTTGGTGAATATACAAAACACTACTGTAAAAGTGATATGCAATGAACATACAAGTTGCTTGTCTCGAAAAAAAAAAATTTGTTGCAGAAACATTGAAGATAATGAAAGCGGTTCTTTCAATATTTCTGAGGTTTTTCTCCCTACAAATATTAGCTCCTTCATTCCTTCAGGGATGTTGAAGAAGTGTAGATAAACTTTAATAACTACTGCGTCTCTTTTGGAGTCTTACACAATTGATTTGAATGTAGATTTTATGAAATGCGAATACATTTTCTTTGAATTAACCTTCACGTTCCGGATCTGTTTGAGAAAATAAAGTTTCATCTGAAAGCAGACAGACTAAAAGATGTATTTCTTTTTAAACGTTTCTCAATATGTGAACTCTAAAGTGAAATTAGCATTTAAATTAACTAATGGTTACTCAACAAACTGACTATGGTTCTGAATGTACATCATTTGGCTTCTTTTTCATATAAATCCTAAGATGATGTAGTAAGATTTCATCTACAGATTTCAACATTATATTCCATGTAGAGCATCTATTATCTATAAGCATATTTTACTTCACTGTCCTTTTTAAATCACTAAATATCACTTTCTACTTAAAAAACAATCTGCTACATCTCTAGAACTTATTTTACTCTAGTAAATACAAGTAAGGGTTTACATTTTATCAGTTGTTGTTGTCCTGGAAATAACACTAGAAGCTGGTGGGACATTTAAAAAGCAACCAATGAATGAAAACCTTTTTAAAGGCCGCACTTGGAATACTGCAGTATGTTTTTTAAAAGACGTTTGAAGTTTTTCATAAAATTCTACAAACTTGTAGCAAAAAAAGCTGTTTAATGAATAATTTCTGGGTTTGGTGTCTAGGTGGCGCTGCTCCTGAGAGAAGTTGAAGGATTAAGAAAAGAGCTCAGAAGCAAAGACCAGATGATCACTGAGCTTTCCCAACAGTTGGTATGAAATATAACCAAAAACACACTCTCAATCGCACCAATCTATATTTACATATAGAGCTTTCAACGCCACCTCACAAAAACAAGGCTTAAAGTAGCTGAGATTCAATATCAAAATTCATGCGTGTTTCATGGAGGAGCATTGAATTACAGCACATAATTCATTTAAGAGCCATAGCGCTATTTTCATCCTTATTTAGTGTGATTACGGAGCAATTATTATAATGTAATAATTTGACTGATTTTAGTTTCTAACAGTTCTACCCACTTCATCCCATATCATTGACACCTTTTCAATTAATGCCATATCTTTACACTGCCCATGATATGTAACTCAGTCATGCAAATTGGAGAAAACTAAATTTTTAATTGTTTAAATGTCCTGAAAATTAACAAAAAAATGTTTTTGCAAAATCGGTCAACTCTTAAATAATAGTTTTATTTGAATTTATAATGTTGATTATTATATAATTTTTTTGTAATTGCTGAACATAGATATAATTCTGTTGCTAGTAGGGAAGAGTTTATGCTGTTATACTGCACTTAATAACGAGACCATTCTTTGCCACACGTGTATAGCGATACGCGCTGGAAATGCAATCTACTCTCTTCTATTTGCATCGTTTACGCTCATCGATCTAATCCCTGTAATCTAAACACAATCAAGTCATCAGATCCGCACTCAACGCTGATTCTGAGCCGCTGTCATTATGCCCTCATTCATTACAATGATTTCCAGGAAAAGATGGCGAACGTGAATGCTTTTAAAGCTTTTGCACCAGCAATTTATTCCAGAGGCTATTTAATGTTAGCAAACATAAATGGATTGCACCGATGTGCTGTGTTTGATGGAAACTCGGTGAAAGCGTTCTAATGGTTAAATCTCATCAGTTTGTGTGTCTCGAAGCAGACTGTAGTGCAATGCATTTTTTAATTAGCAAACAGAACAATTAAAAGCAGTTCTTTTTAAAGATTTCTCTCAGGCAGCAATCATACAATTGTCACTAAAATGATGATATTTGCTTTCAAATAATTTACTCTCGTGTACAAAATAACATTCTGCATAAAACTAATTTCCCATTTCTCTTGAGATATAGTTCTCTGTACTTTCTGTAGAGGGAAAATAAAGCTGAATGAAAACATTTACTACTTATAAAGCTTGATTTCTCTCATTACTTCCTCCCACATTGTGATCATGCTAATTTATTGCTTAATTTTCTGTTAGCTTAACATTGCCTCGTGTTAACCTTGAGAGACAGGCTATGTTTGTTCATTTTCTCCATTACCTAACTGTCGTGTTAAATTCATTGCAGGAAAAAATAATTTTTTTTTTATTTTTACCTTATGAATAAATACGTGTGCTCAATAGCTAAATACTACAGCATTATTTTTTCAGTC
The DNA here is from genome assembly GCA_900490495.1 of Danionella dracula. Lineage (NCBI taxonomy): Eukaryota > Metazoa > Chordata > Actinopteri > Cypriniformes > Danionidae > Danionella > Danionella dracula. Next base: position 2,711,512 of record UELW01000123.1, read on the forward strand.
TTGTCCAGTCGAGGACATTCAGTGCCACTGCTTGCAGAGGTCAGGGGGTAACAAGGGATCTTCAGAGCTACAGGACAAGGACACACAAACACTGCGCAGGCCACAAAAAGTGAGTAATCATACAGAAACAGCCGACTCGCGCGGATCGCTTTCACTGAGATTATCAAAAACAGTTATATAACTGTGTGTGATGTTATGTTGGGTGTGAATTATTTCATTGTGAGACGTCTTCTTTTTTCCAGTAATATAGAATTTTCCTCATTTTTAAATGTTTTGATGCTCACCTGGTAAAGTATTGAGTATTGAGGGTATTCAAAAAAAAAAAAAAGGTATTCATATTGTCTTTTCTTTTTGGAATATTTTGTGAAGGAGTGGACTAGGACACATCCTACAATACTGTGAATTTTTCAAAAAAGACACTAGGACGCAAGCATATGCATGTTTCTCTCCTGTGCTTGCAGAAGCTCTTTATGTTTACGTTCACAAATGGAGAAAGCAACGGTTTATTTAGCTTGGTTACTTGTGCATACAATAATAACTTAAGAATGCGAACAGTCTTGATTTTTAGTTTTGGAAAGTGTAGAAGAAAATGGCCATTTTTTGGAAATGGGAAGCCTAACTTACTCTTAAACAACATTGGCTTAATTTCCTTTGTAAATGAATTACTCCAAAATTGTTAAAGCAAACATGTCAAACAAATGTTTCTTCCACTCAGTTTTTTTTATTTACACTTTCTGATCTAGCTTCCATTCTTCAGTTGGGTTGGGTATTTATTTTGGATGTCAATTGCTGACTGAAGTGCCATATATGATAAAAGATATTGATAGGAAATACAAAGTACTCGTATAACTGCACAGCAAAAAATAGCCTTTAGTCATTTTAATAAATGTACTAGTAGCATTTTGTAACTATTATTTTGTGCAATTTTAATTAATTGAAAAATGAATATGGTATACCTAAAGCCTTGGAAAATGTCAGGCCTGGTAGCGAAATGATTTTTTCTTCTTCTCAGGCAGCTTCTTTCGGTTTAGAAGAGTTTTTGCATTAATCTGTATATGAATTATCCATGTAATGCTTTAATGTTAAACAGTAATGCTTTGCTGGACAAATGTGGCCGTTTCAACGTTGCTTTTCATAGTCTTCTCTGCTGTCAGCCATTTTCATCTTTCAAAGATATCTTCTCTATGTATATCCTTGTTTAGTTTCTCAACCCATAATGTTAATGTTTTTTTTTATTTCTTTAAATCATGGCGAGGTTATGAAGTATAATGCATAACAGTAACTGTTCACATGAACAGGCAACCAGATTTGAGAGGAGATTACAGCATGTCAAAATACAAAGAAAGGGAATATGATGAACCCTTCCTTTTCACTCATCAGATCGATTTTATGGCTGTGGGCTCCGTTTGTTATATACTACATCTTTAACTACTTAATTAATAAACAAATATATAGCTTTTTACTGCCATAATTTTGAGGAGAGTTTATTTGATGAATTCTGCTTTTTTTATTTGAACGTCTATGAATGAAAAGTTATACTGCCGCAAATACAAATAGCATTACTTTGTTTGTTACAAACTCATTTCTTTGTTGGATCTCACTCCATGCGAAAATGTACTTGAATAAACATGAGTTACAATAAGCTGTTACTTGAGTTGACTTGTGAAACTGGAGGATTTGGAGGATGAGTTAGTCGATGCGCATGAATTGTGTATGTGCAGGGGGTTTTGTAGAAGCAGTGGCATTATAACGTATTAATATTTCTTGTTCTGGGGTTCCTCCAGAGAAGAGTAGTTTCGCAACACGGAAGAAATATGTGAGCAATGTGGATAAATGGATTGTAAGAATCTTTCTGCTTCATTAGATCACGATTGATAGTTTCTGGGGCGAGATTGACAATGTCACGGCTAATAGGAAAAGAATATTGTTTGGACATTCAATAAAGGGTGCGCAGATGGGACTATTCAAAAACCATATTGACAGATGATTTTGTCTGTTATAATAAAGGTTACACCACTATTGCATTACATTCTGCATGAATAAGTGATCTGCCTAAAAATCCATGGGTTGATTCTTTGAACAATTAAATCTAAATGAATCTGTAGATGTTGGTACTTTTAAATTTAAAAGAAAAAAAATTTATTTTGTTATTTAAAAAAATATTATCCACCTAAATGGATAAAGCTACTAGAACTTTTTATTGGTCAAAACTTTGATTCTAAGTGCTTTCTGTTCCTAACAGTAATAAAGCAGTTAGCACAACAGGTTATTTAAATAATTAATTAATATTTAAAAATGAAAAAATTGTAAAATATGCTAAAATCATTTCTGAAAATATATAGTTTTGATAATATTAAATAAAGTAATAAGTAAAAATAAAGTTGTCCCAATTCATTTTTTATTTTTAATGTTTTTTTATTATAACATTTTGAAATTTTAAAGTTAGTTAGCACATTGACTAATAAAATAAAATAAAAATCAGGTTCTTATAAAAACTGAGGTAAATGTTTTGTAGCGTGCTGGGAAGATTTTTTTTTACCCGTTTTATTTGTGTGTTCTAGAACCAAGATTAAGAGAAAAATGAACTTTCTTCCCTTATATAGGGCATGTTTGCCCCCGTCAGCTTGACTTGGCAGCACTCACAGCAAGCGAGTGTTTGGCCATGTGCGCCGCGTCATCACAGACGGAGTGAGTGTTAAAATCAGCCAGCCAAACCAGTCCCTGTGCCTGCTGCATGCCCACGTGTCTCTCCCCATTTCCCTTAGATTTAACTGCACAAGTCCTCATGCGAGCCTACTGTGGTGCTAAATAAATCAATGCCTCTCCTGTCAGTTTTAGAACGAGCCCTTTGTGTGCCTGCTTGAGACGATTCTGTGAACCAACTCCTTTCTTACATTAATGTTGAAGTTTTTATTTAACTTAAATGAATGTGTGAAAAGCAGGCATGTTTCATGTCAGTGACCCTAAATCTGTAGTTGATATTTCAAAACGAGTTTAGATTTTGAGTTCAAATGCACAGCAGAGATGTTTATGTATTAATTAATAACTATAAATGTATTGCTAATAAAATATTTAAGTGTTCTAGTCGGAGAGGTTTTGAGTTGCAGTTGAGCAGTCGCTGTGATGAGTGCTTGTAAAGAAAATATTCAGCTCCAGAAAAAAGGATTTCCAGTCCATCACTATATATTTGATCAGATCTTTGGAGCATAATGACGAGCTGTGATGTGGAGGTCGCAGTGTTTCATGAGTTTATTTGATCTGTCAGCCCCATCAAATGTATTAAATAATTTAGTTGTGAAATAAGTTTTAGTAATGAAAATGTTATTTATTTAATTCATTATGTATCTAATGATAATTTGCTTTTATTAAATTAATGACTTAGTAAACCACAAAAGTGTTTATTTAATTAAAATTGTAATTACTTATTGGCACATTTAATTAATGCCATATTTATTTAACTGTGGCACTGTTCGTCCTCCACACTGTGACAGTATAGCAATTTGTTGAAATTTAAGACAAATCCAAACGTAGGATGCACCAAACCAGCATGAAACTCACTTATGGCTTCATTGGCTGCACATTTATTTTTGCAGCTTTTGTGTTGTCTGTCTTTTCACCTCCTTACCTGTGTGTACCGGTAAATTCTTGCTTTTTGCATGTTACAATTTGTCTCTGACCTTTATCTGCTATCAAACTATTGAAATGAGCCTTTCGGTACCTGCTACACTTATTGGTAGCCTCGAGTCCAATCTAAAGAATTGCTTCCAGAAGAGCTTTATTAATTTCACGTTCGAAGAAACATGAAAAACTTTAAGATGTGTGTTCAAAGGTTTATAAGGTAACCTCCAGAGGTCACTTGTCACAATGAAAAGACAGAGTTCTTTGAAGGTTGCGGTGCTATTGTCTTCTGCAAGGTCAAAAACTGAATCTTTCAAAGCCAGTCTTCTAAAAACACCAAACTGTATCGTAAAGAACAACTTTGAAATCAAATCACGCATTTTAAATCTGTTTAAGTATTTGTATATGCTTATGTATATGTTTGATTTTAATTATTTTATAATGTCAGTAAAAGTCAGTTCACAGTTCAAGAAAAGGCAGTAAAATAATGTGTACTATTGCATATTATAAAAAATAATTTGATTTCTCAATGAAATTTTCAGTAGAATACTATAATACTTGATAGTTACAAAACTAGCATAAAGGACAAAAGAGCACTTTCAAAGATAATGTGGCACAAATTAAATATATTTTTGATCTTGCATAATATTAATGCATCTTACAGAAAAGCATTGTGCAAGTTTTTTTATTAACACATTTTTTTTATTCACAAATGTTCTAAAAAAAATCAGCAGGGAGGGACATTTTTTAAAAGCTGGAAGACAGGACACTAATTCTTGGCTAAACTAACAAGAAGTGCAGTCTCCAGATGTAGACATAGGTTAGCCTGGTTCATTCAGACACGTGAGCTGTGCTTCCCCTGCAATCGGACGAGAGCAACGATAATGCCATAATGCATTTTTATTATTAATATAATCATTAGAAGATTGAGTTAAACGCTTAGCTATATTTTCCCAATTTCTCAATTTAGATATCTATTTTTATGTTATTATTAATGGTTTATTATATCAAATATATATTCATAAACAAACATCTGTTTGGTGACACATTCTGATATTGAAATACTGGATTCTATTCGTCTTTGCTCTTCTCAATTAGGAAGCTGAAACACTGCATGAGTCTAGCCTTTTCTTCCTCGTCCGGAGAAGGTAATCTTGATTAGAAGATCACTACATACTCTACATGCTCGAGGTTGTCGGTGGCAGATACCTACTGGCTCCTAGGAATGGTGTTGAGTACCACTAGTAACAACCACAAGTAACAAAGAAGAATGTTATGATTGACTGAACTTTCTTTGTCTCTCTCTCTTGCTGCCTTTACCAAACTCTTACAAAAGGAGTGGAGCATCTAGTGCATTACTTCAGAGACACTGCGTGGTACAGTACTGCCTGTCTTTTCTCCAAATGAGTCTCTTTCATCCTTTCTGACTGTTTGCATGTTCGCCTACTTTCTGCCATTACAGACAACACGCAGCTCCCTAATGTTTTCAGAATGCTGACAGTTTCAATGGTAGTTTTTTGTATAAAGCACACGTTAAAACTATCTTGTGTTGCCTGATGTTCTGAAGAGAAGGTACATAGATGAATAGGTTTAAAACACAGTTAAAAAGGATGAATCTATTCAAGAGTAAAATGAATAGAACATTACTTTGAAGTTTCATTGATTTAAAAAAGATGTTGCAGTGAATGTGTTAAACTAGTTTGCTGAAAACATTAACAACAGGAATAAAGATTAACACATACAAATACTGTCTAAAGAAAGGCATTTTAAAAAAAATCTATTGTTAAGACATGCTTTGCTGTGTATAGTAACTGCAGTAATTGCATACCAAGATGTTGGGCTGCTATGCCAACTAGTATTATTTAGTATTTTAGTCCAGCTCTTCATCATTAAAAAAAATCCATTGTTATTCATTATCAATTGTAACTGTTTATATCTTAATTTCTACATAAAGTTGGACACATGTCAAGTTCACAAACTAGAGCGAGTGTTAGAATTAAGCTTAATTTCTTTAATATTCGTGTTTAAGCACTTTTGCCTATCAAACCCAGCTAATTAGTCTCTTTTTTTCCACTCAATGTCACTGAAGAGAGTGATGTCAAAACATATCTTCTTTTCATAACGCTTCAACATCTGTTGTTATTTTATTATTTTACTTTATTGTAACACACTTGTAGTAAGCAATGCTTTAACCATTTATTATTTAGCAGTATATAGTTGTTTTAAGCACTAGTTAGCAATTAACAGTTAATTTTGTTGTATAATTATTAAGTTAATGCATGGAAGGAATCAGCAAAAACACTAATAGTTTAAAAATATTAAATAGTGAAAATTAAACATCCAATACTACTGTCATTTTTCTTGGTGACAGATGTTTAAGTAATCAGTTAAAAAAAATATCGTCATATTAAGGAGTCAAATTGTGTAACAAAAAAAAAACAAACTACACTGCAAAACCCGGAGAGCAAAGTTAGGTCCTTCTCTAAGTGTTTTTTTTACTCTATTTAGAGTTAAAACATTTAAACAAACAACTTTTTCACAGAAAGCTTTCGAATAAATATGTTCATTTTGATATAAAAAAAACTCAATGTAAGACAAAAATTGAACTTCAAACTTTTCCATTTAACTCTATATAGACAAGGAGCAAATGAATTCTTTTGCAGTTCTACTGTGTGGTCTTCTGTCTAAGGTTATACATTTGATGATCTAGTTGTTTTCAGGAACTTTCCTCTAGAATAGGCTGTTAAAGTTTTGAGTTTTAAGTATTTGTCATGCTTTTATAATTACACCATGCGACTGTGTTGTGGGTTAGGACTTCTTTAATTACGTACATTTTTAGAAATATCATCAAAATACTGTGATGCAAACTATCCACTTAAACAGGTATCCAATATAGGTGTTTTAACATATATTTTTCAGTAATTTTTTTATTTAGATTTTTTTTTGCATTGTTATAGACAGTTACTTTCTAATACTAGCAATTCCAGAGTCAAGTACAAGACATCGCATCAGCAGCGGTTTATTCTAAGATTGTCAAGCAACGACATTAACACTCTTTTAACTTGTGCGCAGACGGTAAAGGAATATCCCTTCGCTCTGGTCTTTTTATGCTCTCTCTCTCTCTCTCTCTCTCTCTCTCTCTCTCTCTCTGTCAGCAAACCAGTTTATTCAACACAATAACTTGAACAATTAAACAACAATAAACACAATCGCTAGCACTAAATATAATAATGTAAATATTCTAATACAGGATTTCATAGAAACGGTCACTGACCCATCAACAGCAGGCGAGCTCAAGATAAAATTCTAACACTGGTTATGTTCACCAAACAGAAAACTTGTTACTGAATTCTACACATGGATGAACCCCAGACCTGCATAGAACATTCTCTATTTTAAACCACCAAACTACCTTTCCAACTCCTTGTTTGCACTTTTTTTTTTTTTACTTTTCTGTTTTTTGGTAGGTCTAGAATCTAGAGATTTTTTTTACTCGCTAAGCTTTCTCACCTTTCTTCTGCTGCCTTGGTTTAATTCTTGTTGAGACGTAATAAATAATGTATGAAACAGCAGAGAGCCACACACACTTGAGGAAAGACATTCTCTGAAGTTTTGATGGGGTTGTAGGTTGTGGGGTTATCCCGATTGAAACTTCACCTCTCTAACTAAACCCTTCGATGCTTGCTATAGTCCATTAAAAAGCATGGCTGTGGAAAAACTTCAAAGTGATGCATTGTGAGGAATGCTGGGGCTTGAAAAGGACATGGAAAGCTGAGGCGGGGTCAGACAGTACAGAAGGCATAGAACAGCTTCTAGTCTAAGCTCAGAGGGAGGAAATCCATTAGATGGTGCTGTGGACCAGGAAATATCTCATGAGGATCAGAAACACTGCTGTAGGGTCAGCTTGCAAAAGTTGTGAACTGTAAAAGTAAAAGGTGAACGATTCTAGGTTGACAAAACAGACTCACACTTACACAGTTTGTTTTGGTGTGGCCAAGATTTGCCTCAGTGTTGAAAATCACAAATTTAAAGTAATCGGCACACCTTAACATAGAAATGTGATTTTAGAATGATTATGCAGAAATACAACTATAAAACTGATTGCATGAAGCCGTCAAAGGTTTGGATGCTGACATCAAGAGCAAATGCTAATGATGGTAATGATGATGGTGAAACATGAAGCCCACGAAAGTATGAAATAAAAAAAAAAATGACAAGATTGTGCCTATTTTTGAAGTTTACTGGTTTTAACAATGAACAAAATACATTTGATAAGAAAACTGGAAGATCAAGGTATGAAGAATAACTTGAAAAGAAGAAAAAAACATCTTTGGAGGACAAAAATTCAATAGTTCACAAGCTTTTCTTCTCTACGTAGGCCTTTATGTTATCGTTATATGTGATATGCCCTATACTACAGCTGGCCTCCAGGTGGTGGAACCCTTGAGGTACCAGGCTGGTGTGGTTAAACCTTTAGTGATAACAAACCCCTCAGGTTACATGAATAAAAGTTGCAAATGGAGATCTAGGATTACTTTATCATTTAATATTCTTATTTCACACCAACAATCTCATGTATCAAGCTTGTGCGAAGAGCTCGTATTAGTGTGCCTCTCGTATACTCGTATACTTTTTTTTTACTTGCTTCTCTCCAAATTGGAATTAAATCAATGTTAAAACATTGATTTCCATTCAAGAAACATTGAGTTGAGGGGGGGAAAAGCACATTTTAGCCAAAAATATTAATAATAATGACATGGATACATTAAACAATTAGCAAATTAGACAACATCAAATGTTCAGAGTGGTGTAGAATATATGGAATCACTGATTTACTTTTATAATCTGTAACAAGCATATTCATGATTTTACAAATATTGTCTTTATTAAAATGTAACAATTTGACCAAATAATTTTATATATTTTATTCTTGACTTACTTAAAATGTCCATAAGATTTGTAAGTTTTAATCTAGTGTTTTTTTATTTAAAAAATATTCTTTGAACAAATACCAATAAATAAGCGTTTATTATTTTGTGATTTTCTAAAATGTTATCACGAAGACAGTCAATATCTGGCTAAAATATAAAATAAATAAATATGGTTACAGAGCTGCTAGAAATTAACTTTTCTAATGACTTAAACTTAACTTAAGATAGATGGCAAATATGGTGAGGACCTAAAAACTAATTTAAATTTGAATACATGACTTTTTAATATTTTCAATAAAGGTCAGTTTTTCCACCCCCTTTCACATCTTAGAAATATTCTTAAAAATATCACTGTGTGAAAAGATTAAACTTTCGATCAAAAGTTCAGTCAACATGTTTCTGCAAATTACTGTTTGCAACAAACCTGCACAACAGATGAACAGGTACTGTTTGTGTAACTATATTTTGTGTTATATTCAATCATTTAGAGGATGAAATTGCTTGGGGCTGGGCGATATTTCATTTTAATATATATTGATATATTTCTAAAGTTAAACAAGAAAAATTGTCCTGTTGTGGAAGTCATTATGGATTAAAATGACAGTACACAAACTGCAATTCTCACCCATCTCTCCTCTCCTTGTGCAGAAGTGTAAAGAACTGATTTCCGTGTCACTTTTGGCCAATATTGCCATTCAACAAAGAAATATCGAGATATGACTGTCCATATCGCACAGCCCTAAAATTACTTAATATCTACAGTGAAAATAATCAACACAAGTAAATGTGCACTAACTACATGTCTGTTTTTCTTGAATAGCTTCAAATACTACAAAATCCCAGATTCATATACAACAAGCCCCAAAGGCAGGAAGACCAGTCCAGTCCAGCCAGCACAGAAGCCTCTTCTGACAGCTTGGATGCCGAGCCTGATCACCGCTTACTGACAACACACCACTGCGCTCAAGACCAGCAAAATCCCATTCCTGCGAACTGTACAGCAACAGGACTTATATCTCCTGATAGCACCGTCCCCTCCTCTCCCAGAACTTTTCAGACCTCCGACCCGGCTCAGCTCAGCCTCTCAAGCAGTCGGCTCAAAATCAATGAGCCGGCGAGCCGAGGATCTTCTGCTAGCTTTTACAGCAAGCTAGAAAAAAGTATTCAAAAACCTCCTTCGAGCAGAACAAGTTTTTCATCCATTCAGCCCCCCGGCTATATTAGAAAAACTTCAACTCCCATCAAGCCGAAGGATGTAGAGCAGGTTGGTGTGTTCACTGATAGGTTGGCAGCCACAGGTCCATGCAGAACAAAACATCAACCATCACCAGCTCCCGGTAACACAGCACGGCAGACTGCAACCGAAGCACCTCTGTGTGTCCCAGAAAATCCAGAGGGCAGAAAATGTCTGATTTTCAGTAAAACAGAGAGCGGTTTGCCCAGAGCCCACACAACAAAACAGGTGAAACAGTCCCGACTTCCTAAACCACAGATCTCTTTATCAATCCCAGTCACCGCTGCTCAGAGAGGTCACACTTTAACATCTCCCACTTTGCCTTCTGGGACGCTTCCCCAATATTAAACTAGTTTGTAGAGCAGCTCCTTTATGAATCTTGTTTACGCTGCGGGTCTTATTTGCAGTTTACGTTCGATTTTAGTTTACACATGCTGCACAAACTGAAACCTTGAGCTTTTGCACAACACGGTAGCAAAAATGGATACACTTGAAGAATGATAAATGCTCTGCTGTGTACGTGTGTATGCAAAGTTCACCAAATGTGATTTTGAGGATGACATCTGTAGCCTTGCTTCAAATATCACAAAAGAAATATTTTAATATACTGATTGCTGCGTCTCTTTTAGCCATTTCTCAAATTACCACATTTTTATTCCTCTACTTTACTGCATCATCTTTATGGAGTTAAGCGTTTGCACAATTGTATACTGAAATGAATTTATTTTTTGTTGTTGAGGAAAAGAGTTAAGGAACACATGGTTTTGGAGCTGGGCCCATTCTTGAACTTTTTAAAACTGCACATAATGGAATGTGCTCAGTTGGATGAATGCACTATTACCATAGCTTAGCATACATCTTTGATTTAGATTAGTATTATCAGCAACAATAGCGAAGTTATTACATCGTTTTAAAACTTCTTATTTTAAACAGTCAAATGTTTTTAACTGGCACCGGGCTTGCTGTGGCTATTTTACTAAATAATACTACACGTATTAAAACAAACAGTCAGAGCCAGAAAACATCATACTAATGAAGCTTATTCACCAAATTGTTTAACGGTTCAATTTGCCAAACTTTTCCACCTGCTTCTGTACGACTTTTTTTTTTTTTTTTTTTTTTGAAAAACATTAAGATGAGGTTGTAAAAGTGAGCTAAAAGTCAAGCTAAACTGATTTCTAATTGGATAGAAAAGTGTGATGTCACAACATGTTGATCATTAATTGGTCAACGGAGTTCAGTTAAGTTGAAACTATAAAACTTTTAAGTTTTAAGTTATTCACTTATATGAACTTCCATAGAATACGATGCTGCTGTGCAAGTATATGCATTTCTTCCTGTAAATTGTGCTAAAATTATACTTGAAACTGTGCAAAATTTTTAATTGATTTATATTTACCTTCGTTTTAAAAAAAGGCTGCTTCACCCCTGTTCAATGTTTAATAGCATTTAACCCAGATATTCCATTAGGAAAGCAGTTTTAAAGAGGCACAATCAAATTTACTCCCATGTTAGAATACATTTTGTAGTCGTCTGAGCTATCATCAAAATTAGGTCAAATTTAATTGATTGTGTAAACATTTGCGTCATATATACACACACATACACACACACTGAAACTGAACTAAAACTGAAACAAATCAAGTCTTATTTTAGAGGGAGAATGCCTTCATGCTGCTATGAACTCTACCGAATATGAAAAGTGGATATTTGAGTTGCTAATAGGGTTTGCTTTAAAAAAAAAACAATGAACAAATAACTCTGGAAATAAACTTTTCTTTGCGTTTCAAATAATAGATACATTTCACTTTGTCTTGCTATTTTTAACTTCTGAGTTGAAATTAACATCTCCACAGTCAGAATGTGTTGCTATGCCACACGTTCTCCTATTCCTTGAAGTGACAGGTTTGTCTGCACAATTTTCTTTCTGAATTTTCTCATCAAACCGTCTTCCTTCCCTTCCCACACTGCTGTCCAGGGTTTCATGGCCCTTTCATTTCCGGAACAATGCATCATACTATTGCAGTTCAGAAGGAAAGCAATCTCACTGCTTGGGAAACACAGACTAGAGTAGTTTGAGAATTTAGAAAAATGTGTGTCCAAAAACAAAAGTCTGACGTTATTTGTGTTTGCACCGAGGCTCTATGTTTACGAACAGAAAATCCCTCCCACCGTCTTCTCTTGTCTCCCAATGTTATCTGAAAACACAAATAACACCTTAAGCTTCCTGGCAGCTTCTCTCACCTTTCATTCCAAATCTGTGTACATCAAGATTCAGTCTGATTGCTTCACACTGACTGTTCTGGCACAAATCAGTCCGGCCCTTCAATCGCCACTTGACATCTTGCTACATATATAAGAACACCTATTCTTACCCTCCGATGTCATTACCCACTTCAACATGCAAATGAAGCTGCACCAAAAGCCTCTTCTGCTTCCGACACTGTACGGTGGAAGTTAAAAGGGGTATAACCTGATGCAACTGATCGATTAGATCCAAACCCTCACCCTAATCCCTAAATCCTTGCCATCGTTCAATCATCTCACAAAGTGCTTCCATTGCCCTCTCTTCTTTCCAATTCAGGTTTCAGCTTTAGAGTGTTTGAGAGAGTAGATGGAATCTCTTCTGTTGAACCCTATGAGATGAGCCGTTCTTTTTGCTGAAGAGCTTTAGAGAGGCGATGGATGATAGAGCACCCACTGAGACTGGGGGGGAAAAACGCTAGCTGCTGCTTCTTTTATATACTATACAGGCAAAAGTGGTGACAGGGATATAAGGCTCCTGTTCTATTCCTAGCCAGATGCATGCAGCAGCAAATCATCTCTGATTAAAGTGAGATGATAGGAATCTTCAATATCTGTCTATGATGTGCTTCGTTTGTTCGGAAGTGTCTTAGCAGTGTGCCGTGCATCACTTTAACTTTGAATGTGCTACTAACCTCACAACTTTGTCTTCACGTTAACAGAGTGGCAACCATTAACACCAGAAAGATGATGTCCTACATATACATTTTAAACAATATTACAATTCACTGTGCTATAAGGAGTTCAATTTTCATCCAAGTTCCTACGATCAAAAATGAAATCTAGCTCATGTGATCTATATTCAGAAAACACAGTGCTTTTAAAAAGTTTATCAAATAAATAAAAAAATCTGATATAAAAATTTGAACTGGTTACAAAAATTGTGTGATTTTAGATATTAACAATGCAGTAAAGACATTACTAATTTAATTTTATTCATTTTTTAAACCGATTGATTCAAAAAGTGCAAATAATGTGGACGTGAAAGAGTTTTTATTTTCGTTTGTTAACTAGTATGTACGATTTTAAAATGTAGAAAATACATACGATAAATAAAATAAATATATATTTTCCCCATAATATTAGCACAATAGATCTGGAAAATCCATTTCATTGGGAAGTAATTAAATAGATAAAACACGCAAAATGGCTAACATATATTAGAAAGATTTTAAGCCTTTTAATATTAATAAGAATACTCTAGCAACAAATGCAAACATACATTTATCAAAGCCCTTTTTCTAATTGTGAGTGAACTATAGTATAGAATCAAGCAGATAATTGGATAATTTAAGACATTTTCCACTTTCCCAAAGATTCGATTAAGAACATTAACTATTATTAAATGTGTTTTTTAATTCTTGTAGGAAATGTATACATTACAAGTAAGATCAATAGTGTATATGTTTAAAAAAATCTAAATGATATAAAATTCAATTGGGTGTTTTTTTATTAATAAGGACATGAATTAAAAGCATTACTTATAAAATAGCTAGAGTTATATCTTAAAACTGGTACATTATATTGAGAACTACACACTGAGGTTTGTTGATTTCTTTAGTTTTGGAATCCATGCTTACTTGAATAGTTGTTATCTAGGTCCTAGAGAATGTAAGTCTAGACGTGTAGAGTATAATAAATGCGGGTTAACTGGTTAAATGAGATTGTTTTGTTTCTCATATGATGCATGTGAATGCTAAACAACACCAGTCACTGATCTGGATCAAATATATAACATCTGTTGCATTAATATGGGCTTCATTGTGAAATTAAGCTTCATTTGATTGGCTGTGATGGTTTTATTGTCTTAATCTGCATACAACTTGTTTACTTTTTTGTGATGACTTAACTATGAAAAACTGCACTACAGTGTATTGTAAATGTCTGTTCATATCTAAATTATTGTGGTATTGTGTGTGTCTGTCTATTTACTGTAAGTTACAGACAAACTGTTACCCTTTATTCTTGTACGCACTTTAAAAGCAATAGCAACCAGATGATTGTGTTTTCTCAATGTCTCAATAAAGACAGTAGCAAAATGTATCATAAAATAAATCTCTTGTTGAGCAACTATTCCTTCTGTACATGTTTGTCATCAAAAGAACACTGTTTAAATGCTTAAATTCATAGTATTTTTCTACATCCAAAACCGATCAAAGGTCTTTTTGTGCAATGTTTGAATCTCCAAAGGTGAACCTAAAAACCTAAAAAGTCAGCAATATTAATGAGTCAATTACATTTGTATTGTTTTTACTGCTGTCGATTGATAAAAATAAAAAAAAAATTTATCGCACCAATTTTTTTTAAATTAACCGCAATTAGAAGACAAACTTTTTTAAATCTATAAATGTAAAATGTTAATGTAAACCGAAGACAAAGAAACTATTTAAATTCAAATTCAGATTAGTGCTGTCCTTTTTAGTGCATACCGGTAGTTTTGTCTTTGCAGAAATTCCAAAACTGTATCTCGCAGTTCTAGAAAGTGCACGAGCACTTTCCTGCTAGCCAGATTAATCATCTCCGGTTGGTAGGACGAGCTTTATTAACGTTTACGACCTTTACAACTGTCACCAGTCTGTCACTGAGATCTCTGGACAGTTCTTTACTGACAAGAGCGATGGATCGTATAGATGAGCATTACACAGTGTGGGCTGTGAGCGGATATAAGGGTATTCTTGCGAGAGCCAACAAGATCATCTGTGAACACACACAGAGTTTACCCTCAAAATAGATTTTTTCTCGCTCAAATATGCTTTAATACACGAGAACAACATTTCATTGACAAAGCGTAGCTCATACGCATGCAAATGAACTTTTCCGCTCTCAAAAGACTTTTTGCACTCACAATTGTGAGGCTAAATAAACCCATATTTTCCTCCTCAACACTCATCCGCTCCAGATTGAGAACCACTGCATTAGTTGCCCAACAATCTTGCAACATTTAGCTAGCACACATTCAAAACCGCTGCCGTGAATGGAAAGTTCGTTGACAGTTCAGTTCGTTCAGTATGAGGCTGCGCAGGACAGGTGTTCATATGGAAGTAATATTAGTCTCGTGGCAGCAAATATTACGAGCACCATAAGTCATTATCATTGCTCACAGAAGCCCAGTGCTCCCCGTGAGCGTGATGTGTGTCCCGTGCGGTGTTCATTCTCTGAGCCTTCTCATCTCCAGACAAAGTACATGCGTCTTATTCATACTTCGTTTGACGCGGCCACAACAGGAAACAGATTAAAAAACTGAGTTAATTTCGTACATTTTTTAAAATGCTTTATACATGTCAAATTAATTGTATGCATTAATGCGTTCATTTTGACAGCACTCATTTTTTTCCCTCAGACAATCCCTGGCTCTAGAATAGAGATCAACCCGAAACCATCACAAACGTTCTCTCCAGCTCAAGCCCTCTCTCTGGTACAAATTGCAACAATTTAGAAAACACTTTTTTTTTGGCCGCTGTGTTTTTGGTCCATTTTTTAAGTGCCTTGAAATCATTTGATACAAACAGTACAGTAAGAGTATATCTAGTTCAGAAGCAGCTTTTATCTTAAGATCTGGTTCTAAACTTAATCAAGGAGCCAGTTAAAAAAAACAACTTGAAACCATTATACATGTTCGTTCCTGCTAAAGCCCCCTCTCTCAAACAAATAATAAGAAGTGTTTTCTTTAAACATCTCTAAACAAAAGTTAATGAATGCAACATCCCAAATATTTTTTTGCAATGTTGATTTGAAAATAGAGCTCTTTTTAAAAAAAAAATGTATTTTGTTGTTTAGAGTTTGATAAATAGTTTATCCAAGCGCATAGTGTATAATCCTGTTTAAATCACTAGGAGAGTGTTAGCTCCTGAAGCGAAAAACGGTGGGACCAGAGAGACTCACAACTGTCTGAGAGCGAATTTAATCAGCTTTATACGAGTTACCGATCCCCACAACGGGCCCGTCCTGTGCCAGCAGACACTTAATGATGTGGATCGACATCAGGGATAAATTGTGCCGCCTCTGCTTTCCTTGCTGTGGGTTAGGCCTCGAGGGAATCTGATAAGTGTTGTCTTGAGGCTGGTGTCTGTCAGAGTGAAAAGTGTGTAGCCCTCCAGAGACTTGGACTTTTTATGTCGTGTCTCTAGAGAATTCTCACACATCCTCTTTATAAAAAAAATACTTGATTATTAACAGGTTTTTTTTTTTTTTTTTTTTTTTTTTTCAACCGGTGAGAGAGACTGTGGTCATTTAAAAAAAAAAAAATATGAAAAGGGGAGAGGAGCGAAATAGTTTCACCAAAGCTTTATTCTACCCTATAACATATCATATGGTAAACAAACAATACAAGTACTGAAACAAACTATTCACAAACCCATAAAACAGTCACTAAGACCTTTTGAAGTGTAAATCGAAAATCTCATGTGACTGGTTAGATTTGTTTTTCACAGATCATGTGTCATATTGCACATCACTAGCGTGTGGAAGGAAAAAAGTTAAATGTGTGTCACCTGCATGGTGGTGGGAGTATCATGGTCTGGAGCTGGCAACGTGGAGCTACAGCAGAACCATGAACATGGTGAGCAGAGCATCATTTCAACAAGATAACGAGGACCACTGTCTTGCTAAAGAAGCTGAGGGAAAAGATGACGGGCTGCCTAAGCACGTCTCCAAACCCTATTGCGCATCTATGGGTCTATTGGGCAAAGAATTGAGTGCACCCCTTACATTTGTATAAATATATTGCAAAGGTCATGATTTACTAACAGCTCTCACAATTAAAAAATAAAAACATGCTACAAAATTCAACTACGAGTTCATCTACTAAGCATAAAATAATTATTTTAAAGACTGATGTCAACTATTGTCTTTGATATACATCCTTCAATTTCCTTCTATGGTTGTCATGGACAGAAAACACTCTTTCAAATGCTGTGCATGCGATCAAGATTCCCAAATCTTATATCTCTCTGTTCACTCATATTGCACTTGGGGTCTAAATCCAGATAATCATATTATTAGTCCATTTACAGTAATACGAGAAGGCTTCAAAAAGAGACTCCTGGAACTATAGCATCTCACCAGCAAATACGACTCTAATTGTGATGTGCTGTTGCTAGGTAACCTGAGGGACTTGCATCAGAAAAGCAACATCTCCAGAAAACAGCAAAGTTAGGTTTTTTTGGAGACATCTTAGCCTTGATTTAGTGGATTTTTTGTTTAAACCTCTCTGAATGTATTTGTTCGTTGTTTCTTACAGACCTTGTGAAAACGCTCCTGCAAAATACCTTTTAAAATGTTACTTTTTCTCTCACTTCCATCACCGAATATTCTCAATTTCAGTATATTCTGTGCATTTCAGTACGGGAACATTGCGTCATTGAGTCTTTTAGTGCAATCCAAAAAAAAAAAAAGTTAACTTACTTAAACAGACTTAAATCTGTCTGATAATATCCCAGAACCACATCTTTAGCAAAGGAAAATAATTATTTAAAGTGACATTACAAAAGGAAAGGTAATGTAAGAAAGATGTACAGAAAAACTATAGTGTGTTTTCGTGTGTGTGTGACAATTCTTATGAGAGAGAGAGGGACAGAGAAAGAGAGAGGGACAGAGAGAGACAGAGAGAGAGAGAGGGACAGAGAGAGAGAGAGATAGACAGAGAGAGAGATAGACAGAGAGAGAGAGAGGGACAGAGAGAGAGATAGACAGAGAGAGAGATAGACAGAGAGAGAGGAAGGAGAGATAGAGGGAACAGGGAGGAGGGGGGGAGGGAGGAGAAGAGAGAGGGGGAGAGAGAGAGAGAGATAGAGAGAGGGACAGAAAAGGAAGAGAGAGAGAGAGAGATGAGACAGAAAGAGAGACAGAGGAGTGAGAAGAGCGACGATGATGATAGAGAGAGAGGAGATAGAGAGATAGAGAAAGAGGAGATAGAGAGATAGAGAAAGAGGAGAGCGAGAGAGAAAGAGGAGGCGAGAGAGAGAGAGAGAGAAAGAGGAGGCGAGAGAGAGAGAAAGAGGAGGCGAGAGAGAGAGAGAGAAAGAAAGAGGAGGCGAGAGAGAGAGAAAGAGGAGGCGGGAGAGAGAGGGACAGAGAGAGCGGGAGAGAGAGGAAGAGCGAGAGGACAGAGAGAGAGAGAAAGAGGAGGCGAGAGAGAGAGAGAAAGAGGGAGGCGAGAGAGAGAGAGAGAAAGAGGAGGCGAGAGAGAGAGAGAAAGAGGAGGCGAGAGAGAGAGAGAAAGAGGAGGCGAGAGAGAGAGAGGAGGCGAGAGAGAGAGAGAGAAAGAGGAGGGGAGAGAGAGAGAGAGAGAAAGAGGAGGGGGAGAGAGAGAGAGGAGGCGAGAGAGAGAGAGAGAGAGAAAGAGGAGGCGAGAGAGAGAGAGGAGGCAAGAGAGAGAGAGAGAAAGAGGAGGCGAGAGAGAGAGAGAAAGAGGAGGCGGGAGAGAGAGGGACAGAGAGAGAGAGAGAGAGAGAAAGAGGAGGTGAGAGAGAGAGAGAGAGAGAGAGGGAGAGAGAGAGGGAGATCAGATCCTGCATTCTCAAAGGACTTAACACAGATTTTACATTTATGGACTGATCTTAAAAAAAACTTTCTTCTGTGACGTAATCTTTGCTTCAGGCAAAAATCAATCACTTAATATTTCATTAGCAGTAAATCTAGCCATATGTTGTGGTAGCTATCCCCCTAACAACAACACTCTCAGAGAAACATGCAAGCATTATGAAAAGCACAAAATATTTTCTGTTATAATAGTTAAAATAGTAAATGACAACAATTATTCTTTGCCTAGTTACCCCTTGAATTTTGTGCTATCCATAAGAAATCTTTCATACATTGTGATCCCACTGGTGAACTAATAATATAGATCAGCATACCCTCTCGTATCATTTTCAGTTGCAGGAAACAATCAAAAGGACGATTTCTGGAATCATTTATACTATGTCAAATCATCATCATAAAAAAAAAAAAAAAAAAAAAAAACATTCTAAAACCACATCCTGCAGCACTGCTCAGAATTTCTGCAGCAGAGGCCTCTTAAAATCCAGAGAATCAGTGAAGAAGACCTGATAACTATGGCGACAAATCAGGGTCATAAATCGAGCGCGCGCATTTGATAATCACGCGCGCATAATATTAAAATTTGAGCGAGCAGAAACAGATCCGCGCGCGCAGAGAAACAAACCGTAAGCTTTTTTTCAACCCGCGCACGCGCGCGACTGAACCTGAGAGCAAAACACTCTGTCGCGCGTGCGGGGAGGGGCTTACCTGCTCGCTCGCTCTCAAATCTCCCTCCCTTGCTCGCTCTCAATCTGAACCTGTGCGCGCGCGACTCATTCCTGCGCGCGCGCTAACATGATTTTTGTCCAAGATGGGGCGGGACCCTCTTTTCCCGGAAGTCAGCTGTGATTGGATGCCTCTTTGTCAGTCAGTTCTGTCCCTTTAACGCTCAGTCTCCCCAACAAAGACTTTAACCAACTTATAAAAGTGACTCTTTAATCAAACAACAACGACAAGCCAAAGACATTTACAAACATTACAACAAAAACAATAAAGATGAATACAAGAACAATATAAATCTGACTAAATATTATTCCAACAGCTTAAAGAATACAAATAAAACAATCTAAGTTGCTTTTGTTTTTAAAGGATAAACTGTAATCAATATATTTTTTAAATCCTGTCTCAAGAACAGTTGTTAGTTGTTTACATATCTGGAATATGTATGTATAAATAAATACGTTTTGTTAATGTCAAATTAGACCACTGTTAAAGTTAACGTTACATGTCTTGTTTCTGTCTTTAACATGTTTTTAAGTTTTTGTGAGTTCTCAATTAAATAGTAATTAAATGTTACTGTTTTGACAAAACTAGGCCTGCATTATTACATTTTTGAGTTTCTAGAGTCTAATGGAAATGTATAATTTCAGATTTGAATCCTGGTTTTTATTAATTTGTTGAGTTTGGGGTTTGAATTACTGCGTTAATCCACAAGAAACTGTACTTTAATCCTGATTTTAATGCAATCAAAGTTACTTTTACAAGCGGGGATTAATGGTCAAATTAATTTAAATTAATTTTACTACTATTTAAATATTACTTTTAGACGCAGCGATAAAAGAGTTTATTTAAATTTAATTTTTATTGTTTCTAAGTTAACCTGTTACGTTAGTTTTAGTGCATTATTATGAGTTCTGACTGCTGCTTTTGCAAATAGAGATCACCCAGGAAGAAAAAGACGTTCAACATCTAGGCTAAGCATATATATCAGCATTAGACCGGCTATATTAAACCCAATTCTAGCCCAACTAACCTTGTATTTCATTTTATGTCGTTTTTGTCAAAATAATTTATGAAACTAAACAATATGTTATATTTTATGATGTGCATGGAGTCAGGAGTAATTAGCATGTGTCTTGTATATTTTTTTTTAAAGGTTGATATGTGGGCTACACGCAGCCCTTTTTGAACTCGTCTTTTAATCGTCTATTTGTAGCCCACTTTTAGATTAAAATTATTTGTTTTTGTTTTGGACTGGCAACGCATATGATTGACTATATCTCTTTATGTTTACAATATCGATAATATATGTTCAACAGTTACGTGTCAATTCATTAGATGGTATTTATATAGCCGCGATTTAGCTCTAAATTAGACGTGCAGCCGTAACCGCCATTTCACTGGAAAATAATAGTCTATAAATAGACCAGAATTAGAGTGTCTAAATGTAACCCAAATCTAGTCCAAAAACCTTACATTTTGTTTTTATGACATTGTTGTCAAAACAGCTAAAAAAAACTAAATTCAATAATATCTGCAATGATTACAATGTGTCAACAAAGATTTAAGTTGAAAAAGTGAAATTGATTTTCAAAAGCAGTAAAGGCAACATATGAGCCGGAACTTTCCTTGCAGCGCTTGGTGTTACCCGGAACACTGAGTTGACGCCTTCCTTTCCGGATTTTACAGAGAAGTTTGTTCATGTCGCTCCTTCTATCAGTAGAAGTAGTTTCAGGTCAGTAAATGCATTTTAAAATGACAAAGTCTCTCCTTAAAGTCAAGCCATGTTTAAAGAACAAATGTGAAGCGGTTGTGTCCATGTTGTAGTATATAAAAAACGTTATCAGGTCTTTGATGATGTTTTGAAAGGCTGAACGCGACTCTTCATGACTGCGTTCACGAGACCGATTACATTAATTAACAAACGCGGTTTTAGGTTCTTTATAGTTAACCTTAGCGTCTTTAAAGCGTGGATTCTAGAATTGTTTTCTATTTCAATTACCTTAAAAATAGATAATACTTAAATACACAGCCGTAATTTATAACATTAACATACAGGTAAATGGTTTATTTTTTAAGATGAAATGCAGCATAATGCTCTCCAACCCTGATGTACATGGAGTACATTGCATGCTAATACAATGATAGTGTTTTCTCTAACGCTTTTTCCTCTACTTCACAGATCTGCAATGACTAGTTTCCCAGTGGAAGCTGATCTCAGGAAAGCAGTCAGAAACCTCTTCATGCAGCACAGAGAGCAGCATAAGTTAAAATTGCAGCATTTAATTAAAGGTTTTTTTTAAATAAAGACGTCTTTTTTTAACTGCATGTATGTGTTTGAAATGTCTTATTGTTCATAATTGCTTTTACCTTTATGTATATTTGCATAGATACAAGTGTGTGTTACATTCCAATGTTATTAAATGAAAATGAATTACATTTCTGTGATTGTGTTACGTTAGCTAATTATGACAACCATGTAAACTTTAAATTGTAATGTTACTTTGATTAATGTGTAGCATAAACAGATTTTATGTACTTGTATATGTACATATACTTGTAAACTTGTATATGCAATTGTTTGTTAGAGGTCTAAATAATGTCTAGGTTATTTTTGGTCTACCGCTAAACATCTTTTAAACTTTCACTGACAGCCCAAAATTAGTCTAGAAGGCTATGAATAAACATTTATTAAACGTCTTTTGAACCAAAAAATGCTAGCTGGGCAGTACTCAACATATTGCGCTAAACCTGATGCAACAGGTTAATTTTGTACAGTTACAATTTAAATTAAACTCTATTTCGCTGCTTCTAAAATTAATATTTAAATAGTAGTATAATCTGAATTTAAATTAATTTGACCATTAATCCTGCTTGTAAAAGTAACTTTGATTGCATTAAAATCAGGATTAAAGTACAGTTTCTTGTGGAAATAAATTATCAAACTAACGCAGTAATTCAAACCCCAAACTCAACAAAGTAACCAAAACCAGGATTCAAATCTGAAATTATACATTTCCATTAGACTCTATAGAAACTCAAAAATGTAATAATGCAGGCCTAGTTTTGTCAAAACAGTAAAATGTAATTACTGTTTAATTGACAACTCACAAATACTTAAAAACATGTTAATGATAGAAACATGCCATATAACGTCAACTTTATCAGTGGTCTAATTTGACATTAACAAAAAGTATTTATTCATACATCCATATTCCAGATATGAACACAACTACCAACTCTTCTTGAGACAGGATTTAAAAAAAATAATGATTAGAGTTTATCCTTTAAAAACAAAAGCAACTTGGATTGTTTTATTTGTATTCTTTAAGCTGTTGGAGTAATATTCAGTCAGATTTATATTGTTCTTGTAGTCATCTTTATTGTTTTTGTTGTAAATGTCTTTGGCTTGTCGTTGTTGTTTGATTAAAGAGTCACTTTTGTGTCTTTGTTGGGGGAGACTGAGCGTTAAAGCAACAGAACTGACTGACAGACAGCCGTCCAATCACAGCTGACTTCCGGGAAACGAGGGTCCCGCCCCATCTTGGACAAAAATCATGTTAGCGCGCGCGCGCAGGAATGAGTCGCGCGCGCACAGGTTCAGATTGAGAGCGAGCAAGGGAGGGAGATTTGAGAGCGAGCGAGCAGGTAAGCCCCTCCCCGCGCGCGCGACAGAGTGTTTTGCTCTCAGGTTCAGTCGCGCGCGTGCGCGGGTTAAAAAAAGCTTGCGGTTTGTTTCTCTGCGCGCGCGGATCTGTTTCTGCTCGCTCAAATTTTAATATTATGCGCGCGTGATTATCAAATGCGCGTGCTCGATTTATGACCCTGATTTGCCGCCATAGATAACAGAGTTATTTTTTCCAAGCAAAATAGCTTGGTGCTTTGTGTGTATTTAAATTTTCTTTTTTTGGGTGGATGTTTACAAATATTTACTTATCTAATGATTTCTTTAAAAAATGTAAGGCAGGTTCCTGATTGATTAATATTTCTTACAAGACTGTAGGTGTTTGAGATCCTTTCCACTGAGTTGGTAGTTGAGGTCGATTCTCATACGGTTAAGTCATATCCACGGTAACTAAGCAGTTTACAGCACACGCAATTCTTTCTACGCATGGTCATTTCAATACCTTCAGGTTTGAGGACATGGTTTGAGATTAATGTTACATTTTTAAATGGATAACGAAGACCAAGATCCAGATTTTTTATAATGATATTTTGTTAGAATTTCTCACTATAAAGTCTGTGTTTTGGAGAGCTTTTTAAAATTATTTTGACTAGTACATTTTGTCAATAAAATGAATTATAACCCAAAGGTTGCCAGTTGTCACTGTAAACAAATATTTAATTCAGTAGATTGATGCTAGATAGAAAATGAAAAAAAAAAAAAAATAAAAAAAAAAAATATATATATATATATATATATATATATATATATATATATATATATATATATATATATATATATATACATATTTGTAGAATAAAACTGAAATCATTGAACTGTCTAGAAGAAATCGCGCAAACACATGACAAATCGCAAATGAGGTACAGGTCGTATGTGGACAAGGTCTATTATACGATAATATATTTAGTAGGAACATTAATAAAACTACACCCTCAATACATGCAAATTAAACCCTGTTTTGATAATCACTTGATTTTTTTTGTAAATTACAGACTTGGCTTGCTGATCATGTGAAAATGTTGAAAATTCACATTACACAAGTATTAAAAGACTCATATGAGGCTCATACATCTGTAACTTGCATTACATTCTGTAGAAACGGACTTAAAAAATTATATAAATATAAATACCTTGCAATACAACTTTTATCTATCTTTTCTATTGTAAACTTAACCACAAATGTGTTTTGCAAGAGATGAATGAAGATTTAATTATTAGTAAATACTCGTTGACATTTGAAAATTTAAAATTGGTCCGAGACGAGGTTTATCTATTCAGTTCAACAGGTAAGTAGCATCAAACTAATACACTATTTTAGACTGACTAAAATAGAAGTTGAATCTCTTTTTTTACAAGTAGATATACAGGGCTATTCTTATGCAATTCAACACAGAGTACATTTTATGTTTTGTTTTCCATAAAAACTATTATAAATAGTTAAACTTGTAGTCTCATCCACCTGACAGTACTCGAGTATTTTTAGCACCTGTTTGAACCCTCATCAAAGTATGGCTTTCATGAGATCTCACCAAGGGAACTAAACACCAACATCTGAGTCCTTTTAAGATACTCCAGCAATGAATCAATCAAAATAAATTAGGAAGTTGAATTACCTTTAAGCAGGAGAATCCAATAGTCAGTTGAGCATGAAGATGAAGTCACAACACATCCGGAAAATCTGGCAACAAGAATTCAGAAGTTGAAAAAAAAAAACGTCAGGAATCAACTTCCTTCAACCAATCAGCTTGCTCTTGTCTATTGACTCCATAAAGGTTTACTCAGGTTTCAACCAAAAAGTGAAGAAAGTTACAGCGTATGGACACCTGCTGCTGCTTCTCAGCACACAAGTCTTTTACGAACATAACAATCAAACGCTCTGAGGAGAGTCTGTGAAGAGGAGGAGAATCTGCTTCATTTCAGGTTTTCTATTCGCATTGGGAATTTAATGACACTCTGTTAACTTCAGCTGTTAAACTGGTTTGTACTGTAAAAAAATGCAGTATTTGAAGTTGAAATATTGAGAGACTTATTTTAAGGAGGGAAGAACAGTGACTGAGCTCCTCCTCCATGCTCCGCCTGTTTTCATGTTCGGTCTGGAAGATTTTAGATAGCAGCAAGGACAGGCTCGCTTAAAAACAGGTTGAAGTGAAATTATTCAGACTTGAATATTTCTGGTTCAAAAGTCTTATTAAATAAATCTTATTAAAGCATGCATTGGGTTAAAGCAATAAAACATTATTTGTGGCAGTGCTATAGAAACTATACTTGTGCACACATTTTGGCATTAGCCATATAGCTAGCCCTTATTTCAAAACTATTAGATCGAACGTGACGCAATTAAAATATATTAAACATTCATTCCATGTTCACATCGACGTTTAACCAGCTTTAAAACTACGTTATGTCCCTCACATTTCTTCAAAAGCAGCAGATCAATCTTTTTGTTGAGCTTCATTTTTTTTCTGCATGTCATATTGATTGATCAACTGTGCCATATCTCATTTTGGCTTGGCTGTAATGAATGAGATTGTGTACCCAATGCTGCGCATGACTGCGTTCGGATAATTACCATTCCCTGATCATGCTCCTCAGGGTGGCATCCTGCTAATGATCAATCACCAGAAGATCCTGGGTTGCCTTTAAAGTATTACATCCTTTCATTGTACAAATGCTTTTAAGCTGCACAGTGTGGGCAGACGTAATGATGAAAATGGGATTGTGGCCTGCCGGTGATATCAGCCAGAGCACACATTTTCTTTGAAATATGTTTCAAGAAATTACAAGTGCTCGTTTTGTCTGAGTGTACTGGATGGAACCCAAGTGCATAGCCTGCCAAAGCATTTTTCTTAAGTATGTTTTTTTTAAAACAAAAGGAAACGAACATAAAACAAGTCCAAAAGTCTTGAGGCTGAAGAAAAAAACATTACAGGCTTTTTTTAATTAAACAAGAAAAGCTACAACACTTCACTAATTCACCTCTAAACAATACTATAAAGGAACACATGAAATGAGAGGAATATACTTACCAGTGCAGGAAATCTCCCTCTTCTGTGGTTTATTGAAGATAGGCAAAAAACTTCCAGATGCAGGACCACCACCTAGAAAATAGATAAAGAGTGTGCATCAGAATGCTTAACTGTAAGCGTTCTATCCAATCTTGGTTGGTGTAGGAAATACATTATTGTACTATATTTCAAGAGTTGGCAACTTAAAAAAAATACTTTAAGGGTCAAAAGCTAGATTTGAAGTAAATACAAAAAGCTGGTGAAAAGACGAGATAATGACAAGAGTGACAGATAATAAAACGTACTTTATAACGTTTAAACACGTGTTAAATACAACAACATAAAATACAAAATACGTCATCCAAATGACGACAGGGTTCCCTTTACCTGCTTCATATCAAAACTGTTAGCATTAAAACATTAAAACTTGCGTTAAAACGAAATTTCAGTAAGCTCGTTCTCTCACCTTTCGTGTAATTGCGTCAGGTGATGCGTAGCAGAACTTCCGGGTTCGCGTCGTCACGTGGGATCGCGTGCAAGCCAATACGATTTCTACAAAGTGGGACTGCAACAGAGCCGACTAGATATAAGAACGTCTATCCATTTAAAGTTAATGGAGCTGAGATCTCGAAGATAATGAACTATTTGATTGTTGTTAATGAAATAAAAATATATAATTTCTACATTTTGTGCTTTTCATTATGATTTTAATTATGAATAATTTCACTAATACATAGTTGAACGTATGCATGCTCTTATATACACTCATATATATACATGTAAAAAAAAAATATATATATATATATAAAACCAAAAAAGTGTATTAAAAATCTATATTAAAAAAACGTATGTTTATATGGGCTATTTCTGTGTGGAAATGGGGATTAAACAGTGCATTACATGAAACAAGACTAAGAGTTATGTTGAATGCCTTTGAGATAATATTAAATAAACAGCCCTGGTTCTATAGATAAGAGCTGCTTAGGGCTTCTTGGTCACCAAGTAAAATGTTTTTTTTTATATAAATAACTATAGTAACCGTTACTATTATAGTGTATACCTTCACACAAACTTATTCACGATCATTTTATCCCTCAAAAGCATTGATTTTACTTATTTGATGCCGTGTTTTTCAAATAAATTATTATTTATTTGAAAAACAGTTTTCAAACATGTGTCTAAAATAAACGTCTCAAATGTCTCAAATTTTGACGTGCCTCCCACTCGGATCCAACCCTTCACTGGAACCTTTTATTTAACCCCTTCGGATCAGAATATTTTTCTAGGTATCAGTAAACCCATGGAAACGTTTTTCTCATTATAACATCCATAATCAAATTCTAATAGTTTTTTTTAAATTCTTTTTAGTTGGTCATGTTTTTATTCATTTCTTCTGGAAAAAACAGAAAGATTGGCCTATTGTTGCACAGTGAATGTATATCTGTAGCGAAACAATGAAAAGTGAGATTTTGTGTTTGGAGAGTAAACTTTTTTTCAACATGCAGAGATTTTCAGACTATTTACTAGAGTAAAAACGCATTATTTCAAGAAAAAAAAAAAACAAGTTGTAACTGGTGTAAAATTGTCCAAAATGCAAACCAAGCCCTGCGATGTGATGTCAATTTTATTTGACGTAGGGTCTGAAGAGGTCAATGTAACTTTCTTTTATCCTAATACATGCACTACACAATTGTCCTTTAAAGCAAAGTTTTAATTATAATAAATATTATATTATTTTATAACTGCAAGCGATGTTGACAATTTTGTTGTTTCCTTTGTGTGTATCGCCCAGACCTTGACCACTAAAGTAAAGCCTGATCTTCTCAGATTTAAGCAGAATCAAAACTCCATAAAACACATTTAAATATGTCTGTGCATATTAGACACACGTTTGTTCTACCATGAACTTCCGACATGGTGCCACACTCATTTAATTGAGGAAAAAAGAACGAGGGAATTAATACAGCATGTCCCAGCAACTAATTGCATCACTGAAAGAAGACACTATTTTTGTACAGAGTTAACCCCAATATCGCTCGGGTCACAACCCTGCTTTAGTGGCCAAGGTACAGTTTTCAGTGAATTAGTGACACGACAAAGCCAATATAGCAAGCTAAGAGTGGAAAAATCCAGAGGCACTTCAGTCCTCCAGGTTTTATTAATTGTGCAAAAAAAAATTATTCCATTTGTGAAGATGAGCATTGATGACAAGCATTTAGTAAGTGTTACATTTAATGTACATCATACCACAGTATAACATATATAAGTGTTGATGGCATATTTTAAATCGGCTGCAGAATTTAAGAGTTGAGATGGATCTCTTTTCCTGAAGGCTTCACTGAAAGGTAATTAATGACTGTCTTTACAGGAACCCAGCCATGCACGCTTAGCCTTTCTGACAATATCTATAAATCATTATCATTATTCACGCAATATTTGTTGCAAGCACTTAATCACATTTAGATCAAGAATCAAAACCGTCATGGATGACACGCTGTGAAGTCTTATCCTGCAACCAAATATTAGCCTAAGGATAGAGAAACCATCCGTTAAATCCTGCCATTTGATGATCCATTAAATGTAATGCTAAAAAATTTAAGTGAACATTTCAGTTAAAAAAAAATTAAAAAATACAGGCATTTTTCACTTTATTGAGTCAGCCCGTTTTCATGATTTACAGGGTTTTAATCAGTTTTCTTTCAGTAGAGTACCTTTATTCTGTCTTCCCTCACAAACATAAATCAAACATAAACATACAATTTTACATTTTGTATAAATATGATTGTGTGATTTAAAAGCCCCAAAATGCAATGGGTCTTGCAGATCTATCAACCCTGTCAAAGTAACAATAACGAGAACACCACACATAGTTAAACAATAAATGAAATAAATTTGCTGTTTTTATCACTTGTTTCTTGGCTAAAGTAATTCTCTTTTAAGTATTTTAACATAAAATGCCTTGATTGGGTAAAGGCAATGGGGAACAGCACACAATGGTTAAACTTCTGATTTTCTTTTTCTTTGAATGTTAATGCTTTTTATGTCATAATCTTAGCTTTTTTTATTTCTATGAACACTTTTGTTGTCTGTTTTTTCTTCTTCTGTAAAGCATTTTGAATTGCCATTGTGTACAGAAATATGCTATACAAATAAAATAGCCTTGCCTAACGCTTTCATCCACTACAGTCGAGCCTTTAACTCATGTTTCAGTTATTTCTGGAGCGTTTCAGAACACTTTTATTATTTTTAAAGATTTTTGAGGTATATATTGTGGTCAAATGTTTGGAATGTTGTCAACTTGTTCAGGGCTTTGCAACAAATGTAATAAAAGTAACAATATCATACTTATTGATCGAGTGATTGCATATGAAGTGAGCATGAGTTCAACTTTTTTAAATGAGAGGTGAAAGGGGTGGTGTTTTTTTTTTTTTGCTTTAATCATCAAATATGAAACAAGTTTTGGTTGTTTATAGGGTGATGGCTGATAAAACAGCAACAGCTGAGATACATATATATGACACTTCTCTTAAAACAAATGTAACAAAATTCTAAATTCCCTAAAATTCAAATTACAATAAGAAATCACGCCACATTACGCTGTACCAACAAATATGGGCCAATTTGCTTTTTTTATATCTCAAATGAATATGTAATGCACTTGTTTAGGGCTTTGCTATAGATGTAATAAAATAAAATAAAAAATTTAATAAAATGAACATTATCATGATTACCAATACAGCGTGTTTGCATATGAACTATGCATGAGTTCAGTTTTTTTTTTATTCGACTCGATGACTGATTTTTTTATGTTGATATTACTATTATTATTTATTTCGTTAATACATTACAAACCCAACCCATTTTTTGAAGATAATTAGGTTTTGAAACCAAGTGTTGCAAGCCAATTCTTCATGGTATGGTAGTACAGAAGTCCAGATACATTATATTATTAGATTTGATCAGGGGTCTCCAAATCGGGTCCTGGAGGGCCGTAGACCTGCACATTTTTGGTTTAACCATAAGAAAACACAACTGTTGCACTAAATAGGATCTTTTCTGATAGTCTGAAACTAGAGTAGTATGCATACTAGAGCAGGGCTGCGGCCCTCCAGGACCGGATTTGGGGATCCTGGATTAGATTATTCATTTGTTTTGTTTTATATATATATATATATATATATATATATACCAGTACTTTCTCAGTTTTTAAATTTTATTATTATTTTACAGTCTAGGGCACACCACCTGCACCTGCTCCATGCCCCTTCCGTCCACTAAAAAGGAATCTCCTGTGCACACTCTGGTGAGGAGCGTTTGGTGGATTCAATTTGGCTTGCGCTTTTCATCTCCATCTTGGATGTTTGTACCTGTTCCTCATGGCTTCCTGTAAGTATCTGTGTTCCTGTTTGTATTAAATCCATGTTTGGCATGTCATTGTCTCCTCATTCCTGCAAACCCAGCACATGCCTGACGTTGAGCAATTGAGCTGATATTCATCCTCTTTAACTGTTTTGCTTGGCTCACCTGGTGCCTATCCCAGCTCACATTCAGTGAAAGCAGGTGTAAACAAGGTCCAAGCTCATCACACGGTTTCATTGACTCACCATTCATACTTGAGCCTATAAAACACTTCTCATAAAGTTAAAGATTCCTAAAAAAAACTCAAAAAGCTGTTCACCTGATACATCGAGAGCCAATATTAAGAATACAATAAAATTAGAAATGTCCATACTCGAGTTTATAATGCTAGGGCGAATATCTAGATGATCAAAAGAGACAGCAGTATAATCCTATTTAATCGGTGGCCTGGTAATCTGTACCAATCTTCTGTAAAATTGACGTGAATGTATAGAAGATAAAAACCTTAGATTTAGGGAGAAAAAATAAGGCATTGCTGGTGAAAATGGAGCAAGATCTCTTTAAACAGACAAAATCAATACCACCCAAGGAATTAAAATAACTCAAAGGAGGAATAAAAAAATGAGCAGATGTGTGAGTATGTAGGCTTGAAAAGAAAACAGATCATAAAGTAATGAAAACATGAACATGATCATACAACGTACACTGGAACGAAACAGAACTTTGGAATGAGGAGGTTAACCTACGTGCAAGGACAGTAAAATAAAATCCTTTATAGAGAATTAAAAAATACATAGTGTATTTGTTGCTTTTATGAATGGAGTTAAATTAACCCTGAGGTTCCCAATTGGTACCTTATTTAAATTACTTTTAAATAAATGACATTCTGTGTACGAGTTATTTTAAATTCAGACAGAAAAACATCTGAACGTATAGTTTTGGATAGTTAGAAGGCCACTAAATCGTCTCAAAACAATTTTTGTCAAATGGGAAAAGGGCTTTGGATTTTTATAGTACGATGGCCAATAAATCGGTAAGAGTTGGGACCAATTGACATATATATATATATGATTCTCTTCCCCAAACAAATTTCACAAATAGCATTACCCCAAATTCTATTTAAAATAGGAAATCGGACCACTTTATGCTGTACCAACAAATGTTGGTCAGTTAGCTTTTTTCTGTTTGGAACAAAAACATCTCAAATTAACCTTTGAGGCAAAAATTGTGCCATGTCACTTAAGTTGAACATCACCAGCAAATAACTCTATATTCAGACTGCAGGTCTTAATGCTGCATTCCATTTTTAAAAATGAAATAAGATTTTTTGGAGTGCTTGTTCACATTACACACAACATACGACTCGTCCTGTGTATGAACACAGTTCAGTTTGCTATGCGACGTGCATGCGGAGAAAAGGGCTTTGATCAAAACGAAAGTAAACATGGAGGAGAATATGATTTGAGGAGATTGTGTGGCTTTAACTGAGTTCATTTCCAATTAGAGCAGTCATAATTTCAACCAAATTATATGAAGAGGTCGCATGGCAAAAATCAGATATGTATGGCTTCACATGTGAAAGCGACCTGGGTCAGATTAGACAAACATTTGAATTGAATCCCATGAAAATATCCGATACAGGTCAAATAGGGCAAAAATAAAAAAATTAAATAAAAAATCAGATTTGGGTCAATATGTGCTGCAGAATGTAGCCTAAAATTCATGAACGACAATCAAAAACACTAGTGAAACAAAAACCAATGAATGTAAACCATATTTCTTTATTAAAGATTAAGAAACTCCAAGCAGCATATTTATAAATAAAACAAGAGTCTCCCTTAGATGTAATGTTACAGAAACCAAGATGATCTGAACGTTGAATATTGGATGTTTTCTCTGAAATCAAAGGGGCAAACGTGTAGGGCGGTTAGGACACCGAGCCCTGAAAACTACACTTCTTTATCAGCACTGTCGGCATCTCAAAGCCACATGATAGTTACACAGTGTAATAAATCACTTTGGTTCACAATAATACTTGTACAAAATATACAGGATGCCGTTATCAGACAAGCACATGTAAGAGTATTTCGCCTCTGGAATGCTCCAGATTCACAAAAGTCCTTTACTGTGGTATGAGAAATTAAAAAATGCACAAAATAAATCTACATAATTCAAATATGTAGATTTGAACATAATTCACATATGATTTCAGTCATAAACATAGCAGTGTGAAGATTAATAACAAAAAAATAGCATTAAAAAGGTTAAACTTCAGTCAAATGTAGTTCTTTTGTGCCTTTCATGTATCTGGATTAGCCTGGCGTATACTGAATGCTTGTTGAAACAATTATTAAACAAGAGTCATGACACAAATACAAAATGACTCACAAAAGCTGCATTAGCCTGATTGGATTTAAACTAAAACTGCTTATTTGGTCAAAACATATCTTTTGCAGGAGGTCATTTCTTGCCTGCTGTTTTTGCCGTTTTGGAAACGGATGACAGTAAATAGATTCAAAGCTGATTTGAACATAAACCTAAAGGGATTTTTTTTGAGCCAAATCCATCCAGGGTTTTTAAAATAATCTCAATAATTCTTAGATGCCCTCTGAAACCAGCCATTTGTAAATGCTTTCAGTGAGATGTCACATGCCTTAAGAGTCCTCTCGATTGCTACAACTCTGCCCAAGCGTCATCCCCTCTCAGCCTGTAACCTAACAGACTTTTCCTAACCTTCTGATTTCCAATTTACCACCAGACGATTCCTTCAAGGGAATCTATTCCTCCAGATGAGGAAAAAGCAGAGTGAAGTGACAGTAGATGGAAGCGCAGCAGGGCCTCTCTCAAATCTCTCAAACATCTCTCAAATGTTTGCTCTTAGAGGAAGCAAATAGACGGTCTACAGATGGGATAGATGAGGTTTTATTGGTGTATTTTGAGTTGGAGCTAATGAATGAAAGTTTCTGTACAGCCGCTGGGTGATATTACAGCAAAAATATTTCATGACATTTCTATAATGCTTTTCTAGGCACTAAAAGCATTTTACATGTTGCGAGGGCTGTCTCTGAATACACCAGCAGTGTGCAGCACCCACCTGGATGATGCGATGGCTCTCATTCTGTGCCAGAACACTCACTACACAGCAGTTAATGGTGAACAGATAGCCAATCAGAGTATTGTATTCAATTAAGGTCACCACACACACCTACACAAATGTAAATTCTACACTGGATTCTCTGTCTTGCCTTTGGATGGCGCTCAGGGGGACTACAGTGACATGCTATTTAAGACAATAATATGCCGTGTCTTATTTCCTCTCTTTTGTCTGTATTTTTGTAGACTTTACTCTGGACACTTGATACATGATAGGCTTTTCACTAGTCATTCTTTTCTGTAAACTTCTTCTACTGCTCTATTTCCTGTCATGAGTCAACGTGAACGTGTTTAGAGTGCCATCCAGTGGCTACTTTATGTCTCGAACATACTCTGAACATGTGATCAGAAGAGGCAGCTTTCATTGGTCTATCACAAGCTCACGCACTGTGACAAACAAAGACAACATGGTAAAGTGGAATTTTTTTACTCAGATAACACACCGATCCGATGGCTCATTATTTTGGGCTCGAGGTGCCTTCATATGCAACATTTCGGAGTGATTATATGCATAGGTGTGTTGTAGCCTTTAGAATGCAGAGATTATTAGGAGCCTGGAAAACTTTCCGCAAATTTTTATTACCACAGGAAATCAGGACTTCAGTTTAAACTCTGATCTGAAGAACAGCACTGCACTAGGGTGCAAGGACCCTTGCAAACCATCTGGTTGGCACCCCCTGCTGGCCATACATGTCCTGATTCTTTCAGCAAACTATTTTCCCATGAGGTCTCCAAACCAGGTACTGACCCAGTCGTTAGTTTCAAAAGTGATATGGCTCGTGATAGAATCACAAACAAACAGCAGGAGGTTTTGTTTGGGCCTGATGAAGCAGCCACTGAATACATTCTTTTATTGTTTTCAAAAAGTGTTTTAATGATGTAAAAATATTTTTTTTACGTTGCGTGAAAAGGTCATCTTATGTCTCCTTTAAACCGCTGCATAATAGTTGATGCATAAATATTACAGAGTATCTTTGATTTTGGCTCACACATGGGTCCAGTGAAAAATTATGAATGCAAATCAGCACATTTTTTTTAGAAGAGCTTTGCTCCGTGATGTTGGTAATGTGAAGATTTTATCTTGTGACGATCTTGACAAATAATTTGGTTCTTCAAAATCTCCGTTAGCTCAAAGCCGACTCTGATTTACTCACCTCTAATCAACAATGTGAACAAATTAAACACATTTAAAATGACTGTGTTGGCAGTTTATAAAAGGTTACTGTAAAGTTGATGCCTAGTAATCAGTACCCTACAGTTTTTATATGATCTTCTAGTAACAAAACATGGAGAGACATCTTTTATTTCGGCACTTAGAAAACAATCACAATGAATTGGAGTCGATACCCATAGAGAACAAAATTCACAAAGCCATTCAAACAGTCGTCTTGAATCATTTTCACAAGTCCTTTTGTTGTTTTTGTAACAACTTCAAAATTTGAGAATATTCAAAATACACTTTACTTACTTTGCTTTTCAGTATTTACAAATATGTACAAGAAACAATTTTTCATGTTTTATTTTTCATAATAAAAATCTTTCTCTATTTTCACACTTTTTTTTTTTTACAGTTTATGGTTTATCTCAAGCTCAATCTGCACCTCGCCTGTCCCTGAAAGGCA
This sequence comes from Danionella dracula, assembly GCA_900490495.1. Taxonomy (NCBI): domain Eukaryota; kingdom Metazoa; phylum Chordata; class Actinopteri; order Cypriniformes; family Danionidae; genus Danionella; species Danionella dracula. The sequence continues at coordinate 2,746,680 of UELW01000123.1, forward strand.
AGAAGGAGGCAGCCGATGCTGAGAAGGGTCTTAGATGGACGTACTATGCTCAATGGATTCTGGGATGGGTCCTCCTGGCACTGACTGGTAGGACATTGGCATGGGTGTCTTGCCGGGACTCTGTCGGAACAGCCCCCCGTTGGGAGCCCTGTGTTTGCATTGGATGGAGGGTAAGGTGGAGCTGCTGAGAGGAAGGGGTAGGGTGCTTCCAGGACCCTGTGCCAGTGTCCGGCCCATCCCATGAACCTGCTCCGGAAGGTAGGTGCTCACAGACAGCCCCGTGCCCGGGTAGTCTCGCACAGCCTCCCGCTGCTGGCTGGGTGGCATGCTGCCGATGTCCAGCGCAGAGATCTCGATAGATGGTGCGGGAATCTGCTTGTGCGCCATGTCCTCGTCTAAAAGGCTGTTCATACGCCGATGTACCTGTTCCAGGTTCACCTCCTTGTCCTGAAGAGGGCAAGAGAAGAAAGAGGGTACAGACAGGCTAAGATCTGGCGCTCCAGAATTTCTATTTTTGCTGTTAAGCTCCATGCAAGAAAGACTTGTGGGGTACGCTGTGGTTTTTTAATTAAAAGATCCAATTAGATGTTTAAATGAGGATCTGTACACAAAGAGCAAATTTAAATTACATTTTTATTGAAATGAGACAGAGAATAGTTTAAGCAACTACAAAATATTACAATTTTTTGTAACCATTGTCCAAAAATGTGCAAATTCTGGCCACTATCTAATTAGATCTTTGTCCTGATCATCAGTTTTGAGTGTCCCAACTATTCCCTAATGCATTGTTTACAAAATATATTGTTGTATTGAATAACTACTTTACAGATAGAGCGGTGCTGATTTTTTGTGGTATTTTCAGTTCCCAATCAGCACTGAATTGAATTGAATGCCAAAAGTAAATCAAATATCCCATTAGCACTTATTAGATGAAAACTGAGATTAATGATGATGTTGAAAAGAGGCAACTTCATGTGTTAGGTTTTGTAAGGGAGGATAGGGCTCATGATTGGGTCAGTTATTCAATGTTATTCAGTTTAATGCAATTTCAGTCGTTTTCATGATTTTTTGTTGCTAAACATTCCTGTAAAAAACGATAGTTCTAAATGCAAACAGTTAAGTTTATTGAATTGAAAAGTGAAGTACAACATTTATGCAAAAAAAAGTATATCTTTATTTCTAGTAAGACACAATTGTAACATTTTAAGCAATATTTCTAAAGAGGACAATATTAAAATGTAACATGATGACGATTTTCTTTATAATATTTCTTATAATCATTATTTTATAAAACATCTCCTTAAAATATATTATTTTCACATTTAACAATGCACAAGGACATTGATCCTCTATTTTACCAAATCTTTTGACCAATAAAGAGCACTCTTTGGAGACTCTGCAGTCAAACTCAAGCAAGTTTGGTCTAAATGTCTCAAAACACCAGAGACATAGCCTAATGATATAGCCTTTTGCAGAATTAACTTAATATCAGCTAGAATTTCATTGAAAATGTATTTCGGTATAAACATCCAGAAAATTGTTCAATGGATGACTTGAATTCCCAATTTATTTGTAAGCATGGTCTGAATAAAATCGAATAAAACAGTTTGGATGGAGGAGCTAAAAATAATCAATCCAAACATGGCGGAAAGGAAGCTGATTGTGGTCAAATTGGTATCTATTTTCTAGGGAAAAACCATGTGACCACAGTCTAAAGCTATCAAAAGTTTCGAGTAAATTTCAAACTGTTAGTAGAACTATATTACTATTATGTTTGACCACAATGTGGAGGCGTAGCAACAATATTTTAAGAGTTATTTGTGGGTTTTGGAATTTTTTCATGGTGTATTTACAAAACACAGCAACATTTCTGTATTTCAAAAATAGTTGACATCCAGCTTATATTTAATTTGCTGATTTAAGGAACTCATTTTCCTGTTCTGTGAGCTTCAAGTTGGTCCAGAAAGCTTTCCGATCGAGTGGCTGAATATGTTGATTTCGATTGCATTTTAAAATAAACGTTCTATGGCAGACGGGATCTGAAACAGCCGGATCTCAGGGTCCTTTAAGAACAGACAGAACCGAAGCAAGAAAGAGCAGAGCAATCAAACGGAGTAAATTAGTCTGCTGTAGTAGTTTAAAGCGCAGTTATTTCCAAGGGGAAATACACCTCCACACATTTCCTGCTATCTCATCCCAACAAACTAATCCTATTAGTCTTAACTAATGAACAGAAATTTTAAAGAATCATGATGCAAGAAAAGGGCAAGGGTTTTACTTTAATTGTGCATGCGTTCTATTCCTGAGAAAAGGAAAAGTTAAAAGAAACTAAAATAACCTGAGAGCTTCTTCTTAACAGCATTAAGTCAATTATGCAGCAGAACACAGCCAACTTTAAATGATCCAAACAGTGTTTTTTAAAATTCTACTTGTAAATGGGATGAAAATTGGGAGAGAAAGTGCATTTAAGTTAAAAATGCTTTTTAAAAATACTTAAAAGTCAAAAAGTAGCACTTTAATCAGACGCATCTGGGTTGAGTTTTCTGTGAGTAAATTGCAGGTTAAGAGAGCTGCCGTAAACTTCATCATTGAACGGAATGAGCTGCAGCGGAGAACCCTGACTCAGCATTGTGTCCATCATCAACATTAACGCACAAGGCTATTTTTAAACCAAATCAAATCAAGCTCTCCAGTTTCGAACGAAGAGAGGTTCACCGTGTTTCTTGATTTCCAAGAATTGTCAGTCGTTTCTTACTTGCTCCTTTAGGTTCTTAAAACCAATTAACATCGAATCAACAGATGCTGGTCAATAACAACTATTTTCTTTTTCTCTGTTTGTGGCATGTTTGCCCAAGTATGTGGAACACGTATTGCTGATTTAGTGTTAAGGGATACAGTTACTTTTAGCAGAAATTGTGCTCAATATTATGAGATTAAAAGCAGCTGCTAGTTAATCATTCCCAAATGTTTTATTTTATTAATTCCTATATTACGAGGATAGGAAGTGTAATATGTGGATGTATGTTGTTAAACTTATATTGAAGCAAAATCAGACATTGTTGTCAGTGGTGCTAAAATGTACTCGGATACATTGTTTTTCCCCCAAAAATGGCATTGATTCTCGTAGTTGATGCAAAATCATGAATTAAAACAAGAATTAGTCCAAAACCCACCTTTGCTATTTTCCTCTCTCACTGTGCTGTTTCCAAACCTCATGTACATGGCTTTTATGAAAATCTTTTTTAGAGGTGTTTATGAAAACATGATTAAAGATACTTGATCTTGATTTTGGAGAATTCTTTTGGATGTTTCTCACATTTTTCCGCATGCTTTTATCATGTTTTGACTGCTATCTGTAACGTACAGTTAGAGGTGCGTGGGGGAAGGACTTTATCGCGTTATGAAATCTAGGTTGCCAAACGGCTCTGACTTTTTGACGCTCTTTTATTAAATGTACAAAACAAGTTGATGAATTTAAACCTGTCTAACATTAGTGTCTTCACACCGCTCATGCTCACTTTTACATCCAAACTGTTTTTATCGTACTAGAAGTGAACCTAGTTTTTCTTTGCCAATGTAAAAAGAAAAAAAATCATGATTTTTAATTCACTTTGAACGAAAAAGAAAATTAATTACAAAAGATATTCAGAGACCAGACCCTTCCGTTCAAAACCTCCAGGGTAAATATCTTTTATAATTCCTAGATTTTTTTTTCTTAGCCTTTACTGCTGATAAACTTTCAGTTACATTAATTAAAACCCTGAGGCCAGTGGTTGCTCACCTTCCAATGAGTTTGTTAGGTGAAAGAATATAAAAACAATGTTGATGTGAGGAAAAAAAGAATGTTTAAAAGCATTGTTGATGTAGCCAAATTTTAAAGCAAAGATTTAAAACTGCATAGGAGCTTAGATTTCTCAAGCAACATGTAATTTGTTTTGCTTTTAGATTTTGGCTAATAGAAAAGACATACAATCACAATTAATCTTTTTAGAAGATGTTTATTGTCTTGTGTGGTTAGAATGTTAACCATTAACCAGTAACCACCTGCAAAAGCCATTAACCCTTTAATTAGCATTTTTCTTATTTAAACATAGACTTATTTACTTTAATAATAGACTGCCATTCTATGGACTGTTTTGAACATTGATAATAAAACAACAAATTGGTTTTAAATATACTTCACTAAATAAACTAAATATTTATTCTGTTTTTATAACAAAGGGAATGTATACTATTTGAAAAATAATCTTTTTATATTTTAATATTATTTTTGTATATTGTGTGTGTGTTTTTACACCACAAAATGAATGTATGATATTTGAAAATTAATATTACATTTTAAAATTAATATTTTACATTTCTGATATTTTAATCTTACATATTTAATATGTTTTACACCAAAAAAAGCAATGTATGGTATTTGAAAAATAATTTAATGTATTTTAATATTTACCTTTTTTAAATACCATGTGTGTGTTTTTTACACCACAAACGGATTTTATGTTATTTGAAAATAATTTATGGTATTAAAATATTTTTGATGCAATACCAATCACTGGCAAAAAGGAATCTATGGAACATTTACTCCTATTTAGCCTGTTGTTCTCAAAATATAGAACCCAAACTGCTTAAGACTGAATGTGGAGATTGCATCAAAATAGCTGCATAGTAATGCACAACATAATAACTAGAACTTCTGATATCAAATATGAATTTGAGAAGTTGAGATTAAAAATTCTGCACACATCCAACAGGCGCAACGACAAGACCTGCGTGTATCAATGCGATCTTTGCATGTTACTTTTTAATCAACACCTGCTTCAGTTTGCACCTTAGTTTGAACTGAAGATCAACTTTGTGTTTTGCTGATTTACATTTTTTTTACTGCCATTTATTTTAAACGTTAAAAACATACACATCGAAATCTTGCAGAATTCAAAACACAGCTACGTATACCTCATTCATTATAATGTTATCAAAACTACAACTAGAGTAAGTAAACAGAAAATTATTTCTATTGTTAGTGCATTTCATAAAAATAAATAAATAAAATAAAAACTAAACGCGCAACCCAACTCAACTATTATGGTGCATGAGAAACTAAATAAGATAATGACCCAACTAAAATGTTAGCCGGTGTCTACACCTTTTCCTGTTAAAGCCAGTTAAAGAAAAGGCCTACAGCTCTAGTCTGACCTGTGTCAATAGCTTCTGCTTCATCCCAGTCTCTTTCTCTGTCTGTCCAAATGTCCTTGCTCCCCTCCGATGAAGCAGTAGCAATATCATTATATGTCAATGGGCCAGAAACCCTTGCCAGCCTGTAATCCTTAGTAACCTGCATGAGATCATAAAAATATAGAGATGAAAACCTAAAAACCAAAAATAAAACGTTGTCCACATTGACATATAATTGTGGCCGGTTGTCACACCGTAAATGACTAACGATGATCAACCGTTTGGGGCTCATTTCATGTTGGTTGTGGATTGGCTCGGGTTTCGGTTTTGCGGTGGCGCTTCAGACGAACACATGCAGTCACATAAATGCACACACTTTAGTTTATGGATCCACTGCAACCCTGCTTTTGAGTTTGCATCTAAATCCTGTTGGTTGTCGATGGGTGCTTTTAAAGGAAGCAAATACTCAGATACTTAGAAGAACAACGAGAAAAGAAAAGCGTGTAATTGAAACTCACTTCCTTTAATAAATCTGCATTTTTTAAAATGAAATTAGTATCAAATTAAATTTGTGAGATTACATCAAAGCTTTACTTTATCTCTTCTAAAAAGGAAAAAAATTGCCAGTTTTTTTATTTTATTTTATTCAAGTATAACTTTGTTCCATAACCCTATAAGCTTACAATGTGGGGACTGGCAAAAATAGGTATAAAATTATATATATTTTTATTTCTCCTGATTAACATTACAAAATAGAGTTTGAAATATGCTCTAAATTAAATTTTTGGTTTAACTATATTATTTTTAGATACTAGCAAATACACTTTTTAGATTGGTTGAGAAGATTTTAAATTGCATCAATACATGTTATCTGTATTCTGCAAAAGACTAATGCTGCGTTCAGACTGCAGCCCTAAGGGACAAAATAATTTTTTTGCATATGTGGAAAAAAAAAATGTCTGACACAAGCTGCGTACGTATGTGATCTTGAATCTGATGCATATACGTTTTTTTTCAAAGCTCATGAGTTTGGCATCAATAAGCAAATATCTAGAAAACTAATAACAATCAACAAAAAAGTAAATGCAAATCCAATTTTCATCTCTACAAGGAAAGATATGTAAAAAATAAATACAAAGATGGGTTAGTTAAAAGCTTGGTGTTCTGAGTGAGGTAAGTATTCCACAGTGGATTTAAGGTCAGGTGTGATGCATTCATATTTTTAGACTCCTAGCAGAACTTTATTTTGAATGTGCTGCAGAGTTATTGATGAGATACTACTTTACATAGGAGAGAATTAACTAAATGCCTAATAATTTATAAATAATGCAAATGCTTGAGATCTACCAATCGATTGCGATCAGTACAAAAGCTGCAGAGAGGTTTTTATTATTATTATTATACAAAATGCTAGAGCGGTTCCCACCCACATCCCCTCCTGGCTTCTCTCTACCCAAGTTCGACTTCTGTCTACAAACTATCTCATTAAAAAATAAATAGTAAAAATAGTAGTCTTACAATTTTTTTTTGTAAAAGTTTTAAATACAACTTAAAATATAAAAAGGATAAATATATATATATATATATATATATATATATATATATATATATATATATATATATATATATATATATATATATATATATATATATATATATATATATATATATATATATATATATATATATATATATATATCAGTCAACCTTGTGAAGAAAGCAAATTAATGGAGTGAATTAATATTATTAATAATAGTTTGTTGACTTAATTTACTGAAATATTGGGTCAACTTTTTTAAATTTTTTTATTTGAGACCAGAAGTATGATCATTTTAGCCCTGAGTTAGCAACCCTCCACTGTCTGCCAGTTATTTTTACAGCACAAGTTTACTTTTTTTATTTGTTTTTAAGGCATCACATGGCTAAGCCCTGAGGTATATTACTGAACTGCTGTCTTCAGCACACAAGGTCACTTCGATCAGCTGATAATGTCACACTGGCTCATCTTTGGTCCAAGATACAGTTGAGGAGAGACAGGGTTCCTGCAGTCACTGTGGCTCGGCTTTAGAATGAGCTTCAGATGGTCGCCTAGCACCTTCATTCAGTATTTTATTCCAAACATAAGACTCATTTGTTCTTGCAGGCCTTTTAATGTTTTTTTTTACCCTTCCGTGTTGAATAAGTTTTTTATTTCAAACGTATTCTGTCAAGAATGCTCTCTTCCTATGTGAAAATTGCTTTTTATTTACAAGATACAAATGAATTTGAATGAGTTCTAAAAACAACAATAATAATTTAAGTTTCTTTAAAGTCTTAAGAAGTTCCGGCTCTTGTTATGTTCTAAACTAAATATTTGTGTGTTATTATGAGTGTTATTAAGAACCCAATCCCATCAAGGACACTGTGTTAACCCAAGCCCTGGGTGCAATCACTTCTGTTTAATTAACTGTGTACCGATTTCATCAGGGCACACCTAAAACTCTGTGTACTGGAGTTCGACTAAACATGGGCTTGCGTCTGCTGCGGGATCCTTAAAGTAGAGTGTGGCAGTGTCTTCACCCTGCTGTGTCTTCCGTGCCCTGAGCTCGGTCACCTCTTTGGGCTGTTCTTGCCGGCAGCGATTGCTATTCCACCACATTTCCAGAGCAGCAACCAGGCAGGCCAGCAGGAGCCCTGCAGCGAGGATACAGAAGACGCCAGCGAAGCTGTGCAGCTTGAGGGAGCGACCATCTGGCTGGGCGTTAGTGTGGCTGTTGAGGTCACAGCGGCCGGTGCGAGGCCACCACTTCTGTTTCAAGACATCCAGGTCTCCTTTCTCCTGAAGCTCCAGAATTCTGTCAGGAATGATAGGACATATTGTAAACAGCTCATTTAAATGGCTTTTATTGTAAATATTGTTGATTACATATAATGTACCAGTAAAGTCTCATGATAAGAAGCTGCAAAACATTTGACCCCTTTCATTGGTCACCGTTTAACCAATAATCGGCTTGATTGCCAACACCGGCTTTCACTCACTAGCTCACACGTGTTTCTCATTAGCTTATCATCTCATCCGCTAGCTTAAGTTAAAAAACGTGTTTGTTCCAAGGCGCAACCTCCTGCTTTCCTTCTTGAATCGTGATAGTGAATGACTGAACTGCAGTTCCTCGACTAGCCTCTTGAAGCTGACTCCAGAAGTGAGCAGGTTCTCATTCACTCCCATGTTAAAACTGGCCAACTTTGGAGCTGAAAAACATGTTTCCACCCATGGCTCCATTAGGTTTGTTGAGTCACAGCACTAGTTTTGACCTTCATTAACTATTTTCTTATTTGTTTATTTAAGGTATAAAACATTTTAACCTTCAGCCAATCACATGCCTTCACTATGGCCATGTCCCGCCTCTAATAATGCGTTTTCGAGTACTGGCTCTGCCCATTTTGAGCTTCATTTGACTTTGCCAGAATCCTGTGTGATGTCATTAACACCGACTATGTTTTATACAGTCAATGGTTATTTCCAAGCAGTAACCCCCCCTTTTCCCTCTCGATGCACAATTTGAAATGCCTTGATTGACCACTCGAGGCTGTGACCGGAAGTGAGCAGATTTTCACTTTTTTCAACAACACATTTTAACATTTTTAAAACCTGGTTCCTTGAAGTTTTTTTTAATTAAATCCTATCGCTAGTTTTGTCCTTCATGATATATCTGAGGGGCGATTTTTTATTATTATTTATTATTAGCTTTAGGTTACATCAAACTTTATATTTTTGCATAATAAAGAGCTGGGTTAATCGAGTAAGATCCACTTACCA